>JARQOD010000001.1:724840178-724873889 GCA_033576555.1 Oophaga sylvatica
CCCCAACCCCCGGCTTAAGACTGATGGCCCTCGGTTTAAAGTGGGGGACTTGGTCTGGTTGTCCTCAAAGAATATTCCTATGAGAGTAGCATCTCCTAAATTTAAGCCTAGGTTCATTGGACCTTATAAGATCATGGAGATTATTAATCCTGTTTCTTTTCGTTTGCTTCTTCCAGGGACATTTAAGATCCATAACGTGTTCCACAAGTCCTTGTTGAAGAGGTTTGTTGAGCAGTGGTTCCTGCTGCTGTGCCTCCTGACCCTGTTTTGGTTGAGGGCAATCTGGAGTATGTGGTTGAGAAAATATTAGATTCTCGTTTTTCTAGACGGAAACTCCAGTATTTGGTTAAATGGAGGGTTATGGTCCGGAAGAAATTCTTGGGTGTTTGCTTCGGACACCCATGCTAGGAGACTATCGTGCGTATCATAGAATCATCCTGACCGACCTGGTTGCTCAAATGAGGGTTCGGTGACCCCTCCTCAAGGGGGGGTATGTTGTGAATGGGTTTGAGATGAGTTCTGAGCAGAGGCTCCCTCTGGGGGGTTACAAGCGGTGTTAGTCTGTCCAGTGAAGATTGTGAGGACTGGGAATCAGGTGTTACTGACTGGTCTTATATAAGGAGTCACCTTCCCATTCAGGGTTGCCGGTGATCAATTGTTCTGGTCTGAATCCTTTATTCCAGTTTCCCTTGTAGCCTGCTGTGTCGTGTCTGCATCTCCTGCTAACAGATAAGACATTTTCTTCTTTTGTGTTTGTGTATATTTTTGCATTTTGTCCTGCACTTCTGTGGGGGCCTTCAGGGTCCCCTCCGGCGGCTTTGCCCTCTCAGTTTTGTTCAGCCACTGATGTTTGTACTTTTGCTTTTTTCAGTTTTTTCAGTGGCTGCTGTTTTGATTTTGTTACACAGAGAACTAATTTAGGTGGAAGAGGTCGTGTGTAGAGTTGAGCGATACTTTCCGATATGCTAAAGTATCGGAATCGGAATGGTATCGCGATATCACTAAAATATCGGCGATACCCGATACCGATACCGGAAGTCCCATGTAAGTCTATGGAACAAAATATCGCAACTAAAAAAACCCCATTCTTTCCTTGTAAACACTAAATATACACACATAGAATACATATATTATATATATACATGTCATTGTGACATATATATATACATATATGTATAGTTTTTACACTTCTACATAGTAAATATATCCTTTGATTCAATTGCCGGGTAAAGCCGGCTTCAGTGAAAAGACAGAAGCACCCGACATGAAATGAACTTGGTGTACATAGGGTTAAACATTTCTTTTCATGTCCTTTGCTATCTAATTTGCACAAACAATTAAATCAGACTATGTGTGCAAAATTTCACACCTGTAGGGGTTAATTAAAGGTGTAAATTCGTTGTAAAAAAACGGACTTTTTGCTACGAATTTACACCTTTAATTAACCCCTAGAGGGGGTGAAATTTTGCAACATAGTCTGATTTATTGTTTGTGCAAATTTTGATAGCAAAGGACATGAAAAGACATGGTTAACCCTATGTACACCAAGTGTCATTTCATGTCGGGTCACCCGACATGAAATGACAAATTGGTGTACATAGGGTTAAACATTTCTTTTCATGTCCTTTGCTATCTAATTTGCACAAACAATTAAATCAGACTATGTGTGCAAAATTTCACACCTTAGGGGTTAATTAAAGGTGTAAATTCGTTGTAAAAAACCGGACTTTTTTGCTACGAATTTACACCCTTAATTAACCCTAGAGGTGTGAAATTTTGCACACATAGTCTGATTTAATTGTTTGTGCAAATTAGATAGCAAAGGACATGAAAAGACATGGTTAACCCTATGTACACCAAGTGTCATTTCATGTCGGGTTCTGCATTTTCAACAAAAGCGGCAATTGAATTAGCGGCTATTATACTATGTAGAAGTGTATGAACTACAAATATAAATTTATATATATGTGTCACAAATTCAATGACATGTATATATATATATGAGGTGTAAAATTGCTGAAAAAAAATGCGTGGGCTCCCGCCCTATTTTCGCAACCAGACAGACAAAGCCAGTGAGTGGGGGCAGATAATAATAGCCAGAGAGGGACCATTATTTTTGCCCCCCCGGTACTAACATCTGCCCCCAGACACCCCAGGAAAGACAAATCTATAATTAGATTCGCCCTTTCTGGCACTTTGCCCGTCTATTCCCATTGCCTGTAGCGGTGGCGAATGGGTTAATATGGGGTTAAAGCCACCTTGCTATTGAAAGGGTGACCTTAAGCCAGGTTAATAATTGAGAGCTGTCAATTAGACAACTATCAATTATTAATCCTATTGCATGAAATAAAATAAAACACACAACTTTAATTAAAAATCATTTTAATGAAATAAAGACACATGTTTTTGACCTCTTTTATTTTACTGCAAAAACCATTTCCTGTAATAAAAATAAAATAAAAAAGCAAAATTATTCTTACCTATCCATGCACAGTCAGGTCCCACGGTGTAATCCTTCAGAAAGGGTTAATGTTTACTGCAGGGACCGCAGCTAATGCTGGCCTCACAGTAAACCCCAAATGAATGAGTTCCTCTCTGCCTGACAGGAGAGTAAAGGCTGGGTGTCACATAACGATACACCAGCGATCCCGACACGATATGCACTTGTCAGGATCGCTGGTGTATCGCTACATGATCGCTGCTGAGCTGCCAAACAGGCAGCTCAGGCAGCGATCTGGGACAGCGACACTGCGGGTAACATCGCTTAAGGGCCGTCTCACATAGCGATATCGCTAACCGAGATCGCTGCTGAGTCACTAGTTTTGTGACGCAGCAGCGAGCTCACCAACGATATCGCTGTGTGTGACATTCAGCGACGATCAGCCCCCCTGCCGGGTATCGCTGATCGTCGCAGAAATGTCAGGACCTTTTTTTGATCGCTGGTTTCCCTCTGACAGGCACGCATCGCTGCGTGTGACAGGCGGGAAACCAGCGATCAAAGGTCCTGACACTTCAGCGACGATCAGCGATACCCGGCAGGGGGGCTGATCGTCGCTGAATGTCACACACAGCGATATCGCTGGTGAGCTCGCTGCTGCGTCACAAAACTAGTGACTCAGCAGCGATCTCGGTAGCGATATCGCTATGTGAGACGGGCCCTTAAGTGGAAAGCTTAATTGATTGCTTTCCACTTTCACTTCAGGTCAGCCAGGGACACAATCAGTGACGTCAGAGGGAACTGATTAACAAAATAGGGGTTCCCTTCGAAAAAAAAATGGCGTGGGGTCCCCCCTATTTTTGTTAACCAGCCAGATGAAGCAGACCGCTGAGGCCTGGATTTTCAGGCTGTTAAGGAGCCAAGATCCATGGACCTTGCCAGCCTGATAATACCAGGCCACAGCAGTCTGCATATCTTGGCTGATTAACAAAAATAGGGGATCCCCTCGAAAAAAATTGGCGTGGGGTCCCCCCTATTTTTTGTTAACCAGCCAGATGAAGCAGACCGCTGAGGCCTGGATTTTCAGGCTGTTAAGGAGCCAAGATCCATGGACCTTGCCAGCCTGATAATACCAGGCCACAGCAGTCTGCATATCTTGGCTGATTAACAAAAATAGGGGATCCCCTCGAAAAAAATTAGCGTGGGGTCCCCCCTATTTTTGTTAACCAGCCAGATGAAGCAGACCGCTGAGGCCTGGTTTTTCAGGCTGGTAAGGATCCAATATCCATGGACCTTGCAAGCCTGATAATACCAGGCCACAGCAGTCTGCTTAGCTTGGCTGGTTAACAAAAATAGGGGATCCCCTCGAAAAAAAAAACGGCGTGGGGATCCCCCTATTTTTGTTAACCAGCCAAGTAAAATGCAGACTGCTGCGGCCTGGTATTAAAAGACTGTCAAGGCCCATGGATTTTGGCCTCAACAGCCTGATAATACCAGGCTACAGCAGCCCCACATTTGGCGCATCAAAAGATGTGCCAATTGTGGCACTTTACCCGGCTCTTCCCACTTGCCCTGTAGCGGTGGCAAGCGGGGTAATAAGGGGTTATTGTCACCGTTGATTGCACGGTGACAATAAGCCCGGTTAATAATGGAGAGGCGTCAATAAGACACCGATCCATTATTAATCCCAAAGTTATTAAATGTATAAAAAAAAGACAAAGCAAGAAAAAAGTATTTTAATGAAATAAAAGAGACAACACAGTTTTCATTTCTTTTATTGTACTCTCATTCCTGCGACGCCATCGATCTCCTGTAAAAAAAGAAAAAAAACAAACCAACAGTATACCACCTGTCCGACGCAGTCCATAACGATAGTCCCACGACGATCCAGCTCTGCTACATCGCAATGACAGGCAGAGCCTGTCATTGCAACGCAGCACAGCTGATTACCTGCTTCCCGGCGGTGACGTCATCGGACTGACTGCTTTACGGCCGGGATTACCCAGCAGTCACTGCAGTTATCGCGAGAAACTGCATGTGACCGCCGGGGAGAAGAGGATGGCGGCCATGAAACAGTCCAGGACGTGACCGCCGGAGATCTTCTGCCAGGTAAGTGCCGCTGACTCCTGACAGACCCGACAGACGGACACTGACAGTGACAGTGACATCCCCATTCCGGTATCCGATAAGACGAAAATATCGGAACTCGGAATCGGAATTCCGATACAGCCAATATCGGCCGATACCCGATATTTGCAGTATCGGAATGCTCAACACTAGTCGTGTGATCTCAGGTGTTTTTGAAATTAGTAGAGTTGGTGCTTTTCAGGGTTTTCTGGGATTGCAGTAAGTACCCTTCCTATCCTTTTCTATTTAGTTAGTTTGGGCCCCAGCGTTTGCTCATACTATTTTCTTTCTGTGTCAGTATTTCATCTTGTCTAACCGCCATTACATGTTTGGGGGCTTTCTATTATCTTTGGGGTTCTGCTCCGGGGCAGATAGCTTTCCTATATCTATCTTTAGGTGTAGTTAGTTTCTCAGGCTGTGACGAGGCGTCTAGGACCAACGTAGGAACGCTCCACGGCTGCCTCTAGTTGTGGTGGTTAGTCAGGGTACTGCAATCTCATAGATTCCAACTGCTCTGGTGTATTGCCTTTTTTACCTGCACTCCTCAGCTACCGAAACATAACAGGTGCCCCAGCTGGAGATGAGGAAGGTCGAATAAAGCCTTTCTCTAAATTTTCATCCAGGAACTTTCTTAATACCTTCAATTCAGGTTCGGAAAGATTGTAAATCCGTCCAAATGGAATGGTTGCTTCTGGCAGCAATTCAATGGGACAGTCGTAAGGACGGTGAGGAGGTAATTGATCTGCTTTCTTCTTACTGCAGACATCAGAGAACTGCTGATATTGAGGTGGTAGTTTCTCTTCCTTCTCATGCGAAATCTCAGAGATTTGGACTTGTTGGAGAACAGGGGGTTCCTTATGACAATTATTCTTACAGTAGTCAGATGGAAAGGTGATGGTCCTTGATGCCCAGTTGATAGAAGGGTTATGGACTGAAAACCAGGGGATCCCTAGAATAACCGGAAATTTCGGAGATGAAATAAGGTGGAAACTGACAGCTTCATGATGATCCGGTTCGATACAAATCTCCAGTTCGATTGTCTCATGCGTGACAGGTCCAGAAGACAAGGGTGATCCATCCACAGTTTCCATTTCAATTGGTGTGGATTTGGTCCTACTGGAAATATTATTATCACTTGTAAATTTTAAGTCCATAAAATTTCCTCCTGCTCCCGAATCCAACAGGGCAGAGCATTGTATTTTTTGGGTGCCATTAAAACCTGAATGGGGATTACAAAATGAGATGATGTAGTATGTATTTTGTCTGTTTCTGGTGTCACTGATGAGATAGTCTGCATGATGGAAACCGACTGCTGAGAAAGGTCCATATTGCTGGCAGACCTGTTTTTGGTAAAGGCTATAGTCCTTTTGTTAGGACAGTTGATGGCATAGTGTCCAGGGTCCCCACAATAGAGGCAGAGATGTTCTGCACGTCGCCTCTCCTTCTCCTGTGCAGAGAGTGGTCTTCGGATGACGTCGATCTGCATCGGTTCAGACACGCCTTGCGTCTTTTCTTGGTGGTCTGATGCT
Source organism: Oophaga sylvatica (assembly GCA_033576555.1). Lineage (NCBI taxonomy): Eukaryota > Metazoa > Chordata > Amphibia > Anura > Dendrobatidae > Oophaga > Oophaga sylvatica. The sequence continues at coordinate 724,846,272 of JARQOD010000001.1, forward strand.
GAAAATGAGAAGCCAGGGCTATTCCCAAGTGCTCGCAGTCTCTCCTTTCTCCTTTCAGTAAGTCTCTGGTCGATCCGGATACATAGTTGAATAAAGTCCTCCAACTGGTCAGGGGTCTCAACCCTGGCAAGCTCATCTTTCACTGGTTCTGATAACCCTCGTCGAAATTGACTTCTCTGGGCCGCTGGATTCCAGGTGGTGTCGGCCACCCAGCGACGGAACTCCGATGTATATTCCGCAACAGAGCGACGTCCTTGGCGCAAATTATGTAATTTGGTTTCTGCTGTCGCACAGCGGTTTGGGTCATCAAAAACTTGATTCATAGCTGCGATGAAAGCCTCCAGGTCATTAAGGAGGCCATAGTCCTTTTCTACATAAGGTGAAGCCCAAGCAAGAGCTTCATCCGTCAGGAGATTTATCATGAAAAAAACTTTCTTCCTCTCACTGGTAAAGGGAGCAGGTTGCATCTGGAAGTATATGCGGCATTGATTGAGGAATCCTCGGTACTGCTGGCGATCCCCACTGAACTTTGCAGGCAGCGGCAGCCGCGCGTTTGATTCGGACCCTGAATTGCGCACGTCCAGAAGTTGTTTTTGTAGCTCAATTACTTCATGTTGTAGCACCGTGAAATCAGTTTGTAACTTGGAATATTTTCCTTGAGAGTCAGTACAAAAACTTTGAAGCTCCGTAACTTGCCGCCTCAGGGTGTTCACAGCGGGCTCCATTTTGGCGCGAGATTATTCTGTCAAGATCCCGTCTGGGTTGGAGCCGATGTTACTGCAAACACTAGGGAAAGCAGAGGCAGGTAGCGTAGTCAGGTGGCAGGCCGAGGTCGGTACACAGGAAAGGCAGTTCGGTAGCAGAGGAGCAGGCAGATAACGTAGTCAGGTGGCAGGCCGAGGTCAGTTCACAGGAGAGCAGTGTTTGTAGCAGCAGGAACAGCAGGGAACGCTTGACTAAAGGCTAAGACCACAATAATCTCGCAATGACACACCCACAGGGCCAGGTTTATATAGGGCGTGTAATTGGCAATCAGAGGCCAAACGAGAGAGCACTGGGTGAAGCCGATCAGGAAGAACAGTCAATGGTATCTGGGTTCAGCAAGGAACTTTGTAACCAGCAGAATAGCTCAGATGGTAGAGCTGCCGGCCGGTGGACAAGAGACACTGGGTTTGATTCCTGACACCATCATTGTGTCTGTACTTGTTCCGGACTAATTGTTCTTGTTGTGGATCTCTGTATATTATGACCACTGTAATTGTGCCTCATATCAATGTATTTTTACTTATTATCATGGAGTTTGGTGTGCGCATGCCCCGTTGTGGTCTGGGTGACTCCCCCCGTGATGGGGCGTCAGCATGTGTCCGGGGCGTGCTCGGGCTCTGTGCCTGTGCGCGCGTCTGGAGGCATGACGCCGCCGTCACTGGGGGCTTGCCCGGCTCCAGCGGCACATGCGCCGCTATACCATCTCCCATTCGATGATTCGGATCATGTGATCAGGAAGTAGGAGGTATTTGAAGGTCCTCTGTGCAGTACATGATTATCCCCTTGAGAAAGTGGCAGGCTAAGCCGCGAAACGTGCGTTGGGGTGGCATCTTCTGTATGGGGTGACCTCTCTCCTGTGGTATTCCTTAACCTTTGGTAAGCATGACTTCTTGTTAGACATGGCAGTGCTACACAGACTGTTGCCTGCCTCACAAAATAAGTGCTTGTCGCTTAAAGAAGTATGCTTGGTGCTTTGTGGTATATAATAGTGTGGCTATGGCACCTTACTATTTTCCTCATTGTGGGGGATGTTTTATTTGATATGCCTTGGGCTACAATCTGTTCATTTACTATTGCCGCAAGTGTTTACCTGTTAAACCTTTAGGAGCGTTTTCTCCCTGTATTTGCACATGTCCTATATATGTGTTTTCATTGTCTTCTTATATGTATTGTTGTGCTACAATTGTACTGTTTATATAATAAATATTTACCTTTTATAGTACCAATTGCGGTCACCAGTGACTCCTATTCCTCCTTTTTTGTTATGTTTATATGAGTGGTGATTTTTGGTTGCACACAGCTACTGTGCGACCCACATCCCCCTTGTTTTATCCATGCAGCTGTATATGATTAAATTTTTATAGTATGTACACTTCAATTGTTAGAGACAGAATCTTGAAATCCAGAAAATCACAATGTATGATTTTTACATTACTAATTTGCATTTGTTTGTGTAAGAAGATGGACCGGACCAGGAGTACCTCTCTTGCACCGGTTCCGAAACTGTCGGGACTGTCACCATTGTTGCCAGAGTGAAAGCTTTCTGACCCGGACTGACCTTTACACTCGACAGCAGGGGGCGTGACAAGGATAAAAGGCGCTGTGCATGGGAAAGTGAGGAGAGACTTGGCAGGAAGACTGAGTGCACAGCAGGGGACGGTTAGTGCTCTCTCCTGTGAGCAACGTGTTAGCACAGGCCTGCGCTTGAGATACCCTGCATGCTGGTGTACTGATTGCAGGCAGTAATCTGCCATGTGCCCGCTGTCTCCCGTGAGCGAAGGTCTGATATGTCCCAGGACGGTGAACACTGCGCACGCCCCACCTAAGACAGACTTTGTGACTCACCTAGAACTTTGTTATTCCTCACCTGCATTCACTTCCAAGCTGAGTCACGCTCCGACGGTATCACAGACTGTGCTGCATCCTGTACGACGAACTGTGTATCCAGGACCCCGTTCAGGAAAACAATGATACACTGCCACCACCAGGAACTGGACCCTCAACTTCTTCAGGACCACACCGGAGACATACGCGCCGCTTGCGTGGGTGCCACCATTGGAACCCAAGGCTCTGCAGTCAGGAAGCCAACGGACTGATAAGTTTATCCGTTAATGAACAGTTGCTTTATCCCATACCTCACCTCTCACCCATACTGTGTTGATACTATTCCACATACCCTTTGCTTAACCCAATACCTCCCTGGGTGGAGTATTCCATGTTAATAAATCTGTTAACCCTTGCTCTGCCTCCTGTCCATCACTGCATCCCGCTACCTGCAATCTCACACTTGGTGTAGTCGGCAGGATGCAGTCTACGGGCACAGAGGCGGCAGACAAAGCAGTCGGGGTAGGTCCTAGGACCAGTATATCCCTTGGGTGATGTTGAACAACCTCCCGAAGTTTACTGGGAACAATACTATGCTATGGAGTTAGACTGAGCGGATCAGGGGGATGATGTGGATGCACCCCAGGACCCTGCATTAGAAGCCGAGGTCTCTATGATGGCTCTAGATGGGGAGGAGAGGGATTCTGTCATTCTACAACCCCAAAAATAGAAAAAGAAGGCAGAGATGCTCACCTGCCCAGGCCTCCAAACAAATGCACTATCAGGATGCAGTGGACCCACATAGTTAAGATGACGGCAACACAGGTGCAAGAATACCGATGAGGCAACCGCTCACAACCTACCAATACATGGAGGGGGCGGCTGCTTGGTATATTGATGCACAAAAAAGACTTGTATGCAGCGCCGTTCACATTATGGCAATGCACAGCATCCAGTTAAACAGCCTAGTATTCACACCCTTCTATTAGATCAGGCGGGCTGCCCAGCGCTATTAAAATGCATGCCATGTGAACAGACACCACAGTTTACAAGACCAAATGGGCCCACATGCACCCTGTAAAATAAAGTGCAAAAAACACATTAAAAAATATATTTAAATAATGTGAGGTATTAGTTGGTAATTTGGCCAAAGTACGTAAGCTTGTAATCCACTTCACGGATCCTCACGTTTACAAGTAACTACACTAACCAGCAAGAGCACAGAAAGAGGACTTAGATATCCTCCAAAAATTCAAAAATAGCAAAAGAAGGCAGAGATGCTCACCTGCCCAGGCCTCCAAACAAATGCACTATCAGGATGCAGTGGACCCACATAGTTAAGATGACGGCAACACAGGTGCAAGAATACCGATGAGGTAACCGCTCACAACCTACCAATACATGGAGGGGGCGGCTGCTTGGTATATTGATGCACAAAAAAGACTTGTATGCAGCGCCGTTCACATTATGGCAATGCACAGCATCCAGTTAAACAGCCTAGTATTCACACCCTTCTATTAGATCAGGCGGGCTGCCCAGCGCTATTAAAATGCATGCCATGTGAACAGACACCACAGTTTACAAGACCAAATGGGCCCACATGCACCCTGTAAAAGTAGGCTAAACGCAATAAACGTATATTGAATACTTCATGTAGGGGTGAATTTGGCCAGGTATCCTTAACTTGTAACATGACTTCTGTTAGAATGCAGTGTAACACAGCTAGCTGCCACAAAAAAGGACTTAGATTCCTCCAAAAAATAATAGCAAGTGGTGCTCACTGCGGCTAAAATGATAGATGCATGGACCACATAGTTATGTACGGCTACACGTGGGGATTTATGGGGAAGCACACTAAATATGGAGGGGGCTACATGGTATTTGAGATAAAGACTTATTGCACGCCTTAAGTTATGGTAAACATTTAAAGCCGTTTTCACACCCTTATTTGACAGTCCTTCATGGTCTATTAAATGATTCATGTTGTCAGTGCTACAATTTACAGTTTACATAATACATCATACCTGTAAAATAAATGCAAACAGATTTACCTATTCCTCCTTTTTTTAGTTTATATGGTGGTGATTTTGGTTGCACACAGCTACTGTTGCGACCAATCCCCCTGTTATCCATGCAGCGTAATGATAAATTTTTAGTATGTCACTCTCAATCGTTCGAGCAGATCTTGAAATCCGAAATCACAATGTATGATTTACAACTAAATTTGCATTTGTTTGTGTAAAGATGACCGGCCAGATACCTCTCTTCACATCCAAACTGTGGACTGTACCATGTGCCAGATGAAAGCTTTCTGACCCGGCGACTTTACACTCGACAGCAGGGGCGATGAAAAGGATAATGGCGCTGTGCATGGAAAGTGAGCGGAACTGCAACACTGAGTGAAAGCAGGGACGGTGAGTGCTTCCGTGACAACGTGTAGCACAGGCATGGGCTTGGATCCTGCATGTTGTGTCTGATTGCAGAGAAATCGTTTGCCATGTGCCGTTCTCCGTGAGCGAAGGTCTGATATGTCCCAGGACGGTGAACACTGCGCACGCCCACCTAAGACAGACTTTGTGACTCACCTAGAACTTTGTTATTCCTCACCTGCATTCACTTCCAAGCTGAGTCACGCTCCGACGGTATCACAGACTGTGCTGCATCCTGTACGACGAACTGTGTATCCAGGACCCCGTTCAGGAAAACAATGATACACTGCCACCACCAGGAACTGGACCCTCAACTTCTTCAGGACCACACCGGAGACATACGCGCCGCTTGCGTGGGTGCCACCATTGGAACCCAAGGCCTCTGCAGTCAGGAAGCCAACGGACTGATAAGTTTATCCGTTAATGAACAGTTGCTTTATCCCATACCTCACCTCTCACCATACTGTGTTGATACTATTCCACATACCCTTTGCTTAACCCAATACCTCCCTGGTGGAGTATTCCATGTTAATAAATCTGTTAACCCTTGCTCTGCCTCCTGTCCATCAACTGCATCCCGCTACCTGCAATCTCACACTTGGTGTAGTCGCAGGATGCAGTCTACGGGCACAAGGCGGCAGACAAAGCAGTCGGGGTAGGTCCTAGGACCAGTATATCCCTTGGGTGATGTTGAACAACCTCCCGAAGTTTACTGGGAACAATACATGCTATGGAGTTAGACTGAGCGGATCAGGGGGATGATGTGGATGCATCCAGGACCCCTGCATTAGAAGCCGAGGTCTCTATGATGGCTCTAGATGGGAGGAGAGGGATTCTGTCATTTACAACCAAAAATAGCAAAAGAAGGCAGAGATGCTCACCTGCCCAGGCCTCCAAACAAATGCACTATCAGGATGCAGTGGACCCACATAGTTAAGATGACGGCAACACAGGTGCAAGAATACCGATGAGGCAACCGCTCACAACCTACCAATACATGGAGGGGGCGGCTGCTTGGTATATTGATGCACAAAAAAGACTTGTATGCAGCGCCGTTCACATTATGGCAATGCACAGCATCCAGTTAAACAGCCTAGTATTCACACCCTTCTATTAGATCAGGCGGGCTGCCCAGCGCTATTAAAATGCATGCCATGTGAACAGACACCACAGTTTACAAGACCAAATGGGCCCACATGCACCCTGTAAAATAAAGTGCAAAAAACACATTAAAAAATATATTTAAATAATGTGAGGTATTAGTTGGTAATTTGGCCAAAGTACGTAAGCTTGTAATCCACTTCACGGATCCTCACGTTTACAAGTAACTACACTAACCAGCAAGAGCACAGAAAGAGGACTTAGATATCCTCCAAAAATTCAAAAATAGCAAAAGAAGGCAGAGATGCTCACCTGCCCAGGCCTCCAAACAAATGCACTATCAGGATGCAGTGGACCCACATAGTTAAGATGACGGCAACACAGGTGCAAGAATACCGATGAGGCAACCGCTCACAACCTACCAATACATGGAGGGGGCGGCTGCTTGGTATATTGATGCACAAAAAAGACTTGTATGCAGCGCCGTTCACATTATGGCAATGCACAGCATCCAGTTAAACAGCCTAGTATTCACACCCTTCTATTAGATCAGGCGGGCTGCCCAGCGCTATTAAAATGCATGCCATGTGAACAGACACCACAGTTTACAAGACCAAATGGGCCCACATGCACCCTGTAAAATAAAGTGCAAAAAACACTTAAAAAATATATTTAAATAATGTGAGGTATTAGTTGGTAATTTGGCCAAAGTACGTAAGCTTGTAATCCACTTCACGGATCCTCACGTTTACAAGTAACTACACTAACCAGCAAGAGCACAGAAAGAGGACTTAGATATCCTCCAAAAATTCAAAAATAGCAAAAGAAGGCAGAGATGCTCACCTGCCCAGGCCTCCAAACAAATGCACTATCAGGATGCAGTGGACCCACATAGTTAAGATGACGGCAACACAGGTGCAAGAATACCGATGAGGCAACCGCTCACAACCTACCAATACATGGAGGGGGCGGCTGCTTGGTATATATGATGCACAAAAAAGACTTGTATGCAACGCCGTTCACATTATGGCAATGCACAGCATCCAGTTAAACAGCCTAGTATTCACACCTTCTATTAGATCAGGCGGGCTGCCCAGCGCTATTAAAATGCATGCCATGTGAACAGACACCACAGTTTACAAGACCAAATGGGCCCACATGCACCCTGTAAAATAAAGTGCAAAAAACACATTAATTACACAGACTGTGCTGCATCCTGTACGACGAACTGTGTATCCAGGACCCCGTTCAGGAAAACAATGATACACTGCCACCACCAGGAACTGGACCCTCAACTTCTTCAGGACCACACCGGAGACATCACGCGCCGCTTGCGTGGGTGCCACCATTGGAACCCAAGGCTCTGCAGTCAGGAAGCCAACGGACTGATAAGTTTATCCGTTAATGAACAGTTGCTTTATCCCATACCTCACCTCTCATCCATACTGTGTTGATACTATTCCACATACCCTTTGCTTAACCCAATACCTCCCTGGGTGGAGTATTCCATGTTAATAAATCTGTTAACCCTTGCTCTGCCTCCTGTCCATCACTGCATCCCGCTACCTGCAATCTCACACTTGGTGTAGTCGGCAGGATGCAGTCTACGGGCACAGAGGCGGCAGACAAAGCAGTCGGGGTAGGTCCTAGGACCAGTATATCCCTTGGGTGATGTTGAACAACCTCCCGAAGTTTACTGGGAACAATACTATGCTATGGAGTTAGACTGAGCGGATCAGGGGGATGATGTGGATGCATCCCAGGACCCCTGCATTAGAAGCCGAGGTCTCTATGATGGCTCTAGATGGGGAGGAGAGGGATTCTGTCATTCTACAACCCCCGGGAATTAGACACCATTAGCAAAGTGTTACAGATACTGGAGGAGACCCACGGAGACCCCACAGACGTAGGGGAGTTACCTATGCACTTATTTTGCCGGTTCAAAGGGAGGAGGAGACGTGACTCAGTACATGAACGCGCTACAGGAAATCCATACTGCCATTACTAGAAAAGGCAGCATAGGCATAGGGTCTACTAACATAGTGCTGCAGGACCAGTTGGTGACAGGCCTAACAGACGTACCGTTAAAACAGGCTTTGTGGGAGCGCTTGCGGGTAAATCCCCGCCTGACTTTTTCTGAGGTGGGGAGCAAAGCGTGCACGCACGAGCAAGAGCAGGGGGTGACAGTCCCGGCGGAGAAGGTCCGGAGCGGAGAAGTATCTGTGACAATGGCCGCCGAATCACGATGGGTCTAAGAGTTGCCGAAGGAAATCCAGAATTTACGAGAAGAGTTGGCTGATTCAAAAAAAGAAATCAGTAGTTACCTCAAATCTGCCTGGGGCAGAAATGCCCGTGAACCTCATCACTAGACATGAATGTTCCGTCAAGAAGGACCCCTCACATGTTATAATTGCGGAGAAACTAGAAACTAGACATTTGGCTTGGGGGTGCGCACGACAGAATAGGCTCCTTCAACGCCGTCCATTAAACTAGAAGGCTCCGAGCCTGGGGGACGCTGCCCAGAGCCCGAACAGTCAAGAAGGAGTATCAGAAGTCCCACAAATATAGTTTCCATGTGTCCTCTCGTCTGCGCCGAAATGGATGGTTGGGCTGTGCGGTGTTTGGTAGACACTGGCTCGCAGGTGACAAAGATGCCTGAAACCTACTTCCGATGACACTTTCCCGAGGCAATGCGGCCCGAATGGGGCCCAGTGATAAAGTTAAAGGCTGTCAACCACTTGCCCATCCCGGTCGCAGGGGTGGTCTGTATGCAAATAACCATCTGCGGTAAAGACCTGGGCCGGAAGGGAGTGGTGCTGACAGTTGGAGACGCAGGTAACGGACATACTGTCACTCTCAGGATGAATGTGCTGAAGGAATTCGGGAGTCTTCTCATCAATGAGACCGCAGATATGTTCCTGAAACAGTGGAGCACTCACACTCCCCAAAGGAGAGTGTTTCAGCAGCTAATCCATGCGGCTCAAACCCAAGAGACCTCCAGTGACGGAAAAACATTGGGGAAAGTGATCGTTCTAGCCTCTGCCAATCTTGTTTTACCACCAGGACAAACCACTTTTGCCCTGCCTGTGCAAGCTTGTACCCCTCTGGAAGGAGTTAAGATACAGTTTGAGCCAGCTATTATTGAGCAGCTACCTCCAGGGCTCCTTGTGGCATGGACGTTGGCCATTGTACATGACGGGTCAGTCCCAGTACGATGTGTTAATTTGGGAGAAAGTAATATCACGCTCCCACCCAGAAGCGAAGTAGCGCAGATTCTGGGCATGCCGGAAGAATTGATTTCACCTCAGGACGTGCAATTAACAGTGGGATTTTTGGACCGTGGCTGTAGATATGTCTTTAGCACCAGAACCTCAGCACCTTCGCGAGGGACGCCGTATTACTAGAAGAAATGCGGGCCGAATTAACAGAACTCAAACCGCAACAGGTTCAGCAGGTGGAAGCTCTATTAGGGTGATATCAGGATGTGTTCGCACGTCATGAGGATGATTTTGGCTGCACTACAGCAGTTACGCACGAGATTCTGACTGGAATCACTGCACCCATAAGAGAACGGTACCGACAAATACTACCACAAATGTACCAAGAGGTGAAAGGGATGCTGACCCAGATGCTACAGAATGGTGTTATCCGAGAGAGTCAAAGCCCGTGGGTTGCTCCCATCGTGATGGTGCGAAAGAAGGATGGTACGCTGCACTTTTGTGTGGACTATCGCAAACTCAATGCCTGCAACAAGCGAGATTCCTATCCGTTGCCAAGGATTGAAGAATCTTTGCCTGCCCTAGGAAGTGCAAAATACTTCTCGGCATTTGATCTAGCTAGTGCCTATTGGCAAGTACCGATGTCCGAGCAGGACCGAGCAAAGACAGCCTTTATACTACCCATGGGGTTATTTGAATTCAACCGGATGCCATTTGGCCTGGCTAATGCCCCTGGTACTTTTCAGAAATTGATGGAAAGATGTCTAGGCGACTTGAACTTTGAGGCCACTCTCATCTATCTGGACGATATCATCATGTATGCTGCCTCGTTCGAGGAACATCTTCAACCGCTGGAACAGGTGTTGAACCACCTTCAAAGACATGGTTTGAAAGTGAAGCCCCAGAAGTGTCATCTGTTTCTCAACCAAATTGAGTACTTGGGACATGTCATCTCTGCTGAAGGAGTGAGACTGTCCTGTGAGAAAATTGCTGCAGTACAGGATTGGCCTACCTCGAGGACCGTGAAGGATGTACAGGCTTTCCTGGGGCTTACCAGATATTATCAGTGATTCGTGAAGAATTTTACTCACATAGTGAACCCGCTGTTAGAACTTTTGAAGGGGGTGCAGTCTGGCGCGAAGAACAGAACTATTCCGTGGGGAGAATTTCAGGAGAAAGTGTTTTGAGCTCTGAAGGTGGCCTTGACTGGAGTGCCAGTGTTAGACCATGCAGACCATGCAGACTTCTCACAACCGTTTATTCTTCCCACTGATGTGAGCCTGCATGGACTCTGAGCTGTGCTGTCCCAGATCCAGGGCAGAAAAGAACGAGTGATCGCCTATGTGAGTAGGTCCCTCCATCATTCTGAAAGGAACCCAGACAATTCACGTTCATTCAAACTGGAGCTGTTAGCATTAGTGTGGGCCATGACGGAGAAGTTGGCCGAATACTTGTCTGGCTCCGAAGTTCTGGTACGCACCGACAATAACCCTTTAGCCCATCTGGAAAATGCAAATCTAGGGGCCCTGGAGCAGCGCTGGGTGGCTCGGATGGCGAAGTTTTGATATAAAATCGCCTACAAGAGAAGAGCTGAGAATACTCATGCAAAAGCCTTATCCAGAGTGATACATGGAAAACCTGGCCCTAACCGAGATGAAGAACTGAAGAGGTCCCAGAGTTCCGGGAATCTGGTAGGACGGTGGCAGCTATGCAGGAGCAGGTGCAGGTAGTGTCCTGAGAATGTATATTGGGACAGTCCCGTGATGAGTGGGTCTGGTTGCAGCAAGAAGATGGGGAACTCGCTCAAATGAGACAGTGGGTAACGTTAAAGCAACTTCCCAGTCAAAGAGAGAGAGACGCCCTGTCCCCGGGGACTCTGCAGATACTTCAGCAGTGGGAAAGGCTCCAACTGAAGAATGGATTACTTTATCGGAAAGTCCAACTTCAGCAGGAACTGGGTGTCACTTGGCAGGTGTTGATCCCTGAGACGTTGCTATCCAAGGTGACCACAGAAGCACACGAAAGAGGACCTCACTTCGGTCAGAAGACCTTTCAGTGGCTGCAAAGATTAGTTTATCATCCTCGGCTGAAGGCCATGGTGAAAGAGAAGTGCCGGCTCTGTAGAAGTTGTGAATTAGCAAAAAACCACCAGAGCAGAGAGCTCCCACACAAACCATCAAGACTTCTGCTCCTCTAGAAGTACTGATGATAGACCATCTGACAATTGGCCCAGCTCATCAGGGATATGAGCATTGTCTGGTGATGACGGACCACTTCACGAAATTTGCAGTCGTGACCCCGACACGTTTTCAGACTGCAGAATCCGCCGCACATGGCATTTTCAGGAATTTCATTCAGGTGTACGGCTGTCCATAGCGAATCCACTCCAATCAGGGTGCCTGTTTTCTTGGAAAAGTGATGGAAGAATTACACCGTCTGTACCAGATCGAGAAATCTGGAAAAACGCCTTACCACCCTCAGGAAAATGGGGCCTGTGAACGGTTCAATCGCACCCTGATTCAGATGTTAAGAACACTGGAGGAAGACCGATAGGCCCGGTGGCCCGAGTTCGTAGCTGAGTTGGTGTGGGTGTACAACAACCGAATACATCGTACCACCAGTTACACTCCGTATACCCTGCTGTTTGGCCATCCAGGAAGAGAGATTACTGAGCTGGAGCAGGACCCAGAGGAGGACTACCCACAGACGGGGGTGCAGACCAGATTTCAGGAATTGGAACATCCAGAAGCAACTCCTCTGCAAGAGACAGCTCTTCAAACTGGGGACTGTGTATTGGTTCGGGATAAACGTACTTGAGATAAGCTGGAGTACTGGTGGGAGAAAATTCTCCGCTTCACCCGATACGGGTTCAACTCCGAAGGACTCGTCTATGAAATTGAACCTGAAAGGGAGGAGAATGCTTCCACTCGAATAGTTCACCGGAATACATCACGACCCTGTCTGTCATGAGATCCTGACCAAATTGAGGAAGTGCAAGATGCCCCGAAGTACCTCTGCCAGTCATTGCTGATTGAGGCGACTTTGCCTCTGGGATGGTCGAGTCAGGTTTCGGACCACCCAACTTTCCCAAAAGTCGAGTTGAACTAAATCGGCCAACTATCGGAAAAAGTCGAAGGTCCGACTGAAACTCGAACCGATCCCAATGCAAGTCAATGGGGAAGAAAAGTCGGCACGGAGTGGAGGACAGTAAGCACACCTACAGTGCCCATTTCAATGCCAACGACATCAATTCCTATTACTTAACCTCTTTACCCCCAAGGGTGGTTTGCATGTTATTGACCAGGCCAATTTTTACAATTCTGACCACTGTCTCTTTATGAGGTTATAACTCTGGAACGCTTTAACGGATCTTCACGATTCTGAGAATGTTTTTTCGTGACATATTGTACTTCACATTAGTGGTAAAATTTCTTCGATATAACTTGCGTTTATTTTTGAAAAATCGCAAATATGGCAATTTTGCAATTTTGAAACTTTGAATTTTTATTCCCTTAAAACAGAGAAATATGTCACACAAAATAGTTAATAAATAACATTTCCCACATGTCTACTTTACATCAGCACAATTTTGGAACCCAACTTTTTTTTTGTTAGGAAATTATAAGGGTTAAAAGTTGACCAGCGATTTCTCATTTTTACAACAAAATTTACAAAGCCATTTTTTTTTAGGGACCAACTCACATATGAAGTCACTTTGAGGGATCTATATGGCAGAAAATACCCAAAAGTGACATCATTCTAAAAACTGCACCCCTCAAGGTACACAAAACCACATTCAAGAAGTTTATTAACCCTTTAAGTGCTTCACAGGAGCTGAAGCAACGTGGAAGGAAAAAATTAATATTTTACTTTTTAGCCACAAAAATTATCTTTTACAAACTTTTTTTTTTATTTTCACAAGGGTAAAAGGAGAAAATGGACAGATAAGGTTGTTATGCAATTTCTCCTGAGTACGCCAATACCCCATATGTGGGGGAAAACCACTGTTTGGGTACACGGCAGAGCTCGTAAGGGAAGGAGCGACGTTTGACTTTTTCAAACTAAAATTGGCTGGAATTTAGATTGGATGCCATGTCGCGTTTGGAGAGCCCCAGATGCGCCTAAACAGTGGAAACCCCCCACAAGTGACACCATTTTGGAAACTAGACCCCCTAAGGTACTTATCTAGATTTGTTGTGAGCACTTTGAACCCAATTGTTTCACAAAAGTTTATAATGCCTGGGTGTGAAAAAAAAAACAATTTTCCACAAAAATGATTTTTTAGTCCCAAATTTTTGATTTTTCCCAAAGAAATTGGACCCCAAAAGTTGTTGTCCAATTTGTCCTGAGTACGCTGATATCCAATATGTGGGGGGGGGGAAACTGTTTGGGCGCACGGCAGGGCTTGGAAAGGAAGTAATAATGTTTTGGAATGCAGACGTTAATGGGTGTCATGTTCCGTTTGCACTGCCCCAGATGTGCCTAAACAGTGGAAACCCCCCACAAGTGACCCCATTTTGGAAACTAGACCCCCTAAGGAACTTTTCTAGATCTGTGGTGAGCACTTTGAACCCTCAAGTGCTTCACACAAGTTTATAATGCCTGGGCATGAAAATAAAAAATCCTATTTTTTTTCCCACAAAAATTATCTTTTAGTCACCATTTTTTTATTTTCTCAAGGGTAACAGGAGAAATTGGACCTCAAAAGTTGTTGTCCAATTTGTTCTGAGTATGCTGATACCCCATATGTGGGGGGAAACCACTGATTGGGCGCACGGCAGAACTCGGAATGGAAGGAGCACCATTTGACTTTTTCCAGCCAAAATTGGATGGAATTGAGATTGGACGCCATGTTGCATTTGGTGAGCCCCTGATGTGCCTAAACAGTGGAAACCCCCACAAGTGACCCCATTTTGGAAACTAGACCCCCTAAGAAACTTATCTAGATCTGTGGTGAGCAATTTGACCCCCCAAGTGCTTCACACAAGTTTATAATGTAGAGCTGTAAAATTAAAAAATCATATTTTGTCCACAAAAATGATCTTTTCACCCCAATTTTTATTTTCCCAAGGGTAACAAGACCCCAAAAGTTATTGTGCTATTTGCCGGAGTACGCTGATACCCCATATGTGGGGGTAAACCCCTGTTTGGGTGCATGGCAGAGCTCCGAAGGGAAGGAGCGCGGTTTGACTTTTTCGACGCAGAATTGGCTGGACACCATGTCGTGTTTGGAGAGCCCCTGATGTGCCTAAACAGTGGAAACCCCCACAAATGACACCATTTTGGAAACTAGACCCTCAAGGAACTTATCTAGATGTGTGGTGAAAACTTTGAACCCCCAGGTGTTTCACTAAAGTTTATAACGCCTGAGCATGAAAATAAAAAAATCATATTTTTTCCACAAACATGATCTTTTAGTCCCCAACTTTTTATTTTCCCAAGGGTAACAGGAGAAATTAGACCCCAAAAGTTGTTGTCCAATTTGTCCTGAGTACGCCATATGTCGGAAAAAACTACTGCATGGGCACACGTCGGGGCTCGAAAGGGAAGTAGTGACGTTTTGGATTGCAGACTTTGATATGGTCTGCGGGCGTCATGTTGCATTTGGAAAGCCCCTAATGTGCCTAAACAGTGGAAACCCCCCACAAATGATCCCATTTTGGAAAATTGACCCCCAATGAACTTATCTAGATGTGTAGGGAGAACTTTGAACCCTCAAGTGCTTCACAGAAGTTTATAACGTAGAGCCAGAAAAATAAAAAATCATAATTTTTTCCACAAAAATGATATTTTCGCCCCCAATTTTTTATTTTCCCAAGGGTAACAGGAGAAATTGGACCCCAAAAGATGTTGTCCAATTTGTCCTGAGTACGCTGATACCCTATATCTGGGAGAAAACTACTGTATGGGCACACGTCGGGGCTCGGAAGGAAAGTAGTGACGTTCTGGATTGCAGACTTTGATGGAATGGTCTGCGGGCGTCATGTCACATTTGGAGAGCCCCTGATGTGCCTAAACAGTGGAAACCCCCCACAAGTGATCACATTTTGGAAAATAGACCCCACAAGGAACTTATCTAGATGTGTGTGTGAGTGCTATGAAGCCACAAGTGCTTCACAGTAGTTTTTAACGTACAGCTGTAAAAACAGAAAAATCATTTTTTTTTACAAAAAATATATTTTCGCCCCCAATTTTTTATTTTCCCAAGGGTAACAGAAGAAATTGGACCCCAAGAGTTATTGTGCAATTTGTCCTGAGTACGCTGATACTCCATATGTAGGGGTAAACATGGCAGAGCTCAGAAGGGGAGGAGCACCGTTTGACATTTTCAACGCAGAATTGGCTGGAATTGAGAACAGACGCCATGTCACATTTGGAGAGCCCCTGATGTGCCTAAACAGTGGAAACCTCCCAATTCTATCTCCAACCCTAACCCCAACACACCCCTAACCCTAGTCCCAACCCTAACCATAACCCTAACCACAAACCTAACCCTAACACACCCCTAACCCTAATCCCAACCCTAACCCTAACTTTAGCAGCAACCCTAACCGTATTGGGAAAATGGAAATAAATACATTTTTTTAATTTTATTATTTTTCCCCAAGGGGTTGATAAAGGGGGGTTTGATTTACTCTTTATAGCGGGTTTTTATGTTTGGCAGCTGTCTCGCTAAAAGACGCTTTTTATTGCAAAAAATAGTTTTTGCATCACCACATTTTGAGAGCTATAATTTTTGCATATTTTGGCCCACAGAGTCATGTGAGATCTTATTTTTTGCGGTACAAGTTGACGTTTTTATTGTTACCATTTTTGGGCACGTGACATTTTTTGATCGCTTTTTATTTCGATTTTTGGGAGGTTAGAATGAACAAAAATCAGCAATTCATGAATTTCTTTTGGGGGGTGCGTTTACACCGTTTCGAGTGTGGTAAAATTGATAAAGCAGTTTTAGGCTAAGTTCACACGTTGCAGAATTGCCGCGGAAATTTCCGCGGCAATCCCGCACTTCTCCCGCGGGAAATACGCATTTTTTTGTATGCGTATTCCCGCCAGAAACTAGCGTTTTGCAAGCGTAATTAGCTTGCAGAATGCTAGCGTTTTCCTAGCGATCTGTAGCATCGCTTGGAAAACTGATTGACAGGTTGGTCACACGAGTCAAACATAGTGTTTGACATGTGTGACCAACTTTTTACTATTGATGCCGTCTATGCCGCATCAATAGTAAAAAGATCTAATGTAAAATAATAAAAAAAAAAAAAATAATGATATTCTCACCTTCCGGCGGCCCCCGCAGCCTTCCTGATCCTCAGCGACGCTCCCGGCCAATCCCGTTCCCAGGAGTCCTTTGCGACAAATCACCCGATGACGTAGCATCACGCGAGACCACTACGCCATCTGGGTGATTCTCGCAAAGGACTCCTGGGACGGGAGCGTCGCTGAGAGGCGGGAAAGCTGGAGGGCTGCCGGAAGGTGAGAATATCATTATTTTTTATTTTAATTATTGTTTTACCAGGGATATGGTACCCAGGGCCTGGAGGAGAGTCTCCTCTCCTCCAGGCCCTGGGTACCATCGCACATGAACCGCTTACATTCTGCAAAATTAATGAACATGTTGCTATTTTTTTCCGCGAAGCGTTTTTTTAGCGGAAAAAAACGCAACATGTGGCCAAAACATATGGAATCCATTAACATGTATAGGATGCTTAATGCTTGCGTTTTTTTCGCGTTTTTACCGTGGAAAATCGCGGAAAAAACGCGAATAAAACGCAAATATTCCTGAACGTGTGCACTTAGCCTTATTCTTCGGGTTAGTATGATTACGGCGATACCTCATTTATATCATTTTTTATGTTTGGGCGCTTTTATACAATAAAAACAATTTTATATAAAAAATAATTATTTTTGCATTGCTTTATTCTGCGAGCTATAAGTTATTTATTTTTTCACTGATGATGCTGTATGATGGCTTGTTTTTTGCGGGACAAGATGACGTTTTCAGCGGTACCATGTTTATTTATATCTGTCTTTTTGATTGCGTGTTATTCCACTTTTTGGTCGGCGGTATGATGATAAAGCATTGTTTTTTGCTTTGTTTTTATTTTAAGGGGGTTAACTAAAAGGGTTAACTAGTGGGACAGTTCTATAGGGCGGGTCGTTACGGACGCGGCGATACCAAATATGTGTACTTTTATTGTTTTGTTTTTTTTACTTACATGAAGAAATTAATTTATTAGGGAATATTTTTTTTTTTTCCTTTATTTTGGAATTTATTTTTTAAACTTTTTTACTTTGTTCCAGGGTGGGACATCACTGAATAAAGTCAGATCGCTGGTCCGACAGTTTATACAGCACTCTGTCAGACCAGCAATGTGACAGGCGCTGCTGCAGGCTTTCTCAGCGCCTCCGGGGTCCTGCAGGGAGCAGGGTCCCTCGGAACAGCGAGATACATTGCGCTGTTCTGAAGGTCTCACGGAAGCACGCAGTGAGCCCCCTCTCTGCGCAATGCTTCCCTGTGCCCCCGGTACACCGCGATCATGTTTGATCGCGGTGTGCCAGGGGTTAATGTGCCGGGAGCGGTGATAATCAGCTGACACCTGGCCGCGATCGGCCGCGTTCCCCCCGGGAGTGCGTCCGATCTCATGTGACGTACTATCCCGTCCATGGTCATACTGGCCCAGGTCACATGGACGGGATAGTACGTCCGATGGCAAAAAGGGTTTAAGCTTGTCAACCTTAATTTACTTTATAATAATAGTAACGCATTGAAAACTGTGGGTTATTTGGCTAAAGTTGTGGGGGGAGGGGCAGTGCCCCGGGCCAAAGAGTCTCAGTGGGCCCCTTTAACACATACCACAATTCATCATGCTCCGATACGGCAGAGAAATATAGGTATAGTACAATGCCAAATACTTCACTTCTTACATTACATGAGTGATATGTATTGTAAATTCTACAATAGCTCAAAAACCGGACAGTATAGTCCTCCATACAGTATTATGGGCATCACATAGTGCGCCATACAGAATACTGAGCCCCATATATTGCTCCATACAAAATTGGTCCCATATAATGTTCCATACAGTATATGATGAGCTCCACATAATGCTCCAGTATATGATGGTACCCATATAATGTGCCATACAGTATAGGACGGTCCCCATAGAGTAGAATGAGCCCCACATATTGTTCCATACAGTATAATAAGTTGCATATAAAGCAGTATATGATGGGCCCCATATATTGCTTCATACAGAATGGGCTCCATATAATGCTCCATACAGAATAGGCCCCATATGTGCTCCATATGATGCTCCATATATAAAGGGCCCTATATGATGCCCCATAAATAATGAACCCCATATGATGCTCTAGTATATGATGGGCCCCATATATGATGCTCCAGTGTATAATGAGACCCATATAATGCTCCAAAGATAATGATCCCCATATATAATGCTTCATATATAATGGGCTCCATGTGATGCTCTATATTAATGGCCCCATGATGGATTAAGGCTCCATGATGTATTTGATGGGCCTGATATGCATAATGGCTTCCCATATATAATGGGCCCCATATGATGCTCCACTATATGATGGGCCCCATGGATGATGGGCCTATATAATGCTCCATATATAATGGGCCCCATATGATGCTCCAGTATATGATGGGCCCCATGGATGATGGCCCAGTGTATGATGGGCCTATATAATGCTCCATATATAATGGGCCCCATATGACGCTCCAGTATATGATGGGCCCCATGGATGATGCTCCAGTGTATGATGGGCCTATATAATGCTCCATATATAATGGGCCCCATATGATGCTCCAGTGTATAATGGGCCCCCGTATATGATGCTCCAGTGTATGATGGACCCCATTTATAATGCTCAAGTGTATGATGGGCCCCATATATAATTCTCCAGTGTATAATGCTCCCCATATATTGCTCCAAACATTAAAAAAATGAAATATCTCTCCTGGCTGGGCACTGCTCTACTCTGGACTCCTCCGCATCGCTATCTTCCAGCTCTCTGCACTGTGACTGTTCAGGCAGAGGGCGCACAGACGTGACGTCATCGCGCTTTCTGACCTGAATGTCAGTGTCAGGAAACGCGGAAGACGTCACAGGGAGGGTAAGTATTGCAAGTGCTGGGGCCCTGAGCAAGCAGGGGGGGCCCACTCGTGGGAGCCGGCACTGGCACAGGGCCCCTCATAGTATGCCGGTGTCTCTGATGGCGAGTGGGCCCCCCACCTGCTCAGGGCCTCAGCACTTGCCTGGGTGCACCAGGTGCTGACGCTGGCCCTGGGGGAGGGTACAGCCCAGTTAGGGAGGTGGAAAAACTGGCATATGTTGAGGTGTAGGCTTGACGTGCAGCAGCTGCAAGTGGAGGAATTGGAGAAGTAGGAGGAAGAGGAGGACAAAGCGAGCCATTTTGCTGGCAGCCTATGTGTCATCAGGGAAAGGTGGTACAAAATCCTTTGAAACCCAGGCATGGTTCATTTTAATGAAGGTGAGATCACCAACATTTTGGGTCGACAGCCGGGTCCTTCTTTCTGTCAGGATTGATCCAGCAGCACTGAAGACTCTTTCTGATAGCACACTACCAGAAGGGCAAGCGAGCTCCTGTAAGGCATATTGTGCCAATTACAGGCCCAGTAGTCAAAGGGGAATGACCTGTGATGGAGAACATCGATCAGTCCACAACATGGTCATGAAACCCGTCTCCAACGCCACTTTGGCTGTGTGCACCACGAACACCTCTTCCATGTTGCCCAGTACGGCTCGTGGTAGAACTTGCACTGCTGCTGTGTGCTGGGAATGCCACTAACAAACAGTTTACCAGAGTTGCTTGTTTGTTCGCCAATATTAGCTCTAGTGTTATGTTTCGGTAGCTGAGGAGTGCAGGTAAAAAAGGCAATACACCAGAGAAGTTGGAATCTATGAGATTGCAGTACCCTGACTAACCACCACAACTAGAGGCAGCCGTGGAGCGTTCCTACGTTGGTCCTAGACGCCTCGTCACAGCCTGAGAAACTAACTACACCTAAAGATAGAAAGAGGAAAGCTATCTGCCCCGGAGCAGATCCCCAAAGAACATAGAAAGCCCCCAAACATGTAATGGCGGTTAGACAAGATGAGATACTGACACAGACAGAAAATAGTATGAGCAAACGTTGGGGCCCAAACTACCTAAATAGAAAAGGATAGGAAGGGCACTTACTGCAATCCCAAAAAACCCTGAAAAGCACCAACTCTACTAATTTCAAAATCACGTGAGATCACACGACCTCTACCACCTAAATTAGTTCTCTGGTGTAACAAAATCAAAACAGCAGCCACTGAAAAAACTGGAAAAAGCAAAAGTACAAACATCAGTGGCTGAACTAAACTGAGAGGGCAAAAGCCCCCGGAGGGGACCCTGAAGGCCCCCACAGAAGTGCAGGACAAAATGCAAAAATCAAGCACAAAAACAAAAAGAAGAAAATGTCTTATCTGTTAGCAGGAGATGCAGACATGACACAGCAGGCTACAAAGGAAACAGGACTCAAGGATTGAGACCAGAGCAATTGATCACCGGAAACCCTGATGGGAAGGCGACTCCCTTATATAAGACCAGTCAGTAACACCTGATTCCCACTCCTCACAATCTTCACTGGACAGTCCAGTACCGCTTGTAACCACCAGAGGGAGCCTCTGCTCAGAACTCATTTCAAGTCCATTCACAACACTCTAGGTTCACCTGTGGCATGATGTTCTGTAATTTGCCTTTATAGAGTGGATCGAGGATGCTGGCCAACCAGTAGTCGTCATCCTTCGTAATTTTGGCAATGCAGGGGTCCCTTTTTAGGATCCGCAAGACATAATCACACATGTGGGCCAATGTTCCAGGTGTCAATGATGCACTGCCAGTGGAGGGTGGAGGAGCACTTTCTGCCAAATCCACATCCCTCCACTCACGCACAAACCCTTACCTGACCTTGGCAAGCCAACATTTTCTCTTGCCCCTGAGAAGCATCCTCCTCCCCAAAATAATCATCCCCCTCATCCTCATCCTCCTCCTCTTCCTCTTCTTCCTCCACCTCGTCTAGGACAGTTCCCTTAGCAGACAATGGCTGACTGTCATCAAGGCTTCCCTCCTCCTCCTCCGCTTCAGACGCCTGATCCTTAATGTGCGTCAAAGTTTGCATGAGCAGACGCATAAGTGGGATGCTCATGCTTATGATGGCGTCGTCTTCGCTTACTAGCCGTGTGCATTCCTCAAAACACTGAAGGACTTTACAGAGGTCTTTCAGCTTTGACCACTGCACACCCGACAATTCTTTGTCTGCCCTCAAACTGCCTGCCCGTGTATCCTCCCACAAATGCATTACAGCCTGCCTCTGTTCGCACAGCCTCTCAACCATGTGCATGGTGGAGTTCCACCTTGTTGCAACGTCTATGATTAGGCGGTGATTGGGGAGGTGGAGCGATTGCTGCAGCCTCTGCACACGACTGGAGTCTACGGGCGAGCGACGGATGTGCGAGCACAGTTTTCGCACCTTATGGAGCAGGGCTGGTAACTCCGGATAATTATTTGTGAAGCACTGCACCACCAGGTTCAAGGTGTGAGCCAGGCAAGGTATGTGTCTGAGTTTTGCCAGGGTTATGGCCGCCACAAAATTACGGCCGTTATCACAGACTACCTTGCCTGGCTCAAGATGTAGACTGCCCAGCCATGACTCAGTTTCTCGCTGCAAGTAGTCGGCCAGTACCTCTGCGGTGTCTCTGTTGTCGCCCAAAGACATCGTCTTTAAAACAGCCTGCTGACGCTTACCACTAGCTGTTCGATAGTGGAACACCTCGTGTGCAACACTGGCAGCAGCGGATGGAGTACTCATGCAACTGCGCTCTGTCGACGAGCTTTCGCTTCTGGAGGAGGAGGAGGATGCTCGAACACCTACAGCCAACTGTTGCCTATACAGTGGGCTAGGCAGCACTGTCCCACCGCTGCTGTCCCCTGTGGAGCCTGCATCCACCACATTAACCCAGTGCGCAGTGATGGACAAGTAGCGGCCCTCGCCATGCCTACTGGCCCATGCATCTGTTGTGAGGTGCACCTTTCCACTCACTGATTGTTTGAGTGCATGGACAATGCGGTCTTTCACATGCAGGTGGAGGGCAGGGATGGCTTTTCTAGAAAAGAAGTGCTGACTGGGTAGGTCATAGCAAGGGACAGCGTAGGCCATGAGCTCTCGGAACGCTGCGCTTTCAACCAAACGGAAGGGCATCATCTCTAATGAGATCAGTTTGTCAATGTAGGCGTTCAAAGCCAGTGTACGCGGATTAGAGGATGAGTACTTTCTTGTCCTACTCAGAGTGTCTGCTAGGGTGAGCTGGACTTGAGAGCTGCATATGGGGGAACTAGCGGTGGACATGGCAGCCTGAGAGGGGGTTGGTGATGGTGATGGTGGTGGTGATGGTCTAGATTCAGTCTTTCGTTGGAAAAACATTGTGATTCCCTGACTGCTTTGGCCTTGTGACGACACCTCAACATTTCTTGCTGGTGGTGTGCTAACCGGTGGGCTTACAGTGGGGGAAGCGATGGAGCATTGCTGGCTACCTTCAGTCGGAGCAGGTGCACATGTGCTACCTGATGTTTTGTAGTCCGTCCACGCTTGCAAGTGCATGGTGTTTTAATGTCTAAGCATGCAACTGGTATTCAAATTTTGGAGATTTTTCCCTCGGCTAAAGGTCCTTCCGCACTTCTTACAGATAACCTTTGCCTCATCAATAGAATTTTGGTCAAAAAAGTGCCACACTGCACTCTTCCTAGTATGGTATAAATTTTCAGGGCTTGCACACTGTGCTAATTGGACCGTCTGGCCAAGCTGTCCTGCAACTCTTTTTGGTTTTTTTTAACACGTTTTTGGACTGCTACGGGGCTGTCAGATAACTGCAGCTGCAATGTCGATGCCTGCTGCGGATCCTCCTCCTCTTCTGAGCTATTGCCAGCGGCACCCTGTTCCTCCAATGGATGCCAATCCGGGTCAACAACTGGGTCATCCATCACCTCCTCTTCAATTTCATCTGCACCTAACTCTGTGTCACCGTGTAAGGTGGTAGAGTATGCAGGAAGGGGCACCTGAGTTTCATCAGGGTCAGAATCTGGCTCAGTAGACTGCGAGGGCAATGCAGTGCTCTGGGTGAATGTACCAGCAGAATCATATAGCAGTGGCTGTGCTTCAGTGCACTCCATGTCAGATTCATCTTGTATTGGGGAATTCAGGATTTGACTTGACAACCCAGGCATGGTATGTGAAAAGAGCTCCAGGGAGTAATCTGAGGTGTGGCCTGTCACGTCCTTCACTTTCGTTGGGGGTGAAGGACACAAGGAAAGGTGTCGTTCCTGACCAGGAGCCTGCACTGATGACTCAAAGCTTGCAGTTTTTGAAACTTCAGAAGAGGAGACGATAGAGCTGGAGGCTGTTTCGGCAATGTAAGTCAAAACATGTTCCTGATGCTCTGGCTTTAAAAGCGGTTTACCTACTCCAAGAAAAGGGAGCATTCCAGGCCTTCTGGAGCCAGACGATGACGCAGGCTCAACACCTCCTACCTTAGGTGCTATTATGCTTTTGGCACTACCAGCAGATGCACCATCACCATCATCAGTACCAGCTGGCCCCCCCGCCCACATCCGCAGCCCTTCCACCATACTTCCTCATGTTTGGGAAAAGTACCAGCAGATATATCGTACTGTATCAGAAGATACCAGCTGTATACGTGTGGGAAATTTAATTCCGTATTATTTCGGAGACAAAAGATGCTCACTCAGTAGATTTGACGTAATACAAGCAAAACGGTACTGTTCAGAAGATACCAGTTGTATACGGTGAAGGGGAAAATTTAAATCTCCGCATATATTTCCGGAGTCACACACAGACGCTCTCTCAGTATGGATTTGACCGTAATACAAAAGGCAGAAAAAAGGTACTGTATCAGAAGATACCAGCTGTATACAGAGTAGGGGAAAATTTAAATCTCCCTATATATTTCCGGAGTCACACACAGACGCTCACTCAGTATGGATTAGACCAGAATACAAAAAGAAGAAAAACGGTACTGTATCAGAAGCCTACAGCTGTATACAGTGTAGGGGAAAATTTAAATCTCCATATATATTTCCAGAGTCACACACAGACGCTCTCTCAGTATGGATTTGACCGTAATACAAAAGGCAGAAAAAAGGGACTGTATCAGAAGCTTACAGCTGTAATCAGTGTAGGGGAAAATTGAAATCTCCGTATATATTTCCGGAGTCACACACAGACGCTCTCTCAGTATGAATTTGACCGTAATACAAAAGGCAGAAAAAAGGTACTGTATCAGAAGATACCAGCTGTATACAGTGTAGGGGAAAATTTAAATGTCCGTATATATTTCCAGAGTCACACACAGACGCTCTCTCAGTATGGATTTGACCGTAATGCAAAAGGCAGAAAAAAGGTACTGTATCAGAAGCGTGCAGCTGTATACAGTGTAGGGGAAAATTTAAATCTCCGTATATATTTCCGGAGTCACACACTGACGCTCACTCAGTATGGATTAGACCAGAATACAAAAAGCAGAAAAACGGTACTGTATCAGAAGCCTATAGCTGTATACAGTGTAGGGGAAAATTTAAATCTCCGTGTATATTTCCAGAGTCACACACTGTTAGGGTCTGCGGAACGCACCAAATATATGATGTAGAGAGGTGCGTTCGCAGCCCGGGGTCCATCGTGCAGGCGGAGCCTGCTGCTAGTAAAATGGCGCAAGAAGCGAAATATGTTATCCCGCAGAGTCGCCAAAATAAACGCCATAACACGCTGTGGCAATATGTGCGAACTCTGTTATTCCACAGAGCCGCTAGAAGGAGTGCCGCAGCGCTATATGGCGATGTGTGCGGACTCACTTAACACCACTAAGTCGCAAAATAAACACGCTACGGCGCTGTCTAGCGTTGAAAGCGAACCCTGTTACGTCACAGAGCCGCTGAGACAAACTTCTGTGTCCTGTCAGGCACCCAGGTACACAGTTGACTGCTAAGCGAACATAGAATGTAATCATGCTCTAATGTCCTCGCGGGAGTCACCCGCAATCTATGGCGTCTGAACGCCAGACCCTGAATACGGCAATCAAACTCCTCACCGGTTATGCCTGTAATCTAGGGCATCTAGGACACCGACCCTGACCAGCTAGCATATCAAACTCCTCACCGATTAAGTCGGTATTCTAGCGGCTTATTTCAGCCGGGCCCTAACCACACACATGCATGACCACACTGGCGCAAAGCATATAACGATTGATATTAGCGCATGGCGGCCCAGCCATGCCACCCTTTTATAGTAACAGCTACAGGACCTGCCAGAAACAAGGACCAATGAGAAACTGTTCCAAAAACATGTAGTTTCATGACCTTCCTGGCGGACCAATAGGAGCTGCTGCAGTACCTGAACATGTGACCCCTGATCTCCAATGAGAGATCTTACCCTGGGCATGCTCAGAAGGGGAAACGCAGGACTTCGTCCCAAAGACGTCTGCTCCAGTACTGGCTATAATAGCAGATCCAGGAGAGGCAGCAGCAAGTCTCTGCACAGTACTGGAATGGGCAAGACGCTGGGACCGACGTCTCTGCTGAGCAGGCTCCACTGCGGCCGGAGATGAATGGGGGACCGCAGCGGGACCGGTTCGAGACTCCCCTTGTGCAGCAGTGGGAACTCGAACCCTAACATTACCCCCCCTCCTAGGGCCCCCCCTTCTTTGGGCCTCGCTGCGCTCAAAGGCAGCGATGAGCTGCGGAGCGTGAAAATGCTCGGCAGCCTCCCAGGACCTATCCTCAGGCCCATAACCCCTCCAATCCACCAAATATAATTTTTTGCCTCGTACCACCTTGCACCCAACAATGGCGTTCACCTCATGATCGTCGGTAGATGAACCCGAAGTCCCGGCAGATGACTCGGAAAACCGGGAAATGGCCACGGGTTTCAGGAGGGACACGTGAAAGGTGTCAGTGATACCAAGGCGAGGCGGAAGGGCTAGGCGGTAAACCACCGGGTTCACCTGCTCAAGAACTTTAAAGGGGCCCAAAAAGCGAGGTGCCAACTTGGTGGACTCTACACGTAGCCTGATGTTTCGGGCAGAATGCCACACTAGGTCGCCCGGAGCAAATGTAGGAGCGGGGCGCCGATGGGCATCGACCGAAGACCTCATCCTCTCTTTGGAGGCCTGAATGGCATCCTGGGTGCGGTCCCAAATGTCTCGTGCCTCCACAGCCCAGTCTGCCACCCTGGAATCGGCGGAAGACACGGGCATGGGCACTGGTACCCGCGGATGCTGACCGTAGTTCAGGAGGAATGGGGTCTGTCCGGTGGAGTCAGCCACAGCATTATTTAGAGCGAACTCAGCCCACGGTAGCAAGGATGCCCAGTCATCCTGCCTGGCAGAGACAAAATGTCGCAAGTATGTGACCAAGGTCTGGTTGGCCCTCTTGTAGTCACTGTTATCTCGTTAACCCTTTCCTCCTTGAAATGTGGTACCAGAGAGAATAAGACACAGACAAAAGTATGCGTCAATAAACTCTACTCTTTATTGCTAACGAAGGGGTTTATATACACCCCATAAGCAGGAAGCGGAATTACCATATATGGTGTTTATACAACTTATCACTAAATACATAGAATACTGGTTTTACCTTGAAAACTCCGTTCTTCCCATTAGCTCCCAGCACAGAGTGTCTTTCCATAACTCAGGCGAGCGGGGGTGTATTGTCTCAAAGAAGGAACATCTTATCTCGACTTCTGGTATGCCTCAGCCTGTCTGACAGAAACCAAGGCCTTCTGAAAAAATGCTGATTTAGCTCTAACATTCCCTCCTTTTGTTCCTTCATTTGATCAATACACATCTTCATACCTCCTCTGTGTCCTAGTACATCGTTTAATACACATCAAACAGATTTTAAAAACTAAATAGATAGCAAGACATATCAATAAAACCTGTAGGCCAGCTTGTATTATCCCTGTCAGCCATCCCCCTATGCCTTTGAACCAATTTGCGGGGTTAAGAAAGGAGAAAGTATTTGCCCACCATGAATCTTGATTCTTCAGATTTGCCTCATCATATAGTTTCCTTAACCTTATGACATCCTCTAGCTTATGTTTAAGGGTTAAAACACTAGAATTATCAATATAATGACAACATGCAGGTCCGATAATCTGGCACATCCCTCCTTGAGCTGCAGTCAGGTAATCTAAC
>JARQOD010000001.1:724873989-724895381 GCA_033576555.1 Oophaga sylvatica
CTCAAGGTTTCATTGGGCTGATTTGAAGCCTGTTGTCGGTGGTGTTTGAAGCAAAGGGAGAATCGGGGGGGAACATGCAATGGAAACTCCATTTTGGACTGGGGGAAAGTGCTGCAGCAAGACAGAAAGAAAAATGGTAAAGAACAAATGAGTTTCAGGAAATAATCTTAAACCCTTACAAACCCTGAAGAGATCTTGGTTTTAGAGACTTCCTTTTCCGCCCCTTTTTCGTGCCCAATTTATTGTTCGGGACCCTTTCTTGCTCAAGTCCCTGTTATTTTGGGGAGTGGGGAGGCAGGAAAAAAGGCAATACCCCAAGGCAGTTGGAACTATGATTGATCCCTGCAAACCCCCACAATAGGGGGCCCGTGGGGTTCTCGTTGGTTGATGCTCGTCACAGTGAAAAAAATAATATACCTAAAGTAAAAAGATATACAAAAAAAAAAAAAAACCTGTTTGGGGGAGAAAATAGACAAATCGCGGGCCCAAAGGGGTTTAAAAAACAATATTATAGTCTTAGAGTGTGCACAATTTTATGCATCCCCTGAAGAAACTAATAGGCTTTAGTTTATGTACCCTCAAAAAATTTTTGGGGATACTTTTCAATAACGGGGCTTCAGCTTGCCTGGGTGGCCCAAGTGAAAGGCCGATTCAGGTCAACAGGATGGAAAAATCAAGAAAGCAAAACTCCCCCATGAGGGGCAGGTTTCCCCAGGACCACATCCAAAGTAAATTTTCAATTTTTTTTTTTAAAAGTTAAAATGGAGGAGATAAAACGCGTTTGGGATACAGTAAAACCTTCATAAGGTTCATAAAAAAACAGTACAATCCTAATAAAAAAATTCGTAACATTTAATAAAAGGGGAAAAACCTTTTATCCCTCTAGCATTTTGATTTGGGAGTGGACCAAGTTCGGAGCAACCCCCCAACTTTGACAGCATAGATGCAAGAAGAAAAAAAAAAAAAAAAAAAAGCATTCAAAACATCCTTGATATCTTTCGCCCATTTGGATTAAAATTTCCCGAGTTTTTCCCCAAAACGTTTCTTTCCGGTTTAAAAGCTTTCTATTTGAAAACCCAGAGGGTATCTTTTCAGGGAGTTATTTTTTTTGAAAATTTTGTTATGTTTTTTTAGCAATCCCTTGAGGTTTTTTTTAAAAAACCCCCTTTTTTCTCTTTTCTTGACCTTTTAAGGGGGAGCATGCGCACAGTGCCCCCAAAATATTGCAAAGAACGCTGTGATGACATATAAACATAATCACTGTAAGTGGTCTTTGTGAAATCTCAAAGCCCTCCCTTTTGTTCTTTTGTGTTTTAGCCCCGTGACTAGGATCCCCCGGGAAAACATTTTTTGGGGTGCATTTGAAAAATCCGGGTTTCCCTTTAAAACACCACTTTAAATTTTGATCCCTACCTTTTTTATTTTTTTTTTTTTGAATCCAAATGTTTTTTTAATTTACTGGGGCCCCCAGTTTTTCAAGTTTTCCCCCCCCTTTTGTAAACCCCCGGTTTATGGGGGATGTTTCCCAAAAAAGGGTTTCCCCCAAATTTTACCAATATTTGAAAGCCAGTTTTTATGACTTTTTTTCCTATTAATGTTGTCACAAAATTCAATTTCAGCGATTACTTTTTTCTTTTCCCAATATCAAATTTTCCCCTTCCTATTTTTTCCTTTTTTCATTCCCCCTGTGTTTTTTTTTTTGTTAGCCCCTTTGACCTTTAACAAAATTTTTGGGGAACTTTGAACCAAAAATCCACCCTTTTTTAAGTGGGTTTTTTGAACCCTTCAAAAGGTGGTTCAATGGCTTTTTTGATTTTCAACAGGCAATTACAAAAAGTGGAAGGGAAATAAACCCCCAGCCCAATTTTTTTGTATAAGAAAAAATTGTACGGGAATCTGTTTGTAATCGTCAAAAAACTAAAAAAAAATTTTAAAAAAAATTACCCAAAAAATTTTTATAAATGGCATATAGGGCTAACAAAAAAAAACACAGGGGAATTTTAAAGGAAAAAATGGAAGGGGGTAATTTGACTATTGGAAAGAAAAAAGTGATTTATCGCTGGAAATTTTAATTTTTTTGACAAATTAATAGGGGAAAAAAAAAAGTCATAAAAAATGTGCTTTCAAAAATTGGTTTTCTTGAAGCGTGACCCCGTTTTGGGAAAAAAATCTCCTGTAAACCAGGAACATATAGAAGGGGGGAAACTTTGAAAACTTTGGGGCCCCCCTAAATTAAAAAAAACAGTTGGATTAAAAGGGAAAAAAAAAAAAAAAAAAAGGTACGGATCAAAAAATTTAAGTGGTGTTTTTTTTGGAAACCGGGGGTTTTTCAAAAACACCTCCCCCAAAAAAAGTTGTACCTTTTGGATCCTAGATCACGGGGCTAAAATTCAAAAGTAACATACTGGGAGGCTTTGAGATTTCACAAAGATCACCCTGACATGATTTGTTGTATAGTCATCACATGCGTTGGGGTTTGCAATATGGGGGACGCCTTGCGACATGGGCCCCTTTATGGTCACAGAAAAGGAAAAAAGGGGTTTTAAAACAAGTCCTAAAGGCATTGCTATTAAAACAAACAAAATTTTCAAAAAAAAGAAAATAAAGGGGAACAGATACCCTGGTGTGAAAATGGGGAATGCCTTTTAAACCGGAAAAAAACTTTTTGGGTTATATCGTCTGGGAACTTAATAAAAATGGTTTTTGAATTATATAAGAGAAGTTTAAATGTTTTTTTTTTTTTTTTTTTTTTTTCTTGTCTTCTGTAAAATTGGGGGGTGTGCCCCTAAACTTGGTCCATCCTAAATCAAGTGTTGAGTGGGAAAAAGGTTTCCCATTTAAAATTAAGTGTTACTAAATTTTATATTATTAGGATTTGTACTGTTTTTTTTATTCCCTGATAAGGAAAAATACGTTCCAAAAGGTTGTATCCCCTCCTTTTAAACTTTTTAAAATAAAAAAATATGGAAATATATTTTGGATGTGATCCCGGGAAACGCGCCTTTGGGTGGAGTGCCTTTTTTGATTTAAAGAAGAAAGAGGAAAACTATCTGCCCCGGGGGCCCCCCCCAAAGAAATAAAAAGCCCCAAAAATTTAATGGGTTTTTGACAAGAAAAATACGGGCCCAAAAAAAGTATAGAAAAAGTTGGGGCCCAAAATTTTAAATAAAAAAGGGGGGGAAAGGGGCCCACTTACTCAATCCCAAAAAACCCGAAAAGCACCAAAATTAAAATTTTTAAAAACCCGGAAAACCCCCGGCCCCCTACCACCAAATTATTCTCGGGTTTGAACAAAATAAAAAAAGCCCCCTGAAAAAACGGAAAAAAACAAATGTAAAAAAACCCATCAGTGGTGAAAAATGAGGGGAAAACCCCCCGGAGGGGACCCTAAAGGGCCCCCCCCAAAAATCCCGGGGAAAAAAGGAAAAAAACAAAACAAAAACAAAAAAGAAAAAAAATTTTCTTTTTGTTAGGGGATGCAGCACGAACAGAGGTACAAAAAAAAGGGGGGTTTCAAGGATTGAGCCCAAAAACAATTGTCCGGCAACCCTGAGGGGAAGGCGTTTTCCCTTTTAAAAGCCAGCAGTAAACCCCTTTTTTCCCCCAATTTCCCTCACTTTCTTCCGGGACAGTCCGTCCCTTTTTGGGGAACCCCAGGGACCCCCTGCTAAAAAACTCTTTTTCAATTTCCCCAAAATTTCCCCCCCCTTTTAGGGGGTCCCGAACCCCCCCTTTTAGAAACCCCGGTGGGGCAGGTTTGAGTTTTATTATACGCCCGGTGAGTTTTTTAGCGGGAGTCCAAAGCAAACCCAAAAATTGTTTTCCCTGCCTCCCCCTTCCCCTTAAAAAATCTGGAGTTTTTTTTCAAAAAAGGGAAAATTCAATTTTTTTTCCCACAAACCCCTATTCCCCCCCCCAAAAAACGGGGGAAGGAGGCAAAGCAGTGGGGAACCATTTGGTCAAAAAACCCCCAAAAACCCGGAAACTTGGGGAAAAACGTTAGGGATCAAAAAAGTCCTGGAAAAAGCAACGAAAAAAAAACGGGGTTAAAAAACCATGTTTTTAAAAGGCCCCAAAAAACCCCTTGGCTTAAATTTGAGATGCCCCCCATAGGTATTTTTTGGGGGAAAACCCAACAAGTCCCCCCCCTTTAAAACCCCGGGAAACCATCTTCCTTTGGGTTAGAAAACCCCTTTTGGGCCCTTTCTGAAGAGGGCCCAAAATCTCCAAAATGGCCCCCAAATCGTTCCCATACGCCCCC
Source organism: Oophaga sylvatica (assembly GCA_033576555.1). Classification (NCBI taxonomy): domain Eukaryota; kingdom Metazoa; phylum Chordata; class Amphibia; order Anura; family Dendrobatidae; genus Oophaga; species Oophaga sylvatica. The sequence goes on from JARQOD010000001.1 coordinate 724,878,251, forward strand.
AAAAAAGAGTAAAAACCCCCGGACAGGGAACCCTTTTTTTTGTCCGAAAAAAAACGGGGGGAAAAGAATTCCAAAAAAAGGAGAACAAAGTGGCAGAGCTGCCCTATTTTTAAAAGAAAAAACTCAGCCCAAAAAGGGAAAAAAAAACCCCGTCATCTGATCACAGAAAAAAGATTTAGATAATCTCCAATTGGTTTTTTTTCTCAGTTAAACCATTGGTCTGGGTGAAACGCGGGAAAAAGAAAAAAAAACCCCCAAGCTTAGAAAAAAAGGGGGCCCCCAAAAAATCGGAAAAACAAATGGCCCTTGTCAGACAAAATGTTTCGGTTTTGCTGTGTAAAAAACCCCCACGTGGGGGAAAAAAAAGGCCCCCAATTCGGGGGGGGAAGGGGCAATTTAGGAAAGGGACAAAGTGTTCTCTTAAAAACCCCTACCAAAAAATCCCCCGTGACGGCATTTCTGAAAAAACAGGGGGGGGGGGAAATTAAATCCATAGAGTAGGGGGTCCATGGTCTCGGGGGCCGGGCAATGGCATAAACCCAAACCAAAGGGGAGAAAAAGGCTTGGAGCGGAGAAACCCCCCGCGGCTGCCAAATTCCCTGCCCTTTAACGAGAAAAGGGGGGGGGCCCCAAACCAAAAAAAGGGGGAGGCAACCCCAATTTCTCGGGCCCAAAAAATTTTCGGGTAGGGAAAAGGGAAAATAAATTTTAGAAAATCACCCCTTTTCCCTGGTCGGGAAAAAAAAATTTCCCAAGGGGGGAAAAGCGCGGGGGCCCTTTTTCCTTTCCTGCCCCCCCGAGCCCAGTCTCAATTGGGCAGAGGGCGGAAAAACAACCTTTTTTAAAAATAAAAAAAAGGACCCGCCCCCTCAGGGAGCCCAAAAAGGAAATCCTGAGAGGCATCCCCTTTAATTTATTTCAGTCCCGGGAAAAAGGGAAAAACCAAAAAAATTTTAAAACCCCGTGTAAAAAAACAAAGGCCCACCTGGCCTTTAGGTTTTAAGCCCTTGGCAATTCAGATAAACCAGTTTTTGGGGGCCCGTAAGGCCCCAACCGATTTTGGCCCCCCTCCACCAATTTCCACCTTAAAACCCCCCTTTCATGGCCAAAAACCCCCAAATTACCCCCGTAAAAATTTTACTTTTCGTAGGAAAAAATTTTTTCGAGAGAAAAAGGCACAGGGTTATTTTGAGGTCTCGGGTTTCTCTTTGGGAAAAAAAACGGCCCCTGCCCCCAAATTTCAGGGGCAACCCCCTGAAAGGGAAAAGAGAAAAATCGGGCCCCCCCGTAGAACCCGGAAAAATGAATCTTGCTTAAGTTCCTAAAAATGAAAAACCCCCCCTCGGGGGGGCCCCAATTCCCCAACAAACCTTTTTTGGGTTTCAAACCCTTTAAAGGGGTTTTTACTTTAACCGGGAAATTACCAAAATTTCCCGATAAAAATTGGCAAAACCCAAAAATTTTTTAAGACCCCTTTTTTAATAGGGGGGCCCAAAACACAGATGCCCGAAAATTTCGGGGCCTTTTCCAAAACAGAGGGGGGCAAAATGAACCCCCAAAAAAGAGTTCCTTGTACCAAAAGCATTTTGACCCCTTCCCCTACAAACATTCCCTCTCCAAAATTGGAAAACATTTAAAAAGGGTTTCATTTGGGGCCCCCGTCATTAAAAAAAATCAAATATCACCAAATAAAAAATCAAAATTTACCCCAAAAAAACCCTGAAAATGTTTTTATGAAGGACTGAAGACAGGGAGCAAAAGGACCCAAAAGGGGAAATTACAATGTACTAAAAAACCCCCTTTAGGGGTTTTAAAAAAGCCGTTTTCCCATTAAACCCCCCGGTTTAAAACGAAAAAGGTTATTTTTCCCCTGAGGAAAAAACCCGGGGAAAAAAAAGTAGCTTTTTTTCCCCGGGGGAAAACAGGTGGGAAATAAAGGTTTTAAAGGTTTTTTGATATTTCACGTAAATTTTTCCCAAAAAACAAAACAATCACGGCTTTTAAGACCTCCTTTTTGGCCAAAAAGAAAAAAACGGGGCCCCTTTGGGTAAAAAGGGGGTGATTTGATATGCCCCTTTTTCCCAAAAAATCCGGGTTATAAGCCCCCAATAGGGATGTTCGGGTTTAAAAAAAATTAAAAAGGCGCCCCTTTTGGGGATTTTAAAAAGGCATATTAAAAACGCAGTCATGCCCCATGGGGAGGCAAGGAGCAGATTTACTTCGCAAAAACATCAAAAAACAATCAAAAATAGGAAATCTGACCCTGGGGGAGGCAAAAAAAAAAAAGGGGTGTTGTATTAACACATTGGCGCCCCAAGGGGTTCGCACGTTTTCCAATCCAAAAAAAGGATTATGGCTGAAAACCAAGGGAAACCCAGCACGTATGTCTGCAGATTATACAGAACCAAAATTTGCAGCTCCCCTATGATCGGTAAACCCCTCATTATACCTGAGTAGAGAATGAGGTTTATCTCAGCAAAGGGGTAGAATCGATCCCCAGTAGGGGAAATAGACTTCTGTAGGGGTATCAAGGGAAACCCGCAAACGTTTCAAAATCAAAATCCATCAGGTTAATAGCTGCTCCCGAATCAACGAAAGCCTGAGCAGAAAATGAGGACAGAGAGCATATCAGAGTAACAGTTAATAAAAACTTAGTCTGAACAACTACCAAGACAACTGAGCATGCAAACGTCTTCCCCGCTTAGGGCAGACTGAAATAGCATGATGAGCATCACCACAGTGAAAACATAACCCCATTGCGCTTTCGAAACTCATGACGCTGTGCCCAGAAACCACTCTATCACGCTGCATAGGTTCAGAAGCAGGTTCACAAGGCAACACTATTCCACGCATACTTCTCCGCTCACGCAACGTCTGTCAATTTGATCGCTAATGACATAGAATCATTGAGACAGAGGGGACAGGAATCCACAATAACATCCTTTACATTATCTGACAGACCCTTCCGAAAAAGGGCTGTCAAAAGCGTCGTCATTCCATTTGGTCAGACTGCCCACCTGCGGAATCTCTGACAGTATACTCAGCGTCATCAAGCCCCTGATTTAATGCCAACAAGGCTTTTTCAGCTTGATCAGTGACATTAGGCTCATCGTACAATAACCCCAAGGGCTGAAAAATGCATCAACATCACTCAAAACAGGATCCCCAGGTGTCAGGGAAAAAGCCCAATCCTGAGGATCGCCGCGCAGGAGAGAGTGACATTTGAACCTGCTGCGCTGCGTTCCTGAGGCTTAGATTTTAAGGCAAAAACAATTTACAATTATTTTTTGAAATTCAGAAACTTGGCTCGATCCCCAAAAACAAATCTGGCATGGGAATCCTAGGTCCACAACAGGCAACCTAGCAAGATAGGTAGCAATACTCCGAACCTCAGTGGCAAGCTGATCCACCGGCCAGACAACTGTGCAAACTCATTGAGAGAAAAAATCCTCCCAGCACCCAGAGATACAGAGGGAAAAAAAAAAAAATGCAACAACAGAAAAATATCTCTGAAAACTCTGACAACCTTTTTTTTCTTTCACAATATTTTTCCCTTCTGTGAGTACCATATAATTTTCAGTTTTGGCCGGTGGATACTGTTATGATTTGGTAGCTGAGGGTGCAGGTAAAAAAGGCAATACACCAGAGCAGTTGGAATCTATGAGATTGCAGTACCTGACAACCACCACAACTAGAGGCAGCCGTGGAGGTTCCTCGTTGGTCCTAGACGCCTCGTCACAGCCTGAGAAACTAACTATACCTAAGATAAAAGAGGAAAGCTATCTGCCGGAGCAGATCCCCAAAGAACATAGAAAGCCCCCAACATGTAAGGCGGTTAGACAAGAAGAAATACTGACACGACAGAAAATAGTATGAGCAAACGTTGGGGCCCAAATATCTAAATAGAAAAGGATAGAAGGGCACTTACTGCAATGCAAAAAAACCCTGAAAAGCACCAACTCTACTAATTTCAAAAACACCTGAGATCACACGACCTCTACCACCTAAATTAGTTCTCTGTGTAACAAATCAAAACAGCAGCCCTGAAAAAACTGGAAAAAGCAAATGTACAAAACATCAGTGGCTGGAACTAAACTGTGGAGGGCAAAGCCCCGGAGGGCACCTGAAGGCCCCACAGAAGTGCAGGACAAAATGCAAAAATCAGCACAAAAAACAAAAGAAAGAAATGTCTTATCTGTTGCAGGAGATGCAGAACGACACAGCAGGCTACAAAGGAAACAGGAATCAAGGATTGAGACCAGAACATTGATCACCGGCAACCTGATGAGAAGGCGACTCCCTTAATAAGACCAGTCAGTAAACCTGATTCCCAATCCTCACAATCTTCACTGGCAGTCCAGTACCGCTTGTAACCACCAGAGGGAGCCTCGTTCAGAACTCTTTCAAGTCCATTTCACAAATGCCTCTTTCACTGTTTTCCTTTAAACAGCTCTTCCTCCTGGTCCTGCTCTCTTTTATCCAGCAATGTCGCACATCACTTCTTTAATTACAATTTTCAGATGGGCCTCTTGTTCCACTCACACTCTGCTTCTTCAGAGTTCCGCCTGTTCGGCATCCGCAGCTTCAACTGTCTCCGACTCTTAGTAACTTCAGAGAGCTCCAGCTCTGCCTCCGGTACCCTGGAGCCTTCATCATACTGAGCCATTTCACCTTCCGGGCATTGCAGATGTGGATCTTACTACAGGTCTGTTCTACCTCCAGCCCTACCTCTGTGCTGGGATTTGTCAGAGATAACATGGCCCTCTTTTATCAAGGACAGTAACTGACCGTATCTGACCTGACTCTTCCTCATCATTTTTCTTCTTAGAGGATGTAGCCTGTCCCGCCTTTCCGCGGCCCCTGCGGCGAAGGGAAGATCTGCCATTTTTACTTGGCTCCACCTTACTGCACTCGCTTTCCCTTGCGGTGAGTCACAGTCTGCACAAGAGTTTACTCCCATTCCCCTGTCATCCTGGAAAGCACGTCCCCACCTAGACAGGTGTCAACCCCTGTGCTGGAGCTAAACAGTTTCCCACGGTCACACGTTCGTCACCTCCCAAGTCCCCGAGTGGTCTGACCCCACACTTTCTTCTGGTCACCTGGAACTCTGACTTCGATATTAGGTGTTATCTTCTTTTCACAATCACACAATCAGGACTCATACAGCAGCCTGCTGTGGGTAAGACTCCCTTGGGTCATTCTTGCTCCCTTTGAGCATCAAGACTCCTCTTTCCTCCCACAAACCCCAAAACCGTTTAAAGTCCTGGCCATTATAACAGGGTATGGTAAGTCGGGGACTACAGGGACATCATGGTTAGCAATAATAGTGGACGTCTCAAAGATTACCCTGGACACGGATAATCCCTAGAGGACTCCATGTCCGCAGTGACTTCCATCTTCCTTCCGGGAATCAGATAGACGGGAGTGTGGCGCTCACCAGTGTCACCTGGTTCCGAGTCCAGAAGTCCAATCACACACTCTCCATTGACTTCTACAGAACAGCTCCCTGACACCTTGTCAGATGGAAAGTCAGTACAACATCCTGGGACATGCGCTGTTTGGACCCTGAAACCTGGCCCCGTCCTTCAGCTTTAAATCATCGCCACCTCTTTTCCTCCCGCCCCCCAATTTGGGATACCGCCCCTTTTGGGACTCCGCCCCCTTTTGGGACACCAACCCAACACTGGGGTACACATCACGGCTCTTACAGGCCCATCCGCACAGACCCTTATGTCTCTCGGGGCTGGTACTGTCACTTTAAGAGGTCACCCACTCTGGACCTCTGATGTCCTTATGGCACCTCCCCAGCTACGCGCACAAGCCGCTGCTGCCACTGCAGTCTTGCTGCTGCAGAACCTCTTGCTGCAAGTCACTGTAGCTCTGCTACCATAAGTCTTGCACGCTGCGCTGTCTTGCCGCTTGTCACTTCGTGACCCCACGAAGTCCAAGCCGCTTGTCACCTTCATGACTCCTCGAGCCACGCAAACACCTCGACGTGTTCCAGAAGAAGAAAAAAAAACACCAAAAAAAAATAGTTTCTCACTGATTTTCTCTGATCCCGACCAGCCTAGCAGGTTGTCAAGACCGTCCCCTGTGGCGTCAGCCACACAGGTTCTGGAGACTCAGCTCAGAGGTACCAGCAAACACAAAAATACAGTCTTTCTCATGACCCGTCACACACACAACTCCTGTCTGTCACTCTTGGCCACAGAGATTTCCGGAACCTCCTCTCTCAGAGGGGGCACCCCACAAAGGAAAAAAACAGTCTCATGACCCGTCAGTACAACACAGACCTGTCTGTTACCTGTTGATCACTCGGGTTTCCGGATACCCCCTTTTTCATTGAGGCACCTCACAAGGACAAAACAATCTCTCACTGACCCGGTCACACTCACGGTTTTCACAGACCGTTCGTTCCTCCTCTGGTTCCTGATTCCCAGTCCTGGACATGTGCCCTTGGGCCGCTGCCAGCATTCCATCCACCAATTGTAAGGTTTCACTCACTCGCTGCTTCAGAGGTAATTCAAAAGACACTTTCTTATGCAAAAAGTCTTTAGGTTTATTGCATCATAAACCATATGGTAACATACAATACACTCTTCAATGCTTCAGCTCCTGCCTGGAGCCTCACTTCTTCAGTCACAGAGACCTCTCTGTAATGTCCCGCCTTGGACACATGGAAGCCTGTCCACACTGGCAGACTCCCACACACTCTCTCACAGGTGCCAAGCACACTTCGTTACATAGGCGTAACACGCCCACAGGTGAGGTCAGGATCACATGGGTTTGGATCACATGGTTATGACTCACCACAGGTCCTTTTGATACACAAACAACTACAGACACAAGCCCTTGGGTGGGTTTGTAGGTGACTGGCCCGCCCAGCTCTCCTAGTCACTGGAAGCCTCCCAATATATAGTACAATCAGCAGTAGATCTGCTGAATCAAAACATATTCAGGCTTCCATCACAGGGCCACCCACCTCTGTGTTACATAACTCCATCCATCACATGCCTCCATGCATATCCGAGGGCATACACAGTGCCCCCTAGCTGCATCAGGGGTCATTACACCACACCCCCTACACACATGCAGTATAATGCAGCCCCCCACACATGCAGTATAATGTAGCCCCACACACACAGTATGGTACAGCTCCCCCCAACACACTTTATGTGCCGCTCCCCCAACCCCACAGTATAGTGCCGCTCCCCAACACATAGTATAGTGCAACTCCCCCAACACAGTATAGTGCAGCTCCCCAGCACACAGTACAGTGCAGCTCCCCAAAACACAGTACAGTGCAGCTCCCCCACACACAGTATAGTGCAGCTCCCAAAACCACAGTATAGTGCAGCTGCCCACACAGTATAGTGCAGCTGCCCCAACACAGTACAGTGCAGCTCTCCCAATACAGTGTAGTGCATCCCCCAACACACAGTATAGTGCAGCTTCCCCACACAGTATAGTGCAGATCCCTCCACACAGTATAGTGCAGACACGCACACACAGTATAGTGCAGTCCCGCACATTCACACACAAAATGTGCAGCCCCAGCACTGACAACACACACACATACACACAAAATTCTCACCCTCCTCCTTTTCCCTGCACTGCTCCAGCCTCTGCTCTGGTCTCATCGGTCACAGCGTGGCGCACGATGAAGTGAAAATCATTTGGGGCCCGCTCAGTCACAAGCAGAGGGGAGTGATGGGGGAGCATCAGCTGACACTCTCCTCCATTACTGCTTTCAACGTATCGGCGTCTATAATAATAATAATAATAATCTTTATTTATATAGCGCCATCTATTCCGCACGCTTTACAGTTTAACAGTTTCAAAACACAAGTCATAAGTAACAACGTTAACAATACAGTAATTAAAGCAAAATAAGACGGCCCTGCTCGTGAGAGCTTACAATCTACAATGAGGTGGGGGAGATACAAAATACAGGTGTTAACAATGGTGCATTTACAATGATTGGTCGCCATCTTAAGGGAGTGAGGGATGGATGGAGATAGTGAATTTGGTACACACACACACACACTTACAATAGAATGACTTTGATTAGGAATGTGATAGGCCGCTTGAACAGATGTGTTTTGAGGGGCGCCTGAAACCATGCAAATTGTGGATAGTCCTAATTTCTTGGGGTAGAGCATTCCAGAGGATTGGCGCAGCGCGGGAGAAGTCTTGGAGTCGGGGAGTGGGAGGTACGGATTAGTGCAGAGGTTAGTCGAAAGTCGTTTGCAGAGCGCAGCAGTCGGTTAGGCGATAGATAGAAATGAGGAGGAGTTTGTAAGGGGGGTGCTGCCAGTGTGGAGAGCTTTGTGGGTGAGAACAAGTACTTTGAATTGGATCCTATAATGAATGGGCACCATGTAAGGACTGGCAAAAAGCGGAGCGTCCGAGTACGATTAGCCAGATGGATAACCCTGGCTGCTGCATTAAGATGGACTGGAGAGGGGATAGTCGAGTAATGGGGAGGCCAAGTAATAGAGCGTTACAGTAGTCCAGGCGGGATGGATCAATGCTACAGTGAGGGTTTTTTTGTTGTTTCCATGGTGAGAAAAGGGCGGGTTCTAGAGATGTTCTTTAGTGTAGGCGGCAAGAGCGGGCAAGAGATTGTATATGGGAGGTGAAGGAGAGATTGGTATCAAACATAACACCCAGACAGCGAGCCTGCTGCGGGGTGTTATTAGTCCCGCCCACTGAGAGGGAAATGTCAGATTTAGGGAGGTTAGTAGACGGCGGGAGCAGAAGAAGTTCAGTTTGGAGAGGTTGAGTTTCAGATAGAGAGCAGACATGATGTTGGAGACTGCGGACAGACAGTCGGTGGCGTTTCTGTAGTACAGCGGGGGTAAGGTCGGGGGATGACGTGTATAATTGTGTGTCATCAGCATAAAGATGGTACTGAAACCAAATCGTGATGGTCTGTCCAATTGGCGGTGTAGAGAGAGAAGAAAGGGGGCCAAGGACTGAGCCCTGGGTACACCGACAGTGAGGGGGAGAGGAGATGAAGTGGAGCCAGAGAACGAAAACTGAAGGAGCGGTCAGAAAGATAGGAGGAGAACCAGGAGAGAACAGTGTCCTTAATACTAGAGAGTGGAGCCTGGACAGTAGGAGACGGTGGTCAACCGTGTCGAAAGCTGCAGAAAGGTCGAGTAGAATGAGCTGAGAGTGGTCGCCGTTACGTTTTGCTGTCAGAAGGTCATTGGTCACTTTGATGAGTGCAGTTTCAGTCGAATGTAGGGGTCGGAAGCCGGACTGTGAAGGGTCTAGGAGGGAGTGAGTGGAGAGGTAACGGGTGAGGCGGGGGGAACTAGGCGCTCAAAAAGTTTGGAGATGAAGGGGAATTGGAGACCGGTCTGTAGTTGTTTGGCAGGAAGGGTCAAGAGCGGGTTTCTTTAGTAGTGGAGTAATGATGGAGTGTTTTAAGGAGGATGGGAAAATGCCAGAGGAGGGAGAAGATTAAAGATTGTAGTTAGGTGAGTTGTGAAATGGAGAGGAGACTGGAGGAGATGTGAGGGGATGGGGTCGGTAGTGCATGTAGTCGGAACGAGAGGAAGAGAGGAGTATGGAGACTTCTTCTTCTGTGATGGGATCAAATGTGGAAATTGAGCAGGGGAAATTTCAGGGTGGGATGGGAGTCACAGCACTTGTGGTTGATGACAATAAGTTGAATGAGCGATAGGGGGCAGCGCCGGGACCCTCTTACGGGCCCCATAGCGGCGCATGGTGTCGCGTTATTATCGGCATGTCACTGGTGGGCACTTGGAGGAGCGGGGGTCCTAGGCAGCTGCCTGGTCTGTCTACCCCTAACGCCAGGCCTGCTGACAAGAATGGGAGGAAGTTGTATACTTGAAGCTGTACCGAGATTCTAAACCCACATACAGATTATATGGTAAAATAGAGGTATATCTGTATATATATATATATATATTATATATATTTTATATATATATATTTATATTCTGCATTTCTATCTACCTGCATTCAGAGGAAAATAAAAGTCAGTTTTTTTCTCTTGTAAAATTCCTAAAAGGTAAAGAAAAATAATGACATGAAAAATATTTTTAATGAGCTATTTTTAAACAAATCTGAAATAAGAGGGCATATTTGGTGCCTCTGTAATCATAACCTGTACGACCCCAGTGATCAAATTTTTACGGTGATCGGTGAATGGTGCAAAAAAAAGTGTAAATTAAATTGCAGTAAATCTCAAGCTTAGCTTCAAAAAGAATATCAAGATCACAGAGACCAGGGCCTTCACTCTGCTCCGGCTGTTATAGACAGATGTCGGCTATACAACATAGGTAATATAGCCGGCATTTACCGAGTGGTGAGAGCTCCCGCTTCTTGGCTCTTGTCACACATGTGGACCCTAGCGCAAGACTTACAGGTAACGCCAAAAAGTGCAAAGGGGTTAATTCCTATGGAGTTACAATGAAATGTCTGAGAAGCTCCTGTAGGTGTCCCCATATTTCTGTACAGTTGGTATAGAAACCTGTTTATTAATAAACGTGCTGTATGAAAAAAGGCCATCTGTCTGTATTGACAAAAAAAGTATAGTATTGCCACCCTGTGGTCAAAACTGTAAATACAGTTTTTTAAAACGGAACTGTGAGTATTGTTAGTCCTCATGGAATAATAATTCTGGAGCAACTTGTCTTAAAATTTCTGGAGCAACTTGTCTTAAAATTTGTACAATGTATCACTCTTCTGTTATTTCCTCCAGTTAAAATGTATGAATAAATTCACAGCTGTCATTACTTGTCCACAGTACATCCCTGTGGGTCTAACAAGGGGAATGGTCAGGGTGGAAATTCAGCTGCTTCACACGGGGAACCGATTGTTAAAATTGCAAACGTGTTCCCTGAACAGACAGGAGGAAGTCCTTAATCTGGTTCTGAGGGCCCGCCGGTTTCAATTGAATGTGCTTCCTTGGACGCACATTCAGTTGAAATATATTACGGTACAGGAAGCCATTCTAGAAGCCCTTCCTGCATTGCAATATTTAAAATAGCTGCCGACTAATCAGAGGTTGACAGCTGACATCAGTGCTAATGTCGCCGCATATGATGTCACTACCATGGGCCTGTTCTGTCAGCACACCAATGAAGCAGGAAGAGGACGCTGGGGGACTGTGAACAGGTAAGAAGAATCTTTTATTTTGTTTTCTTACAGAAGAGGGCAATATGGGGGACATATGATGACCTGGATATGTATGGGACATACTGAGACCCAGATGAGGGACATATGGGGACCAGAATGAAGGACATATGGCATGTGGATCTAGATAGGGAACTTATGGGGACCTAGATACGGGACATAATGGGGACCAGAATGAGGGACATATGGGGAGCAGGATGAGGGATATATGTGGACAGGGATGAGGTATTTGGGGACCAGAATAAGGGATATATGGTTTGGGGACAAGGATGAGGGACAAATGGGAACCAGGATGAGAGACATATGGGGACCTGGATGGGAGACATATGGGACCAGGATGAGACACGGGGGGGACATATGGGACCAGGATGTGGTACATTATTACATAAAGGGATCAGGAAGGAGGACATTATTACAGGAAGGGGCCCAGGATTGGACATTTAATGAAGGGGCAGGATGAGTGACTTTTTTTACTTTATGGGGGGCCAGAATGAGTAACATAGATTATTGCTTTATGGTGCAAGTGGAGCACATAATTACTGTAAGAGCCCTTAGGGACATTATTATGCTGTATATCTTTTACTTGTGAGGAGACTGTTTTTCATGGTGGGGAACAAAGGGGAGGTTCTGTTATTTGCAGGGCGGCACTATGTTGCATTTTCCTTCATCTGTCACAATGTAGAAGTCAGGAAATAAAAGTGGGGAATGTGTTCTAGAAGTGATTAGTTATAGATAAACTGTGTGTTATTTTCTGCAAAGTTGAGCCCTGGCTGGATGAAAGTGATAGCTGTCTGCGCCATATGGAGAAGAAAAGTAAAAATAAATGACTTCAACTAGGAGGTCACTGGTAAGTCAGTGTTATTACATGTACACTTTACACTGTATATGTACAAAGCTCCTGTGTATACTGTCACTGGTGAACCCTGTTCTACCTGTACATTGACACTATATACAGAGCTCCTGTGTATAATGTCACAGGTGATCCCTGGATTACCTGTAACCCTGACACTATATACAGAGCAACTGTCACTGGTGAACCCTGTTCTACCTGTACACTGACACTATATACAGAGCTCCTGTGTATAATGTCACAGGTGATCCTGGTATTACCTGTACACTGACACTATATTCAGAACTCCTGTCTATAAAGTCATGGTGTTCACTGTATTAACCTATACACTGACACTATATACAGAGCTACTGTGTATAATGTCACTGGTAATCACTGTATTACCTGTACACTGAACATATATACAGAGTCCTGTGTATGTCACTGGTGATCACTGTATTACCTGTACACTGACATTTTATGCAGAGCTCCTGTGTATAATGTCACTGGTGATCCTGGATTACCTATACCGTGACACTATATACAGAGCTCCTGTGTATGTCACTGGTGATCACTGTATTACCTGTACAACTGACACTATATACAGAGCTGCTGTGTATAATTTCACCGGTGATCACTGTATTACCTGTGCACTTATACTAATGTAAAGTGCTCGGTGTATAATGCCACTGGTGATCACTGTATTATCTGTGCACTATATACTATGCAAAGAGCTCCAGTGTATAATGCCACTGGTGATCACTTTATTACCTGTGCAATATATACTATGTAAAGAGCTCCGGTGTATATGTCACCAGTTTGTCAAGTAGATCGACTGCTGTCACCAGTTTTGCTACCTCACAACCTGGAATTTCACTGTTGTTTTTAGGGTTTGCATCAGTTCATGTAAAGAACATGCCTACAGCTGTGAACATTTGCTTTTTTTTTTATTTTGAAGAAAACAACAAATAAACAAAATAACTCAAAATTGTAGTGTGGCATAACTATTTTCCTCCCTAAAGTCGTATTTTGTAGAGCCTCCTTTTGCGATAATTACAGCTTCAAGTCTCTTTGAATAAAGGCCCCGTCACACTAAGCGGATCGCTAGCGAGATCGCTGAAGCGTCACCGATTTTGTGACGCAACAGCGACCTAGCCAGCGATCTCACTTAGTGTGACACGCAGCGACGACAGCCCCCCTGCTGGGTATCGCTGATCGTCGTTGATGTCCTGGACCATTTTTTGATCATGGTCTCCTGCTGGCCATGCGCCATCGCTGCGTGTGACAGCGGGAGACCAACGATCAGCGGGGCTGGTATCCAATGTACATATCGGGTAACTAAGCACCGCGCGGAACCTAGTTTTCCCATATGTACCCTGGTTTACCGGTCCCAGCATCTGCTGTAGAGCGTGAGAGCCAGTATCTAGGGTACATATCGGGTAAACAGGTGCAGCGCGGTGCTTAGTTACCCGATATGTACATTGGTACCGCTCCAAGCGCTCTACAGCAGAAGTGAGAGCCGGTATCTAGGGTACATATCGGGTAACTAGGTGCCGCGCGGTGCTTAGTTACCCGATGTGTACATTGGATACCAGCGTGCTCGCTGGTCCGATCGTGGTGAGTCTGCCTATGTAACAGCTCACCAGCGATCAGCTACGATGTCCCAGAGATCCCATCCATGTCGTATCGTTGGTGGGATCGCTGGGGACATTGAAGAGTGTGACGGGACCCTAAAATCTCTGTAAGCTATGGTCTGGGCTTTGATAAGGCCACTCCTACAGCTTGAAAAAGGAGCCTATGTGCTGCGAAAGCTTGCAAATATATTCTTTTGGTTAGCCAATAAATGTATCACTCCGAGAATACTTTTGTCATTTTTGGGCAAAAAGTATTTACATCAATTTTTTTTTTTTTGGCTAAAAACGGTGCCACAATATAATTAATTTTTTATTCCCCCATCAATAGGCCTTTCCCAAAACATTTGCATGTTTTACTTAACCCTTTCTGACATGGGCCCATATGACGTGGAGGGGGATAGTACGTCAGCGCGATCAGCTGCGCTCACGGGGGGAGCGCAGCTGATCGTGGCCGGGTGTCAGCTGTTTATCACAGCTGACACCCACCACAAATGTGCCAGGAGTGGTCACGGACCGCTCCCGGCACATTAACCCCGGCACACAGCGATCAAAACATGATCGCAGTGTATGGGGGAACAGGGATGTGATCACGCTGTTACGAGGCCTGCTGAGAGTAGGCGCTGAGAAGCCTCCTGCACAGCCTGTCAGATCGCTGGTCTGACAATGCTGTGCAAGCTGTCAGACCAGGGATTGAATTATACAGTGATGTCCCACCCTGGGACAAAGTAAAAAAATAAAATTAACATGTGTAAAAATATTTTTTTAAAAATTCCTAAATAAATTAAAAAAAAATATTCCCCAAAAAATTCATTTCTTTATGTAAATAAAAAAAAAATAAAAGTACACATATTTAGTATCGCCGCGTCCGTAACGACCCACCCTTTATAAAAACTGTCCCACTAGTTAACGCCTTTTAGTGAAGCCCTTAAAAAAAAAAGAAAAATAAAAGGCAAATACGGATTTTTGTGTTACTCACCATAAATCCTTTTCTCCGAGATGTATTGAGGGACACAGGACTGTGGGTGTATGCTCCCGCGCTAGGAGGCTGGACACTAAGTAGATAAAAAAAAAGGTTAGCTCCTCCACCTTGACACTGGCGCAGGCGAACCCAGTTTAGTCCAAACTCTGTGTTTTCTCGTTGGCAAGTTGTATGTGAATTTGTGGGGATTATGAAAGCTTGGGGAAAATTTGTGTAACAACACAGCTAGTAGCCCAATCAGAAGAAATCCTGCTGGAAACATTGATCGCCCAATGGTACAAGGTTTCCCTGAGCCAGAAGATGTACTACTTTGTTTAGAAATAAATTTGTTTGATACTCCACCATTTCTTTTCAAATTCCACAAGAAAGCTTCCGAAATACCATTGAAGGTTAAGTGAACCTTCCGGGCAATATAAATCCAACAGTAAGAAGCCTTCATAATGTAGCTCATCAAAAAGTAAATCAGCGTTACCACATATATCCAGAAATAAACCACCGGAACAGACAAAAATAGAATTAACTAAAAAACGAAGCCATCTGGCTAACAGGGTGGGTGCTGTGTCCCCCAATGAGCGTCTTGGAGAAAAGGATTTTATGTGAGTAACACAAAAATTTGTATTTCTCTTTCATCTCATTGGGGGACACAGGACTGTGGGACGTCGCAAAGCAGTCCCTTGGGTGGGAAACCGACTCCACACTCCGAAACCAGGCATTGCCTTACAGTAGGTGTGCTACCGCTGCCTGGAGAATCCTTCTCCCGACTTGCGTCCGCTGGGAAACCTGGTATGGATATTATAATGTTTAGCAAAAGTATGTAGGAATGGACCAGGTTGCCGCCTTACAAACCTGTTCTGCCAAAGCCTGATGCCGAAAGAGCCCAGGAGGCACCCACCGCTCTCGTGGAGTGAGCCCTAATTTCCCGCCGGAACAACCGCACCTCTGATGCGGTAGGCCTCCTCAATGGTTTAACCGTATCCATCTGGCCAAAGTCGATCTTGAGGCCACGAGTCCCTTCCTGCGACCCTCGGGGAGGGATGAACAGCGTCTGAGATACATACCTCCTGAGTGCTCTCACCAGATCCAGGTATGGAGAGTTTTCTCCACCCGGTGTGTCGGGGCTGGGCCCAAAAATGAGGGCAAAACAATGTCCTCATTGATATGGAATGAGGACACAACCTTTGGCAAAAAGTGTGGTGTTGTCTGAGTACCACCCTTGTCGTGATGAAAAAGTAAGTACAGAGCTCGGCAAGATAGTGCCGCCAGCTCCGAGACCCGCCTTATGGATGTTATGTCTACGAGAAACACCACCTTCCAAGAAAGGTATGTCAAAGAAACCTCCTGAAGAGGCTCAAATGGAGATTCCTGCAGCACTCTCAGAAACAGGTTGAGATCCCAGACCTCTAAGGGGCCCTATAGGGGGGACTACATGGACAACCCCCTGAGAAAGGTTTTAACTTGTAAATGGGTGGCAATTCTACGCTGAAAAGAACAGACAAGGCTGATATCTGTCTTCTAAGAGTACTTGGCGCTAGACCTGAATCTAGGCCAGCCTGGAGAAATGCCAGAATGTTGGGGAAATTGAAAACTGGAGCGGGAATAACCGTGTTCCCTGCACCAGTAAAGAAGACCTTCCAAGTATGGGTGTAGATACGTGCCGAGGCGGGTTTCGGGTGCTAACCATTGTGGCAGTGACCTTCTGAGAGAATCCAGCATGGTAGATCAAGACTCCAATGGCCAGGCCATCAAACACAGGACCCCTGAGTTCTGGCGGTAAACTGGGCCTGGGAGAGAAGGTCCGCACGTTCTGGCAGACGCCAGGGTGCGTCGGCGAGTAGCTGTACCAGATTGCGTACCACGAGCGACGAGGCCAATTGGAGCAACTAATATCGTTGGAACTCCCTCTGTCTTGATCTTTCTGATACCATTGGGAGCAGCGCTAACGGAGGAAAACAAATATGGGAGGGTGAAACCGATTCCACAGTAGAACCAGGGCGTCCACAGCAATTGCCTGTGGATCCCAGTAATCGGGAGAACGAAGTTGGGCACCTTGGCGTTTACCTGGAGGCCATCAGGACCACGTCCGGCGTACCCCACGCAAGCAAATCTGCTGGATATGTCGGGATGGAGCGACCATTCCCAGGATGCTAGACCCTAAGGCTGAGGAAGTCCGCCGCCCAATTCTCCTCGCCCGGAATGAGAACTGCCAATATCACCAAGTGATTTTTCTCGGCCCAGCCCAGAATGTGTTTTACTTTGTGCATGGCCGCTCTGCTGGTGTACCCCCCTGATGATTTACATATGCCACGGCGTGGCGTTGTCCGATTGTATCCGACGGGGCAGCCAGCCAGATGGTGACGGAAATGCGCAGAGCCAGCCGAACAGCCCGAATCTCTAGTATGTTGACGGGAGGGTTGATTCCTGCAGAGACCAGCATCCCTGGGCTATGTAGTGGCGAAACACTGTCCCCATCCGAGAAGGCTGGCGTCTGTTGTGTTCCAACCAAGGGGGGAAAGACTT
>JARQOD010000001.1:724895481-724953615 GCA_033576555.1 Oophaga sylvatica
CTTTTCCCAAACACTCAAAAAAAATCAGTCAAAAAGTCAGGAACATCCTAGCCTGGGGAGGGGCAGAAAAACAGGAGTGTTGGCATTAACACTTTGGGCACCCCCAAACTGGTTACAGACACAGATCTCCAATCCAAAACAGGATTATGAGACTGTAAAAAAGGGAAACCTAGTACAATAATTGTCATGCAGATTATACAGCCCCAAAAAATTTTGCAACTCTCCTGATGATCGGTTCAACCCTCATTATCATCTGAGTAAAAACTGGGGTTTTTTCCTCACCAAAGGGGTTAGAATCAATCCCCAGTGGGGGAATAGACTTCCGTGGGGGGTATCAAGGGAAACCCACAACGTTTAGCAAAATAAAAATCCATCAGGTTAATAGTGCTCCCGAATCAACAAAAGCCTGAGCAAAAATGTGGACAGGAGCAAATCAGGGTAACAGTCAACAAAAATTTAGTCTGAACACTACCAAACAACTGAGCGTGCAAAACGTCCTACCCCGCTTGGGGCCCAGACTGAAATAGCATGAGAGGCGTCACCACAGTAGAAACATAACCCATTGCGTTTTCGAAACTCATGACGCTATGCCCCAGAAGCCACTCTATCACACTGCATGGGTTCAGAAGCTGGTTCACAAGGCAACACTATTCCACGCATACCTCTACGCTCACGCAAACATCTGTCAATTTGAATCGCTAATGACATAGAATCATTGAGACCAGAGGGAGCAGGGAAACCCACCATAACATCTTTTACATTCTCTGACAGACCCTTCCGAAAAAGGGCTGCCAAAGTATCGTCATTCCATTTGGTCAGGACTGCCCACTTTCGGAATTTCTGACAGTACAACTCAGCGTCCTCAAGCCCCTGATTTAATGCCAACAAGGTTTTTTCAGCTTGATCAGTGACATTAGGTTTATCGTACAATAATCCCAGAGCCAGAAAAAATGCATCAACATTACTCAAAACAGGGTCCCCAGGTGTCAGGGAAAAAGCCCAATCCTGAGTATCGCCGCACAGGAGAGAGATGACAATTTGAACCTGCTGTGCTGCGTTCCTTGAGGACTTAGGCTTTAAGGCAAAAAAACAACTTACAGTTATTTTTGAAATTCAGAAATTTAGCTCGATCCCCCAAAAATAAATCTGGCATGGGGATCCTAGGTTCCACAACCGGCAACCCTGCAAGATAGGTAGCAATACTCCGAACTTCAGTGGCAAGCTGATCCACACGGCCAGACAACTGTGCAAACTCCAATGAGAGAAAAAAAAAATCCTCAGCACCCAGAGAAAAAGAGGGAAAAAATGCAACAAACAGAGAGAAAAAAAAAATTCTGACAACTTCCCTTTTTCTTTTTCCTTTTACTATTTTTCCCTTCTGTTGAGAACCATATAATTTTCAGTTTGGCCGGTGATACTGTTATGATTTGGTAGCTGAGGAGAGCAGGCAAAAACGGCAATACACCAGAGAGGTTGTAATCTACTGGATTGCAGTACCCTGACTAACCACCACAACTAAAGGCAGTCGTGGAGCGTTCCTACGTTGGTCCTAGACGCCTCGTCACAGCCTGAGAGGTTAACTACACCTAAAGATAGAAAGAGGAAAGCTATCTGCCCCAGAGCAGATCCCCAAAGAACATAGGAAGCCTGTTGTGAATGGGTTTGAGATGAGTTCTGAGCAGAGGCTCCCTCTGGTGGTTACAAGCGGTACTAGTGAGGATTGGGAATCAGGTGTTACTGATTGGTCTTATTTAAGGGAATCATTTTCCCATCAGGGTTGCGGTGATCAATTGTTCTGGTCTGAATCCTTCTTTCCAGTTTCCCTTGTAGCCTGCTGTGTCGTGTCTGCATCTCCTGCTATCAGATAAGACAATTTCTTATTTTGTGTTTTTGCTATATTTTTGCATTTTGTCCTGCACTTCTGTGGGGGCCTTCTGGGTCCCCTCCGGGGGCTTTTGCCCTCTCAGTTTAGTCCAGCCACTGTGTTTTGTACTTTTGCTTTTTGCAGTTTTTTCAGTGGCTGCTGTTTTTGTTACACCAGAGAACTAATTTAGGTGGTAGAGGTCGTGTGATCTCAGGTGATTTTGAAATTAGTAGAGTTGGTGCCTTTCAGGGTTTTCTGGGATTGCAGTAAGTGCCCTTCCTATCCTTTTCTATTTAGTTAGTTTGGGCCCCAGCGTTTGCTCATACTATTTTCTTTCTGTGTCAGTATTTCCTCTTGTCTAACCGCCATTACATGTTTGGGGGCTTTCTATTATCTTTGGGGTTCTGCTCCGGGGCAGATAGCTTTCCTATTTCTATCTTTAGGTGTAGTTAGTTTCTCAGGCTGTGACGAGGCGTCTAGGACCATCGTAGGAACGCTCCACGGCTGCCTCTAGTTGCGGTGGTTAGTCAGGGTACTGCAATCTCATAGATTCCAACTGCTCTGGTGTATTTCCTTTTTTACCTGCACTCCTCAGCTACCGTAACATAACAGTATCACCGGCCATAAAAATTGTATGGTACTCACAGAAGGGAAAAAATATTTTGAAGGAAGAAAAGTTGTCAGAGATATTTTTCTGTTTGTTGCATTTTTTTTTTTTTTTCCCCTCTGTATCTCTGGGTGCTGGGGAGGATCTTTTCTCCCAATGGAGTTTGCACAGTTGTCTGGCCGTGTGGATCAGCTTGCCACTGAGGTTCGGAGTATTGCTGCATATCTTGCTAGGTTGCCTGTTGTGGAACCTAGGATCCCCATGCCAGATTTGTTTTCAGGGATCGAGCTAAGTTTCAGAATTTCAAAAATAATTGTAAATTGTTTCTTGCCTTAAAATCTAAGTCCTCAGGAAACGCAGCGCAGCAGGTTCAAATTGTCATCTCTCTCCTGCGCGGCGATCCTCAGGATTGGGCTTTTTCCCTCACACCTGGGGATCCTGTTTTGAGTGATGTTGATGCATTTTTTCAGGCTTTGGGTTATTGTACGATGAGCCTAATGTCACTGATCAAGCTGAAAAAGCCTTGTTGGCATTAAATCAGGGGCTTGATGACGCTGAGTTATACTGTCAGAGATTCCGTAGGTGGGCAGTCCTGACCAAATGGAATGACGACGCTTTGGCGGCCCTTTTCCGGAAGGGTCTGTCGGATAATGTAAAGGATGTTATGGTGGGATTCCCTGTCCCCTCTGGTCTCAATGATTCTATGTCATTAGCGATTCAAATTGACAGACGTTTGCGTGAGCGGAGAAGTATGCGTGGAGTGGTGTTGCCTTGTGAGCCAGCTGCTGAGCCCATGCAGTGTGATGGAGTGGTGTCTGGGGCACAGCGTCATGAGTTTCGAAAGCGCAATGGGTTATGTTTCTACTGTGGTGATGCCTCTCATGCTATTTCAGTCTGCCCTAAGCGGGGAAGACGTTTTGCACGCTCAGTTGTCTTGGGTGGTGTTCAGACTAAGTTTTTATTAACTGTCACTCTGATATGCTCTCTGTCCTCATTTTCTGCTCAGGCTTTCGTTGATTCTGGAGCAGCTATTAACCTGATGGATTATGATTTTGCTAAACGTTGTGGATTTCCCTTGATACCCCTACAGAAGTCTATTCCCCTACTGGGGATCGATTCTACCCCTTTGGCTGAGAATAAACCCCAGTTTTCTACTCAGGTGATAATGAGGGTTGAACCTGATCACCAGGAGTGCTGCAAATTTTTGGTTCTATATAATCTGCATGACATTATCGTGCTGGGTTTCCCTTGGTTACAGTCTCATAATCCTGTTTTGGATTGGAAATCTGTGTCTGTAACCAGTTGGGGCTGCCAATGTGTTAATACCAACACTCCTGTTTTTTCTGCCTCCCCCCAGGCTGAGGATGTTCCTGACTTTTTGTTTGATTTTTCTGATGTGTTTAGCGAAAGTAAATCTGCATCCTTACCTCCCCATAGGAGCTATGACTGCGCTATTGAATTAGTGCCAGGTAGTAAATTCCCTAAGGGTCGCCTTTTTAACTTGTCTGTACCTGAACATGACGCTATGCGGTCTTATATCAAGGAATCATTGGAGAAGGGTCATATCAGACCATCCTCTTCACCCTTAGGTGCCGGTTTTTTCTTTGTGGCCAAAAAAGATGGTTCATTAAGGCCGTGTATTGATTATCGTCTCTTGAACAATATTACTGTGAAATATCAATACCCGTTACCCTTGATTTCTGACCTGTTTTCCAGGGTGAAAAACGCTACTTGGTTTACCAAGCTTGACCTCAGGGGGGCGTATAACCTTATTCGCATTAAGCACGGGGATGAATGGAAGACGGCATTTAACACCCCTGAAGGGCATTTTGAGTACCTTGTGATGCCCTTTGGGCTCACTAATGCTCCTTCCGTCTTCCAGTCCTTCATGAATGACATTTTCAGGGATTTTGTGGACAAGTTTCTGATTGTTTATTTGGATGATATCTTGATTTTTTCTAATGACTGGGACTCTCATGTGAAACATGTTCGAACTGTATTCCAGATTTTGAGAGAGAATGCTCTGTATGTGAAGGGATCAAAGTGTCTTTTTGGCGTACAGAAGATCTCATTTCTGGGATTCATTTTGTCCCCATCTGTTATTGAAATGGACCCGGTCAAGGTTCAGGCCATCTGTGATTGGGTCCAACCTACTTCATTAAAGGCTCTTCAGAGATTTTTGGGTTTTGCCAATTTTTATCGTAAATTTATTGGTAATTTCTCTGTTATTGTTAAACCATTAACTGATTTGACCAGAAAGGGTTCTGATGTGGTGAATTGGCCTCCTGAGGCAGTCTCTGCGTTTCAGGAACTTAAGCAGAGATTCACTTCTGCTCCTGTTCTACGGCAGCCTGATGTTTCTCTGCCATTTCAGGTGGAGGTTGATGCCTCTGAAATTGGGGCAGGTGCCGTTTTGTCCCAAAAAGATCCAGAGACCTCTAAAAGTAACCCTTGTGCCTTTTTCTCTCGAAAATTTTCTCCTACTGAACGTAATTATGACGTGGGTAATCGGGAGTTATTGGCCATGAAGTGGGCTTTTGAAGAGTGGAGACATTGGCTGGAGGGAGCCAAACATCAGGTGGTGGTCCTTACGGACCATAAGAATCTGGTCTATCTGGAATCTGCCAAGCGACTCAATCCTAGACAGGCCAGGTGGGCCTTGTTTTTCACACGTTTTAATTTTGTGGTTTCCTTTCTTCCTGGCACTAAGAATGTTAAGGCGGATGCCCTCTCGAGGAGTTTCCTTGCGGACTCTCCTGAGCTATCTGATCCCTCTGTTATTTTGAAGGAGGGTGTAGTTCTTTCCGCCATCTCGCCTAATTTGAGACTTGCTCTGGAGGGGTGTCAGGAGGATAGGCCCGAGCGCTGCCCTGTTGGAAAGTTGTTTGTCCCGGACCGATGGAAAAAGAGTGTGATGTCTGAGATTCATTGTTCCGCATTGGCTGGGCATCCCGGAATTTTTGGTACCAGAGACTTGGTTAGTCGGTCCTTTTGGTGGCCTACCTTGTCTCGCGATGTCAGGGAATTTGTGCAGTCCTGCGGGACTTGCTCTCGCTCCAAGCCTTGCTCTCGCTCTAGTGGTTTGTTGATGCCATTGCCTGTGCCCAAGAGACCATGGACCCATATCTCTATGGATTTCATTTCCGATCTTCCTGTTTCTCAGAGAATGACCACCATCTGGGTAATTTGTGATAGGTTTTCCAAAATGATACATCTTGTGCCATTACCTAAGTTGCCTTCCTCCTCTGAATTGGTGCCGTTGTTCCTTCAGCACGTGGTTCGTTTACACGGCATTCCTGAGAACATTGTGTCTGACAGAGGAGTCCAGTTTGTTTCCAGATTTTGGAGGACTTTTTGTTCTAAACTGGGTGTTCAATTGTCTTTCTCCTCGGCATTTCATCCTCAGACCAATGGTCAAACTGAGAGAACAAACCAGACATTGGAGACTTATCTAAGATGCTTTGTGTCTGCTGATCAGGATGACTGGGTCTCTTTTTTGCCTTTGGCTGAGTTTGCTCTTAATAATAGGGCTAGCTCTGCCACTTTGATGTCTCCGTTTTTCTGTAATTCTGGGTTTCACACAAAATCATAGAAAAAAAACCCAAAAACATTATACTTTATTTATAATTAACCATAATAGGTAGCACCAAAATTGACATATAAAGAATAATTCAGATTAAAATATTGGGCCCATCTGGATGTCCCTAGAAATTTCCTAGACTGTCTCCTGCCTTGCCGCGGCAGGGATCTGCATCAATCTATGACCCACAATGTGGGCGACACCAGACGATGGGAGCCATGATTCGTATGGACGCTGGACTCACCTGACGTGGGCGGCGCCAATTAAAGATCCGATTGGCGGTATGTACAAATGGGGAACAGTTTCGCATTACAGGTTAGCCACTGCACCATGCATACGACATATGCATCTGTTCATCTGACCTCCTGATGAGCCTGGTTAGGCGAAACGCGTCGAGGCGTGATTAGCTATGGTTTCATGGTGGTAAACGAAAAAAACTGAGGGAGCTAAGTACCGCTGTTTATATGTCGCATTTTGTCTAAATATGCGGTTTCCAACCGCTTTTGCTATGGATGTATCACAATGATGATCTCAAACTACATGCACTGTGGCATATGGTATGCCTATTCCTTAATCAGACTTTGTGATCAATAATTGCTCTGGGAGCGTATTGAGGCATCATATCTACATCCATGGGTGCATCCAAGTGCCAATTTTGGTCATTTTCATTGCGTACACCAATTGCCTAGACATGATTTCACAATAAGGCGCTTGTTACATCCGATATATTTATCATTTGATCGCCTTGATATGGGTTTTTTGAGGTGTTGAACTACTCTGGCATAAGTGCATTGTAACGCTGTATTTTTTGTTAAAACAACATCTAGGCATTTGTTAATAATAGACTACAAGTGCACTGAGACATCGAACGGTGCTTATGAATATGAGATAAATTGCGGTACTTGATTGATTTTTCTCGGCTACAGCATATATATATATATATCTATTTATCAGACAGATATTAAGACTGTTGACTTAAATCTAATGTTTCTCTTTCTGCTTATTGGCAGCTACTACATTAATTAACTAGCTGTAGACCGGGTTTATTGACAAAAAACCGGCTCCCACCAATCTTGGATACATATATATATAAAAAACGATATCCAGCTACTACCATTTGTTTGTTCTGTTTTTACATTATTGGGACATAGGGATGTACTAGCTCAGCAGGTCTCTGTCTAGATATAGAGGTCCCCTTAGCCCATTGGGTAGTGGGATCCACTAGACACATAGGGCACAACAGGGCCACTAGGGTTAGCCATCGGTGAGCGGGGGCGCCACAACGCTCCCCCCTAGGGTGCCAACCTCCGCGGCAAGGCAGGAGACAGTCTAGGAAATTTCTAGGGACATCCAGATGGGCCCAATATTTTAATCTGAATTATTCTTTATATGTCAATTTTGGTGCTACCTATTATGGTTAATTATAAATAAAGTATAATGTTTTTGGGTTTTTTTCTATGATTTTGGGTTTATTAAACCTCACTGTATATATAATTTTTGATTATTATTTGAAAATTCTGGTTTGGCATGGCGAGTTTCCTGGCAGGACCCATTAACCCAGATGTATGGCTTGAGGATGCAAATCAGGCATTTAGCGTAGGAGGTACAAGTGTTACACCCACAGGTCCTCTGACCCTCAAAAATTTGTTTAATGATTTGTATGGGGCCTATAAAGAACACCTGAAATCCTGGTGGAAATTAGGACCATAGAAAACTATTTAAAAAACAGAATAGTCCCTAGAGGCCTTAGAATTAATATAAATCCCTCGCCAAGAATAGCATCGCAGGAGCTTATGAACTTGTGGCTCAAAGAGTCTATTGATTCCTCCATTAGATTTATGCAAATCATTTTG
The DNA here is from genome assembly GCA_033576555.1 of Oophaga sylvatica. Classification (NCBI taxonomy): domain Eukaryota; kingdom Metazoa; phylum Chordata; class Amphibia; order Anura; family Dendrobatidae; genus Oophaga; species Oophaga sylvatica. The sequence goes on from JARQOD010000001.1 coordinate 724,903,386, forward strand.
GCAGAGGAGAGAAAGGTGTTTGAAAAATCCACCATACAACTCAACAAGTTGATTGAGGGTGTACTCAAATTCAAAACTGATCCAGATTTCAATAGAAGGGAGGGTCTCCTGCAGACCTCGGTAGAAAGATATCAAGCCCTACTAAAGGAACGAAAACAGTTACAGTTCCAACGTGATCTCAAAGACTTTAGTGATAATCAGATCCTCAATTTCCAACGAGACAGATACTCTGAGGCATCGTCTTCGGACATTGATACCTCTGACACCGAAAGATCAGATATTAATCTAGGTGGGTTACAGTTCAGAGGAACTTTTCATAGACCGAAATGGCAAAATACGAGAGGACGATCGACAAGGGGTGGCAAAAGGGGAAGAGGTATCCAAAGGGGGGGTTTTCAGATGGGACATACTGCCTCGCTTCCCTCTGCACCCTCTCCCTCGTTACCTTCCTCTTCTCTTTTTTGGAACAAAGTGCGAGGACGGGCTATCATCTAAGAACCAGGTTCAATCAATAAAGGGACAAATAATCAACCTGTCCTCGCATTCCCTTAACAGAGAAGAACTAGATCTGCTAACGAGAGGCCTCAATTTTGTTCCAACCAATAGATTTAATTGCTTCGAATGGGTCAAGGATCTTAATTTATTTTGTAGAAAACTAAAATGGAAAAAATTCTTCAAACAGCACAATCGTGAAGAGTGTCTGAGACAAGGACTTGAGGAGGAAGATTTTGAAACATATAGAGATCTGGCGGGTCTTCTTGAGGAGAATGAGTACATAGGTAGAGGAGACAGGGGACCCTTCACCACCCTTAAGAATAGGAGTACCAGAATGCCGCCTCCTGGAGAAACAGGGAACATTGATATATTTCTATCTTTGGTAGAAAGGGACCTCAAAAAAATAAGGAATCTGGATTTTGAGTTCCAGGACAATTTGTCAGGGAATGAGAGGAAGGCCCTTGAGATACTAAAGAAAAATGATCAATTGATCATAAAACCTTCTGATAAAGGAGGAAACTTGGTAATTCTGGACCATGTTAAGTATAGAAGAATGTGTACTGACATTCTACTTGACACAAGCACATATGAAGCTATGTCAGCTAATCCATCAATTAGCTTTAAAGAGGAACTCAAGGGACTACTCGATAGAGCCCTCTCAGATACACTTATCTCCAAGACGGAGCATGATTTCATGTTGCCCAAATTCCCAGTAGAGGCGACGTTCTATGCCTTACCGAAAATACATAAGGGATTTGACCCCCTTAAGGGAGACCTATCGTTTCGGGGGTCAACTCTCTTACTCAGAACTGTGGCCTCTACATTGAAGAAATTCTGCATCCTTTTGTTGTCTCCCTACCCTCGTACCTCAGAGACACATCGGACCTGCTACTTAAGTTAGATGGTATCTCCTTTGAAGAAAGCTCCTTCCTTGCATCAATTGATGTGGAAGCTTTATACAGTAGCATACCCCACCATTTAGGTGTAAAGGGTGTGGAGCACTTTTTGCAACAAAGATCTATTGCATGTGGGAAACATAATACCTTTGTGACATCACTTCTTCAATTCACGCTCACCCATAATGCCTTCACCTTTGATGGTAAATTCTTCCACCAGCTCAGGGGCACTGCGATGGGGAGCCCATGTGCCCCATCATATGCTAATCTGTTCCTGGGCTGGTGGAGGAATCGGTGGTATTCGGGGATCATGCCGAGTGGTGGCAGGATAAAATATCGATGTGGTACAGATACATCGACGATGTGTTTCTGGTCTGGACAGGTACGAGGGTGGAATTTGAGGAATTTGTAGGAGATCTGAATAAAAACAATCTGAATTTAAGATTCACCTTTGAAATTCACAACAAAGAAATATCATTTCTAGATATTAGGATCAAGAAAGAGACACAGGGTAACATTTCCACCATGATATACCGCAAACCGACAAGCACCAACAGCCTCCTGCACTGGCAGAGCTATCACCCTACCCCACTAAAAAGGGGGATCCCTAAAGGACAGTTCCTAAGGGTTAGAAGGAACTGTTCTAGAAATGAGACCTTCATACGTCAATCAAGGGATATGCAGAATAGATTCAGGGAAAAAGGCTATCCGGAGCATGTCATTAACACAGCTTTTGATCATGCTAGGAGGGCGAATAGACATCAGCTGCTACAAAGTAAGGTGAAAGCAGACACCTCTGAAATTACTAGGGTGATAGGGACTTTTGATTATGGGCATGATGAGGTGAGGCGGGTATTAACAAGACACTGGGAGATTCTTAGAATGGACCCGGACCTCAAAGACGTGGTAGGATTACGACCCAATATCACGTTCAGGAAGGGGAGGTCCATTAGAGACCTCCTTGTACACAGCCAATATAAAAGACCAGCAAGGGAGGGTACCTGGTTAGACAGGAGACCAATTGGTTTTTTCAAATGTGGAAATTGTACACTATGCAAATGGATGTCACCAGCAAAGTGTTTTTTCAGTTCCTGTACGGGACGGAAGTTCTTTTTGAGGGACTTCTCTAATTGTAGAACCACGGCTGTGGTTTATAAAGGCACTTGTTCTTGCTCTAAAGACTATGTGGGAAAAACCAAAAGGGAATTCAGGAGAAGAGTTGGGGAACACATGGGAGACATTCGAAATAATAGAGACACCCCCCTAGCACGACATATGAATTCTTGTCACAGAGGCAATCTGAGTGACATATCATTTATGATTATCGAAGTAGTACACACTAATTCTAGAGGTGGAGACATTGATAACATGATCCTGAGAAGAGAATGTGAATGGATATTCAGACTGAATTCCCTCGAACCCCATGGTCTGAATGAAATCAACTCATTTACCTGTTTCCTATAGCCTTCATTCATGTTCTATGAGCCTAATAAGGAAACTAGCCAAACTTTCCATGCTATAAGATCTCCAATATGAGATCTGCATAGATTTTTATGTCATATCTATTTATCCTGATTCCCCATTGGTCATATATGAGTCAGTAGAGTTTCACACTGTAGAATTCCACTAAAAGACCCAAGGAGGCGATTCATGACTTTAATATATGTTTCAAGAATATAGGACTCTGCTATCTTGATGAATCAATATAGGACTTCTTATCCTAACAAACGGCCATACATCACTGTTGATATATCGACTAATATACGACATCTCTATATATATGTCTATGTGCCTATTAGTAATGGATACCCCTTGATAAGCGTACTTCTCCCTCTGCTGATTAATAAATGCAAGGAGAAGGGGTTGAACATAAGAGCGGCTTCTCATCTACACGTCACTTAAATGTTGAGGGCGTCACTAAGTGACGTCCCCCGTCTGGACATGCGCACTTATTCCCTTACTAATCGAGTGAGGGCGGAAGTGACGTCGGCAGGGATCTGCATCAATCTATGACCCACAATGTGGGCGACACCAGACGATGGGAGCCATGATTCGTATGGACGCTGGACTCACCTGACGTGGGCGGCGCCAATTAAAGATCCGATTGGCGGTATGTACAAATGGGGAACAGTTTCGCATTACAGGTTAGCCACTGCACCATGCATACGACATATGCATCTGTTCATCTGACCTCCTGATGAGCCTGGTTAGGCGAAACGCGTCGAGGCGTGATTAGCTATGGTTTCATGGTGGTAAACGAAAAAAACTGAGGGAGCTAAGTACCGCTGTTTATATGTCGCATTTTGTCTAAATATGCGGTTTCCAACCGCTTTTGCTATGGATGTATCACAATGATGATCTCAAACTACATGCACTGTGGCATATGGTATGCCTATTCCTTAATCAGACTTTGTGATCAATAATTGCTCTGGGAGCGTATTGAGGCATCATATCTACATCCATGGGTGCATCCAAGTGCCAATTTTGGTCATTTTCATTGCGTACACCAATTGCCTAGACATGATTTCACAATAAGCGCTTGTTACATCCGATATATTTATCATTTGATCGCCTTGATATGGGTTTTTTGAGGTGTTGAACTACTCTGGCATAAGTGCATTGTAACGCTGTATTTTTTGTTAAAACAACATCTAGGCATTTGTTAATAATAGACTACAAGTGCACTGAGACATCGAACGGTGCTTATGAATATGAGATAAATTGCGGTACTTGATTGATTTTTCTCGGCTACAGCATATATATATATATATCTATTTATCAGACAGATATTAAGACTGTTGACTTAAATCTAATGTTTCTCTTTCTGCTTATTGGCAGCTACTACATTAATTAACTAGCTGTAGACCGGTTTATTGACAAAAAACCGGCTCCCACCAATCTTGGATACATATATATATAAAAAACGATATCCAGCTACTACCATTTGTTTGTTCTGTTTTTACATTATTGGGACATAGGGATGTACTAGCTCAGCAGGTCTCTGTCTAGATATAGAGGTCCCCTTAGCCCATTGGGTAGTGGGATCCACTAGACACATAGGGCACAACAGGGCCACTAGGGTTAGCCATCGGTGAGCGGGGGCGCCACAACGCTCCCCCCTAGGGTGCCAACCTCCGCGGCAAGGCAGGAGACAGTCTAGGAAATTTCTAGGGACATCCAGATGGGCCCAATATTTTAATCTGAATTATTCTTTATATGTCAATTTTGGTGCTACCTATTATGGTTAATTATAAATAAAGTATAATGTTTTTGGGTTTTTTTCTATGATTTTGGGTTTATTAAACCTCACTGTATATATAATTTTTGATTATTATTTGAAAATTCTGGGTTTCACCCTCGATTTTCTTCAGGACAGACGGAGGCTTCTGTCTGTCCAGGTGTTGACTCTGTTGTTGAGCGTATGCAACAGATTTGGGACCAGGTAGTGGAGAGGTTGTCCCTCTCTCAGGAGAAGGCCCAGCGGTTTGCTAACCGGCATAGGACTGATGGTCCTCGGTTTAAAGTGGGGGACTTGGTCTGGTTGTCCTCAAAGAATATTCCTATGAGAGTAGCATCTCCTAAATTTAAGCCTAGGTTCATTGGACCTTATAAGATCATGGAGATTATTAATCCTGTTTCTTTTCGTTTGCTTCTTCCAGGGACATTTAAGATCCATAACGTGTTCCACAAGTCCTTGTTGAAGAGGTTTGTTGAGCCAGTGGTTCCTGCTGCTGTGCCTCCTGACCCTGTTTTGGTTGAGGGCAATCTGGAGTATGTGGTTGAGAAAATATTGGATTCTCGTTTTTCTAGACGAAGACTCCAGTATTTGGTTAAATGGAGAGGTTATGGTCAGGAAGATAATTCTTGGGTGTTTGCTTCGGACATCCATGCTAGGAGACTTATCCGTGCGTATCATAGAACTCATCCTGACCGACCTGGTTGCTCAAATGAGGGTTCGGTGACCCCTCCTCAAGGGGGGGGTACTGTTGTGAATGGGTTTGAGATGAGTTCTGAGCAGAGGCTCCCTCTGGTGGTTACAAGCGGTACTAGTGAGGATTGGGAATCAGGTGTTACTGATTGGTCTTATTTAAGGGAATCATTTTCCCATCAGGGTTGCCGGTGATCAATTGTTCTGGTCTGAATCCTTCTTTCCAGTTTCCCTTGTAGCCTGCTGTGTCGTGTCTGCATCTCCTGCTATCAGATAAGACAATTTCTTATTTTGTGTTTTTGCTATATTTTTGCATTTTGTCCTGCACTTCTGTGGGGGCCTTCTGGGTCCCCTCCGGGGGCTTTTGCCCTCTCAGTTTAGTCCAGCCACTGTGTTTTGTACTTTTGCTTTTTGCAGTTTTTTTCAGTGGCTGCTGTTTTTGTTACACCAGAGAACTAATTTAGGTGGTAGAGGTCGTGTGATCTCAGGTGATTTTGAAATTAGTAGAGTTGGTGCCTTTCAGGGTTTTCTGGGATTGCAGTAAGTGCCCTTCCTATCCTTTTCTATTTAGTTAGTTTGGGCCCCAGCGTTTGCTCATACTATTTTCTTTCTGTGTCAGTATTTCCTCTTGTCTAACCGCCATTACATGTTTGGGGGCTTTCTATTATCTTTGGGGTTCTGCTCCGGGGCAGATAGCTTTCCTATTTCTATCTTTAGGTGTAGTTAGTTTCTCAGGCTGTGACGAGGCGTCTAGGACCATCGTAGGAACGCTCCACGGCTGCCTCTAGTTGCGGTGGTTAGTCAGGGTACTGCAATCTCATAGATTCCAACTGCTCTGGTGTATTTCCTTTTTTACCTGCACTCCTCAGCTACCGTAACATAACAGAAGCCCCAAGTCTGTAACTCCTGATTGCCAATCCTCATTGAATGGATCAGTACTGTTTGTAACCACCAGAGGGAGCTTCTGCTCAGAATTCATTTCTAACACATTCACAACAGTCCTCTCTAGGTATATTTTCACTGCCCGGACCAGGTCTAGCCTGTTCAACGAGCGCTCCAGAGAATGAGTCTGAGCCGGATAGAAGGAAGGCAGGACAATGTCCTCATTCAGGTGAAAAGTGGATACCACCTTGGGAAGAAAGGAAGGTGGAGGCCGCAACACTACCTTATCCTGGTGAAGAACCAGGAAAGGGGGGCGACAGGAAAGAGCTGCTAATTCTGAAACTCGTCTGATTGATGTGATCGCTACGAGAAAAGCCACTTTCCAGGACAAAATAGAGAGGAACCTCTCTGAGAGGTTCAAAGGGAGCACACCTCAAAGCCTCCAAAACGAGGTTGAGGTCCCAAGGATCCACAGGATTCCGGTACGGTGGGGCCGTATGCGCCACTCACTGAAGAAAAGTTTTGACTTGAGCACGGGATGCCAAGGATTTCTGAAAGAGGATAGAAAGGGCCGACACTTGCCCTTTTAGAGTGCCAAGGGAGAGGCCAGAATCCAGGCCCACTTGGAGAAAGGCCAAAATAGCTGGGAGCGACTTCATTGGCGGGGTGGCATTGGACTCACACCAGCAAAAATAGGCCTTCCAGGTTCGATAGTAGACCCTGATGAACGACGGTTTTCTGGCCTGGATCATGGTGTGAATCACCTGATCGAAGAACCCCGAAGCTCTCAATACCGCGGTCTCAACAGCCACGCTGTCAAATTGAGCGACGGAGAACCCAGGTGGCAGAACGGACCCTGTGACAGAAGATCTGGCCTGTCTGGAAGTCTCCAGAGGGCGTCCGCCAGGAGATTGATAATGCCTGCGAACCAAGACCTCCTGGGCCAATCTGGGGCGATCAGAATGACCGGCACCCCTTCCGCCTTGATCTTCTTCAGCAATCTGGGAAGAAGAGGAAGAGGAGGGAATAGGTAGGGAAGAGCGAATTTCGACCAGGGAATGGTCAGAGCATCGACGTCCAACGCGAGAGGGTCGTTTGACCTGGAGATGAACCGCGGAACCTTCCTGTTCAGCCAGGACGCCATGAGGTCCACATCCGGAGTCCACCATTGAAGACAGATCTGATGGAAGAAGTCCGGATGCAGGGACCATTCTCCTGCCGCGAGACCCTCGCGGCTGAGGAAGTCAGCGGCCCAGTTGTCCACGCAGGGGATATGCACAGCTGATATTGCCGGAATCGTCGCCTCCACCCAATGAAGGATCCTGGACACCTCGGCCATTGCCAGGGAACTTCTGGTCCCTCCTTGGTGACTGACGTACGCCATGGCCGTGGCATTATCCGTCTGAATTCTGACCGGCAGGCCCCTGAGAAGCATTTCCCAGTGACGGAGGGAGAGAAAGATGGCCCTGATTTCAAGGACGTTGATCGGTAGGAAGGATTCCTGTGCCAACCACGCGACCCTGAGCCGTCAGATGGCGAAAAACTGCCCAGAAGGCTTGTGTCCGTCGTTATAACCTGCCAGTGGACTGGCAGGAAGGACCAGCCCTGGAGGATGAGGGGGGACGCCAGCCACCAGTTGAGAGACTGCTGGACTCTGAGAGGGAGACGAAGCGGATGATCCACAGACCGGACAGACCTGTCCCACTGAGACAGGATAGCTCGCTGAAGAGGTCTCAAGTGAAACTGTGCAAAGGGGATTGCCTCTGAGGCTGCAACCATTCTGCCCAGCACCTTCATTGCTGACCAGAAGGAAGCTGAGACCAAATTCCTCGCTGGAGGATTGCTCTTATCTCTTTGGGGAGAAAAACCTTCGCCTGTCGGGTATCGAACAGCATGCCCAGGAAGACCAGGAGCTGGGATGGAACAAGGCAGGACTTCTTCCTGTTGATGATCCACCTGAACTGGGCAAGGGTGTTGAGAACAATGGACAGGCTTTCTTGGGCCTGGGGGAGGGACGGGGTCTTGATGAGGATGTCGTCAGGGTATGGAATGAGAACCGGCCCCTGATTCTCAAGATGGCCATCAATGCCGCCATGATCTTGGTGAAGACCCTGGGAGGGGTCGCAAGGCCGAACAGCAGGGCAACAAACTGAAAATGGTTCTGCTGAATTGCAAAACGCAAGAACCTCTGATGAGCTGGGCAAATCGGCACATGGAGGTAGGCATCTTGGATGTCTATAGAGCACAGAAATTCCTGTGTCTCCATGGAAGAAATTACTGAACGAAGAGACTCCATCCTGAAGTGACGCAGGCGGACCCTCTTGTTCAGCAACTTGAGGTCCAGAATGGGACGAACTGCGCCGCTCTTCTTTGGCACAACAAACAGGTTTGAATAGAAACCTGTGAAGCGTTCTCGCTGTGGAACGGGGAAGATAACCCCCAAACTGAGAAGAGAGTCGTTGGATGCAAAGAAACCCGGGACCAAGGCGGGATCCCTTGGGGGGCGGGATTCGAAAAAGCAATCTCGTGGATGGGAAGTGAACTATATTTTGTATGCTGAGGATACAACTTCCCTGACCCTAGCGTCTTCCACCAAGTCGAGCGAAACAGCCCTGAACAGCAGGAGACGACCGCCGAGCTTGGGAAGAACGCTGGGCTTTGGAACAGAGTCATGCCGAGGAAGATCTGCCAGGTCTTGACCTAGCGGATCTACCATGGGAGTTATGGGAACGCCAGGAAGGAGTGGGCCTGAAGGAAGGTTTCTTTTTGACCTGGCGATTCTGCGGCCTGCGTTGACCGGAGGAATCCTCCGATGTAGGGAAACGGCGAAAGAGCCGAAAGGAGCGGAACTGTCGCCTTTGAACGGGTCTGCGAGGCTTGGACTGAGGGGAGGAGGGAACTCGTGCCTCCCGTTGCCTCTTTAATGATCTGATCCAACCTAGAGCCGAACAGACAGTCTCCCTGGAAGGGGAGGCCTGTGAGCGACTTCTTTGACGAAAGGTCTGCTTGCCAAGCTTTAAGTCAAATGTTCCTCCGGATGGCCACCGTATTGCTGGATGCCTGAGCAGCGCAGGACGCGGCATCCAGGGAGGTCGATACTAAATATTGCCCAGCATGGGAAATTTGGTCAGCAAGCTCTCTCTGAGGGGCTCCAGCCATGATGCCCTTGCGGAGTTGTTTGGCCCATCTGGCTATGGCTTTTGAGACCCAAGTAAGGCAAAAGCTGGGCACAGAACAGAAGCGGCCGCTTCGAAGGCTGATTTTGCCAGCGATTCTATAATCCTATCGTTGGCATCCTTGAGGGAAGCTGCATTAGAAAGTGGAAGGACCGTATTGGTGGACAGTCTAGAAACCGGTGGGTCCACTGAAGGAGAGAACGTCCAGTTATTGGTAAGATCCGAGTGGAAGGGATATAGGATGCCGAGGCGCTTCCCTCTCTGAAACCGCCAGGTCAGATTCTCCCTCTCCTTCCTGAGTATTTCCAAAAACTCAGTATGTGGGGCAAAGACCTGGGAAAGTGGTTTGGACCGTCTGAACGAAACCGCCTGATCTGCGTATTCCGTAGCAGTATGTTTGATGCCTAAGGTCTGATTGACTGCCACAATCAGGCTCTGCACCGTATCCGTCATGGTGGAGGCCTGTTCTGAATCCAGGTCCGATTCATCTTCCAAAAGCGCGTCCGAAGATGCTTCCCCTGACTCCGGAGAGGAGGGCACTAGAGAGGGATCACGGCGTGAAAGGTCGTCTGGAGAGGCGGAGCGGGAAGAGGACCTAGAGCGGTGCTCCACTCTAGGTATCTTACGGCCTGAATTGGAAGGATCAGGCTGCGAGTCCTGTGACTCGCTGGGGACCGCGGGTGTTGAAAGGGGCAATCTGTCCAAAACGGACACTAGGGTCTGTGACACCCTGGTGAGGTCCGCCACGGATTGTGACAGAGAAGTAGACCACTCCGGGGTAGGGGGCTCCGAACCGCCAGGGGCAGAAGGGGATTCCTGGGTGGGTACCGTGGGGACGCTGCAGGCCTGGCAGAGGGGAGATGGCTGACCTGAAGGAAGTCTGCCATTACAAGATGAGCACACAGTGTCTGACCAGAGTGGAGGAGGAAGAGGAAGGTGGGGGGCGAGCAGGCTCTGCCTTGTGCTTAGGCATGGTAAGCAGTCCCACTAACTGATGCCAGAAGATTGGGGGACAGAAAAGAGACAGAGGAGAGTGTCAGCTCTGCAGGGCAGAGCAACTCACGGTTTTGTCTGTGCTGATCCGCAGGTGTGAAGAGGCGGTAGTCAAAGGCGACGATCTGTCCGAAGATGGCGCTTAGTAGAGGACCCAGCAGAGGCAAAAAGCACGCGCTGCTGAGAAAACCCGCTCTTAGTGGACGAAGAGGGACGGAGCAAAGCGCCGTGATCTGGGCGCAATATGGCTGCGGCTCCAGCCCACAGAAATGCTGGGAGGGGTGGGCGGAGCCTAAGGCAGCGCTGTGAGGAGGACGGGCGGGAGAAAAGCCTGCCCGGAAGCTAGAGGGAAGGGGGGGCGGAGCCGGCAAAAAACTAGGCCCGAGATGAAGCCGGGGCCTCAATTAGAAATCGCGGCCGCCGATGGGGGGGCAGCGAGGAGGTCAGGCGATTGCTCCCCAAGGACCCCACAGAAGGAGCTGCAACACAGGGGTCCCCACAAGGGCGTGCAGCGGCGCGACCGGGCACCTGGAGCTGCAATGTGACCCCAAAGAAGGAGAAGCTCGGGGCCCATACCAATTGCTCCCTCTGATCCCCCGGGTGAGCCCCAAAGGAAGGGAGGAAGGAACTCTCCCTGACCGCTAAATTTCCCTCTTACTCTGCTCTATAATGTTATCCGTTTTTTTTTTTTAAAAGTCTTCTTTTCTTCTGTCTTCTTTCCTATCTGGGAAAAGCGAGACAATACCTCTAACGCGAGTTGGACGTCTGGCATCCATAGTAGGACGTCCGAGTCTCCTCCACCGACACGCTCTGGTGGGCGAGTAGGTGGGAGACGGAGGCAGGCTCGGGTCTTCTTTCCCTTTTCCAGATGACCTGAACACACATCCGTGTCAGGGATCTCTTTTGGGGTCCTGCCGAGGGAACAGACATATGAGGATACGGGGTGGCAGTACACGCCGTACTGTCTCTGTGTGGGAGTACAGTAGTGACTATCCACACTCCGGAAAAAACCTGAAAAGGAACGACGCACATTAGGTAGATATGGGTCTCAATAGAGACCCGTGTCCACCTCCTACTGACACTAAGCTAAAACTGATTAGCTTGTTGCTTGGGTGTATACTGCGGAGGAGGAGCCAACCTTTTTTATATGCATAGTGTCAGCCTCCTAGTGGCAGCAGCATACACCCATGGTTCCTGTGTCCCCCAATGAAGCGATCGAGAAATATATGTGTCCTGTTCACTGTCTCTTCTGAATTATTTGGCCGGCCTCCACTTTTTTAAATTGATTCAGCCAACCCAAAATGCAGTTTCTAGGCAGAGCACGTTTACAAAAAGTATTCTGAAAGTTTTGCTGTACTGTCACAACAGACCGTGTTCTTGCAACTTGAAAAGAGTGGCAGAACCATGGGAGCTGAGGGATTTTTACAAGATATCTAATGCAATTTTTTTAGGACGGGGCAGTTAGAAAGGGGCAGGTCCTGATCAACTATTGGCTTTTACTTTTGCATAATCCACTTTGAATTACCCTGTATACAGGTTGCATACTTGCAGTAACTTGACAACCTCTTGTACCAGCAAGCAATTCCAAACCCTAGGGCCAAGTTCACACTATCAGTATTTCACATCAGTATTTGTAAGCCAAAACCAGGAGAGGAACAATCAGAGGAAAAGTATAATATAAACACAGCACCACTTCTGTATTTATCACCAACTCCAGGTTTTGGCTTACAAATACTGATGTAAAATACTGACCAAAAACTTAGTGTTCACATGTCTGTGTTTAACCATGGATGATGTGTCCATGCTAAGCACACAGAGACACGTTAGTTTTTCTCCAGTAAAAACGGAGACATGGACATAACACCAATGGCACCGGTAGCGGTTTTTAATGTACGTGCGCTCATAGAAGCAAATAAGGTAATAAAGTATTAGAAAAGTGATTGATTGTTAGGAAGAATTGGTTAAGACTTATGAAATTGGGTCAAATAGTGGAAAAGCCCCTTTAATAATGCCAATGTATCCATTATGGATATTCCATAGGGATATAATTTTCTTGCACCTTCAGAGACTTGAGTCTGCTCCAAAATGAACAAATGACACCGTCATCTGAATAGTCCTACTAAATTACATTGGATAGTATGCGGTCCGATTTATAAACATACACTGTACAGCATACCTCTGTATAATACACCTGTCCGAACGAACCTGAAAGGGAAATATATCCATGGTCAATTCTACCCGGCTTAAGCAAATCCCTTGGTGGCTAAGGATCCATTTCCACAGACCGACATGCGGCACTAAACGACGGTTTAATAACCTGTTTAGGGCAAACCAAAGCAAATGATTCGCACTGAGCGATCTGTAATAGATGGCTCAACGCACATAGGCTGCCATTGTTCTCAGCAGTGCGAGTCCTGTTTACACAGGATGATGTGCCGCCAAGATCAATGATCATTACCACTTTTATTGGCCATTGGCAGCAGAGAGCAGCACAACGCTTCTGAATAGTGCAGGAAAAAGGAGTAGGAAAAGCCGGATTACTTACCGGTAATGCTCTTTTATAGAGCCCACGACAGCACCCACTGAGAGAGGGGATCCCCCCCTAGGAACAGGAAACCTACAGAGAGATAAAAGGGGCGGCCCCCCTCGCTCCTCAGTTGGATTACAGAGAATGAGAGGAACCGCCACACAAGTTTCAGTTAAATTTGCTCCATTATACGTTTAAGGTATATATACATATTTACACTGCTAGACTATGTACATACATTTAGCCCTTCACCCAACGGAATACACCGTGCATACTATAACTAGGGGAGGGAAGTGAGTGGGTGCTGTCGTGGGCTCTATAAAAGAGCATTACCGGTAAGTAATCCGGCTTTTTCTCTTCGCCACGACAGCACCCACTGAGAGATTTTCAGAGACTATCACCTGGGAGGGACCACCGTGTCAAGGACTGATCTACCAAACACTAGGTCTGTTGAGGAAGATAGATCTAATCTATAGTGATCATAGAAGGTAGAAGGTGAAGCCCAGGTTGCGGCCTTACATATAAGGTCTATCGGGACATCTGCTCTTTCTGCCCAGGAGGAAGATATGGCTCGTGCGGAATGTGCTTTCACGCCTTGTGGTGGGACTTTCCCCTTTGTCACATACGCCAGAGATATTGCGTCTCTAATCCATCGAGACAGCGTACTCTTCGTCACTCCTGCACCTTTACGGTTGCCCTGGAACGAGACAAAGAGAGCCCTGCTCTGCCTCCAGGGTCTAGTCCTGTCCAGATATGCTAAGACGGCCCTTTTAACATCTAAAGTGTGGAATCTTTCTTCCTGTGGTGATGAGGGGCTATCATAAAAGGAAGGAAGGTAAATCTCCTGGGATCTATGAAATTTTGTCGCCACTTTAGGAAGATAAGACGGGTCTGTTTTTAAGACTATCTTGTCCTGAGATACCGATAGGAAAGGAGGATCTATCGATAAGGCCTGGAGATCACTCACTCTTCTCGCTGAGATCAAGGCTACCAATAAAATGGTTTTAAATGAAACATACTTTATTGGAACTGAATGGGGGGGTTCAAATGGACTTTCCGTTAAGGCATCTACAACTAAGTTTAAGTCCCAAGAAGGCATCTGCGGTATATAAACTGGTTGTGTTCGATGGCAGGCTGAAATAATCGAGCCACCCATTTATTGCCTGCTACATCCTGACTGTATAAGGCTCCTAGAGCTGACACTTGGACTTTAAGTGTATTTACTGATAGACCTAACTCATGTCCTTTTTGCAAAAATTCTAGGATAGCCGGGATAGGTACTTCATCAGATAGGCGTGCTGAATGAAATGTTAAGAATTTTTTCCAGATTCTGGCATATATATTGGTTGTGATCTCTTTTCTACTATGCAGAAGGGTATTAATTAGACCATCTGAAAACCCTCTTTGCTTTAATAGCTGCCTTTCAAATTCCAAGCCAGTGAGGCGAAGACCTTTGACCTGAGGGTGGTGAAACGGTCCCTGTGAGAGAAGGTCCCGGTCCCAAGGAAGAATCCATGGATCTGAAACCGACATGGTCCTCAGCCATGAGAACCATGGCCTTTTGGGCCAGAACGGAGCTATTAAGATTATTCTTGCTCCTTCCTCCCTGATTTTCCGGATGACGGTTGGTAGTAACATCATTGGAGGAAAGGCATAAGCTAGGTGAAAAGTCCACGGGGTCTGCAAAGTATCCAGTATGTCCGGACTGTCCATCCTGAACAGTGAAGCAAACCTTTCGACCTGTCTGTTGTTCCTTGTGGCAAACAGGTCTATTTCTGGCTTTCCCCATCTGACTGCTATCACATTGAAGATTCGGCGACTGAACATCCATTCTCCCTGATGTAGAGTATGGCGACTGAGGAAATCTGCTTTGATATTGTCTGCTCCTCTGACATGCAGTGCTGATAGGGACAAGAGATGATTTTCTGCCAATTTTAGGATTTTCCCCGCGATAGACATGAGCGCTACTGATCGTGTTCCTCCTTGGTGATTTATGTATGCTACAGAGGTGGTGTTGTCTGATAGAATCCTTGTATGAGTTCCTTGTAGCTGCGGAAGAAAGTTATATATAGCATAATATATAGCTTTTAATTCCCTCATATTTGACGAGTCCTCTACCTCAGATCTAGACCACTTTCCCTGCACAATATAGTCTTTTAAATGCGCTCCCCACCCCAAGGGACTGGCATCTGTGGTTACTATATTTGAGGGGACCACTACCCAAGGAACCCCTCCCGAAAGATTATCTGGATCTAGCCACCATTTTAGGGAATTGACTACTTCCGATGGTAGGGATATCATGCTTTCTAATTGCCCCTGCAGGTTCTCTTCCTCCTGTAGGATGATTCTTTGTAACCTTCTGGTATGAAACTGAGCCCACTGGACTGCCGGAATACATGAGGTCAAAGAACCTAGCAAGGACATACCTCCTCTTAGTGATATTACGGGATTATTTACCACAAGACGTACTTTATTGATTACAGTTAATTTCTTTGCCTCTGGTAGCAGACATTTCTGACTTACTGAATTTAGATGAAGGCCTAGGAACGTCTGACAGGTTACCGGGTGTAGCCTGGATTTTTCCCAGTTTATCAGCCAACCTAAGTTCTGCAAGGATGAGATTACGTCAGATAGTCTGTGCTCACACTGCAGATACGAATTTCCCACTACTAGAATATCATCCAGGTATGGGATTACCAGGGTATCTTTTATTCGCAAGTATGACATCACCTCCAGCATTAGTTTGGTGAAGACGCGGGTGCCATAGACAGTCCGAAGGGCATTGCCGTGAATTGTAGATGACGAATTCGGCCTAATATAACTGCTACTCGTAGAAACCGCTGATGCGAGATCTGTATTGGCAGGTGGTAATACGCATCCTTGAGGTCCACGACCGCCATGTAGCATCTGGGAAACAGAAGTTTAATGGCTGATCGTATAGACTCCATTTTAAAAGTCCGGGCCTTCAAAAAGGTATTCAGCTTCTTTAAATTAATTATGGTTCTAAATGAACCATCTGGTTTAGATGCCAGAAAAAGGGGAGAATAAAAGCCTCTCCCTCTTTGATGAATCGGAACC
This sequence comes from Oophaga sylvatica, assembly GCA_033576555.1. Classification (NCBI taxonomy): domain Eukaryota; kingdom Metazoa; phylum Chordata; class Amphibia; order Anura; family Dendrobatidae; genus Oophaga; species Oophaga sylvatica. Next base: position 724,919,361 of record JARQOD010000001.1, read on the forward strand.
TCTACTAGTACCTTTTTATGTAATAGGCCTTTAATTTCCAATTCTAATGACTCTTGTTGAGCCTGAGACTTTAAAGAAGTCAATAGAAAGGAGTCCGGAGGATTCCGGACAAATTCCAATGCTAGACCTGATCTTATAATATTAATGGCCCAGGGTTTGAAGTTATTTTTTCCCAGTGACAGCAGAAGTATAACAGTCTGCCACCCACAGGTAGATCAACACTACCGGAATTTATCTCCTGATCTAAAGGGACGTTTACCGAACAAGTTTCCTTTCGGCCTGAAGTCCTTATTATTCCAGGGGTTCTGGGCTTTAAAGTCCTTTTTCCTGCCAAACGCTGGCTTCCTGAATGACCTCCTGTAGGATGGAACGTATGGATTAGGGAAGCCTTTCTTTCTCTCTGCTGCCTTGGTTAGGATGTCATCTAGTACTGCACCAAACAGATACTCACCCTGGCAGGGTATAGCGCAGAGTTTTGATTTAATCTGCGTGTCCCCCTTCCAGCCTTTTAGCCATAACGCTCTCCTAGCTGCATTAGTTAAACCCGCCGTTCTTGCTGCTAGGCAGAGAGAATCTATTGAAGCATCTGACAAAAAGGCTGCTGCACCCTTAATTAGTGGAATGGAGGCACGTAGCTTATCTCTGGATAGACCATTTTTTATATTGTCCTCTAACTGGTCTAACCATATTAACAGGGCTCTGCCCGTACATGTAGCCGATAGTGTTGAGCGATACTGCTCGATATCTAAAAATATCGTATCGGAATGGTATCGCCGATATCACTAAATATCGTCGATATCCGATTCCGATACCGGAAGTCCCATGTAAGTCTATGGGAACAAAATATCGCAACAAAAAAAAACCCTTTCTTTCGTTGTAAACACAAAATATACACACATAGAATACATATATATATATATACATGTCATTGTGACATATATATATACATATATTTATAGTTTATACACTTCTACATAGTAAAATAGAATCTGATTCAATTGCCGGGTAAAGCCGTGACATACCCCATAGAAGTCGACGGGCTCGGTGCCGAGTACCCCCAAAACCTCTGGCTCTGTGCGACTCAACTTGGGCGTCACGAACAGGATTCTGTAGCTCGCTATAAGCGAGTCCTGTGTGCCTGAATTGAACTGGTTTTGTGCTTGAGAATTGCTAAAATCATCAGAGAATGTATTTGCCATTTTTCCGTCATATCTGCATCACGACGAGGCACTGGTGAAGAAGAAGGGCGTGCTCTTCGTGGGTGTACACTCACTCAGTGGCGCGAAAACGATGGCCGACCACTCTAAATGGTACTGCAATGTAAGATCGTGCCCCACAGCTCTTCAGTTCCGCCTCCTCATCCTCCTCAGTGTGCGGAAACTAACACGAAGGTCCCGCCTCCCTACAAAAGAGGGGCCCTCTCCAGATGCTAATGACACATGTGACTTGGCAGAGATGGCTAATGGACACAAGCAGAAGTGTGAAGGGATGGAGCAGTCAGAGCTCTCCCCCACGGAAGCGACCCGATCGCCACGGAACCACCGTTGGGCACCCGGCCTGGAAACCCTCCTACGCTGCAAGAAGCGGAGGATACCCTAAGAGGCCTGGCCCGGCACCGGGAGGAGGTCGCCAGGATGGAAGCCAGCTGGCGTGCCCTAAAACTAAACTTGGAGCGGCGCCAATCCCTCTTACCTGAAGTGTCTGTACCGGAAGGTGAGGCACCCGTTCTAGTAGAGGAGTCCGTGCGGGCATCCCAGCCCTTGCAATGTCATCCGGTTGACGTTGTCGCAGTGGAGGCACCCGTTCCTGCAAAAAACTCTGCACCGGCAGCACCCCAGATCCCGCTGTCTGCCCCCGTCGCTGAGACAGAAGAAGCGACACCCGTCCTCATGGAGGAGGCCGCGCAGGCACCAGAGGTCTACCTGTCTGTACCGGAGCCCCGACTGTCATCTGTTCCAGAGCCGGCTGCTTCCTCCGCAGGTGAGCGCCGCCAGGACTGGGGGGCGCCAGGAGAGCTGCCGCAAACCGGACATCCTAAGCTGCAGTTTGATTTTGGAGACATGGAGCTGCTGGTGGAGAAATTACAACCGGCGTCAGGAGGAAGAGTGGAGACGTTGGGAGCGGGAAGCAGAGCGACAAAGGGAGCAGCGAGAATCCCAAAAGCTTCGGCAACGTAACCTGGAGAAGGACCGGGCAGATAAGGACCGGATGAGAAAAGATAAAGGAACCCTGAGGGAGCCGCGGCGTAAGGGTGCAGTACGGAACTTTAAATTGAAAGGTGGTTGGGGCTTCATCCAGGAGCCTGGACTTTATTTAGAAGTTTTTGTGACCCGGCGGGACGTGGAGACTCACCTCCCAGAAGGACACCCGGGGAGGGACCTGTTGCCAGGAGACTTGGTGACTTACACCCGACACTGGGGTTACAATGGATGGTACGCCCTAAATGTTACCAGGTGCGACCCCTACTCCCCAGAGTGTCAGGAACCTGTGAGACCCTCGGAGCCTTCAGCCTCCCACATCCAGGCCTCTGCACAAGTGCCCACCCCACGCCGTAAATCTCCCCAGCCTCCCTCAGTGGTCTCCTCAGCAGCCCCAGCTATGGACATGATAACTATAGCTGGCCCGTACCCGGCGCCTGTTAGGCCCCCTGGGGTTCGTTCAGTCCGGGACATAGGGCTCCAGACCCGGAGGGAGATGAAAGAGGTGGCCACACAGACACAGATAGTGGGTCACGACTTGACTGTACAGGCCACACGACGTCATCAGGTCCTGGTGGTCCTTGGTGTCTCGGATGTTTGGCAAGCATCAGAAGAGTACCAGGTGGTACCTGGAACACCCCTGCCAAAGAATTATAAATAACCCGGACAGGGTCCCTGTATGTAAATAGTTAAATTGTTGATGTACCCGGACGGGTGAATGTTCATAAAAAATTTTTAATTTAATAAAAACACAACACAGTTTTCATTACTTTTATTACAGTCTCATCCTGCGACGCATCGATCTCCTGTAAAAAAATGAAAAAAAAAACAGCAGTATACCACCTGTCCGACGCAGTCCATAGTAACGAGTGTCCCACGACGATCCAGCTCTGCTACATCAGAATGACAGGCAGAGCCTGTCATCCTGGCGCAGCACAGCTGATTACCTGCTTCCCCGGCGGTGACGTCATCGGACTGGTTTACGGCCAGGATTACCCTGCAGTCACTGCAGTTATCGCGAAAAACTGCATGTGACCGCCAGGGAGAAGATAATGGCGGCCATCAAGCAGTCCAGGACGTGACCGCCGGAGATCTTCTGCCAGGTAAGTGCCGCTGACTCCTGACAGACCCGACCGACGGACACCCACAGTGACAGTGACAAATCCGATTCCGGTATCCGATATGACGAAAATATCGGTACTCGGAATCGAAAGCCCGATACAGCTAATATCGGCCGATACCCGATATTTACAGTATCGTATCGCTCAACACTAGTAGCCGATATTGCTGGCTTAAATGCCCCTATACATGATTCCCATGATCTTTTAAGCAGAGCGTCTGCTTTCCGATCCAGGGGGTCTGATAACATCCCAGTATCTTCTACTGGTAGAGAGGACCGGCGAGAAGTCGAAGCTACAGCCGCATCTACTTTAGGTGCTTTTGCCCAAGAGACCAACTCTTCATCATTAAAAGGGTATCGTCTTTTAGATGCTGCCGGCAAAAAACCCCTCTGCCCTTGCTTCTCCCATTCTCTCTTAACCAAATCTTTTATGGCTGGAATTACAGGAAAAACTCGACCCTTTCGTTGGGAGATACCTGAAAACATAATTTCCTGGGGAGTTTTAGGATCCTTAACGTCCGACAATCCCATAGTGTTTCTTATTGATTTAATCAGGTTATTTACGCTATCTGTCGGAAAGCATGTATGTTCCTCTTCCTCCTCTGAGGATACAGATTCCTGCGAAGCTTGTGAATTTAGTTCTCCACTGTCTGAAGAAGATGCTACCCTAGGCGGGGTAACCTCTTTAAGGGATCTCCTTCCCGTAACACTACTTGCTCCCCCTAGGGCCTGTAGCTCTTCTCTAATCATAAGACGAATGTCCTCCGATCTAACTGAATTTTCTTCCTGGAGCGTATGGCCAATGCATATTTGACACAATCTTTTAGCATATGTGTCTGGAAGGGGTTGGGAGCATAGGGCACATTCCTTGTGTTTGGATTTGACCGTTTTTTTCCCCTAAGGACAGACAGAAAAGGGGGAAGGGCCATCAGCTTGACAGGTGTGATTAAAGCACTCACCCAGTAAAGCTCCTTTGTCAGCACGGTACCGGCTTCGGAGTGGAAGGATCTGGCTGCGGCGTGGAGTGAGATGTTTTTTCTCCATCTCTGTTAGTGGAACCACTTCGCTTGGAGCGTCCACTTTCATCATTTTTGCTGCTGCTGCTGTTACGGCGTGGATTAACCATGCCTTCAGAGAGGTGCGACACAGGGTCACCCGAAGCTGACATTGCTGCACACCGGAGGCCAAATAGCCGGTGCTTTTATGCAGCTCCCCACATAATTTCCTTTTTTTTTTTTTTTTGCATAGCGTTGACCCGGAAGTGTTACACCTTCACTTCCGGGTTCCGCCTCTTCTGCGCCTGCGCGGCCGCTCTATACCACCATTTGCCTCCATGGTATCCTCGGAGGTCTGATTTTGTCTTCGGCGATCACGGAGCGCGCGCCTGTTCTGTGCCGCATTTTTCTTCCCCGGTACTCCGGTCATGCTCCCACATCATGGCAGAGGAAGGCGGCGGCTCCTCCACGCCGTCTCACATCCCATCAAGGCTCCCAGCATTCTGAAGGTAGGGCAGCCTCACACATGCCACATTTATGCGAGCCAGAGCTATATCGCTTCTGGCCTCGCATTACCACCTGGTGTACATACGGTTTTTAGCTTTTCCATGACAGCGTCCTTGGGAATTTAGGTGGTTAACCTCAGTCGAGGGGGAGTCAACCCCGACGCTGCGTCTGGTGCCCGAACCCCTGCCGCTCTTATAGACACTGCGCAGGCGGTTCCCTAGCCCAGGCATCCTCTTCTCAGCTCCATAATCAGTAGGTTCCTCTCTTAGGAACAGGAAACCAACTGAGGAGCGAGGGGGGCCGCCCCTTTTATCTCTCTGTAGGTTTCCTGTTCCTAGGGGCGGATCCCCTCTCTCAGTGGGTGCTGTCGTGGCGAAGAGAAAAAGATGGCTACTCTGACAGAGGCACTCGGCCCTATTTAACTGGACAAAGTGAGACACAATGTAGGAATCATATTACTATTTAGATTATTATGGCACTCTAGGAACACCTTGGATGTCATTTGGATCTATGTAAGCACAGACGTGGTACTATATGTATACTGTAAGATAATGTGGTCTATAAGGGCATGTGCAGACATTCATTATTTGCTGCAGACTTTTCTGTACCAGAAACCAGAATGTTGACAGGAAAACCAGTGAAAAATACTTTTCTTTTTAACTTGGGTTTCTGATAGTTTTTTCCCCATTCATTTGACCTAGTGAAAAACACTGAAAAAAACACTTTGATGGTTCAAATCCTCAATGAAAAATTAAGCAGCTTGTGTAGATTTCAGGAATCTCATTCACTTTGCTGGTACTGCACTATTTTTTACAATTGAAAAAACGTAACAAAAATGCAATGTGTGAACAGGCCTTAAAGGTCTATGCCTAGCTAACCAAAGGAAGATCAATTTCCTATCCTTTGGTGTTATAGCAACTGTGAAAAAATATGAACTGAGATATAAACTAGGGTGGCTAGTGTGAACAAGCGCTTACACACCGCATGTACACCAGTCAGGGCCGGCTCCAGGTTTTTATGGGCCCCGGGCGAAAGAGTCTCAGTGGGCCCCTTTAACACAGACCACGATTCATGATGCACAGATACTGCAGAGAAATATGGGTATAGTACAATGCCAAACACTTCTCTTCTTCCATTACATGACTGACACCTATTGTAAATTGTACAATAGCTCAAAAACCGCCAAATCCTCACAGCGCACAGTACAGACTGGATAGTACAGTCCTCCATACAATATTATGGGCACCACAGTCTCCCCCTCATCACCCATATAACACCCCATGCAGGATGTCACCCCCCCATCCCCCATATAATGCTCCATACAGAATACTGGACCCAATATAATGCTCCATACAGAATACTGGACCACATAAATTGCTCCATACAGGATACTGGTCCCCATATAATGCTCCATACAAAATATGGAGCTCTCCTCTACACTGTGCTGCGTTCTGCACTGTTACGGCTCAGGAAAGGGCGCTGTGGAAAGACTCCCCATTATCATCATCATTGCCTCCCCATCATCATTATTGCCTGCCCATCATCATCATTGTATCCCCATCATCATCATCATTGCCTCCCCATTATCATTGCCTCCCCATCATCATTGCCTTCCCATCATCATCATCGCCTCCCCATCATCATTGCCTCCTTATCATCATCATTGCCTCCTCACCACTATCACTGCCTCCTCACCACAATCACTGCCTCCCCCACCACCATCACACATACAGCACCACACACAGACAGCACCGCAGCACTCTCTCACATACACACACTGATACACACACACACACCTCACCTGTCTGGCGTCCGCGCTCTCTGCCACAGGCGGCGATGCTGTGAGAGGAAGCGCCGGCGCCCTGCAGGCGCCCCCTGGAGCCCGGAGCTGCGGCAGCGGAGAGGTAAGTATTGCGACGGCTGCTGCCGGGGCCCTGAGCAAGCGGGGGGACCCAGTGGCGGTGCTGGCACCGCTAACGGGCGCCGGGGTGCCCGACGGCAAGTGGGCCCCCCCGCCTGTTCAGGGACCCGGAAATTGCCCGGGTATGCCGGGTGCTGACGCCGGCCCTGACACCAGTTTATATCCCAGTTCCTACCTTTGGGTTTTTTTCTGTTTGCATCATGTGCATATAAAGGAGTGGCCTGCCTTTCCTTTGAGCTGGGCATTATGTTGATGTGGTTTCCCATGGATGTGTGTCGACTAGTTGGGCTCAGTCCTTCTCAGCCCTTATCCACATATATGTCACTTGACAAACGGTAAGGTTATTAATATTAGAGTTAGGACTGTCCAAATTACGGTCACCATGAAGTATTGGGATGGCTTTTGCATTTTTTTTTTATCAAAAAACATGTTAAGTACTGTATACTATTTTCATGCACTATGTTATTTATTGCAGGGTATTTAACCCCTTAACGACCGCCGATATGCCTTTTAACGGCGGTCATTAAGGGTACTTAAGTTTATAGCGCCCCCCACAGTCTGATTTTCTCCAGGGTCTCGGCTATCGGGGGTAGCCGAGACCCCAGAGAACATGAATCGGGTCGGTTTTTACCGACCCCGATGTTGCGATCGCCGTTATTAACCCTATAACGGCGATCGCAACAAAAAAATCTGATGTGCCATTTAATTTCTCTCTCCTCTGATGTGATCGGACATCAGAGGAGAGAGAAATAGGGTCCCCGATCCCCACTTTGTGGCCCCTGGTGGTCTTAGGGCCCTCCTGTGTCCCCCGGTGCCGCCGCCATGCTCCAATAGCAAGAAAATGGCGGGCGCATGCATAGTGCGCCCGCCGCGACGTGCCGGGGGGGTTGGGCGATTTTCTCTGGGGTCTCGGCTGCCTGGGGTAGCCGAGACCCCAGAGAACATAATAAGGGTCTCCCGCAGTCCCCACAAAGCCGCGGTCCTGCCTGTAATTCCTCTCCCCTCTGATGTGATCGCACATCAGAGGGGAGAGAAATAGGGGCCCCGGGACCCCCAAACCCTCCCGGTACCTCCAGGTGTTCCCCATGTCCCCCCTGTCCTCCGGCAGCTCCCCTGTCCTCCGATCCTCCAGCCTCTTCATCCTGTAAAAAAAAAAATGGCGGGCGCATGCCGGCAGATTCATTCATTCAGGAAAAGTACATTTTGATCACTGTGATAAACAATCACAGTGATCAAAATAAAAAAAACACCACATAAACCTCCCCTTTATCACCCCCTTAGTTAGAGACATATATGATAAAATAAAGAAACTGTATTTATTTTCATTTTTCCATTAGGGTTAGGGTTATAATTAGGGTTAGGCTGGGTTCATACTGCGTTATGGCAGTCCGTTAGACGGACTGCGTTACACCACGGTATAACGCAGTCCGTTAACGCTGCCATTCACCCCCATTTGAGGGCGCATCGCGACGCATGCCGTAAAGCGGCATGCGTTCGCGGCGTGCCGTTATTCAGTGACGGAGCCTCGGATGCGGCCTGGAGCGTCTGGGCTCTGTCACCGCTAGTGCAGATGAATCATCTGCTGATTCCTCTGCGCTAGCGGGTATAGCATAACGCGATCGCATTATGCTATACCGTTACCAGCCCGTCAACGCTATGTGTTGAACGGGCTGGTAAAACGCAATATGAACCTAGCCCAGTGATGGCGAACCTTGGCACTCCAGCTGTTGGAGAACTACAACTCCCAGCATGCCTCAACTGCTGCAGGTTGCAAGGGCATGCTGGGAGTTGTAGTTTTACAACAGCTGGAGTGCCAAGGTTAGCCATCACTGACCTAGCCTTAGGGTTATAATTAGGATTAGGGTTGGATTTGGGGTTACAATTAGGGTTGGGATTAGGGGTGTGTTGGGGTTAGGGTTTGAGCTAGAATTGAGGGGTTTCCACTATTTGGGCACATCAGGGGTCTCCAAACACGACGTGGCGTTCAAAAAGTTAAATGGCACTCCCTCCCTTCCGAGCCCTGCCGTGCACCCAAACAGTGGTTTACCCCAACAGATGGGGTATCAGCGTACTTAGGACAAATTGCACACCAATTTTGGGGTTCTAATTTCTCCTGTTACCCTTGGGAAAATAAAAAATAGCTGGCTAAAAAAATAATTTTTGAGGAAAAAAATGATTTTTTATTTTCACGACTCTTTGGGGGGTCGTTTCCAAAATGGTGTCACTTGCAGGGGGTTTCTACTGTTTAGGCACATCAAGGGCTCTGCAAATACAACATGACGCCGCAGAACATTCCATCAAAGTCTGCATTACAAAATGGCGCTCCTTCCCTTCCAAGCTCTCCCATGCGCCCAAACAGTGGTTCCATCCCACATATGGGGTATCAGCGTACTCAGGAAAAATTGCACAACAACTTTTGGTGTCCAATTTCTCCTGTTACCCTTGGGAAAATAAAAGAAATAGCGGGCTAAAGAATCATTTTTGAAGAAAAAAATGATTTTTTATTTTCACGGCTCTACGTTATAAACTTCTGTGAAGCACTTAGGGGTTCAAAGTGCTCACCACACATCTAGATAAGTTCCTTAAGGGGTCTAGTTTCCAAAATGGTGTCATTTGTGGGGGGTTTCCACTGTTTAGGCGCATCAGGGGCTCTCCAAACGCAACATGGCGTCCAATCTCAATTCCAGCCAATTTTGGTTTGAAAAAGTCAAACGGCGCTCCTTCCCTTCCAAGCCCTGCCGTGCGTCCAAACAGTGGTCCCCCCAACATATGGGGTATCGGCGTACTCAGGACAAATTGCACAACAACTTTTATGGTCTAATTTCTCTTGTGACCCTTGGGAAAATAAAAAATTGGGGACTAAGCGATCAGGTTTGTGGAAAAAATATGATTTTTTATTTTCACGCACGGGCGTTATAAACTTCTGTGAAGCACTTGGGGTTCTAAGTACTCACCACACATCTAGAGAAGTTCCTTAGGGGGTCTAGTTTCCAAAATGGGGTCACTTGTGGGGGGTTTCCAATGTTTAGACACATCAGGGCCTCTACAAACGCGACATGGCGTCCAGCCAATTCTGAGTTGAAAAAGTCAAACAGCGCTCCTTCCTTCCAAGCTCTGCCATGCACCCAAACAGTGGTTTACCCCCACATATGGGGCATCATCATGCTCAGGACAAATTGCACAAAAACTTTTGGGGTCTTGTTACCCTTGGGAAAATAAAAATTGGGTTGAAAAGATCATTTTTGTGGAAAAAATATGATTTTTTTTTTCACGGCTCTACGTTATAAACTTCTGTGAAGCACTTGGAGGTTCAAATTGCTCACCACACATCTAGATAAGTTCCTTAAGGGGTCTAGTTTCCAAAATGGGGTCACTTGTTGGGGGTTTCCACTGTTTAGGCACATCAGGGGCTCTCTAAACACGACATGGCGTCCAGCCAATTCTGCGTTGAAAAAGTCAAACGGCGCTCCTTCCCTTGCGACCTCTGCCGTGCGCCCAAAAAGTGGTTTACCCCCACATATGGGGTATCAGCATATTCAGAAGAAATTGCACAACAAATTTTGTGATTCATTTTTTCTTTTAACACTTGTGAAAATAAAAAAAATTGGTTCCGAAGTAAAGTTTTTGCAAAAAAAGTTAAATGTTAATTTTTTCCTTCCACATTGCTTCAGTTCTTGTGAAGCATGTAAAGGGTTAATAAACTTCTTGAATGTGGTTTTGCGCACCTTGAGGGGTGCAGTTTTTAGAATGGTGTCACTTTTGGGTATTTTCTATCATATAGACCCCTCAAAGTGACTTCAAATGTGATGTGGTCCCTAAAAAAAAAATGGTGTTGTAAAAATGAGAAATCGCTGGTCAACTTTTAACCCTTATAACTTTGTAACAAAAAAAAATTTTGTTCCCAAAATCGTGCTGATGTAAAGTAGACATGTGGAAAATGTTATTTATTAAGAAATTTGTGTGACATATCTCTCTCTGATTTAAGGGCATAAAATTTGAAGTTTGAAAATTGCTAAATGTTCAAAATTTTCGCCATATTTCAGTTTTTTTCAGAAATAAAAGCAAGTCATATAAAAAATTTTTTTACCACTAACGTGAAGTACAATATGTCACGAAAAAACAATCTCAGAATCAGCTGGATTCGTTAAAGCGTTCCAGAGTTATAACCTCATAAATTGACAGTGGTCAGAATTGTAAAAATTGGCCCGATCATTAAGCTGCAAATTGGCTCTGTCACTAAGGGGTTAATCATTGTTTCTGTCTTTGTTTTTTTCTGTTATAGAAACTGTGGTGGAGTTTGGGCCCTAACATTGGACTGTGTTGAAGTGTTTTGTAGATTGCATGATTGATTTTTTTTTATAATACCCATTTTTTAACATGACTGCTAATAAGTGTGCAATAATGTTGGTAAAAGTAAAGTAACATTCACAAACTTATTTGACCAATAAAAAAGCTAATTGTAAACTTAGTCCACCATTCCACCATATATCAACATGGTCTTTGTTCCATATGCCCAACTGCCTTAAATTTCGAGTTTAGTAATAATTTACCTGGTCCCTCACATAGTTGGCAGAATTGCTTTTTTTTCGTATTGGGACACAAACATTTTGTCGACAAAGTCTCATTTGGCGGCCACCTTGTCACTCCCTGCAGACATTATTAAGGGGTACAGTTTGGGGTAAAACTGCACATTGACAGAGATTTTACCTGCCTGATTGTCGTAGTTTACTGTGGCCCATGTGCAAATTTACTATAAACACTTACCTCCCCCTTTGCTTCTATTGAAAAAAAGATACACAAGCTGATGATACTCATGTATGGGGGGCAGGTACGGACTGGGGCTGAAATTCAGCCCTGGCATTTGAAATCACACAGGCCCATGCTGTCCCTGTCCCCAAGCACCAGATGGGGATAAATTACTAAGATTACCCTGGTTGGAGGAAGCAAGATTTACTACAAGACCAATATTTCTAATGATACCTATGGCCTGCTGGAGTAAGTGACGGAGTCAGCGACTTTGTGCTCAGTCACATCTCTTAACTGTATGGGTGTCTTGAGAACACAGATTCTGATAACAATGTAGCAGACAAAGCAGCCCACGACGAGACAGGCCCTTCTGGCATTTTCCAGAATTGCCAGATGGCCAGTCTGGCCCTGATGGGGGGTATTATATAAATAGATGGGACAACCATTGAAAGTGTATGGCCGCTATAAGAGATCATTCCTAGAACTGTATATGGTTCAAGAGAGTTTAAGATCCAAAAAGACGTCCCTCAAATGACTCAAATCAGAATGTAAAAAGAAAAGGCCAAACGTGTCCAATCTCTGCCGGAGCTATTCACAATTACTTCAATAAAACATTATAAATGATGACACAAGAAGTTTCTTTAATATTTTATTTTACAGTGTGAGGAAAAAAAACTAAAAACAGAAAAATATAAGAATACAACAAAATGAATCCTATACAGAATGCCCCTTCTATACATCAACCCTTCAGAACATAGAGATTGAAACTATGATGTAGCGCCTTTCTCTATACAAACATGAAAAAGTCGACTTTCAGTAGGGTCAGAGTCACAAAATGTCAACTCTATATGTATATATATATTGCATAGGGGCAGCAAATCATACTGGGTCTTTCCTTCAGCATAACAAACAGGGGTATGCCTTTATGGTGGATGACTACTACAGCATTAAACAAAATCTCAAGACTACTAAAGTCTAGGTCGATTCATGCGTTTATTCAGATTTGCCTTGTCTAGTGTGATACTTCCCTCAAAAAAAAAAAAGGGGTTAAGCTGGCCATCCACTTCAGATAGCTGTCTGTTGCCTCCAACATGCATGCTTGTATTGGTGTTCAAGTTTATTACCAATGCAAAAGGGAATAATAGATGGCTTAATACATCTAGTGCCGTTTACATCCCTGGATAAGAAATGATTGTGCATGTTGATATCCAACATGCCTGATCCATATTTCCACAAATGCAAGTCTCGGAGGGCAGATTGTCTGGTGATCCACTGACAACTATCTACTTTGTATGACCAGCTTAGGACAGGACAAACATTTTAAGACCTGGCATACTGGCTGGGTTTAGTGCTTAAATGATGGATAACCTTACTCTTTGCAGACATTGTTACCACCAGATCCCTTTAACACTACAGTGTATAGAGTGCAGAACCCACTATAATGAGTAGAGAACAACATTGGATGCAAGAGAACCACAACCCGGCTGGCATTCAGCACTCGGTACGGTTAAAATTCAGCATCTCATTTAGTAACAGAAAGAGAAGCAAAGATTTTTAGTTCCCACTCTTTGCTCTGCAAATTCATAGTCAAGCGTCATTGATAAGGAATTGGTTTTTAGTGTAGTAATAGCTGATAATGTAGCTTCTGCCATTCAATGAAGCATATAGATAACGTTTATGGCAAAAGTCTTAAAATCAGTGTACATATTAGGTTTTCCGAGAAACACTGAAGGCGAATTAGTGAGAGCTAGTGTACGGTTGGCACGATGATCATAGCACAATACTGATTGTTTTCTTGAAGTCATGTTCTGAAATTGGCACTAGTCATTCCAAGATGTCCATGGTCTATGATGAAAGCAGAATTTAAGAATCTCTATGGAAATTAATATGTAAAAATTCACTGTACCCTTTAAAGGAATTAATGTATTGAACAGGTATGTAGCTGATAAGTGGTTAAATTATTAATGTCCCAAGTATTATCGCAAATCCAATTCTACAATGACAATTACGTTTCATTGCTCGTACATCTAAGAGTTAATAGAAACGTGACACCACCAGCTTGTATCTACAATGGGGCCATTACTGGTAGGATGCCATTTTGAACTAGGATGAAAGTACGTGACGCGTAATCTTCTAACTATACATGTCCCCCAACCAATCTACAAGATTATTTAAAAAAAAAAAAAGAAAAAAAATGCATCTAGCTTGTGTTGTATCTACATGTTTTTACAACTTAAAAGCAAATACTAGTATAGTAATATCTCCCCCTAAGACTCACGGAAGCAACCCTGAGCAAGTGGCAGCGGGGAAGAGTTATGGCAAAGTATAAAAAGGCATCAAACACTACTACTGCAAGGTAAAGCATTTCAAAGGAAGCAGAGTTTACTTAAAGACAGCAGCTATGAGCTTCTTAGTAGCAGTCTTAGACTTTTGCGCTATTCTCCATTGTGCTGCAATCTTTACAGTGACCTCAAAAATGATAAGTATTCCAGTGGTTGGACCTTTGAGAACTTTCCCCGCAAGTTCCCCCCCTTTCAATTTCTTTTGGGCATAATGCTAGGAGATGAAGTTACCCTACATTATAACTTATTATGTGCCAGGGAGGGCTTGTTAGGGTAATACAATGAGTTAGAGATACATGGAGGTGGAGCTGTGAAGAACTGTGTCTGCCTGGCTTTGGAGAAGATCAAAATAAGGAAGGGCAATAGAAAAAGAAAAAAAAAACAATAACTAAATTACAGAAGACACTGAAGAAAGAGAAATATTAGATAACTACATATCGTTTGTGATCTCAGGTTAAGCTATTCTGCTGTATGCTACTCGGAGTTTAAGCAAACCCTGCAAATCTCTTACAGGAGTATAGGAACTGTAAGTATAAAACAAGAAAGGCAAAGTGATCAGAAAAAAAGGGTCATAAAAATCTGGAGATAGGAGAGAAGGAAAGACAGGTACAGACATCTTGTTATCTCTCATGTGAAGTCTGGGTTTGTTTTTTTTTTTAGTTTTCTAATTAGCATAATTAGCTCTGCTAAAATGCCTTCCCCTCAAAACACAGTGGGGGTGATCACATGTCCCCAGCATCACGGCTTCTCAGCAGGTCACCTCCGTGAACGTTCCTGGTGGTCCTCCCCCGACTCGCTGCTCTGCGACAGGGTACGAGAGCGTGAGCGATTCCCCTCGCTGGATAGAGAGGCGGTGCGCGAGCGAGACAGACGAGTCATGCAAGAAGATGCCACTGCAATGAAATAAAAGAAGAAAGAAAAACAAAAAAAAAATAAAAAAGATTATGAGAGAAAGAATGGACTGATGAGCAACCTGAGATCTTCACTTGAGGTTCCTCCTGAAAACTTGACCACCACCACTTCATGTATCTAAATTGTGGACACAATTCTTCTAAATGTGAAGGAATAAAGTCTGTGATACTGTGGTCTTTGTGAGTCCCTCAACGTAACTAATATAACAGATAAAGCATTTCCAGAAATAGGTGACATCACAGTGACAAAACTAACAGGACATGTGGTGTAGCTGTGGGATCTTCAAAACTACAGGTCAGCTGTAGGCTAGCCATGCTTATAGGTAAACAGGTGAAAGGTCACAGGGTCATCCGCCAATAAATAAGAACTCCTCCGTTGTCTAAACAGGCTACAATAAGGTCAGCTCGTCTGCCCCAAGAGGCATTACAGCTAGGTATAGGTGTAAGCTCACACAAGATAGAAAAAGAACATTGTAAGCACACAAAAGGTGAGGTGAGTGTCTCATGCCCAAGCACCTGGACAAAAGCTGGGTGAGAAGAGGCAGAAAGGGTGCAAGGACCAAGAGCAGTGAAGGAGAATGGGGGATTGATAAGTTCTTCAAAAGATACTTCACCCCATACTGCGCCTCTTATCCAGAATGTGGGGGACTGAGGAGAAGAAATAGCAAGACAAATGAAAACTACAGGAACTATGGAGAACACCAGTAAGGAATGGGCCTGAAATGTGACTTTATGGAGAAAGACCAATAGTGACCTTAGTCTCAGTTGTCGGCAGACTTGGGATAGAACATCCTCACTTCTGGAGAAAGAACAATATCCTTTGTATAGAAGATATGTAACATGTCTATGGCTTTGCTATTTCACTAGGAAATCCTAATGGTTTTCCCACAAATGATATTTACAATCCACATATGCTCCCTGTATCTCTAATTAATGAATATTCGGCTAAAGTAAACCGACTTAAGACTGGCGAGTCCCTCCCAGCTTTTTTTTTCTAGTCTAGAGTATACAAGAATCAAAAACTTTTTTTTAGATGATGGCTCATGATTATATTAGAGCACTATGTACATAAAGCGACCTTGAGCTTATAGATTTAGGAACTGAAAAATAGCAGCTCAGCCAAAATACCTGCCCATACCCTGTAAGCAATGGAGAACTATAAACACTACAGCAGGTGCTTTATCAAAGGTCAGAAAGGAAAATTAATAGGATTTTTGTCTTCCATTAAACCAATACAGAATTAGCCACAAGAGAAAATTTTAGCAAGCAAGAAAACAATGCACATTCATCTGTTGAGAAAATACAGGGTTGTCAGAAAGGTTTCCCTGAGAGGTTCTCAAAAAGAAGTGTAAAAGAAACACCAACAAATATGCACAGCAGAACTGAATACCAAAAATATTACATCCTTATTGATATTACAGTCCACCAACTACAACACCAAGAAGGAAAAGTCATGGAATTATGGAAATCACAGAATGAATAGACATGTTAGTGATATATTAAAGAAGAAAAAAAAATTGAAAAAAACATTTCAAAACATCTCAAATTATTTACTATCGAGTATGAGCGCCATGCGCAGAAATACAAGCACTCACATGCCTTGACATGTCATGAATGAGGTTATTCATGGTTCTCTGAGGCATGTTCTGCCACGCTGACTGCACTTGGTCACGTGAATCATTATGATCTGCTGCTGGCAGCTCACTTTGCAATTGCCGATCAATGACGTCCTAGATGATGGGAGTCAAGCCTGAAGACATTGCAGGTCATGGTAGAACGTTTAGGCCATGCAGGCTGCTCAGAGTTGTAGGAGCAATATGCTTGGTGCTGTCATGTTGAAATAAGAGTCATGAAACACATTGCAGTAATGGCTGTAATACTGGTTCCATATACTAATCAACGGTACAACTAGCTTTTAGTGTACTGGAAGGAAGACTAGAGGGGTCCAGCTACTGTACATTATGTCACACAACACCATTATCCAGAGAGTACTCCTTGTGGTGAACTTCCCTCGTAAAGACATTTTCTTAGCATTGCAAACATGGTCTCCAAACCAATCTCTGGCTGTCATCATGTCCAAAAAACAAAAGTGGGATCCATCACTGAAGAGGATAGACATCCTTTCCAGCCTCCATTGCAGTCTTTCACTGCATAATTATGGCTTTTAAGAACTGTGGCAAGAGGTCAATAAAAAGGCCTTCACAGGAGACCGTCACACTGGGCCACTCCCCGGATTACGTTGTAGGTGGATAATGCATGATAGCTGGACCCCCTTGTCCTTGTTCCAGGTACACTAACAGCATGGCGTTACAGTAATTTTGTTTTAGGATACACCAATGCCAGGCCACAGGTAGTTCATTCAACTGTGAGCAGTCTGGATAGCTTAAGCGTTGTACCATGACCTACAGCGTCTCTAGACTCTTGTCCCAGATGTGTTCAATAGGAGACATCATTGGTTGCCAATTGCTAAGTAAGCTGACAGCAGCAGATTTTGATGATTTGTGTGCCCAAGTGCAGAAAAATTCTGCAGACAACCATTAGGCTGTGGTTCCACGGTCCGGAACCACAGCGCTTTGGACGGAGTGGAAATTCCACACCGCCCAAAGCCCCGCCCCCTTTTTGACGCACGCTCTTTCTGGATGTGTTCCGGACACCTCCGGAACACATCCGGAAAGAACGCAGGGCTGCATAGCCCTGTGTTATTTCCGTTGCGGCGATGCAGCGTCGCCGCAACGGGCTAGGACATGCTGCGATCTGAAAAGACGCGCCGCATGTCCGGATACGCAGGTCTTCCGCCTGCGTGTTTTACAGCATAGTAGAGACGGGATTTCTTGAAATCCCCTCCACTATGCTGTAACATCTGGACGCTGCGTGTTTGACGATGCGCCAACGCACAGCGTCAAACACGCAGCATTTCCTGAAGCATTCCGGATCGTGGAAACTCACCCTTAATGACCTCATTGATAGCATGCCAAGGAGTGAAAGTGCATGTATTTCTGCGCTTATACTCAATAAATGTTTTGAAAATTTTATTTCCATTATTTCATCATTTGCATATCATTAATATATCTATCCATCCTGTGTTTTTCATGTTTTCGCAACTTTTGCTTCTTGGTGTTGCAATTTCAATATTTAGAAGAAAATAATAAAAACAATAATATTATTTCTTGTCAACAGTCAAAACACCACTCCAACGTGTTTTTTTTTTAATTTCAACATTGGAGTGGTGTCACAAACGCAAGGTCCCTGATCCTAGTATTATACTTACCAGCCACTATCTTCAACTCATTCAGACACTGCTCCAGACCCGCACCACTATTCTGTGACCTCAACTTCTGAGTGACCAGAAGTCAGAGGTAACGGTCACATGAGTGCCTTGTTCTACATTGAGTAGCAACTTCTAGGATCACCCAGCTATCCGATAGATCACAATCTGCTGGAGACTGACTGAGGAGGCGCCGATAACAGAAGATGGCAGCTGGTAAAAATGAAACTAAGTCCAAGGAACTTAAGATTGGTGGCACCACTCCAGCGGTAAAATAAAAGAAACACTGGAGTTTTGCTTTAATCCCTTCACGACATATGACGTTTAGGTATGTCATAGGTCATGTCCCTGAATTCCATGAAGGCTCTGGTGCTGAGCCCGCATGTTTTCCAGTACATGACAGCTGCTTTCATCAGCTGATATGTGCACTAACAGCCACGGACAGAATCGTGATCCACCCGCGACTGTTAACATGTCAAATGCCATTGTCAATCTCCGACAGCGGCATTACATGGCGGCGACGGAAATGCATCACTAATCCCGCCCATCGGCGTTTCGGTCACATGATTGCGAGGTGCCGATGGATTGCCATGATTGCAGGAGACCCTGTGATTGTCATTACTGATCTTCTGTGGGCGCCACCCATAGCAGATGATCCATTCTGCTACACATAGCAGTGGTGGAGCCCTGCTATGTGTAGCACAAGTGATCAGAATTTCGCAGCTTCAACTCTACCATGGAGACTATTAACGCAAGTAAAAAGCGTAAAAAAAGTTTTTAAAAAAATTATAAAAAAGTTCAAATCACCCCCTTTTTATCCCATTTAAACTAAAACAAACAAAAAAATACACATTTAATGTTGTCGCGTTCAGAATCGCCCAATATATGAAAATCTAAAAAGAATTCATCCAATCGATAAACACAGTAATAAGAAAAAAATCAAAACGCCAGAATTACGTTTTTTTAGGTTGCCACAACATTGCATTAACAGGCAATCAAAACATTACTTGTATCTACCCCGAAATAGTATAAAGAAAAAGACGTCAGCTCAGCACGCTAAAAAAATAAGCCCTCACCTAGCCCCAGATTCGGTAAATGGAGAAGCTACGGGTCTCGGAAAATGGCAATTTTGTTTTTTTACCACTTAAATAAAAAAGAACCTATACATGTTTGGTATCTGCTAACTTGTAATAATCTGGAGAATCACAATGGCAGGTCAGTTTTGGCATATAGTGAACATGGTTAATAAAAACGGAAACAGAAAATCCCAAGGTCGTGAAAGGATTAAAAGGAAGACTGTGTTTACATGAAAGCGGATAGGATATGATTAGTAGTTAAACATTGCATACTATATTCTAAGTGCTCATAGCACCAGAAACACCATACTAAACAAATGGTAAAAGCTGTGACTCATAAGTAAAAGTAATGTAAATACCGACCAACACAAACAATCGGGGATACGGCTGCTGTGTTTGCCGGTAACTACATAGGTTTTATCTTACTAGTTTATGTATTTATATTGATTTATTCTGAGCTGCTTTTGATTATTAACTTATGATCCACAGCTTTTACCACTTGCTGGCAATTTATGCCTAGCATCATGTTTCTGGTGCTATGTGCTCTTAGAATATAATATGTTGTGTTTAAAGAATTACTGAGCCTACCACATCTTCCTTTTAACCCCTTTCTGACATCGGGCGTAATAGTAAGCAGATGTCAGACTCCCCCCGCACCTTTCCGGGCACATGACAGCTAATATATGCCCGCAACAGCCACGGGTGGAATCGCGGTCCACCCGCGGCATTTAAATAGCGCTTACTGGAAGAGCGTAATCCCACCCATCAGTGACCCCATCACATGATCGTGGGTCACCAATGGGTCGGCATGACAACCAGAGGTCTCCAGCAGACATTTATGGTTGTCATAGGCCAGTGATGGCGAACCTATGGCACGCGTGCCATAGAGGGCACGCAGAGCCCTCTCAGCTGGCAGCGGCCTCGCCTCATCGTTGTTCCAGACTGCACCTTCCTCTCACACATTGAGCGGTGCGGCCGCGGAGCTCGATGTGTGAGAGGAAGGAAGCTGCCGGCAGAGGTGAGTGTGGCCGCTGTGCCAGTGAAGCTGCTATGGAGTGTGTGGTTGTGTGTGGCCACTGTGGAGAGATGGTGGCGGTGATGGGGAGAGGGCCAGTGATGGGAGTGATGCAGAGAGGGCCAGTGATGGGAGTGATGCGGAGAGGGCCAGTGATGGGAGTGATGCGGAGAGGGCCAATGATGGGATATGATGGGATATTTGGCATGAGGGGATCATGATGGGGCATATTTCTGCATGAAGGGGATCATGATGGGGCATATTTCTGCATGAAGGGGATCATGATGGGGCATATTTCTGCATGAAGGGGATCATGATGGGGCATATTTCTGCATGAAGGGGATCATGATGGGGCATATTTCTACATGAAGGGGATCATTATGGAGCTTATTTCTACATGAAGGGAATCATGATGGGGCATGTTTCTACATGAAGGGGATCATGATGGAGCATATTTCTACATGAAGGGGATCATGATGGGGCATGTTTCTACATGAAGGGGATCATAATGGGGCATATTTCTACATAAAGGGAACCTGTTTGGGCATATTTCTACATGAAGGGGATCATGATGGGGCATATTTCTACATGAAGGGGATCATGATGGGTCATATTTCTGCATGAAGGGGATCATGATGGGCATATTTCTGCATGAAGGGGATCACGATTGGGCATATTTCTACATGAAGGGGATCATATGGAGCATATTTCTACATGAAGGGGATCATGATGGGCTTATTTCTCCATAAAGGGAACATGTTGGGCATATTTCTACATGAAGGGGATCATGATGGGGCATATTTCTACATGAACATATTCTGCATGAAGGGGATCATGATGGGGCATATTTCTACAAGAAGGGGATCATGATGGGGCATATTTCTACATGAAGGGGATCATGATGAGGCATATTTCTACATGAAGGGGATCATGATTGGGCATATTTCTACATGAAGGGGATCATTATGGAGCTTATTTCTACATGAAGGGGATCATGATGGAGCTTATTTCTCCATAAAGGGAACCTGTTTGGGCATATTTCTACATGAAGGGGATCATGATGGGCATATTTCTACATGAAGGGGATCATGATGAGGCATATTTCTGCATGAAGGGGATCACGATTGGGCATATTTCTACATGAAGGGGATCATTATGGAGCTTATTTCTACATGAAGGGGATCATGATGGAGCTTATTTCTCCATAAAGGGAACCGTTTGGGCATATTGCTACATGAAGGGGATCATGATGGGGCATATTTCTACATGAAGGGGATCATGATGGGGCATATTTCTACATGAAGGGGATCATGATGGGGCATATTTCTACATGAAGGGGATCATGATGGGGCATATTTCTGCATGAAGGGGATCATGATGGGGCATATTTATACATGAAGGGGATCATGATGGGGCATATTTCTACATGAAGGGGCTCATGATGGGGCATATTTCTACATGAAGGGGATCATGATGGGGCATATTTCTACATGAAGGGGATCATGATGGGGCATATTTCTGCATGAAGGGGATCATGATGGGGCATATTTCTACATGAAGGGGATCATGATGGGGCATATTTCTACATGAAGGGGATCATGATGGGGCATATTTCTACATGAAGGGGATCATGATGGGGCATATTTCTCATGAAAGGGATCATGATGGGCATATTTCTGCATGAAGGGGATCATGATGGGGCATATTTCTACATGAAGGGATCATAATGGGGCATATTTCTACATGAAGGGATCATGATGGGGATATTTCTAGCATGAAGGGGATCATGATGGGGCATATTTCTACATGAAGGGGATCATGATGGGGCATATTTCTACAGAAGGGGATCATGTGGGGCATATTTCTGCATGAAGGGATCATGATGGGGCATATTTCTACATGAAGGGGATCATGATGGGGCATATTTCTACATGAAGGGATCATGATGGGCATATTTCTGCATGAAGGGGATCATGATGGGGCATATTTCTACATGAAGGGGCTCATGATGGGGCATATTTCTACATGAAGGGGATCATGATGGGGCATATTTCTACATGAAGGGGATCATGATGGGGCATTTCTCATGAAGGATCATGATGGGCATATTCTACATGAAGGATCATATGGGCATATTTCTACAAGAGGATCATGATGGGCATATTCTGATGAAGGGACTGAGGGCATTTCTACAAAGGGACATATGGGCTATTTCTACATAAGGGGATCATGATGGGCAATTTCTACATGAAGGGATCATGAGGGCATATTCTACATGAAGGGATCATAATGGGCATATTCTCAAAGGGATCATGGGCATATTTCTCATGAAGGGTCATGATGGGCATATTTCTACATGAAGGGATCATGATGGGCATATTCTACATGAAGGGATCAGTGGGCATTTTCTACATGAAGGGATCATGATGGGCATATTTCTACATGAAGGATCATATGGGCATATTCTACATGAAGGGGATCAGATGGGCATATTTCTCATGAAGGGGATCATGATGGGCATATTTCTACATGAAGGGGATCATATGAGCTATTTCTACATGAAGGGGTCTGATGGGCTTTTCTCCATAAGGGACTGTTGGGCATATTCTACATGAAGGGGATCATGAGGGGCATATTTCCATGAAGGGGTCATGTGGGCATATTTCTACATGAAGGGGATCATGATGGGCATATTTCTACATGAAGGGGATCATGATGGGGCATATTTCTGCATGAAGGGGATCATGATGGGCATATTTTAACATGAAGGGATCATAGGGGCATATTTCTACATGAAGGGGTCATGATGGGCATATTTCTCATGAAGGGATCTGATGGGGCTATTTCTGCATGAAGGGATCATGATGGGGCATATTCTGCATGAAGGGGATCATGATGGGGCATATTTCTCATGAAGGATCATGAGGGGCATATTTCTACAAGAAGGGGCATATTGGGGTATATTTCATGAAGGGGATCATGATAGGGCATATTTCTACAAGAAGGGATCATGATGGGGCATATTTCTGCATGAAGGGGATCATGATGGGGCATATTTCTGCATGAAGGGGATCATGATGGGGCATATTTCTACAAGAAGGGGATCATGATGGGGCATATTTCTACAAGAAGGGGATCATGGGGCATATTTCTGCATGAAGGGGCTCATGATGGGGCATATTTCTACATGAAGGGGCTCATGATGGGGCATATTTCTGCATGAAGGGGATCATGATGGGGCATGTTTCTACATGAAGGGGATCATGATGGGGCATGTTTCTACATGAAGGGGATCATGATGGGGCATATTTCTACATGAAGGGGATCATAATGGGGCATATTTCTACAAGAAGGGGATCATGATGGGGCATATTTCTGCATGAAGGGGATCATGATGGGGCATATTTCTACATGAAGGGGATCATAATGGGGCATATTTCTACATGAAGGGGATCATGATGGGGCATATTTCTACATGAAGGGGATCATGATGGGGCATATTTCTACATGAAGGGGATCATAATGGGGCATATTTCTACAAGAAGGGGATCATGGGCATATTTCTGCATGAAGGGGCTCATGATGGGGCATATTTCTACATGAAGGGGATCATGATGGGGCATATTTCTACATGAAGGGGATCATGATGGGGCATGTTTCTACATGAAGGGGATCATGATGGGGCATATTTCTACATGAAGGGGATCATAATGGGGCATATTTCTACAAGAAGGGGATCATGATGGGGCATATTTCTGCATGAAGGGGATCATGATGGGGCATATTTCTGCATGAAGGGGATCATGATGGGGCATGTTTCTACATGAAGGGGATCATGATGGGGTATATTTCTGCATGAAGGGGATCATGATGGGGCTTTTGGCACGTGTTGGCACTTCGTCATAAATAATTGGGTTTTAGGTTGCAGTTTGGGCACTCGGTCTCAGAAAGGTTCGCCAACACTGTCATAGGCTGATTGCTGTGAGCGCCGCCTGGTGGTTGGCGCTCAAAACAATGGTGTCGTTCAAAAGTACAACTCGTCACGCAAAAAACAAGTCCTCATATGGCCATATTGACGGAAAAATAAAAAAAGTTATGGCTCTGGGAAGAAAGGGAGCAAAAAAACAAAATGCAAAAACGAAAGTACCTGTGGCCATGAAGGTGTTAACCGCGTTTAGTAGCATTACTATTAGTGTTTAGCGAACGTGCTCGGATAAGGTGTTATCTGAGCATGCTCGGGTGCTAACAGATTGACTTTGGCGCGCTTGAAAAATATGTTCGAGTCCCCGCGGCTGCAAGTCTCGCGGATGTTCGACAGCTGCACGACATGCAGATATTGCCTGTTTGTTAGGTAATCCCGGCTGTCGAACAGACGAGACATGCAGCCGCAGGGACTCGAACATATTTTTTTTACTATATAATAAAAATGCAAGATTGATTATTTTTGGTATTCTCTTATGCTGTGCGGGGATTATCCTATGGAGTCATGCCCCCTTTATGTTGGTGCAGAATTCCTGTAGGTGGATAAGAAGCTTTCATCTCAGAATTCTCTGTTATGTATTGGTTCAAGATCTAAACCCTTACATTTCATCTGGAGGACGGCAGCCAAGCATTATGTTGTATTTGAGCGAGCCATTTATATGTATGAGTAATTAAAACTCGCCTGAAGCCGGAATAGCCCAACATCTGTCCTGCAACGCGGCTTAGCTGCTAAGTCTGCAGAACAGACAATTGCTTCTAAAGCCGCCATTAGAAGAGGACAGCTGGAAGCTCCTACGTTAGATGCTAAAACCAATGTGGACGGTGTGGAGAACAGAAAGGTTTGTACTTACTGTAGCCCATTCCCTGGACAAAGTACTTGAAAGCCTCAGCGAGTTTTCCAGGCTACAACAGCATGGAAAGAACAATGAAAAGTCAGGACCGCCATTAGGAAGTATCAGCCAATGAGAAAAGAAACATCTGTCATACAAATGTGTATTATCCTTGTGATGGCTTTATTAAAAAGAATAGCGAAGCTGAATGAGTGACAAATACATGGAATATACAAGTATGTACAACAAGGAAAAAGGTCAGCAGAAAATGGCCTGTTTAAAATCAGCACTTTTAGGTTAAATTGCTTTTTTTTTATTTTTATTTTTTTTTATATATTTATCATATCAAATATTTATATAGAAATAAAACAAAAAAAAAAACACAACTATTCTGGCCACCGAGCTTTATATTAGTCTTATAGTTTCTAATCCAGAGAGATTAGCAGTCATCAGATTATCATCGCGGCAGGATAATGACAAACAACACCTCTATACACAGTAGATAACACAATATAAATCAGTATGGCCGGAGCGAACGCGCCGCCCCTGCGCAATGACCCTTACACAAGTCACAGAGCATGCCTAGAAAACGATTCTGTAGAATTAAGTCAGAACATGCCTATTGCTGCCTACAATCATCTTAACAGAAGCTCACGTGAAGAAAATAAAATGCAAAAAAACAAACATCTATAAAACAATAAAAAAAAAAAAATGAATGTTTCGCCATCTGGTGCTTTTAGTTAATAAAAGCAGGAGAGATTATTTTTTTTTAATTACAATATATCAACATGTACCATTTAGTGGACTAGCTGTGGGTCTAACTGTATTGCCAAGTGTCCATTTAAAAAAAATTGGCTTACCATATAGTAACACATGCTCATATAGGAATGTCTCGGGCGCGGGACCCTTGCCACATCATGCCCAAGTGCCCTAACTTGTTAGGCAAATGTCACATACTACTTTATTAAAAAAAAAAATAAATATTGATAATTATTGTTGTTTTTTGGTTAGTATGTTTTACCTGAGTTATCTGTGGCTGTCCGCCAGAGTCTGCCATCTGAGAAAAAAATATAGTTAAATGTGTTTAAGTCTCAAGTTTAGTTTCACAGTCTCCCGAACCATCAACTAGTCAAAAACTGTACTTCTGTTTTTACTGTTGGCAGCATGAGTCTTCCTATCTGCCAAATGGGCCTACCCAGTCCGACAGGAACTAAATATAACCTCATGTGAAAGCTGACTAAGTAGAAAACCTGGAGGAGTTGTGTCATTTGGAGGCTACAGCGCATTAAAGGGTCCCAGTACCTTACACCATAAATATAAAAGTATGTACTCAAGCTTTATTGCCAGAGTATTATATTATGTCCTCTCAGGGTTTAAAAGTAATCTGTCACCAGGTTTTTGCTACCCCATCTGATAGCATCATGATATAGGAGCACAGACTCGGATTTCAGCAATATGTCACTTACTGGGCTGCTTGCTGCAGTTTTGATGAAAAGCACAGTTTTATTTGCTGGAGATCTAGCAGTTCTCTGAATGCTGAACTCTGTCGAACCCCACCCACACCAGTGATTGGCAGCTTTCTGTGTTCACTGTGCAGTAAGCTGCCAATCAGTGCAGAGGGCGGGGTTGTACGGAGCTCTTGAATATGGAAGACTACAAGGCAGCAGGTTTACTAGTGATAATCTATTATTGATAAAACTACTACAAGCAGCCCAGTCGCTGACATCTTGGTCTTGTCTCTGTACATTATGCTGCTCTCAGATTAGGTAGCAAATTCCCGTTATGTACAAGCTGAATCCTCACTTCCCAGCCATAGGTAAAATGTTCATCGATTGTTTTCAATAATCAAGTATCTTAGTTTAAAAAAAAACAGGTTGTAATGTTGCAGTGAGTTTATTTATTCAGTCGGTGAATTGACAGATCATATTCCAACGCTTTAACCTTGTGAGTTTGTACAAGGACGATCTGTACGGAGTGCCAGTCTCTGTGTACAGTAGGATGGGTCCATGCCGCTCTCAGGAGCTCTCCTTATCTCTCAGTCATATAACTGACCCGTCTACATTGTTACCTCTGTGATATCACCAGTGCTGGGCTATCCTGCTTCTCTTCTAACTTACCTTCAAGAATGAAGTCTGAGTTGGATCCAGTTTTGAGTTGCATTCCACCTGTAGGGGCACAACAGGGGTCAAAATAGAAGATTCACCCCCCAAAAAATATCTAACCAGCAACATAAATACATTCATCCTTACCACTGCATCCTCATGAGGCGCTTGGTCACCAACTACCAACATTACAGGGCACCTGCAAATTAAAAGTAGTAAGAAAGTCAGAACATCGAAAAAGCAAGAAAGAACCTATCCGCTCACCCAGGGTTCGGATCTCATGATTCAGTTTGAAGGGATGAATGGATGAGGAATACCTGCTGGTTTCCATGTAGGAACAGAGTATAGTTGACCAGGATTCCATCCAGTAATCCTGTTGCACCTTCATTTTAAAAATAATTAAAAACCATATTGAGGAAAAAATGGGAAAGGAGAGACGGTAATACAATTACATTAAAAGGTGACGCGTTTCGAACCACGAGTGCTTAATCATAGCCAGAACCCATGTGCTTTGAAATGCGTCACCTTTTCATACCATTTTTTTGGGCTTATTTTTTTTTTTAATAAAATGTAATTTTTTAATCTACGGGATTGCTGGATCGAAACCTTGTCAACTCTACTTGTTACTAGCAGGTAAAGGAAGAAAACTTTTAGCTAAAAGCTTATTTGTTTGAGCAGATTATCCACCGGCTCATCAAAAATTGATTTGCGCTCGTTTAGTTCTGTTAACATGCTACAATTATTCTAGGATTTTTATACAAACTATTTTTTTATTAATTATTGTGTGAACAAAGTCACACTATAATTGGCAGCACATTCATGCTTACATGACGTCCACATAAGAGATGCGATCAGTGACCAAAGAGAGCGTTTTCTCATTGTGGTTTCATTGCCAGACAAGTTTACAGCAGGCAATGATTGGGAACGAACATTTACACAAATTATCATTCAGATGTTCATTCCCCTCCCCCACCAGATAAATGGGTCTATAGTGGGGTATATAATCTCTATGACTTCTTACTGCTTACTTCAAAGTGACATCCCCTCCACGTTCCAGGTTCAAATCTCGGCGACTGCAGACAAACAAACGATAACATTGAGTTTTAAAGTTTTATTAATGTAAAAAAAAAGGACTACATAATGTGGTCAGTGACCATTTTGACATTTTTTGCCAGTACTTATAAAAAAAAGTGTGCTTGTGTTTTTTCCTAAGTATAGCTAATAGTAACTTTGTGACCGGTATTCCCTGAATGTGTCAGGACCTTGACTGCCAATCACTGGTCGCAGTGGTGATCTTAGCCAGTATGGCACACTGCAGCCAGTGATTGGCTGGGTCGGTCAAGTCATGGCTCCATCCATTTTAGTATTAAATAAATCGGGGGTGCTGTCTAGACCAACATGCGCTAAACTTTCCATTAAATAATGCATATACAGTAAAGAGTATTTTTTTTATATCCTATCAAGTCCATTACAGCACTCTACATTCCGTCTGACTAGCTACAACCTATAGATGCGTATAAACAAATATACTGCATATAGAAGGGGCTGTTTATATCGTCCAAGTCACATAAAGATCTTTTCCTACAATAGAACATTTACATAACCCAGAGTTACTCTTCTATTAGTCATCGATTACTAGAAATAACTTTTCCATGATTCCCATGCAGCTTAGAAATGGTCAGCTAGAGTTTAGGACATAATTGCCGATGGGTGACACACTGTGTTTCGGACAGGCAAAAGAACAAATGGCAAACTGGAACAAGGTTATGACAACCTTTTTGGTCAAATAGTGGGATACAAAAGTAATCGGAACCTTAAAAACTAGCAGCACCACGATGAAACCCACCATGGCGCCAATAGGCTTACCTGTTGTAGCTGTTCCAGTACAGGTGGTTGTTGCCAACGATAGGAGAGTTTAAAATGGCGCTTTTGTACTGACGCACGATATCGGAGTTTCCAGAAATGTCCTCCTATACAAACATATCCAAGAAAAGTAAGACCCGTATCCAGGTCGCTATTCATCTTTCTTTAATTTCAGTGGGTTCACTTACTGGGCTGAAGAGGTGTGACAAAATCATTTCCGGGATGGATGAAGTGAGGCCTGTAAGCTGGAGAGGAGAAAGCCACATCA
This sequence comes from Oophaga sylvatica, assembly GCA_033576555.1. Taxonomy (NCBI): domain Eukaryota; kingdom Metazoa; phylum Chordata; class Amphibia; order Anura; family Dendrobatidae; genus Oophaga; species Oophaga sylvatica. Next base: position 724,948,501 of record JARQOD010000001.1, read on the forward strand.
CGGTGTGATCAGTTTCATCTATATCTAAATAAAACCCGTGACCGTCTGACTTGGCAGAGGCAGGGAACGTACCCGAAGTGTAAAGTACTATGCTTAAAGCTATACACAACCTTCATCTAAACACAACATGAGAAACACAGCGCTACAACAGACATTGGGGGAATTTTATTAATTTATTTGCGACATTGTTCTGGAGGAAAAATTTTCAAAATTTGGTTTGGAAGTCATACCCTATCAATTAGAGAGAGGATAATTTTCTGACCGATGGGACTACCTGCATCGCCAAGGAGCTGTGCATGAATGGAGCGGTGGTCGATCACAGTCATTCTTAAAGAGCCCACCATAGATTCCTGAGAGAAGCGCGTGGCTGGTTATCGGCACTCCCATTTAGAAAGAATAGAGTGGCAGTGTACATGATCAACTGCTTCTCCGTTCATACAGGGTTCTTCAGTGCCCCAGTTCTTTGGATTAGTGGGGGTCCCAGTGGTTAGGTCCCCAGAGATCGGTAAGTTATCCCCTATCCAGTGGACAGGGATTACTGCCAAACTTGAGAATACCCCTTTAAAACTGGCATATAAAAAGGCCAGAAATAGTAAATCCTCCGGGTATGTTGAGATAGTCTCGAGTCTTGTTTTACCTTATGTGCTGCCCAGTCCATCCAGCCTTTGGCATTTGGATCAATGTTAACGAGAACTAAACCTTCCACAGTGTTAGGATGGGAAAGCTGCGAGAAGATGGAGAAATGTCGGAAATTTAGATTTCACTTATACAAACACTTAACAAAAAGTGTGAATTTAATGGCATTTTGTTTTCTTTTAAAAACAAAAAATGGCATTTTAAGTCACTGTGAGCCAGGCGTCTTTAGAAGATCCCATTTCAGAGGATGATAAATGGTTCCAACCAATTGTAGGGCACCAATAAAATATACAACAGGTTTTGTTGTGCAATCGTTAGTCCATACATAGCAGCTCAATACCGATCTCTGGGACATAGCATTGTATGGAGATGATGGCCATCTTGAAAAATGACACTTATTTAGAATAGAACAAGTTGCATTTTCTTCATGACAGAGCAAAAGAAAAAGATTCCCAGACATGGCACTGGCATACTGACAAAGACGAAGGTCTAACAGATGGAAAACAATGGATAGAAGCTATCTAAACCGAGGGATCACAGTCCGATCTGAAAACGAGTATGTATATATAACAAATTTTTTTTAAGTAAAACTACATATTTACACCCAGCACAGACTAAGGACATGGGCTAAAGCAGCTGAAAACAACATTGAGTCACGTTTATTAAAACTGAAGGCCCCCTACATATTATATAGCCATCAACTGAAAAATCGTCCTGTCTACCCTACAACTATTTCTCCTGGAGACCCCATAAAAGTGACTCTCTGCTTGACCGAGAGCTCCGGTGTTCTCTAGGAGAGAGCTGCTGTAGGACTCCTGAGGTGGCGGCTTAGCGCCGAATAAAAGGATCTGGTAACTTAATTCATCAGTCCGGATCCTCTTGCCTGCCATCTGTCGGTGAAATTTCAGGACGCCCCCATACACAATAGACCGCCAACCTGATCCCAGCGTTATTGGCGTGTTTGGCCGACTGTAGACTAATGTATGAAGAAAGATTATAGAAGGTTCCATAACTGTTTAGCTTATATTTGCTATATTTTTTTGATAAGTGGTGGGAAAAAACTGAGAAAGAGCAAATTAGATTTTTTGGATATCCACATCCATGAAGTTTGGTTTCCAACTATAAGACACAATCATTGTTATTTACCGTGTATCTGGCCAAGACGTATGCACCAGCACCAACACCAATCCCAATAATACTGGGAAACTGTAGTGAAAAGAAGACAACACATGACATCCAGGCCACAGAGGCGTCCATTACTTCAAGGTTCAACTCCATTCCATTACTCACTTCAGGTATTGCAGCACACATGGGATGGTTTCAGCCAGTTGATCAAGTGATGGGTATTGGTACCTAAAAGAATGCAGAATGAGAGACTAAAAAGGCAGCCCAATATGGGGCTATATATTCTGTACACCTGTGCGCAAGCAGTACATAAGAGGTCATAGACGAAGAAGCATATAGGCATCACATTATTGCAACCAAATCCGGCCAATCTTTGGGGCACCCACCAAAAACCCAGTACCCATAAGATTACCTGGCAGTCTTCTGCACTTATTTCTAGATGTCCCTTTGTCATGTTCCAGATTTAGCTTGAGAACACCAAATCTGGAACCGGTGCCAGAAGTGTCAGGCAATCCTTCATCTCCCGCAGGACTTTTACAATACCACACGCCAGTGAAAAGTGCAGATGTCGACCAAATGACTGACCTACAGCTACCCACATAATACAGAAACCTCACCCAGCAGGATAGACAGCTGCCCCCTCCTCTTGTCCTGGGGCATCAATGTGGCAAACAACAAAATTCTTCACAATCTCATACATGTCCTCGTTTTCAAAGAGCATTTTAAAGCACAATTTATCTGAGAAGGGAAAAAAAAAAGATAGGAAAAAGAAAAAAAAAAAATTTAGAAGGGTGACACGAAAAAAAATAAAAATATGACAAAAGGACAAGAGGCATGCAATTAGAAAGAGAAGGAAACGGTCATCAGATGTAGGACCTGGCAGCAGCTAGGTTTCAATGAGGACGTATGGCAAGTCAACCGCTATGTCTTCTTCTGAGACATGTCCAGGGGATGCTTTAGAGCTTTCCATCTAGCCTAGAAATGAAATGGCAGCAACTAGCTGGATCCTAGCAATCCTCGTTGTGTGACCCTACTACTGCGGCAACCACTGATGTAATTCACACAAGAATGGCAAAAAAGAACTAAGAAGAGCAATTTAGACAGGGCAGCAATTAAACTGCAAGAGATTAAGCCCTCTAGAGGGTCATACGTGACAAAGGCCCTTAAAGTACACAAATATAACTACACAAAGAAAGAAAAGCCCCCACAATCACTGGACAGACAAAAAAGAGAAGAATCACGAGAAAAACAGCTAAGACAGACGTACACAACACTCAACAATGAATGGCTGAAGGCAGACAGCCCTCATACTCACGGTCCATCCCCACATCATGGAATGTTACAATCGCTGGCCTCTTGGGTTTGGGGGAGCCCTGAATTGTGACTGTCACCATCCCATAGGGAGTTTCGATTGAATGTTTCTATACCATGAGATACACAAATAGTGAGACTGAGGTCTACCAGAATGTGGGAAGACATCAATACAAGACCAGTAAAACGCACGCTCAATGTACCGATTGCTCCTGCACAAATACAGCAAATGTGGGTTAAGTATATACAGTATCTTGAACACAAGAAAACAGTGGTTTCTGCAGAAGATTTCGACTTTGTTCAAGACAGGAGTTGACAACACGAATGCGGTGTATGTATCTAAATGCGAGAATAGGATCTCACAGGGTTCGAGTATTCTGTGTATGTTGTAGAGAAGGAACAGTCTCTTTAAACCAGGAGAGCACAACCTGTGGCCCGCGATGCCATCCTGTGTGTGGCACTCAACCATATGGATCGAAAAATGCTCGACAGGTTATCTATGTGGTCAGCCATACACAGAAGAGCCGCGGCAGCAGGACTGGAAGTACTAATGGTGCACGGTGTGGACATCTCTGGATGCCTCATACTGGACAATGGGGTTTCGGCACCCAGAGAGGAGTATGTGAATAAGAAAGGAGGCCTTCTATGTCTGTGCATCACTCCACTCTATTTTATGATTATTAAACAGTGACGTGATCCATTGTAAGAGAGCCATGTGCATGCATGACCTCGTCCTCTTTCGGGCTTATTCACACAGTGTTTTTAAGAGGATTTAGAAGTGGATTTTACTGTAAATCCACATTGAAAAAAAATGCTTAAAATACTCTTTGATTTAGCTTCCTGCTGGCTTGTTTTACTGCAAAATACTGAAAAAAAAACAACAACATATTGTGTGCACTATAGGAGCCTTTCCCATTAAAATCAAAGAGTATTTGACGTGTTTTTTTCATGGCAAAAACTATTTCTAAATCCTCGCCAGAACGTATCATTAGAGTCCTGTAAGTAGAATTTGCACCCATCAGACATTTATTATATACAGTGCCTACAAGTAGTATTCAACCCCCTGCAGATTTAGCTGGTTTGATAAGATGCAAATAAGTTAGAGCCTTCAAACTGCAAACGAGAGTAGGATTTATTAACAGAAGCATAAATCTTACAAAACAAAAAGTTATGTTGCTCAGTTGAATTGTAATAAATTTTAAACATAAAAGTGTGGGTCAATTATTATACAACCCCTATGTTTAATATTTCGTGGAATAACCCTTGTTTGCAATTACAGCTAATAATCGTCTTTTATAAGACCTGATCAGGCCAGCACAGGTCTGTGGAGTTATCTTGGCCCACTCCTCCATGTAGATCTTCTCCAAGTTATCTAGGTTCTTTGGGTGTCTCATGTGGACTTTAATCTTGAGCTCCTTCCACAAGTTTTCAATTGGGTTAAGGTCAGGAGACTGACTAGGCCACTCCAACATCTTGACTTTTTCCCTCTTGAACCAGGCCTTGGTTTTCTTGGCTGTGTGCTTTGGGTCGTTGTCTTGTTGGAAGATGAAATTACGACCCATCTTAAGATCCTTGATGGAGGAGCGGAGGTTCTTGGCCAAAATCTCCAGGTAGGCCGTGCTATCCATCCTCCCATGGATGCGGACCAGATGGCCAGGCCCCTTGGCTGAGAAACAGCCCCACAGCATGATGCTGCCACCACCATGCTTGACTGTAGGGATGGTATTCTTGGGGTCGTATGCAGTGCCATCCAGTCTCCAAACGTCACGTGTGTGGTTGGCACCAAAGATCTCGATCTTGGTCTCATCAGACCATAGAACCTTGAACCAGTCTGTCTCAGAGTCCTCCAAGTGATCATGAGCAAACTGTAGACGAGCCTTGACATGACGCTTTGAAAGTAAAGGTACCTTACGGGCTCGTCTGGAACGGAGACCATTGCGGTGGAGTACGTTAATTATGGTATTGACTGAAACCAATGTCCCCACTGCCATGAGATCTTCCCGGAGCTCCTTCCTTGTTGTCCTTGGGTTAGCCTTGACTCTT
>JARQOD010000001.1:724953715-725167473 GCA_033576555.1 Oophaga sylvatica
GCCTATGGGGTGCATTATAAATAAGGCTGCCTATGGGGGTGCATTATAAATGGCTGCCTATGGGGGTGCATTATAAATAAGGCTGCCTATGGGGGTGCATTATAAATGGCTGCCTATGGGGGTGCATTATAATATAGAGGCTGCCTATGGGGGTGCATTATAATATAGAGGCTACCTATGGGGTGCATTATAAATAAGGCTGCCTATGGGGGAGTGCATTATAATAGAGAGGCTGCCTATGGGGGTGCATTATAATACAGAGGCTTCCTATGGGGGTGCATTACAATACAGAGGCTGTCTATGGGGGTGCATTATACTACAGAGGCTGCTTATGGGGAGTGCATTGTACTATATTGAGGACTATCTGGTGTATTATGCTACATGGATGCTATCTAGGGGGCCATCATACAGTGTGGGGATTATAGTGGCGAGGCCACCATACAATGTTGGAGCCATTAAATAGTTTGGGGATATTAAGGGGTCAGTATATATCCAGTGAGGGGGCATCACACTGTGTATAGGGGAGATATACAGGGGGGAGACTCGGGACATTATTAAGTGTAAAGTGGGCACTTATTGTTATAGGGGAACTCGGGTTACTGTGACTGTCAAAGGGGCACACAGGGCAATATTACATTCTAGGGGACAAAATGTGGGCACTGTGTTTCTAGGGCACTTGCACCCGGCATTACTATATTATAGAGGGTTGCTTTAGAATTTAGAGGTCACATAGAACCACACACTAGGTGCAGTAATAGGGACACATAGGGCAGCAGCGGCTCAGTATTGGGGTATCAGGTCCAGTAATAGGGACACATACGGCAGCAGTGGCTCAGTATTGGGGTATCAGGTGCAGTAATAGGGACACATACGGCAGCAGTGGCTCAGTATTGGGACATCAGGTGCAGTAATAGGGACACATGCGGCAGCAGCGGCTCAGTATTGGGGTATCAGGTGCAGTAATAGGGAAACATACGGCAGCAGTGGCTCAGTATTGGGGCATCAGGTGCAGGGACACATACGGCAGCAGCGGCTCAGTATTGGGGTATCAGGTGCAGTAATAGGGACACATATGGCAGCAGTGGCTCAGTATTGGGTATCAGGTGCAGTAATAGGGACACATATGACAGCAGCGGCTCAGTATTGGGGTATCAGATGCAGTAATAGGGACACATACGGCAGCAGCGGCTCAGTATTGGGTTATCAGGTGCAGTAATAGGGACACATACGGCAGCAGCGGCTCAGTATTGGGGTATCAGCAGGATGAGGAGTTTGTGCAGGTTGAGAATAGTCCATTTGGTGACCGTAACAGTGCTGAAAATATGAGAAGTGAAATGTGTCTTTGTTGTATTCTCTGTAGTCGAGTCCTGGCTGGAGGAGTCGTCATGTCGGTCTGGGGACAGATGGAAAAGACCGGAAAAGTGAACGATTCCATCAGAAGGAACATCAGCGGTAAGTCATTATCTGTACCTGTGCTGTAATCTATTATATGTTCTGTAGGACTGGTATTATTTACCATAGACCATATGACGGTGATATCAATATTGGTCTTTTTATATATAGATTATTTTTGGCAAAAGTGCGGTCATTTGCTGAGGTTCTCTGGTTAGGGGCCCACTCAGAAGTTTCACCCCCCCAAACCAGAACCCTAGCTACGCCTCTGGTTTAAAGGCACTGTTTGCACCACAGACATTAGATTGCTGAAATTGCTGTGTGTCAACTAACAGTTTTGGAATTAGTTTGACCATAAGATAAAAATATTTTGGTCACCAATCAGAACATATTGAAACTAGTACACTAACAATTTTCTTTAGTTTCAAACTTCGCTTTACTGAATAGTCTAATCGTATTGGGGTTCAGGCTCACGGCAAAAATCCCTGCTGGAAAAGAAAAGTAACTGTGTGTAACATTTTAACATCTCAGAAGCAGGAGCAGTGAAATGCTGATCTGCGCGGAAGTATCAGTTACTGAAGACAATTGGAGGGCACTAGGTAGGGCGACTACGCTTGACAAATGTACAGTCATTTTTTAGTCCTAAGGTCTAGGGTTGCTTTAAATCTGTTAACAGCAATAGGTGGTGGTATCAACTATCAATGTTAAATGTTGATTAAAATATGGATGCCACGAGTCCTGGTTATACCTTTTGGCTTGTGTTTGTGACGCTAGTCACTACTCACGGACAAGCTCGAGACTGGATAGTCAAGAGGTCCAAGGTCAAAAGCCAGGAGGGTACATCATACACACAGGGGTGAGATAAAGGCGTAGTCAGGGCACAGTCTGGGGTCAGAATTCCAAGAAGGTAGCGGATCACGACAAATGGGCAAGGCAAACGCAAGGTCAAGGCCAATCCAAAGTCGAGCAGCAAAGATCAGAATACAAGACTAAGAGCACAAGTCACAAAAACACTTCTTGAGCAAAGCTACATTTAGCAGCAATCTAAGACAGAGAGCTGACTAAATAGCCAGGTAATTACTCTGAAAAGGAGACACATGGATGAAGACCTGGAACACCTAGTTAATACTATTTTGATCAATGGGAAGTATGTATACAAAGGTATGTTCCTTCTCATGTCCTTGGTTTTTCTATACTTTCTTGTACTCTGCACAAAAGTGAGCGTGGCTACCTCCTTTTGAGCTGTGCATTTCATCTACAGTTTATTGCTTCCCATGGTCAGGTTTCTATCCTGCTCTGCGCTTATCTGTATTGAGGTTGGCTGACACAAGGTGAGGTTTTGATACTAGAGATAGGCTAGAACTGTCCCCATTGGGTACACCTTGTTGCGGTGGGATGGCTTTTTCACTTTTTTTTAATCAAATTATTGTCAACTAAATACTCTATGGTATTTACGTGAACTATTACTATTTAGTAATTTACATACTACAGGGTCTGTGCTCAATTTGTTTTTTTTTCTTGCGCTTTCTACCTATGTACATTGCACACCGAAAGCTGTCAATCAGTGCTGTGGGAGAACTTATACAGAGCTCACCATTCAAAGAACTAGTAGACTTGCAGCAGAGAAAATAGTGATTTTATTTAAAAAAAATATGCCACAGACACCAGTAAGTAATACATTGTTGGAATTAGGGGACCTGCCCCTACATCATGCTGCTCTCAGTTGGGGCAGGAAAAACATGGTGCAGATTCCCTTTAAGGGTGAGTTTCCACGGTCAGGAAACGCTGCGTGTTTGGCGCTGTGCGCTGGCGCAGCGCCAAACACGCAGCGTCCAGTTGTTACAGCATAGTGGAGGGGATTTCAAGAAATCCCGTCTCCACTATGCGTAACAATACCAGGTGGCAAACCTGCGTAAACGGACATGCGCGCGTCTTTTCAGACCGCAGCATGTCCTCGCGTATTGCGGCGACGAGTGCGTCCCGCAACATAAATTAACACAGGGCTATTAGCCCTGCGCTCTTTCCAGAGGTGTTTCGAGTGTCTAGAAAACTCCGGAAAGACGCCGTCAGAAAGGGGCGGGGTTAGAAGAGGGAATTCCGCTCCTTCCAAAGCGCTTGTTGCCGGACCGTGGAACCATAGCCTAAGAAAAGTCAAAAAACACTAGGAGTCAGACTGTTCTGCAATGCCTTATAGAGTCTTCTCTTAGTTACCAGATTAAGGAGGTCACTTTGTAACAGAAATTTCTCCATTTTGACATTACAGTAAAGAACAGAGAGCTTGTCAGTTACATGGAATTGCAGAGCGCGGGGAAAGACGAGCACTATATGTTTAAATGAAGTGGATACATTGGCAGAACACAGAGTTCTTTCTGCCAAGGAATCTGTGGAAGTGACAGAGTGAGCTGGGACAAAGATATGTCTGTGTTGAGCCGTTTCCTGGAGGTCTCCACCTGACTTCATGTCTTTTTCTGAGTACATGGCATGCCATTAGCATACTCAATCACAGCGAGTTGTTTCTCAGGCCTCCTACTTGCTAAGCTTGTATATTTCAATAACAGGTGTGTCTTGTGAGAACAGGTCAGCCTAGGGGTCTTTATCTCCAATCATGATAGTAAAGATTCTCACAGAAATAAGTACTGAGCCATTCAGCATAATATAGGTCCTCCAATATTTCTGCACACAAAAAAACCCTGCAGTCTAGAATGAAATGTTGCCTGTCTGCTGACAACTTTTACCTAGGAGTCCTTTAGAGAGGTACTGAAAGAAAGTGTGCGGTATTATTAAGTCTTTAAAATAATAGTTCTTTGACTTATCGTAAGACGTCAGTGATGGTATGTGCATCAGTTGGTAGGAAGAATGGAGTCTCCTCTGAATGCTAGACCTTAGAGAGTTTTTGCTTTTATTTTATTCCTACTGCTTCCTTGATTATAGGTCACAAGACCTTTTTCTCTCCTCCGCTCTCGCAAATCTCACCCAATCACTTCCACAACGTTTCCAGAGCATCCTCCATTCTTTTCTCTTATTTTATTCCTAATGCTTCCCTGAGTACAGGTCACTCACAAGACCTTATTCTCTCTTCCGCTCTTGTACATTCCTCACCCAATCACCTCCAAAGCGTTTCCCGAGCATCTCCCTCATCCTTTGCTCTTATTTTATTCCTACTGCTTCCATGAGTATTCAGCAGGAATAAAATAAGGGCAAAAATTGTCCATTTTTGACCTGGTGACATGTCATCTTTAAAGTGTCAATTTTAATAGAGATATGCTTAAAAATTATTGTAACAATTGTGAGGCAGTGACCGCTGTTATATGCGAGTGCCGCTATGTGTCCCCCAGGATGCGCACAGAAGCATATTGAGGCCGCGGGAGTGCATTGCAGTCATAGGCTTAGCTGTGATTGCAATGCAAAATTAAAGTAAGTGTTGGTCTTGGGCAAGCTATTTGCTCAATGCAGATTTAAGGAAATCTGCCATGGGCTTTTATTTTTGAAGTAAACTACAGGATGGTAGTGGGGTGGCCGTTTCCTCCCGGCCAGGTCTTCCAAGTGGCCTATGGCCACAGGTTCCTTGTAAAAATCCTGCAGCAGAGGGTTGGGTGTGTCAGTTTTGGTTTGCAAGCGTGCAGAGCAGGAGGCTCTTCAGAGCTCAACCTGTATGAGGTAACACAGAGCCAAAAGGCCTGGCACCCCTCTGCGTGACATGGCGGTGCAGTCATCCATGGCAACCAGTCTCAGTTACGGATTGTCTTGTTTCCCGGCTGCGATCTGGAGGATACCTTTTGTGTTCCAGTTGTAAGTTGTTTTGGGCATTAAAAGACATTTGCTTTTGAACTTTTCTGTGGTCACTGCCTGTCACACTGCACCAACCCCGCTGCACTACACAATTCGCTAATCTATTGCTTTTATGTGAATAGCTCCCTTTTTTGTGGGACGGATAATGAGGAACACGTGCTCTGGAGAAACCTAACTCCTAGTAGGGTAGCTACCGGTTGGGCCCACCTGAATCCCCAGGTTAGCACCAACTTATGGTACCAGTCTGCCTCTTGTAGTCTGAATGCAGCTTTAGGCCTATAAACAGGATCACACACAGTTTGTCAGCATCTTGTAGTTCAGGATTTGGTGAGTAAACGTTTCTTTTTTTTCAATTTCTCTGGGGTATTACTACCTTTCAGCAGGCACTTGGGACACTTGCTTTTTCGGGGCACTCGAGGTATTGTTACTTTTTTCAGGGAGTTCTCTATGGCAATTATTATGATTTGTGGGGAACTTGAGCATTATTAATTGTTAAAGGGCTATCAGGGGAATTTTAATTTTTATGGAGTCACACAGGGTACATTATCACTATTTATTACTTGATAAGTGGGCACTTTGGGCAATTATTATTATTATTTATTATTATAGCGCCATTTATTCCATGGCGCTTTACATGTGAGGAGGGGTATACATAATAAATACAAGTACAGTAATCTTAAACAATGCAAGTCACGACTGGTACAGGAGGAGAGAGGACCCTGCCTGTGAGGGCTCACAATCTACAAAGGATGGGTGAGGATACAATAGGTGAGGGTAGAGCTGGTGGTGCAGCGGTTTGGTGGATCGATGGTTACTGCAGGTTGTAGGCTTATCGGAAGAAGTAGGTCTTCAGGTTCTTTTTGAAGGTTTCCATAGTAGGTGAGAGTCTGATATGTTGTGGTAGAGAGTTCCAGAGTAGGGGGGATGCGCAGGAGAAAATCTTGTATGCGGTTGTGGGAAGAGGAGATAAGAGGGGAATAGAGAAGGAGATCTTGTGAGGATATCACAATTTTACATTATATCTCAACTCTCTGCTGTCCAAAATCCCAGGGTGCCTATCATCTATATCCTCCTTCTTCTCATCATGCTTTCCAAAACGCAATGTGGACAAAAGCAATTTTATATTTTTTCTTCCATCTCACTCAATCCCTCCACCTGATCTGTCTGTCATTATAAATGACATCACACTTTCCCCTGTATCAGGCGCCCACTGCCTCAATGTAACCCTTGAACCTGCTATGTCCACACATCCAAGCATTTGCCACATCCTACAAACTACAAATCAAAAATATTTCCAGAATTCTTCCCTTTCTCATCCCTAAAGCTACTAAATCATTAGTGCATCATCATCTCCCACCTTGACTACTACAATATCCTCCTCTGAGGCCTTCCTGCTAACACTCTCCTTCCTCTCTTGCCTATCTTTAACTCCATTGCCCAGTTAATCCACTCTCCCCTGGCTACTCCTCTTTCTCTCCTCTCTGCAAATTAAACCGCTTAAACTACTAACAGTGATTTACAAGGCCCTCCATAGTCTGCATCTTGCATATGTGGCGCCCTTGCGGTCTCAGTCGCCACAGGGTACTGCAATTCCTTCAGAGGTGTGGTGCTTTGCTCTCAGGTAAGGAGGGGGCACTGCCAGGACTCAGACACTTACATCCAACACCAGACCTCTCAGGGCCCGAGAGGTGCTAGGTAGAGGGTGTGGGTGGAGGAAGTAGAGAAGGGGAGGAGCTTAGTGAGTGAGGACAGAGAACACAGACAGAGGGGAGTCTGCGGTGGGGACTGAAGGAGCCAGGCGCTCGTCCCCAGACTATAGAGAGAGTTGAAGAGGAACGAAAGAGAGAGAGAGGCTCCAGTGGAGGAGAGGAAGAAGAGGTCTTAGGGGCATGGATAGTGAGAAATCCATCCGTGGGGCCCGTATCCACTGGCATGGTCGGTGGGGGGACCAGGTTGCAGTTAGGGGACCGGCCCCAAAACTAGTGGAGAAACTAAGGACTCAGCTAGGAAACCAGAGGCTGCAGTATCTGCAAGTGCTACAGCCACATCCAAGACATTCGCTGAAAAGGCAGACATATAGGATCCAGGGGTCTGACCAAGGTCGCCCGACAAGATCCAAGTGTGAGGAAGGAACAGCCACCATCTTGGATATGGCCTGTTCCGGCCGCCATTTTGTCTGTTCCCAGGTGCTATTTTGTCTGAATTCACAGATTCACAGCAGCTACCTGCTGTAATTCCCCATGGCCTTAGGCATATTGAAGACAATAGGGTTTAGTCTCCACTGTGAATAACCAGGCCTTTAAGTATGCTAAGTAGGTCAGGCCAAACACAAGACTTCAAAGCTGCTGTCTGGAGCCACCTCAGCATGGGGCTTGGAGATGCCTGGGGGCTTCAATTAGATTATACCTGCCAGCTAGACACAGAAAACACATCCATTTTATCTCCCAGCCATGACGGCTCCATTCTAGGATTATGAATTATGAACACATCTTTGTAGGTACAGACTCATAAGAAATATCTGCGAGATCCTGCGGACCTCAGGCATCTGACAGTGCAACTCCCGAGTTGGTGATGGCTCGGGGGCCTGAGATATAGAGATTGGCCCTCCACAGAGACCCAATCGGGCCAGGTTTCATCTCCACGCAACAGGCAAAACATACTGCATCCGCTGGTACCTCTCGTGTCCTGATCCGATCGTCCTGGAGAAAGTTAACCCCTTTGTTAGATATTGGGAATAAATTCTGCAGGGAGCTAAGGGTGGAGATTATCAGCCCACCCTCTGACACCGAGGGGAGGGACCTAGCAGGTTTAAGAACTGTGAGCGGACAGCAGACTCTCCCTATTCTCACAGAAGCCAAGACGATGATCTAAAAAGGAACAAGGGACAGATCTGCCAAGGGAGCAGCAACACACGTTTTGGGGGACTGTCCAGCAACTAAGATTCTCATCTGTGGATCGCAGAGCTCCCTGCCTCCACATGCAACCTACAACCTCGTAATATTGACCTCTAGCTAATACCTTTAAGCCTTGTACCATTATTGTTGTATTTTACTCTGACTGCAAATCCACTGTAATTCCGTTGTATAGCTTACTGTATATTTCTGTAATTATCTAGTGCGCCCTTAAGGCAATTAAACCATAAAATTAATTTTGGGCTGATGCTTTTACTCTGATCACGAATCTTAGAATACCTAGTGGGTAACGGGGACTCCCTCCCCGGCGGCCATTTTGCTCTAGGTGCAGTTCCCTTACTGAACTGAGAGACAAAGGGGGCGCCGGAGAGCTGTGCCTGTGTAGTACGTCACATTGGTGACGTGGAAGGAAGGGGGTTTCCTTCACACCAAGTCTGCTGGCTCGGGACACTGTGTGTGAAGACGCAGGGCAGGAGAGGTGGTAGCCAGAGTAAAGAGACGGCCAGGAAAGGAACATCTAGGGGAGCCCTGGCAACATGCACCCCAAGCTACCTGGGAGCTGTCTGAGCCACTGACCCTGAGGACACAGCACACCCCGGCTGGGGATTGTAACATCTGAACTGTGAGTAAACTGGAAAGACTGCACCCTGCTGTCCTCACATTTATTTACTGCATCACCTCAGCACTGCACTACAACCACTATCATCATTGTACACTACAGCTGCCCTGGGGCCTAGCTTTACCTGTGAATAGCTGTAACATCTCTGCTGCATTACCATCAGCCCCAGCGGACTCTGAAGCAGCGTCGGCTAACATCTTTATTGCCAAGTACCACAGGTGGCTCACAAACTATTTCCCTTTTTCCTCCTTTTATTTCATCTTCATCATTTTTCATTGGACGCCCAGGGCTACGGACCGGGTCACTGCTACCGTGACGCATCCCTTAAGAAACGGCCCGGTACCGAGTATCCCCCCGACCCTGGTGGGCGCTCCACATACATCTCCAAACTAATCTCTCGATACCTCCCCACACATAATCTCCAGTCCTCACAAGACCTTATTCTCTCCTACACTCTCGTACATTCCTCACCCAATCACCTCCAAAACTTTTGCTGAGCATCCCCCATCCTTTAGAATTAAATGCCTTAGCATGTCTGATTGTTTCCCTCATTTGGAACTTTCATATGAAATCTGAAAACTCTTCTGGAAAGCCTACCGCCTCCAACGACCCCACCGCCACCTCACTAGCACCAGAGCTTGTGCAATCCACCAACCTATTGCCTTCTTCCCAGTAGATTGTAAGCCCATGAGGGCATGGTCCTATCCCTTCTGTACTAGTCTTTTAGTTTGTTTAATTTTATGTATCGTACATGCATGTAAACATTTTCACATGTTCATCACCATGGAATTAATGGTGCTTTTAAAATAAATAATAATAATATAAAATAAGGAGATACTCAGGCAATTAATACATTGAAAGGGACACACAGGGGGGCATTATTTATTTCTAAGGAGCATTATTTATTTCTAGGGTACACACAGTGGCCATTATTATTTTCTATGATCTATTTTACTATTTAGAGGCTACAAAATATAGCCTTTTTACATAGTAAAGAACACAGTGGTGGGAATTATTACTATGTGGGATACTAAGAGGAGCATTGTTACTGTTTTGAGGAGCTATTGAGATTACTTGTGTGTAGAGCACAAAAGATATCACTTTTACTGTGTTGTGCACTTTTACCACCTGTGGCATTGTTTGGCGCTGTCTACTATTTTTGGGCACTATCTCTGGCATTATTGTTTACAGAGGTGCTGTCTGTTGTCAGGTGTGAGTATAGTAATGGACACCAATATTTAGGGTACCATGCAACACTACAGATACAGTTATAGGGGCAAATAGGGCAGCAACAGGCTCAAAATTGAGGAGTAGCAGCAGAATGTGGAGTTTGTGAAGTTTTGGAATTGGGGGTGATGGTGATGGAAGTGTGAGAAGAGGTGGTTCATGGCTGGAAAAAGCCACTATGGTGGTCTGGGTCAAATGGAAAAGAAGAGAAAATTGAAAGGATGTCACATATGATTCACTAGAATTGTGGTCTTTGAATAGAATTTGTAATTAAATACTACCATTTTCGTCTGCTGAAGGGTCCAATACACATACTATGAGTGATATGTACCTCTGTAGTTGGAAACATGTGTTACCTATGTTGAGGGCCCACTCAGATATTTTTCGCCTCCCTATGAACAACTCCTAGCTACACTATGCTGCCTTCCCATATGTTCTGGGAACTTATTTTGCTTTCAGTTGCAATTTACTAATATATTAGCCAATATTTACCACTGATGAACCTTAACTTTGAGAAGAAGAATACTGCAGGCACTTTTAAGAGGCAGAGTAGTGTGTTTTCTAGCTTACAGTATATAGATGGGCTAGTAAGTGGATTCCAACTTTCCATTTGTTCAACATTACGTGGCTTATGTGACATATAAGAAGCGGACAGCCCATTTAATATAATCAGCAATTATTTTAAAAACACACAAATTAGTCTATTTCTAATAACGGCGGCTATATAGACACCTTCTGGCTGAAATGCTATGTGTCTAACAAATTCATACTTTTCAAAGAAATGCTATAAATGGACAGAAAGCACATAGGGAATTATCCGGATAAAGGAGCCGTATTTTCACACCTGATTTAGTTGTGAGAAGCAATTTCTTCTAAAACTTAGTAAGTTGTTTAGCTGCTGGTGCTCTGCTGGTTGGAAAATGTAATGTAGTTATCAGGGAAAAGACAAGAAGGCAGCTAGTGCTGCGCTGCTGGTAGAATCCAAAGCCTCTGGTGCTCATACGGTAGCTGGTTTATTCTCATCACGTTTTGAGGTCTTTCATCAGTACAACAATAGCCGCATATACTCGATAATAAACCACATGCCATATGAACACCACAAACTTTGGAATTCTTTGATTCTACCAGCAGAGCACCACTATCTGCCTTCCAGTATTTTCCCCAAATTCACACCGTTCATGAACAAACACCATCACATTCTATAGCTGCAACTATGCTGTTCGTAAGGATCAATAATCTTTGCAGTAGATGATTTTCAGAGGGTGATTGCAATAAGATATTGCTTACACACTAATTTTTCAATGTACTGGTTTTATGAACATGGCCTTTTTTATTATCAAAGGTGATAATTTTGTTGCCTCTTGGATACTGTGGGACAGGATACTCTGAACAGTACTACATGTTCTCTGATCTGTTATTGAGTCTCTCCAATTCATTAAGGAATTGATTTCCTATAACAGTTTTATATTAAATGAATGTTTGGACCTGGTTGTAATAACTCTACAATACAGTATTATGTAGCAAAAAAAAAAAATAGTAGAAAAATAAATGTATTCACCCACTAATATATATATATATATATAGAATTTCAGAGGAAAAATATATATACAAATAATAACCTAACCTTTGTATATGTACTTTAGGAATAATGGTCAGCCCCACATTTGTGTTTTCATGGAAAACTGGAGTTAATAACTTAGGTAAACTTTTGTCAGTCAGTATGTGAGCAGTTGATCTTTTTTAGGGGTGTGTGGTAAGGCTGGGTTATATTGCTGCATGGCTTCCTCTACTTGTTTAATTTGGCATATGTTCATTCCCTAGGGCTAGCAACAGGAGAATGGGACCTGATAGTGGTTACAGCCCGTCTAAACGAGACTGCACCTGTAGTTTACCACCGTGCATATGCGGGTGTGTCAAATGAACGAGTATCGTGGCGAGTTCTCACAAAACCATGCACAATTGCTATCTCTTTATTCTAAAGCAGCCGTCCTCTCACCCCACTTATCTCTCTGGACACAATGTGAACACATTGGTTATATGTACGACTAGACACTGTAATGACCACGTCCATCACATTCTAGGCATCTCTTCATATGAATACACCCTCGAGTTATAGTTGAGATAAGAGTCTCCATAGGTTTTTGGCGTGATACCCTCAGTAGTGATTCAGGGAGTTGCTCTTAACCCATGATTTTGTCCATAAGTACAAAAGGCTAAACATTCATTATTAGCACCCTTTTCAATACAAACAGGTTCTCTATCTCTCCCTTTCTTGTTTTTGGCTGATTTCCATCTTGTTATTTTCCAACTGTGAGATCTTGGCTTTCATCATGAAATAGACAGTTTAGAAGGAAGGGGAAGAGTCCTAAAGAGAGAAGATTGTACAGAGAGATGGAATATTTTCTAGAATCTCTCACCTTGTAGAACAGGTCTTCAGCGTTGTTTGCTCAAATTGTCCTCCAGTAAGATGTTTCCAGTCTTATCTTACCTTCCAATGTGTCTTTTTTTATAATTATTCTTCAAATCAGATTCTTCTTTTTTTTGCCTTTTGTTGTCACTGTCTTAAGGTAAATGTAGATGGTTTACTTGTCCTTCTAATTTTTCACACAGCAGTCTTCACATCATCACTGCAAACTCAATGTCAATGTTTCCAGTGTCCATTTTCCAGAAAACAAACACTAAGAAGCGTGGACGGAGAATAAGAACTACTCTCATGAACATCTTCTAGTGATACGAGGTTACATAGAGAGGGGCATAGCAGACATGGGGAATATGAGAGTCTTATGAGCAAATGGGACGGCTGTTGCCTCAGGGCATTATAGCTATAGATTTCCAATAGGACCCTGATTTGTGTCAGGGACATAGAGTGACGTACAGAGACAGACAATTCATGGGTCACAGGCAAAAGAGTAATGGTTACCAGAAATAACTGAAGAAAATGGGACCATAACACAATTTTTCTTTCCCATTCTGCTGAAAACATAAATAGCTGAAGCATGATTTTATAATCTTGTACATTATATACAGTAGGAAAAATAAGAATGTGATACACTGCTAGAGTCAGAATCTAAAAATAAAAACTAGAAAATCACATTGTATGATTTTTAAATAATTAAATTGCATTTTATTGCCTAAAATAAGTATTTGATGTCTAGAAAGAACTGTGGCTCTCACAGACTTGTTAGTTTTTCTTTAAGAAGCCCTCCTACTCTGCACTCATTACCTGTATTAATTGCATCTGTTTGAACTGCTACCTGTATAAAAGACCCCTGTCCACACACTCAATCACACTCCAACCTATCCACCATGGCCAAGACCAAAGAACTGTCTAAGGACACCGGGGACAAAATTGTAGACCTGCACAAGGCTGGGATAGGCTATAGGAAAATAGGCAAGCAGCTTGGTGAGAAGGCAATAACTGCTGGCACAATTATTAGAAAATGGAAGAAACACAAGATGATTGTCAATCTTCCTCAGTCTGGGGCTCCATGCAAGATCTCGCCTCATGGGGTAAGGATGATTCTGAGAAAGGTCAGGAATCAGCCCAGAACTACATGTGAGGACCTGGTCAATGACCTGAAGAGAGCTGGGACCACAGTCTCAAACATTATCGTTAGTAATACACTATGGCATCATTGATTAAAATCCTGCAGGGCACACAAGGTCCCACTACTCACGCCAGCACATGACCAGGCCTGCTTGAAATTCGCCAATGACGATCTGGATGATCCAGAGGAGGAATGGGAGGAGGTCATGTGGTCAGATGAGACCAAAATAGAATTTTTGGTGTCACCTCCACTTACCATGTTTGGAGAAAGAAGAAGGATGAGTACAACATTTATTCTAAATGCAGGAGTGAATATTAAATGGAATCTGTCAGCAAGAATTCACACCCCAAACTATTTATATGCACATATTGCTCTAAGGCTATGTTCACACGTTGCGCTTTTTCAGATTTTTTTATGCAAATTTTCACCTGCGTTTCACAATACCTGCAAAGGCAATGATATTTCAGAAATCACATGCACAAACCTTGTTTTTTCATTCTTGACTGTTTTGTCATAAGAGCATGTCACTTGTTTCAGTGTTTTTTCAGCATTTTTTCAGCGTTTTTCACCCATTGAAAGCAATGAAGAGTGCAAAAACTGAGCAAAGAGCACAGCTATCACGATTTGCTGCGTTTTTCGTGCCAAAATCTGATAAAGTTGAATCTGATTTTTTTTTATGTACTAAACTTTATCTGCATGCACAGGTAAAAAATGTACCCTGACAAAACTGCAGTAAAAAATGCACCAAAAATAAGCAAAACCTGTTTTTTGTAAGCAGCTTAACCCCTTTACTCCTGAGGGTTGTTTGCATGTTAATGACCGGGTCAATTTTTACAATTCTGACCACTGTCCCTTTTTGAGGTTATAACTCTGGAACGCTTCAACGGATCTTGGCGATTCTGAGAATCTTTTCTCGTGACATATTGTACTTCATGTTAGTGGTAAAATGGCTTTGATATCACTTGTGTTTATTTATGAAAAAAATCGGAAATATGGCGAAAATTTTGAAAATTTTGCAATTTTCAAACTTTTCAAACAGAGAAATATGTCACATAAAATAGTTTCTAAATAACATTTCCCACGTCTACTTTACATCATTTTGGAAACAAATTTTTTTTTTGTTAGGAAGTTATAAGGGTTAAAATTTGACCAGCGATTTCTCATTTTTACAACAAAATTTACAAAACCATTTTTTTTAACGACCACCTCACATTTGAAGTCACTTTAAGGGCTCTATATGGCAGAAAATACCCAAATGTGACACCATTCCAAATCACCTCAAGGTACTCAACCAATAAGAATTATTAACCCTTCAGGTTCTTCACAGGAATTTTTGGAATGTAGAAGAAAAAAATGAACATTTAACTTTTTAGTCACAAAAATGATCTTTTATAAACAATTTCTTTATTTTCACAAGGGTAAAAGGAGAAAATTTACAGAAAAAGTTGTGCAATTTCTCCTGAGTACGCCAATACCCCATATGTGGGGGAAAACCACTGTTTGGGCCCCAGCAGGGCTTGGAAGGGAAGGAGCGCCGTTTGACTTTTTCAAACCAAAATGGGCTGGAATTGAGATTGGACGCCATATCGCGTTTGAAGAGAACCTGATGTGCCTAAACCATGGAAAACCCCCACAAGGGACACCATTTTGGAAACTAGACCCCCTAAGGAACGTATCTAGATGTGTGGTGAGCACTTTGAACCCACAAGTGCTTCACACAAGTTTATAACGTAGAGCCGTGACAAAAAAATCATATTTTTTCCACAAACATGATCTTTTAGTCCCCAATTTTTTATTTTCCCAAGGGTAAGAGGAGAAACTGGACCCCAAAAGTTGTTGTCCAATTAGTCCTGAGTACGTTGATACCCAATATGTGAGGGGGAACGACTGTTTGGGTACACGGCAGAGCTCAGAAAGGAAGGAGCGCCATTTGACATTTTCAAACCAAAATTGGCTGGAATTGAGATTGGACGCCATGTTGCATTTGGAGAGCCCCTGATGTGCCTAAATAGTGGAAATCCCCCAATTCTAACTTTAACCCTAACCCCAACACACCCTAACCCTAATCTCAACCCTAACCATAACCCTAACACTAACACACCCCTAACCCTAATCCCAACCCTAACCACAAACCTAACCCTAACACATCGCTAACCTCAACCCTAACCATAACCCTAACCACAAACCTAACCCTAACACACCCCTAACCCTAATCCCAACCCTAACCGTAATCCCAACCCTAACCCTAATCCCAACCCTAACACTAATCCCAACCCTAACCGTAATCCAAACCCTAACCCCAAATCTAGGCCCAACCCTAACCCTAATGTTAATCAAAAAGCAGGTGAATTCCAGCAGGATCCACAGGAAATCTTGATTGCTTAAAAAATAACTTTTATTCGGATCTTAAAATCAGAACAAATTATGTTCAATGCAAAAGAAGCACTAACATCATGACACACAAATTTTTTTTCAAACCCTAACTTTAGCCCTAACCGTAACCGTAACTTTAGCCCCAACCGTAACCTTAACTTTAGCCCCAACCCTAACCCTAACGGGAAAATTGAAATAAATACATTTTTTTAATTTTATTATTTTTCCCTAACTAAGGGGTAATAGAGGGGGGTTTGATTTACTATTTATAGTGGGTTTTTATGTTTGGCAGCTGTCACACACTAAAAGACGCTTTTTATTGCAAAAAATAGTTTTTGCATCACCACATTTTGAGAGCTATAATTTTTCCATATTTTGGCCCACAGTGTCATGTGAGGTCTTGTTTTTTGCGGGACGAGTTGACATTTTATTGGTACCACTTTTGGGCACATGACATTTTTTGATCGCTTTTTATTCTGATTTTTGGAAGGCAGAATGAACAAAAACCAGCAATTCATGAATATCTTTGTGGGGGGCGTTTACACCGTTCCGCGTGTGGTAAAATTGAAAAGGCAGTTTTATTCTTCGGGTCAGTACGATTACAGAGATACCTCATTTATATCATTTTTTTATGTTTTGGTGCTTTTATACAATAAAAACTATTTTATAGAGAAAATAATTATTTTTGCATCGCTTCATTCTGACAGCTATAACTTTTTTATTTTTTCGCTGATGACGCTGTACGGCAGCTTATTTTTTGTGGGACAAGATGACGTTTTCAGCGGCACCACGTTTATATCCTTTTTTAGATTGCGTGTTATTCCACTTTTTGCTTGGCGATATGATGATAAATCATTGTTTTTGCCTTTTTTTATGGTGTTCACTAAAGGGGTTAACTAATGGGACAGTTTTATAGGGCAGGTCGTTACGGACGCGGCAATACCAAATATGTGCACTTTTTATTTATTTTTTTTATTATTAAAATATTATTTATTATTAAAATATTATTTAATTCTTATTTTTACACTTTTTCCCACTATGGGACACTCATTTTGTGCAGGCTGATCGCTTCTATAGTATGCAGATCTGCATGCTATAGAAGCTGTCAGCGCTGCAGCTCCTATAGCACTGACCTGAGAGACTTCCTGGTCATCAATGCGCTTAACAGGAAGTCCCTCAGGCCTGGAGACTCGGATGTTGTCGTGATGACATCGGATCTCCATGGCAGCGATCGGGACCCCGCGGCATGCCGCAGGGTCTCCGATCCAAAAGCAGAGCCCTCTGCAGCCGCCGGAAAGCTGCGATCATCTTTGATCGCAGTGTGCTGGGAGTTAAAGTGCCGAGAGCGGTCCGTGACCACTCCTGGCACTTAGTGCCGGGTGTCAGCTGTGAAACTCAGCTGACACCCGGCCGAGATTGGCCACGCTCCCCCCGCGAGCGCGGCTGATCGCCCATGACGTACTATCCCGTCCCTGAGACTTAAGGCCCAGGTCACATGGATGGGATAGTACGTTATAGGGTAGAAAGGGGTTAAATGCAGCATGAACTTGGCATAAAAGAAATGCTGCAAAAACGCAACGTGTGAACATAGCCTTAGAAAGACAAGCCAGCAATATCTTTGCATGTCAAGTCCATTGCTGTGAAATCAGTGTTTGAATTGATATGCAAATAAAGCTGAAGATCTGCAGGCTTTGTCACTCCAGCTCTATTCTCTGTCCAGCGCTGCCTCTTCCTACGTGACTGACAGACTCTATGCTGTGTGACTTCAGGCAAAGGAGCCTTCGGTCAAGCAGGAGGAGGCGGCTCTGGGTGGGGAATAGAGCTGTAGTGACAAAAGCTTCAGATCTACACACTCTTTTGCATATCAATTCAAAAGCTGATTTATTAGGAACGGACTGGCCATAAAAAAGGTATTGGTGGACTTGTCTTTGAAAGAGCTACATGCACATATAAATAGTTTGAGGTGTGAAATCCTGCCGACAAATTCCCTTTAAGTATAGAAAATGTACAAAGATAAGGAAAATTACCGTATATTGCTCCTCATTTGGAACAGATTTTTGTGTTAGGCCGGGATCACACTTGTGACGAAGTCGTCCGACACTCGCATGTGAAATCCCAGCTCTGGCGCCGGCACTCGGGAGTGGAGCGAGCTGCTGCATAGAACTACATGCAGCCTTACACTCCACTCCCGAGGGCCGGCGCCAGAGCTGGGATTTCACATGCGAGTGTCGGACGACTTCGTCGCAAGTGTGATCCCGGCCTTAGCTAAAGAAAATGCACCAATAGGAGCATGAAAGCTTCAATATGTAGACAAGACATTAAGCTGTGATTTTACAACCTAATGAATTGTATGATTTGAGAAATCATCTGATGCATTTAATTCACTTTCATGTGAATATTCTGTATTTCAGAACACTTACGATATGTATCATTTATCAATATGCGATTCTGGCTGAGGGTATGTTTAGGAGACAAAGTACTTGTACAGAGTATTACAATGTGTCTCGAAATTTCCCAGAGGAGCATTGCACGGCGAATAAGCCTCCTTACCTTGGCATGCCAGAGACGGTAGGTCACTCTCGAAAGGGAGAAACGTTACCTGTTAGACCCCAGACCAGAGCCTCTCAGCTAACAAAATCAGATCTCATACTTTGCACTGATGAGGGGCAATACCCCGAAACCCCGTGTCTGCAAATTGAGATTCTGATTTGGCTTTTATCCTAAGTCACATTTCAAGGCTCGTTAAGGGTCGATAGAAACTTGTAGGATTGCTGCGTCCAACATATGGCGCTTTAGAGTGCTCTGAAGAGGCAATTTGCATATTAAATGTGTCTCATAAACATTTCTCTTGATATGAGGATACAAGAGTGGGGCATAGCAGATATGAGGAACGTGTTAGATTTATTAGCAAGTTTGTTAGCTGTTGCCACGGGGATAATGGTTATGGATTTCCTATAGGACCCTGCTTTGTCTGTTTATTGGGGCCTTTGCATGTAATTTCCGGAGCCTCCGACACTTTAGGTGTCTTTCTCTCGCAGTTATTTGTTGCAGTTTTTGGGCCTCTCACAATTCCTCCCTCTTTGCACGGTCTCTCCCTTGACTTTCACAACGAGTAATAGAGGGAATGGAGCCAGAACTCTTAAATCTAGGGCAGAAGAGGAGGGTGTGAGGGGGTCAGTTAGGTGAGGGCATAAAAGAGAAGGGGAGGGGTGACGAGGGAGGGGCCGATGGGGAGAGAAGCACAGCAGAGAGACAAACAACATCCTCACCCCCACAGAACAGTGTGTTCAGGCACATCAGTGTGTCTGGATGGGCGCTACTGTGCATAGCCTTGGTACTGTGTGTTATTGAGCCTTGGAATGTCAGACCCAGTGTCTGTGCAAGCTACTGTGCAAACTGCAGATGTGGCAGTCACATTTATTCATTTATTGTGTTTATTATGCGGAACTGTTTGTCCACTTTGATATTTTCTTAATTAATGCAATCCATTTTGCAGCTGTGCAAAATGGCATTCTAAGCCGTGCTGCTTTCTTCTGTGTTTTTGATGACACTCTAATCCCCGCTGCTTTCTTCTATGTTCTTGATCTGGGCCGATGATGTGATAATAAATTATAAATTATTGATTATCGTAAAGAAATCATTTAGAATAAAAAATTGTGACACCAGTCATTACATGTTATATTGAAATTTAAGACCCATCCCTATCCTAGCGTTCCTGCGTACGCTTACTCCTGCTCGTATATAAGTGCAATACCACCTGAAAGCAGTCATTTTCTGTTATGTTTAAACACAATATGTCACACAAAAGGAAACGGATGGATTGTAAAAAATAGATTTACTCCAGGAAATAAACAGTAATAAAAAATATTATTCCTAAATCAATAGTCTTGTACCCTAGACAGGAAATGGTTAATGCTGACAACAGTGACAAACCTTTATCTCTCCTGTGGCAATAGAGGTCACTCCAAGGACATGCACAGATATATATGCATATAATATATGCTGATATTGCCTCAGAATCTTTCATTTCTGGGGTTTCTAAGATCACGATATAAACTGAAGGCCCCTTGTTTCCTTGCAATCAGAGGTTGTCTTTAGGATGTCCCACTGGTGTTAAGGCTGGGTCTCATATAGCGATACACCAGCGATCCCGACAACGATCAGGATCGCTGGTGTATCGCTACATTATCGCTGCTGAGCTGCCAAACAGGCAGCAATCAGTACAAGCGACACTGCGGGTAACATCGCTTAGTTACCCGCAGTGTACGTTGGATACCAGCGCCCTGATGCAGGGAGCTGGTAACCAAGGTACACATCGTGTTTCCAGGCGCTGCGCAGTGCCTGGAAACCCGCTGTGTACCTTGGTTACCAGCTCCCTGCAGCAGGGCGCTGGTATCCAAGGTACACAGCGGGTTTCTAGGCACAGCCCCGCGCCTGGAAACCCGCTGTGTACCTTGGTTACCAGCGGATCGCTGGTCTCCCGCCTGTCACACGCAGCGATGCGTGTGTGTAGCCCAGCTACGCAGGCACACATAAAGTCCAGGAGAGTGCACAGGAAAGTAACAGCAACGCTTGATATTCATTCACTGTCACTCACACCTTCAGACACACCCATCTGATATATAGGAGGGAGTGACACGTATCTGAGGTGGTTAGTCAGTCAGCCAACCTAGGAGGGAGAGTAGTGGAATCTGGCTCCTGTCTACGGACGGATCAGTTCAGTGTCAGTCCAAGTGGGACTTAGAGGATACTGAGGGCTACTCAGCGAGCCCTAGAGAAAACTGACCACGCCATTGAAAGTACAAGTGTTTATGTTAAGAGCGGGAAGCAGGGCGAAGGGCGCAGTGGAGAAGACAGAGCAGTGCTACAGGTATTGGATTGCCTGCACTAAATTGCCGGACACCGGGGTCCGAAGCGTTGCTATTGTTTCAAGCATAGTAACAAGAAAACCGGAGGCATCTGGACTACAGGTCGCAGAGAGCAGCCCTAAGTGTCAATACGTAACCGGAGTCAGGTGGAACAGGGACTTTGAGTCAAGTGCACGACAAAAGTAAGGACTTAGTTTCATCACTTACTGTAGAAGGCTCCACCACAACGTTGGCCGGGCAGTACAGCTACTGAGAAAGCTGGAGATTCAGAGTTAACTTCGCTTCAGGCAAGTTGGACTCACATGTACATTGAAGTTAAGGAGGCCTCTAACCTGCTCAGCTGTTACCGGAATGTGCACTCTCCACCCGACCAGCTCCCCGGGATCTGCTTGAACCACCATCAGTAAAAGGTATGAAAAGGAGCTACCTTGTGTGTGACTGAATTATTATCTATACCCTGCATCATCATCATCATAGACTTCCAGGGACTCGTCTCACCTGTGGGAGACTACCACCCAGCTGCCCCCATAACATCCCCTGTGAAAGTCCTTATAGCAGCGCTGGTTCAATTAACCAGATACCACAGGTGGCGTCACGAACTACCTATCCTAAATATCCCCCATTGGATGAGCGCCCAGGGCCACGGACCGAGCCACCGCTACCAGTGACAACTCCCATAGATTTCCATGGGCTCGGCTCCGAGTACCCCATTGCCCTGGTACTAAGTGCGACTCACGTGCCTGTCAGCGGGAGACCAGCGATCAAAAAAATGTCCAGACATTTCAGCGACGATCAGCGATACCCGGCAGGGGGGCTGATCGTCGCTGAATGTCACACACAGCGATATCGCTGGGGAGATCGCTGCTGCGTCACAAAACTAGTGACTCAGCAGCGATCTCGCTAGCGATATCGCTATGTGAGACGGGCCCTTAAGGAAAGTGATGTTGTCATTGACATGTCTAGTCTGCCCTTGGTGGATGAACGTAGGTTTGCAGGGAGCTGCCATGCGCCTGACAAGACTTCTAATTTCAGAACCGGCTCAGTTTAAGGCATTTTTCACACGGTATAATACGGGCACATCTGTGTCCACAAGTTCCCACTTGACCACTGGATTTATGAATAAACCACATCGTAGAGAAAGTAAGAACTGGTCTTGATAACACACAGTCACTGAACTCAAGTAAAATAAAGCAGGCAACATGGTGATTAACACTCTTGCTCGGGGGGTGTTAGAGGTCAAGTTCCCGCTTCTGCACAGGGGGAATCTCGAGCCGTTCCCGCTGCGGTCCCCCATCCGTCTCCGGCCACAGTGGAGTCTCCTCAGCAGAGACGTCAGTCCCAGCGTCTTGCACAGCCTAGTACTGTGCAGAGGTTTACGGCTGCCTCTCCAGGTTCTGCTATTGTGGCCAGTACTGGTTAGCGGCGAGAAGACGTCTTTAGGACTAAGTCCTGCGTTTCCTCTTCTGAGCATGCCCAGGGTAAGATCTCTCATTGGAGATCAAGGGTCACATGCTCAGGTACTGCAGCAGCTCCTATTGGTCCGCCAGGAAGGTCCTGAAACTACATGTGTTCTGAACAGTGTCTCATTGGTCCTTTTCTGGCAGGCCCTGTAGTTGCTACTATAAAAGGGTTGTATGGCCATGCGGCCATGCGCTAGTATCATTTGCATTATGTGCTTTGCGCCAGTGTGATCATGCACGCATGTGGTTAGGGCTCGGCTGAAATAAGTCCCTAGAATACCGGCACCTCCGGTGAGGAGATTTGTGTGCATGTGTTTAGGGTTTGGCTGAAATAAGCCCCTAGAATACCGGCTTCTCCGGTGAGGAGATTGCTTGATTGCTTTTCTGACTGCATGATCACGGACTGCTATCCGCCCAGCAGTTATCTGTGTATCCCTGTGGAGTTAACAGGACACAGTACCTATCTCTGCGTCTCTACCTCAGCGACTCTGTGGTGTAACAGAGTTTGCTTATACCGCCATATAGTGCCACAGTATTTATATTTGCGACTCTGTGAAGTAACAGAGTTCGCCTACACCGCCATCTTACTAGCAGCAAGCTCTGCCTGCACGGTGGACCCCGGGCTGCGAATGCATCCACTATTTATATTTATCTGGTGCGTTCCGCAGACCCTAACAGGGGGTTTATGGGTTCATATCCCACCAAGGACAACATTTGTATAGAGATTATGTATTCTCCCCATGTTTGCGTGGGTTTACTCCAGGTTCTCTTGTTTCCTCCCATACTCCAAAGACATACTGATAGGGAATCTAGATTATGAGTCCCAGTGGGAACAGATGATGTCTGTAATGCGCTTTGGAATATGTTGGTGCAATTTAAGGAAAATAAATAAGTAAAACTCAGTCATGAACCACAATGTCTTAAGGCACTGTCACACTTAGCGATCGCACCAGCGATCATGACAACGACACGACCTGGCGAGATCATTGGTGCGATCGCTATGTGGTCGCTAGTAGCTTCCAAACACAAAGATCTCATGAGAGATCAGCGATCTGTATAACGACCTCTGCGGTTGTTGGGAAAACCTAGTCCCGCCTGCGACACTGGTGAAGTCGTTCATAAAGGGTGTCACACTCAGCGATTCAGGCTCACCAGCGGGACACCAACGACCAAAAAACGGCTCAGAACGTTCATAAGCGATCAGCGACATCGCAGCGGGGCCACATCGCTGCTACATGTCACACACAGCTAAGTTGCTAATGAGATCGCTACTGAGTCATAAAATTGGTGATGCCGTAGCGATCTCGTTAACTATCTCGCTTAGTGTGACAGTACCTTTAGGACGCTGAAGATAGACAGCAAATGCTTTACACAATGATGTTTGGGCTCAGCCAAAAGAGAATGGCTGAGTACATGTGTGGCCCAGCTATGTAAGGCACACATAAAAATCCAGGAGAGTGCACAGGAAGGTAATCGCAACGCTTGATATGCATTCACTGCCACTCACTTTTTCAGACACGCCCATCTGAGATATAAGAGGGAGTGACACGTAGCAATTGGGGAGTGAGTGTTCCGTTTGATTTCAGTCAGTTAGCTTCTGTCTAAGGACAGAGCAGCCATTCAGTCTCAGTCCAGTCTGGACTTGGAGGATACTGAGAGCTGTGCAGCGAGCTCTGGGAGAAAGCTGACATTTCCATCGAAAGCTACAAGTGCTTATGTTAAGAGCGGGAAGCAGGGCGAAGGGCGCAGTGGAGAAGACAGAGAGAAGTGCTACAGGTATTGGATTACCTGCACTAAATTGCCGGACACCGGGGTCCGAAGCGTTGCTAGTGTTTCAAGCATAGTAACAAGAAAACCGGAGGCATCTGGACTACAGGTCGCAGAGTGCAGCCCAAAGCGTCAATACGTAACCGGAGTCAGGGAGAACGGGGACTTTGAGTCAAGCGCAGACAAAAGTAAGGACTTAGTTCTCACCACTTAGAAGGCTCCACCACAATGTTGGCCGGGCATGACAGCTATTGAGAAAGCTGGAGAGTTCAGAGTTAACTTCGCTTCAGGCAAGTTGGACTCACATGTATATGGAAGTTAAGGAGGCCTCTAACCTGCTCAGCGGTTACCCGAATGTGCACTCTCCACCCCGACCAGCTCCCCGGGACCTGCTTGAACCATCTACCAGTAAAGGTATGAAAAGAAGCTGCATTGTGTGTGACTGAATTCTTATCTACACCCTGCATTATCACCATAGACTTCCAGGGACCAGTCTCACCTGTGGGAGACTTACCACCCAGCTGCCCCATAACATCCCCTGTGAAGATCCTAATAGCAGCGCTGGTCCAATTGACCAGATACCACAGGTGGCATCACGAACTACCTATTCTAATAATCCCCTGTAAATATTCCCCATCGCTTGACTGCCAGGGCCACGGACCGAGTCCCGCTGCCAGTGACAACTCCCATAGAAATCAATGGGCTCGGCTCCGAGTACCCCATAGCCCTGGTATCCACAATTGTGGTGCGAGTCAATTAAACTTGGCGTCACGAACAGGATGCGAAACTTGCAATTGTGAGTCCTGTGTGCCTATATTAAACTGTTTGGTGAAAAAGACTGCTGCATTTGGCGCCAAATACCGCCATTTTACCGCCAGATTGGCGCCCTGAGGCGCTGGTGAAGAAGGTGGGCGTGCATTCGTGGGCGTGTACCCCCCCTGTGGCGCGAAAGATATGGCCGCCCTCTCCAAATGCTACTATAATGTGCGGTCCTGCCCCACTGCTAAAGAAATCCGCCTCCTCTTCATCCTCTATGCGAAGAGGAGGAGACGCAAATCCCGCCTCCACGGAAGAGACCAGATTGTTCCTGATGGAAACTACAGTCTGGCCTGGGACGAGATGGCGGAAGGACAGGAGAATCTGTGCAGAGGACGGAGGCATATAAACCCTGCTTACCGGAAGATTTATCACCTGTGCCGGAGCTGTCCCCAGATCGGGACACTAGCACCGCTATGCTGGAGCTGCAGAAGGAGAACGCGGAGCTCAGAAGACAAATCCAATGTCATACAGATTTGCAGGAGACGGAGAGACGCTGGCGTGCCCAGACACAGCGGCTGCTGTGGGACGCAGTGCTCTCTCCACAAGCATAACGCCGTCTCCTAATTTCCCAAGTTCCCTGCTGAAAAAGGCTAAAGAGAGATCGGAGGTTGCCCCCAAAAGTGCTGTACCTGATCCCACCGATGCGGAGGTGGAAGAGAAGGAGGCTGAGGAGGTCCTGCCCGGTCCGGAGTGCCAGCCAGGCCAGGAGGCCACAGCAGAGTACGGTTCCCCGGTAAGGTCACCGGAGGGGTCCCAGCCATCATTGCCGGAGATCGACTGGGATGAGATGGAGCGTCTGGACGACGTGACTTACGACCTCCAAACCGGAAATGCCTGGCAGCACTGTGAGAAAGTGAGACTGCAGCAGGAGGAAGAGCGAAACATACAGCGGTCCCGGCAACGCCAGCATGAGGAGTTCATCGCTGATAAGGAAACCGTCCGCCGAGATAAAGGTACCCGACGGGAACCGCGGCGGCAGGGGTGCGTCACCGAGTTTCAGCTCCGCAAGGGCTGGGGCTTTATCCGCGAGCCGGGCCTCTATGCAGGGGTCTTTGTGAGCCGCCGGGACGTGGAGTCCCACTTGCCCATCGGTCATCCTGGGAGGGACCTGATAAATGGGGACATTGTGAGCTACACACGTCACTGGGGCTTAAAGGGGTGGTATGCCCTGAACGTCTCCATCGTCAGTGACCCCGTCCCCGACGCCGGTACCGAAGCGTCCCAGTCCCGAGCTCTCACCGCACCAGGCCGTGCCCCGGCATCGCCCCCTGCATATCCTCTCGACCCACGTCGCCCCCTGCATCGCAATCGGCGACCTACTCGGCATCGCAATCTGCGACCCACTTTGCAACGCCCCCTGCGGCTATCTCAGCAACGCATCCGGCATCGCAAGTTAATGTGGCCCCTGCAGTGACGCAATCGGCGTCCTCCAGAAAAAGAGAACCCGTTGGGTCCACCGTTAAAATGAGAACTGTGGCCACTCAAACGCTAATAGCAGGTCATGACTTGTTTGTAATGCGTTCGAAGGAACACCGCGTCGTTCCAGCCCCAGGAGTGGAAGACGTTATAGAAATTAGCAAGAAAAGTGAAGACCGGTAGGACCCAGACAGGGGTTTACCGTATCCAAGAATTGTAAAAAGTTGATAAAAGAAGATTTGCCAATTTGCACTTTATTGCTGTGTATGATGATATTTTATATATTGAGTAGAATACCCGGGTGGGTACAAGGTTAAAGAGTTTAAAAAGCTAAGGAAGTAAATGTGTTGATTGCATAGTTTGCATAAAATACCCCGGTTGGGTAAATACAGTTAAATTATAATGTGAATACTGGAAGTGTATATATGTGTTTAACCAACCCTCATGGACTGAGAGGCTGTGGACTGTGCCAGCCCAAGAACTTGCTTTGTAAATAGTTGCGCTTCGGTGCATTATCTTGGTTTTACATGAAACCATTGCTATCTACCTCTGAAGAAAAACCCGTATGGTGTGGCCTAGAGTGAGGTCTGCAGTCAGAAGTCCTGCAGCCCACCCAGGACCCACGTGGGAGGTTTTTGGTGCGGGTCCTCCACAAGTATCTTGTATTTATGAGAATGTTTTGATACTTTTGATTCTTTTGTATTTCTTCTAATGTACAAATTGTAACGTTCAAGAATCCGTACCTCCCGGATGGGATGAGTTAAAATGTTATGTTTAATGCAAAACAAAAATGTTTTTCTTTTTCTCTTTTACAGCCCGGGAGTGCTGTGTTTAATCAAGGGGGGATGTGTGGCCCAGCTATGTAAGGCACACATAAAAATCCAGGAGAGTGCACAGGAAGGTAATCGCAACGCTTGATATGCATTCACTGCCACTCACTTTTTCAGACACGCCCATCTGAGATATAAGAGGGAGTGACACGTAGCAATTGGGGAGTGAGTGTTCCGTTTGATTTCAGTCAGTTAGCTTCTGTCTAAGGACAGAGCAGCCATTCAGTCTCAGTCCAGTCTGGACTTGGAGGATACTGAGAGCTGTGCAGCGAGCTCTGGGAGAAAGCTGACATTTCCATCGAAAGCTACAAGTGCTTATGTTAAGAGCGGGAAGCAGGGCGAAGGGCGCAGTGGAGAAGACAGAGAGAAGTGCTACAGGTATTGGATTACCTGCACTAAATTGCCGGACACCGGGGTCCGAAGCGTTGCTAGTGTTTCAAGCATAGTAACAAGAAAACCGGAGGCATCTGGACTACAGGTCGCAGAGTGCAGCCCAAAGCGTCAATACGTAACCGGAGTCAGGGAGAACGGGGACTTTGAGTCAAGCGCAGACAAAAGTAAGGACTTAGTTCTCACCACTTAGAAGGCTCCACCACAATGTTGGCCGGGCATGACAGCTATTGAGAAAGCTGGAGAGTTCAGAGTTAACTTCGCTTCAGGCAAGTTGGACTCACATGTATATGGAAGTTAAGGAGGCCTCTAACCTGCTCAGCGGTTACCCGAATGTGCACTCTCCACCCCGACCAGCCCCCCGGGACCTGCTTGAACCATCTACCAGTAAAGGTATGAAAAGAAGCTGCATTGTGTGTGACTGAATTCTTATCTACACCCTGCATTATCACCATAGACTTCCAGGGACCAGTCTCACCTGTGGGAGACTTACCACCCAGCTGCCCCATAACATCCCTGTGAAGATCCTAATAGCAGCGCTGGTCCAATTGACCAGATACCACAGGTGGCGTCACGAACTACCTATTCTAATAATCCCCTGTAAATATCCCCCATCGCTTGACTGCCAGGGCCACGGACCGAGTCCCGCTGCCAGTGACAACTCCCATAGAAATCAATGGGCTCGGCTCCGAGTACCCCATAGCTCTGGTATCCACAATTGTGGTGCGAGTCATACACAAGAGATGATTATCTACTGCCAACTATGCAAGAAAGCGCTGGTTCCCTACAGGTTGAAATGGAACCTGTCATGTAGAATATGAGCTATGATCTGCAAGCAGCATGTGATAGAGCAGAGAGAGCTGAGCAGATTGATATACAGTTTTGCGGGAAAAGATTTAGAATAATTAGTATTCAATGAAATCCTGGTTCTTTATATACTTAGGAGTCCAATAGGCGGTCCTAATCAGTGATCGGCAGCCTTCTCTGTGTAATTGGATATACATTAGATTAAAGTCAGCTCATAAACTTTGTCAGGATTGGCTAATCATCTGATGTATATGGGGCCTCCAAATACTCCACCAAAGGGTTTTAGGTAAAAGGGTGATAGGGAAGTTTGAAGTCAGACGTTCAATTCTTTTTTCTCCCTGTAGATAAGCTTGCGCCCACCCTCCTCATAGAGAGCACCTAAATGCGTGTCCCAGCAAGCACTAATATGTATGGGGTAGTCAGAAAAGATAGCTATTTACTGTTGACTTATTCCGTCAATAGCTATGTAAGATGTAAGGACCCTTAGCACAGAGACAGAGGGGATTTAAAGGGATAAAGTCTGAAAGTTACACAAGTTACAGAGTTTTATGTCAGTCATCTCAGCTCCTATCTACTAATCTTCTAATTCTGTCTGTCTGTAACGGAAATCCCGCATCGCTGATTGGTCGCGCACGGCTGGACGTCCCGCCACCTCTCTGCTCAGCTGCCTCCGGATTGGATTTGGGTGTTGCTGGGGGAGTGGTACGGGCACGCCCCTTGGATACCCAACCACGGCCTTGTCAACGTCACAGGGACTGTCACAGAACCTGTGTTACAGAGCAAATGGAGGGGAAAATGACCAAATGGAGGGGAAAATAATTATTGCGGTGTGATGGCACGATGTGTGTGGGCGGCTGTGGTTGCTCACGCCGGCCCTGCGTAGTTCACTCATGTTTACTAAACAAGTTCTGTCAGTCACAGTGCGACATAGTTCACTCACGTTTACTGAACACGTTCTGTCACTACTACATATTCTAGAATACCCGATGTGTATAAGCACATATAGGATACAACTATACAAGCTCCTTTTCAGAAAATATTTCCGCAAATAGTGTTTGTGATTTGGTAAAAATAATGAAATGGAAGTAACAATATAAATATTAGTGTGGTTTATGATCATTTTCATTTTGTAGCGGAATATTTGCCTCAATGCGTAGAGTAATAGGGCGCATGAAATGGCCATCAGAGAGCAATGAGCATTAAAACGGTTTGAGATCAGCAGTAGACAGAAAAAAAGACGGAGAAGGGCAATCTTTCTAAAGATGCAGACTGTGGAAAGGACGGTCAGAAGTAGCACCAGGTGCACGTGTCCAAATAGTAGGTAAAAAACCAATGCTGCTCCAGCCGGTGCCTCAAATGAGGAGAAAAAAAAAGTGGGATAAAGATCAAAATACCCGGTCCAAAGGGGCACAAAGGATAAAAATTAGTTTAAAAAAGCTCATTTATTGACCACAATGTGTTTCGACAGATGAATCTCTCTTCATCAGGTAGCAATGATCTTTCTAAACATAGCATATCTATACAAACTGTGCCTCTGGCTATGTTCACACATTCTGTTTTTGCTGCTTTTTTATGCAAATTTGAAGCTGCGTTTTACAGTAACTTCAAAAGCTATGAGATTTTAAAAATCTCATGCACACATGAGACTGATTTGCAAAACTAATTTCTGACTGATTTGATGTCACTTCTTTCAGTGTTTTTTCACCCATGGAAAGCAATGAGTATGTGCAAAAACGCAGGAAAAAACGCAGGTATCAAGTTTTGCTGCATTTTTGGTGCAAAAACCTTAAGGCTACTTTCACACATCAGTTTTTTGTGTCAGGCATAATCCGTCCTATGCCTGATAGGACGGATCCGGCGCTGATTTTGAAAAAACTGATGCAACTGATCAGTTTTCTTGCCGGATCCGTCCTGACCTTTTCAACCCGGAAAGATAAAATTTAGGTACGAATGTCCGGACCGAGGAGAGAGAGAGAGAGACCTTGGTTTCCGGATCAGTTTTTTGATGGATTTGTCAAAAGACTGGTCCGGTTCCATAGACTTGCATTGTTTCCGGCCGCCTGAAGCGCCGATTCAGGCACTATCAGGCGAGTCCGGAAAAAAAAAAAAGTTGCAGCCAGCGTCTTGTCCGGCCGCCGGAATGTACATTTCCGACGGATCCGGCCAAAAACGGATGCAACGCAATGACATCAGGCGCGATCCGGCGCTAATGATAGTCAATGGTAAAAAAACACGCCGGATCGCGCCTGACGTCAAAAGACTGATGTGTGAAAGCAGCCTAAGGAAGTTGCATCACGATTTTTTGGGGAACGCTAAACTTTATCAGCATGCACAGGAGACAACAAAAACGCAGGTGTCTTTTATACTGATATCAAGTTCAAACAGGTGCTATTACTACAGGTGATGAGTGGAGGACAGAAGAGCCTTTTAAAGAAGAAATTCCAGGACTGTGAGAGCCAAAAATCTTGCATGTTTTTAGGTGACCAAATACTTATTTTCCACCATAATTTGCCAAATAAATCTTGCCAAATCAGACAAGGTGATTTTCTGGATTTTTTTTCTCATTTTGACTCTCATAGCTGTGGTCTACCTATGATGTCAATTGCAGGTCTCTCTCATCTTTTTAAGTGGAAGAATTTGCACAACTGGTGGCTGACTACTTTTTATCACCACTGTATCTCCATCCTAGAGTGTGGTCCAGGATATAAAAATTTAGCCTCTGGACTCACTCAGAGATCTGTGTGCTCTGGAGGTGAGCTGGCCTCCAGAGTTGTGCTCTTGTCAAACAGAGCTGAAGATTGCTTTCTGAGCAGGCAGACCCCACAGTTATACGGAGTGTAATGAGTACTGTTTGTTTGTGCCAACAAGACTGAATATGTCTATTTTGTTTTGGACTGGTTTATGAATTATGTTTTTATTAAACCAGTTGAAGATTTAAACAAAAAACATTTCTCTGATTACCTCATTAAGCAGCTAAGTGAGCCGATCTACTACAGTTGTTGCTAGAAGTGCGGGCAAGATCCCCAGGAAGAAAGTGTGACGGCTGTGGACTAACTACATGTCCTGGGTGCAGGTGGTTATTAGGATAGATTAGCGGTCGGACAAAAGGGAGGAGCTGATCAAGCACGTAGTCCAAGGCCAGCAGCAGGAAGCCCAGCAACAACAGCTAGCACAACAGGAAACAAACTGTTCGTTCAGCAGCTCCAGCAGCAGCATTAAGAGGTCATAATGTCGCAGATGAAACTCCTCGCAGATGCAGTCCATAGCAAGGTGACCACCCCATCTCCAAGTTCAGGTATTGACTCACACATCTGGAAGGCGGTAAGAGGTGCTATGCAAAAGATGACCCAAGTTGACATCGAGGTATTTTAAACTGTTCTCAAAAGGGCCGCAGAGCTGAAAAGCTCCGGCCAGAGCAGTGGACGGAGGTACTGGTGCCCTAGCTAACTGGCGAGCCCCAAGAGGCTTATTATGATCTGATGTGTGGCCCAGCTGCGCTTGGTACACATGTTCCAGGAGTATGTGCTGAAAGGTAATTGCAAAATCTGATATTCATTCACACTTCACTTCCCTAGGAGCCACCAGAGGGAGCCCCTTAGATTCAGGTATTTAGGGGCGTGGAGAAATGCAGCAGTAGGCATTCTAGCCAGTCAGCTATTCTAGTTGTTGGTTGTACCTCAGAGAAGAGATCAGAACGGCAGTTACCTCAGACAAGCTGTGAGGGACAGATCAGTTCTCCTCAGGACACCAGAGTGAGAGGATTCCTGTCAGAGCTCAGTCTGAGCTAGAGAGAGGAGAGACAGAAGACAGGGAAGGAAAGATTGCAAGCTGATATCTCAGAACAGACAGATTGCTAGTACCCTATGTATGTGGAAAGTGACTCTCGGAGCAAGCGTGTATTCAGTCTGACGGAACGTCCTGAGAGCTGCTCTGGACAGAGTCTTTGAAGGAAAGAAGGAAGGGGACTACAGTTTGCGGAACATCGAGTTAACTGAGAACAGTCAGTGTGAAGGAAGAGAAAGAAAGCTGACAACTACACCTACTGCTACCCGTGCTTATGTTAAGGGTAAGAGTGAGGCGACGGGCGAGTGGTGACCCAAGAAAGGAGTGATTTCGGTGACAGATCACCTTCACTTGACTAACCGGACACCGGGGTCCGAAGTATTGCTAGAACCTTTACGGCTAGTGAGAGAAACACCGGAATCCTTGCTGGACTTCAAGTCACAGAAGGTAGCCCTAAGTGCCGATACGTAACAGGAGTCAGGGGGAACAGGACGGAGGTGGCCTGATCAGCCACAACGGCTTAGTTCTTTCCAACATCTGGTCACCAGAGATAGAAAAGGCTCCACCACAATGTCGACCGGGCGTAGCTGTGATACATAGAGTTGAACTTCGCTTCACGCAGGTTGGAAACTCACACATTAAAGGGAAAGGAGGCCTTAAACTCACTCAGCGATTACCTGAATGTGCATTCTCCACCCTGACCAGCTTCCCGGGAAATACCTGCAACCTTCAACAGTAAAGGTATGTAAAGAGACAAGCTTGTGTGTGTTTGACTTATTACCTGAACCTTGCATCACCATAGACTTTGAGGGAACAGTCTCGCCTGTGGGAGACTTAACATCTAGCTGCCCAATAACATCCCCTCAGAAGATTAACCCTGCAGCGCTGGTCTATCTGATCAGAAACCACAGGTGGCGTCACGAACAACTATTACTACAATCCCCTGTAAATATATCCCCCATTGTATGAGCGCCCAGGGCCACGGACCGAGCTCTGCTGCCAGTGACATTCCCCATAGACTTCCATGGGCTCGGTGCCGAGTACCCCATAGCCCTGGTACCATGTGCGCATCATTTTTGGCGTCACGAACAGGATACGAAGCTTACAATTTGTGAGTCCTGTGTGCCTTTGTGGACTGTTTTGTGCAGAAAAGACTGTGTGCAGTATTTGTGATTTTTGGCGCCATTTTTTGCCATTTTGCCGCCATATTCGCACCCTGAGGCGCTGGTGAAGAAGGTGGGCGTGCATTCGTGGGCGTGCCCCCCACCGTGGCGCGAAAGAGATGTCCGCCGACCCTAAATGTGACTGCCTTAACCGGACACCCCCATCAGCAAGGGAAGTCCGCCTCCTGATCCCGAAGGGAGTGAAGAGGAGGAAAAGGAAAAAGATGGCTGCCGGTTGTGAGCTGTCACGGGAGGGAATGAAGGAGCTCACCCTCCCCAGCATTGAAGTGGAGCAAAGTTGTCGGACTCTAAAGCTGCGGCTGCAGCAGAATCAATCGCTCCCTGCCCAGAGCGCGCGACTGACACCCGCGCCATCACCTGAGCTAGTGGCTGAAATCTGGCCGGAGGCCTTGCCCGGACCGGAACGCCAGCTAGGCCCGGAACCAGACACCGTACCTGGAGCAGAGGAGGATCCCGACATCGGAGCTGCCACCACAGCGGAGGCACCCGGCTCCACGGAGGAGCCCACAGAGGAACGTCTTCTCACGCCGCCTGCACAAGATCCGTGCCTGCCATCAGCATCACCGGAGGAAGACAGACCCTGCGGCCTGGAGACCGGGACGAGCCGACTCCCGCACCTGATGTGCTGAGCGCCGCCTGTCCCAGCAGCGGATGCAGCAGATGAGAGGTACTGTCAGGGGACTGCGGCAGGCTGGAGGGCTGGAGATGATCCGGTGGTGGAGTCGATGATCCTGGTGCTAGGCACTGGGCCCGTGATAGGAACGGTCCTGTGCTGGCACCGCCACCAGGTGTCACCCCAAGCTAAGTAAATGTCTAACCTGGACAAGGTTTCAGTACTGTAAATAGTTGATGAAGTATTGCTGCACCTGGACAGGTGCCTGCTGTATTTGGAATGTTTGCATAGTATACCCCAGTTGGGTAAGAAGTTGTATGATATGTGATTTTTTGAAATGTTCTTATGCAAGGACTGCGTGCTGAGGACTCTTGCAGCACAAAACTTTAATTGTAAATAGTTCGCACTTCGGTGCCCCATCTTGGTTTTACATAAAGCCTATACTACCTCTGAAGAAAAACCCGTATGGTGTGGCCTAGAGTGAGGTCTGCAGCTAGAAGTCCTGCAGCCCACCCAGGACCCACGTGGAGGTTTTTGGTGCGGGTCCTCCACAAGAATCTTATGTTGTATTTATTGATGTGAAAAGTATTTTGATATTTTTCTACTTGCCTATGTATACATTGTAACGTTAAAGAGTCCTTACCTCCCGCAAGGGATGAGTTATATTGTTGATGTTATTTATAAAAATGTTTTCTTTTTCTATTTCAGCCGGAAGTGCTGAGATAACTAGGGGGGGATGTGTGGCCCAGCTGCGCTTGGTACACATGTTCCAGGAGTATGTCTGAAAGGTAATTGCAAAACTGATATTCATTCACACTTCACTTCCCTAGGAGCCACCAGAGGGAGCCCCTTAGATTCAGGTATTTAGGGCGTGGAGAAATGCAGCAGTAGGCATTCTAGCCAGTCAGTATTCTAGTTGTTGGTTGTACCTCAGAGAAGAGATCAGAACGGCAGTTACCTCAGACAAGCTGTGAGGGACAGATCAGTTCTCCTCAGGACACCAGAGTGAGAGGATTCCTGTCAGAGCTCAGTCTGAGCTAGAGAGAGGGAGAACAGAGACAGAAGGAAAGATTGCAAGCTGTTATCTCAGAACAGCAGATTGCTAGTACCCTATGTATGTGGAAAGTGACTCTCGGAGCGAGCGTGTATTCAGTCTGACGGAAACGTCCTGAGAGCTGCTCTGGACAGAGTCTTTGAAGGAAGAGAAGGAAGGGGACTACAGTTTGCGGAACATCGAGTTAACTGAGAACAGTCAGTGTGAAGGAAGAGAAAGAAAGCTGACAACTACACCTACTGCTACCCGTGCTTATGTTAAGGGTAAGAGTGAGGCGACGGGCGAGTGGTGACCAAGAAAGGAGTGATTTGGTGACAGATCACCTTCACTTGACTAACCGGACACCGGGGTCCGAAGTATTGCTAGAACCTTTACGGCTAGTGAGAGAAACACCGGAATCCTTGCTGGACTTCAAGTCACAGAAGGTAGCCCTAAGTGCGATACGTAACAGGAGTCAGGGGAACAGGACGGAGCGGCCTGATCAGCCACAACGGCTTAGTTCTTTCCAACATCTGGTCACCAGAGATAGAAAAGGCTCCACCACAATGTCGACCGGGCGTAGCTGTTGATACATAGAGTTGAACTTCGCTTCACGCAGGTTGGAAACTCACACATTAAAGGGAAAGGAGGCCTTAAACTCACTCAGCGATTACCTGAATGTGCATTCTCCACCCCGACCAGCTTCCCGGGAAATACCTGCAACCTTCAACAGTAAAGGTATGAAAGAGACAGCTTGTGTGTGTTTGACTTATTACCTGAACCTTGCATCACCATAGACTTTGAGGGAACAGTCTCGCCTGTGGGAGGACTTAACATCTAGCTGCCCAATAACATCCCCTCAGAAGATTAACCCTGCAGCGCTGGTCAATTGATCAGAAACCACAGGTGGCGTCACGAACTATTACTACAATCCCCTGTAAATATCCCCCATTGTATGAGCGCCCAGGGCCACGGACCGAGCTCTGCTGCCAGTGACATTCCCCATAGACTTCCATGGGCTCGGTGCCGAGTATCCCATAGCCCTGGTACCATGTGCGCATCATTTTTGGCGTCACGAACAGGATACGAAGCTTACAATTTGTGAGTCCTGTGTGCCTTTGTGGACTGTTTTGTGCAGAAAAGACTGTGTGCAGTATTTGTGATTTTTGGCGCCATTTTTTGCCATTTTGCCGCCATATTCGCACCCTGAGGCGCTGGTGAAGAAGGTGGGCGTGCATTCGTGGGCGTGCCCCCCCGTGGCGCGAAAGAGATGTCCGCCGACCCTAAATGTGACTGCCTTAACCGGACACCCCCATCAGCAAGGGAAGTCCGCCTCCTGATCCCGAAGGGAGTGAAGAGGAGGAAAAGGAAAAAGATGGCTGCCGGTTGTGAGCTGTCACGGGAGGGAATGAAGGAGCTCACCCTCCCCAGCATTGAAGTGGAGCAAAGTTGTCGGACTCTAAAGCTGCGGCTGCAGCAGAATCAATCGCTCCCTGCCCAGAGCGCGCGACTGACACCCGCGCCATCACCTGAGCTAGTGGCTGAAATCTGGCCGGAGGCCTTGCCCGGACCGGAACGCCAGCTAGGCCCGGAACCAGACACCGTACCTGGAGCAGAGGAGGATCCCGACATCGGAGCTGCCACCACAGCGGAGGCACCCGGCTCCACGGAGGAGCCCACAGAGGAACGTCTTCTCACGCCGCCTGCACAAGATCCGTGCCTGCCATCAGCATCACCGGAGGAAGACAGACCCTGCGGCTTGGAGAGCCGGGATGAGCCGACTCCCGCACCTGGATGTGCT
This sequence comes from Oophaga sylvatica, assembly GCA_033576555.1. NCBI lineage: Eukaryota > Metazoa > Chordata > Amphibia > Anura > Dendrobatidae > Oophaga > Oophaga sylvatica. Next base: position 724,990,347 of record JARQOD010000001.1, read on the forward strand.
GAGCGCCGCCTGTCCCAGCAGCGGATGCAGCAGATGAGAGGTACTGTACACAGACTGCGGCAGCTGGAGGCTGGAGATGATCCGGTGGTGGAGTCGATGATCCTGGTGCTAGGCACTGGGCCCGTGAATAGGAACGGTCCTGTGCTGGCACCGCCACCAGGTGTCACCCCAAGCTAAGTAAATGTCTAACCTGGACATGGTTTCAGTACTGTAAATAGTTGATGAAGTATTGCTGCACCTGGACAGGTGCCTGCTGTATTTGAATGTTTGCATAGTATACCCCAGTTGGGTAAAGTAATTGTATGATATGTGATTTTCTTGAAGTGTTCTTATGCAAGGACTGCGTGCTGAGGACTCTTGCAGCACAAAAACTTTAAATGTAAATAGTTCGCACTTCGGTGCCCCATCTTGGTTTTACATAAAGCCTTACTACCTCTGAAGAAAAACCCGTATGATGTGGCCTAGAGTGAGGTCTGCAGCTCAGAAGTCCTGCAGCCCACCCAGGACCCACGTGGAGGTTTTTGGTGCGGGTCCTCCACAAGAATCTTATGTTGTATTTATTGATGTGAAAAGTATTTTGATATTTTTCTACTTGCTTATGTATACATTGCAACGTTAAAGAGTTCTTACCTCCCGCAAGGGATGAGTTATATTGTTGATGTTATATTATAAAAATGTTTTCCTTTTCTATTTCAGCCCGGGAGTGCTGATGATAACTAGGGGGGGATGTGTGGCCCAGCTGCGCTTGGTACACATGTTCCAGGAGTATGTGCTGAAAGGTAATTGCAAAATCTGATATTCATTCACACTTCACTTCCCTAGGAGCCACCAGAGGGAGCCCCTTAGATTCAGGTATTTAGGGACGTGGAGAAATGCAGCAGTAGGCATTCTAGCCAGTCAGCTATTCTAGTTGTTGGTTGTACCTCAGAGAAGAGATCAGAACGGCAGTTACCTCAGACAAGCTGTGAGGGACAGATCAGTTCTCCTCAGGACACCAGAGTGAGAGGATTCCTGTCAGAGCTCAGTCTGAGCTAGAGAGAGGAGAGACAGAAGACAGGGAAGGAAAGATTGCAAGCTGATATCTCAGAACAGACAGATTGCTAGTACCCTATGTATGTGGAAAGTGACTCTCGGAGCAAGCGTGTATTCAGTCTGACGGAACGTCCTGAGAGCTGCTCTGGACAGAGTCTTTGAAGGAAAGAAGGAAGGGGACTACAGTTTGCGGAACATCGAGTTAACTGAGAACAGTCAGTGTGAAGGAAGAGAAAGAAAGCTGACAACTACACCTACTGCTACCCGTGCTTATGTTAAGGGTAAGAGTGAGGCGACGGGCGAGTGGTGACCCAAGAAAGGAGTGATTTCGGTGACAGATCACCTTCACTTGACTAACCGGACACCGGGGTCCGAAGTATTGCTAGAACCTTTACGGCTAGTGAGAGAAACACCGGAATCCTTGCTGGACTTCAAGTCACAGAAGGTAGCCCTAAGTGCCGATACGTAACAGGAGTCAGGGGGAACAGGACGGAGGTGGCCTGATCAGCCACAACGGCTTAGTTCTTTCCAACATCTGGTCACCAGAGATAGAAAAGGCTCCACCACAATGTCGACCGGGCGTAGCTGTGATACATAGAGTTGAACTTCGCTTCACGCAGGTTGGAAACTCACACATTAAAGGGAAAGGAGGCCTTAAACTCACTCAGCGATTACCTGAATGTGCATTCTCCACCCTGACCAGCTTCCCGGGAAATACCTGCAACCTTCAACAGTAAAGGTATGGAAAGAGACAAGCTTGTGTGTGTTTGACTTATTACCTGAACCTTGCATCACCATAGACTTTGAGGGAACAGTCTCGCCTGTGGGAGACTTAACATCTAGCTGCCCAATAACATCCCCTCAGAAGATTAACCCTGCAGCGCTGGTCTATCTGATCAGAAACCACAGGTGGCGTCACGAACAACTATTACTACAATCCCCTGTAAATATATCCCCCATTGTATGAGCGCCCAGGGCCACGGACCGAGCTCTGCTGCCAGTGACATTCCCCATAGACTTCCATGGGCTCGGTGCCGAGTACCCCATAGCCCTGGTACCATGTGCGCATCACTGACATAACAGGACGTAAAGGAGTATCCTAAAGTAACTTTGTCAGGGCACATCGGGTCTACAATTGGGCATATTTTGGCAACAAACCCCCTTGCTTTCAAATGTTTGACTTGCTACATCTTATCCAGAAGTGGTTACAGTCAGAGTTCTCCACCCCAGCACAGATGGTCGAAAGCATCGTTATTTACAGATTTATTCACGCATTTCCTAGACCGGTGCAGACCTGGGTTGCCCAGGGAGATCCTCGGAATATGGAGTACCTGGTTGGTTTAGTGGAGAGGTACCAGGTGGTCGAGAAGACAATAAGAAAACCATGTGTCATCATATCCTCTCACCGGGGTACCCAAAAGGAGACTGAATCTAAAAAAAAGAGGTACTAAACCACAAATAGGGGTGTCCAAAGTCCCAAGATTCTACTGAGGATTTGATGAAGGTTGGGCTTAAGGTCTTAATTTGTTGGAGGTTTCAGGGTCTGGGGCACGTTGCCACTTGTTGTCCCATGTCCACTGAACCGATGGACTGCAGCCTTGGGCAGCACAGTTCGTATTATGCTTATCCGGCTTGCAGTGTGGACTGTCAAACCAGGAAGGGGCCGCAGACATGTCCCGTGCCAGTAAATTGCAACACCCGCTAGGACTGTGGGTTACTCGGGCCAGGTCTGACAGTACTTAAAGGGGATTGTCACTGTAGCGGTGACCAGGTCCGTGGCCCTGGGCATGCAATGACGGTAATGAGGGGTAGTTTGTAAGGGAAGGTTTCGTGATGCCACCAGAGTTATTCGGCAAGGACTAGCCAACTCTGCAGTTCAGTTCCTCTGGGACCAATGGTAATGCAGCAGAGATATCGCTCCACACGGGTGGAGCGGGGCCCCAGGGCAGATATGGCAGGCTGTGAGGGAAAGATGACGTTGGTATGCAGGGCTGAGGATTGGAGGAATAACTGATGGACACAAAGGATGTTGTTTCCTTTACCTTTTACTGAGCATTGCTGGTACAGTCCGGGGCTGGAGCCGATCAGCTTGGAAGCAATTTGGGAATTTCCTTAGTCAGGGGTTGTGAGGCCTCCTTTCTAGCACTATTCTCTGAGGTACTTGCTGCTGTAAACTCTATTCAATTCCCTCTTTCTGTCTGATGCTTAGGTAGAACTCCACTCGCATGACAGGTAGCTTGAGCATGTTTCAGGGGTCGCTCCTGTCTGGCGTCTCTGGCTCACACGTGCTGCTGTGTCGTCGAGTATCAGTTGGGGCAGAGGACCTGCAGTCTCTTGCCCTCCGGATTCTGCTGCCTGGGCTTTAGTACCCACACAGCCTTAGGCTCCGGTGCCCGGTCACTGGCGCTCAAGCCTGGGGTGAGCTCAGATGGAGCTTCTATCCCCAGCTCCTCTCCACATGTTCTCTCTCAACCTTGTTCAGGCTCTAACTCCCACTAACTTCCTCCTCCCGACCAGAGAGAGCAGCTCCCCTGAAGTCGGGTTTACAGCGCCCCCTGCTGGCCTAGAGCAGGAACTGTGTTGTATGCTGGAACTACCTGGTAAGGGAACTCCTTCTTTGCTTCCTGACATGACATTACTCCCCCTGGAGGGAGGCAAGGCCATTGTGGCAACCGGACACCTGGGGTGCCACATTCCCCCCTAGTACAATTCAGTACTCCCGGACTGAGGAAACACAAAAGAAATAAAACATACTTTTTACAAGATTTTGACAACAGATACCGTATATACTCGAGTATAAGCCGATATTTTCAGCCCATTTTTTAAGGCTGAAAGTGCCCCTCTCGGCTTATACTCAAGTCATATACGCCAGGGGGTCGGCGGGGAGGTGGAGCGGGGGTGTCAGGTCATACTTACCCCTCCTGACGCGGTCTCTGCAGCTCCTGCTTCTCCCAAGGTCTCCAGCGCCTGTGTTCAGCAGTCACGTGGTACCGCTCATTAAAGTCATGAATATGCGCATATTCATGACTTTAATGAGCGGTACCATGTGACCGCTGAAGCTAGGAAGAGCTTCCGGAGACCGTGGGAGCAGAGCAGGGAATGCATAGACGCTCCAGAAGGGGATAAGTATATGCGATATTCACCTGTCCCCGTTCCACCGCTATGCAACGCTCTGTCCTCTGGCTGTGACGTTCAGGTCAGAGGGCGTGATGACATAGTGCGCGCCGCACCCTCTGCCTGAACACTCACTGACAGAAGACCTGGAAGACACAGTGGAGCGCGGCGGTGGAACGGGGACAGGTAAATATCTTGTAAAAAGAAAGGAAGTTAGTTCAGCTCACCTTCCAAAGCTCTCCATGAGCCACAATCAGTCTGAGCAAGGACACGTCTCTGCCAGATGCTATGAACAATTAATATTTAACTTCACAAATTGTGTTCACCTGTTGTTTTCTGTGATATCCTGCTGGATTTGTTCTCAGAGGTCATTCTGATTCTAAGAGCATTCGGTGCTCGAAGCGCGTCCAGACCTCAGTGGGCAGTCACTGTGCGGTGTTATTGAGCTACAGTATTTACCGCTGAGACTATTAGCAGCCATGTCAAAGTTTTAACCTTGTCTAATAAATCTTTATATTTTATTCCTGGAGCTAGACTTCTTCTCCTCGGTTCTACAGGTGAATATCGCAAGTGCCGGGGCCTGAGCCAACGGTTACACCGGCACCTGTCTCCCATAGCAAGACGGTGTCCCTGCCTGCTCACAACACCGGCACCTGGCCCCCAGCGACGAGAGGTGAGTATGCCATTTTTTTTATCGCAGCAGCATATGGGGCATAATATATGGAGCATCTTATGGGGCAGCATATGGGGCATAATATACGGAGCATCTTATGGGGCATAATATACGGAGCATCTTATAGGGCAGCATATGGGGCATAATATACGGAGCATCCTATGGGGCATAATATGCAGAGCATCTTATAGGGCAGCATATGGGGCATAATATACGGAGCATCTTATAGGGCAGCATATGGGGCATAATATATGGGGCAAAATATATGGAGCCTCATATGGGGCATAATATATGGAGCAACATATGGGGCATAATCTATGGAGTATTTTATGGGGCCATAACCTTTATGGGGTAGCAAATGGGGCATATTCTATGGAGCATCTTATGAGGCCATTATTAACCTTGTGCAGCATTATATGGGGTGTATTTTGTATGGAGCATCTTATGGGGCATCATGAACTGTATGGAGCGTTATATGAGGCTCCTGATTCAATATGGCTATTCCAAAACATTTAACCTACTGATGTCTCAATTAATTTTACTTTTATTGGTAACTATTTTTACTTTTGAAATTTACCAGTAGCTGCTGCATTTTCCACCCTAGGCTTATACTCGAGTCAATACGTTTACCCAGTTTTTTGTGGCAAAATTAGGGGGGTCGGCTTATACTCGGGTCGGCTTATACTCGAGTATATACAGTATATAAATTCGGTGAAGTCCTGAAATGGGGTGTCCTTTTCACTCTACAAAGTACAATATGAGGGAACCCGTCTCAAACCCCCAACGTGGGCCCTGGTCGTGACTACAGGGCATTAGTGGGCACCAGGTTGGACTACTTCTTTGGTCACGCCAGACGGTTTTTGCTCTGTTGTCACCAGTGCTAACTATTTACAATCATTGTCCTGGTCACTACGAGTCCAGTGACCCAATCGTCCAAATAATCAAGAAAACAAGAGTGCTCAAAAGTTCATACAGTGAGTCTCTGTAGGTTCATATACTTAACGGTTGCAATTATAAACATTATTAACTTATTTACAGTTCTAATTCAGTGGCATTTTAGTCCTTATACCGGGCTGAGACCTGACCTCTAGTACTACGAGATGATCTACACTGTACAGGTATAGACAATGAGTTGAGAAAATCCATCCTGTCTGGCCAGAGCTTCAACTGGTGGGTTCAGTCCCTCTGCCCTTGTTCACATTTAAGTCACTTGACAAGTGGAAAGGTTTTCAATATTAGAGTAGGACTGTCCCACGGAGGGTTGCCTTGACGTGGCGGGATGGCTTGTACATTATTTTGATCAAAATTATGTTTACTAAATACCCTTATGATTATTACTACCTTCATGCATTTTTGCAAAAAGATTTTTTATTTCATTTTTGGATATTTGTTTTTTTGTGCCTGTTTTTCTGTGTAATGGTCATGTGTTAATATGCATTTACATTTTGCATACACATTAACTTACTTTTTCAGTTCAGATCTAGTTTTCTATGTAGTTCATAGTGCATTCCGTGCATATAAGGGTGTGACCGCCCTGTTTTCTGAGTTGAGAAAATCCATCCTGTCTGGCCAGAGCTTCAACTGGTGGGTTCAGTCCCTCTGCCCTTGTTCACATTTAAGTCACTTGACAAGTGGAAAGGTTTTCAATATTAGAGTAGGACTGTCCCACGGAGGGTTGCCTTGACGTGGCGGGATGGCTTGTACATTATTTTGATCAAAATTATGTTTACTAAATACCCTTATGATTATTACTACCTTCATGCATTTTTGCAAAAAGATTTTTTATTTCATTTTTGGATATTTGTTTTTTTGTGCCTGTTTTTCTGTGTAATGGTCATGTGTTAATATGCATTTACATTTTGCATACACATTAACTTACTTTTTCAGTTCAGATCTAGTTTTCTATGTAGTTCATAGTGCATTCCGTGCATATAAGGGTGTGACCGCCCTGTTTTCTGAGTTGAGAAAATCCATCCTGTCTGGCCAGAGCTTCAACTGGTGGGTTCAGTCCCTCTGCCCTTGTTCACATTTAAGTCACTTGACAAGTGGAAAGGTTTTCAATATTAGAGTAGGACTGTCCCACGGAGGGTTGCCTTGACGTGGCGGGATGGCTTGTACATTATTTTGATCAAAATTATGTTTACTAAATACCCTTATGATTATTACTACCTTCATGCATTTTTGCAAAAAGATTTTTTATTTCATTTTTGGATATTTGTTTTTTTGTGCCTGTTTTTCTGTGTAATGGTCATGTGTTAATATGCATTTACATTTTGCATACACATTAACTTACTTTTTCAGTTCAGATCTAGTTTTCTATGTAGTTCATAGTGCATTCCGTGCATATAAGGGTGTGACCGCCCTGTTTTCTGAGTTGAGAAAATCCATCCTGTCTGGCCAGAGCTTCAACTGGTGGGTTCAGTCCCTCTGCCCTTGTTCACATTTAAGTCACTTGACAAGTGGAAAGGTTTTCAATATTAGAGTAGGACTGTCCCACGGAGGGTTGCCTTGACGTGGCGGGATGGCTTGTACATTATTTTGATCAAAATTATGTTTACTAAATACCCTTATGATTATTACTACCTTCATGCATTTTTGCAAAAAGATTTTTTATTTCATTTTTGGATATTTGTTTTTTTGTGCCTTTTTTTTTTTTTTTTTAGGTATAGACAATGACCTGACCGGATTCACTAAGCTTGCTACCACTGGTGTAGTGCATTCTCTATTGGCTACACTACGGGTGACTCTACGTAGTACAGGTATACCTGATTTTCTACGACCACTGATGCTCACTGTGGGCATGATAGATTCACCGTTGGCAGGGGGTGGACTCTTGCTCCGCTGCTGGTGTGGCATCTGCTGCTTGAGCCTGCTGGTTTTCAGGTTGGTCTTGAGTCACATCTCTTCCTGGCACTACTAGTTAGAGAAAGGTCAAGACGGGCACAACTATGGCCTGGTTCACTCTTGTCCAATATGAAGGGAACTCGCCCAGTACAGTGCTGATTTTTTCTTCTTCTTCTTTTACTGGCTGAAGAATGTCCTTATCTCCAATCTTTTCCTTCAATTGGTCAGGGCATGGTTTCAGATAATCCCTCGATACTGCTGCAGAGTTTTCTCCTCCATCTTTGCTGATGAGGCACACCTTGGTGTTATCAAAGTCTGAAGGTATGACGGTGTATGGTTCAGCCTCCCACTGGTCATCAAGTTTATGACATTGTCTCTTTCTTTTGAGAACCTGTTCTCCAGGTGACAGGGGAACTGCAGGGGCGCACTGATTGTAGTTTCTTTCCTACTTCTATCTTGCTTGGGACAAACTCTTCGCTATGCATTCTTGCACTTTGCGGTACTGCTGCTGCCATTCTGTATCCCAATCTGCATCTGGTGATGTTACTCCAGGTGTTAAGATTCCCATGTCCAAGTCAATGGGTAACTTGCCAGGTCTTGCTCTCATCAAGTAGGCTGGAGTACAGTTGGTGGAGTTTACAGGGATATGATTGTAGAGATCTACCAGATCCGGCAATTTCTCTGGCCACAGGTTTCTCTCTTCCAGGGGCAAGGTCTTCAGCAGGTCAATTACCACCCGGTTCATCTTCTCGCACATGCCATTTGTCTGTGGATGGTACGACATCGTCCTGATTTTCTTGCAGCCTTACAGGTTACAGAACTCCTGGAACACGTCTGCTTCAAAGGCTAGCCCTTGGTTGGTAAGCACTCATTCAGGGTAACCGTGCGGTCAACAAAAGTGTTCTTGGAACGCCTTGGACGCTGTCTTTGTTGTTTGGTCCTTGACAGGCAGGACTACCAGGAACCTTGAGTAATGGTCCACTATGGTGAGGGAGTAGACGTAGCCTGAATGGCTTGGGGTCAGCTTCACGTGGTCCAAGGCTACCAGTTCAAGCGGCTATATGGTGATTATTGGCTGTAACGGGATCACTGGCTTTTACGGGCCTTCTGCACAGGTTACATGGTCAACACTCTCGGCACCACTCTTCAATGGCCTTCCTCATACCAACCCAGTAGAATCTCTTGCGAAGTAGGACCTCCAACTCCTTCCATCCGAAGTGTCTTGCTCCATCATGGTACGCTTCCAGGACCATTGGTGCATCCTGCTTCGGGACTACCACCTGCCAGACCAATTCGTGAGTTTGGAAGCTGACACTCCTCCGACACAGCTTTCCCTCGTAGATGAATAACCTACCCTTCCACAACTGTTGGGTCTCTTATGGAGCATCTGGACCGGGGTGCGAGTCAGCTTGCATCAGTAACTCATTTACCAATCGGACTGCTGGGTCGCTATCGTGCGTCTCCATCCACTCATGGTGGGGCAACGGATTCAACGTGGTTTCCTGCTTAACATAGCGCTTGTTCCTCACACAGTGGTAGCACTGGGCCACTCCGGGGTGGTGGACGGCTGGTAACTCGAGTTCTACTAGCTCTTCCTGGTCCTCTTCCCCATCTGGTAAATTGGACATTCTGGACAGCGCATCAGCATTGGCGTTCTTATGCCCCACCCAGTACTTGATGGCAAACTCATAGTTGGACAGCCGGGCCATCCATCGTTGCTCCAGCGCACCTAGCTTTGCGGTTTCCAAGTGAGTGAGCGGATTGTTGTCTGTGAAGATAGTAAACTTCGCCGAAGCCAGGTAGATTTTGAATCACTCGGTCACAGCCCACACTATGACGAGAAACTCCAGTTTAAAGGAGCTGTAGTTGTTAGGGTTCCTTTCAGTGGGACGAAGCTTCCTGCTGGCGTAAGCGATTACTCTTTCTCTGCCTTTCTGCACTTGGGACAGCACATTGCTGGCATCGGTATACAGTATAAATGAGTATCATATATAAAGACTTGTCTATTTCAATGGTTACTTCCAAATACACAACATCATAAAGAAAGAAGGAAGCAATACAACCATAAAAAATAATTTTTATTGAAACTATTTAAAAAAATTTCACAAAGATTTAAAAATGGAGGCTACCAAGTGCAACTGAAACGGTTACTGGAAGGGATAATTTCTGACCCATAAAAATATAAACAAATTCTTGCAAAAGTTACAAAATGAAAAATGGTGGAACATAGAGCCCAAAAATAGCTTCTAATTTAATCATAAACACAGAAATATCAAAAATATCATTTGTGAAGATACAATTAATTCACTACAAAAATCATGCCTATAAAGTGCCGACAGTGCAACTATGAGCCACAAACAGCTTCAAAATTAATATAAATGAGTGAATAATTATATCATCATAAAAGATAAGTTCATAATATATTGCTTATAAAGTGCCTAGTGCAACTATGAGCCGTGAACTAGCTTCAAAATAAATATAAATACATAGATAATTGGATCACCACAAAGATAAATTCATTATATGCATACAGAATTAATTGTATCTTCACAAATGATATTTTTGATATTTCTGTATTTATGATTAAATTAGAAAGCTATTTTTTCAGCTCTATGTTCCACCATTTTTCATTTTGTAACTTTTGCAAGGATTTGTTTATATTTCTATGGGTCAGAAATTATCCCTTCCAGTAACCGTTTCAGTTGCACTTGGTAGCCTCCATTTTTAAATCTTTGTGAAAATTTTTTAAATAGTTTCAATAAAAATAATTTTTTATGGTTGTATTGCTTCCTTCTTTCTTTATGATACAGTATAAATGGTTGGTCATAGTCTGGGTAGGCCAGGACTTCATCTCCCGTAAGAGCCAACTTCAACCGGGTGAAGGATCTTTCTAGTTCGTCATTCCAGTAAAACGTAGGACTCTTCTTCCTGGCCTTCTTAGGCTGGCCAACAAGAAGGTTTTGCAGGAGAGCGACTATTTCAGTGAAGACCTTGATGAACCTTCAGTAGTAGCCTACCAACCCGAGGAACTGACGTATTTCATGAATGTAGCTGGGTCTCTGCCAGTCCCAGATAACAGTGACTTTGTTGGGGTCTGGTGCCACACCATCCGCGCTCACTATGTGGCCTAGGTACTGCACCTTGGGCTTCAGAAGGTGGCATTTGAACGGTTTTACAGGGCATCAAACACCTTGGCCAGGTGTCTTCATAGGTCTTGGAGAAGACAATAACGTCATCTAAGTACAACAGAACTGACTCGAAGTTCTTGTGTCCGAGGCAACACTCCATCAACCTCTAGAACGTCTCTGGTGCATTGCAAAGCATGAACGGCATGTAGTTGAACTCTGAGAGGCCCATTTCGGGGGGGCGAGGTCCATACGGGATCTGTAATGGGGTGCGCTGGTTCATCTTCTGGAATAGTAGGCGCTGCTTCATCCTCTGTCCTGGGATGTCTGCGTGGTGGTTCAGCAGGACCTGAGGAGGAAGATGAGGAGGAGGAAGAGGATGACGAATCTAAGAAATAAAGAAATGTGGGATCCTCTCCCTCGCTATCAGTGTTGGAGGCATGAGCGGACATACCACCGGTTCAACCAGTGCGATTGCACCGGGGCCCAGAGGCTCCAGGGTGCCCCTGCAGGGCGGCTAATAATGAGGGCAATCTGGCCGGTTTCTCCAGGCTCGAGGCTCCGGGGACCCCTGGCCAGATTGCCCTCGTGTGCGACGGGCAGGAGCGATCCCAGCAGCTCCGCTGCCTGCAAGAGAAAATAGCAGGTGCGGAGCTGCAAGGATCCTTTCTGCCCAGCGCCCGCACTTCCTGTCTCTGACACAGAGAGCAGCGCCGCTGGATGACATCATCATTCAGCGGCCGGCTGTGTCAGAGTGAGGAAGCGCGGGCATCGGTGATGCTGCGGCTGCGGACAGGTGAGAGGTGCTGTGTGTGTGTGTGTGTGTGTGGTGTGTGTGTGGTGAGTGTGTGTGTGTGTCTGATGGCAGTGGGGGGAGGCAATGATGAAGGTGATGGGCAATGATGAAGGTGATGGGCAGTGATGGTGGGGAGAAGCAATGATGAAGGTGATGGGCAATGATGAAGGTGATGGGCAATGATGGTGGGGGAAGGCAATGATGGAGGTGATGGGCAATGATCGCAGTGGGGGAGGCAATGATGAAGGTGATGGGCAATGATGGTGGGGGAGGCAATGATGGAGGTGATGGGCAATGATCGCAGTGGGGGGAGGCAATGATGAAGGTGATGGGCAATGATGGTGGGGGAGGCAATGATGGAGGTGATGGGCAATGATCGCAATGGGGGGAGGCAATGATGAAGGTGATGGGCAATGATCGCAGTGGGGGGGGGCAATGATGAAGGTGATGTGCAATGATGGTGGGGAGGCAATGATGGAGGTGATGGGCAATGATCGCAGTGGAGGAGGCAATGATGAAGGTGATGGGCAATGATGGTTAGGGAGGCAATGATGAAGGTGATGTGCAATGATGGTGGGGGAGGCAATGATGGAGGTGATGGGTAATGATCACAGTGGGGGGTAGCAATGATGAAGGTGATGGGCAATGATGGCGTGGGGGGAGGCAATGATGAAGGTGATGTGCAATTATGGTGGGGGAGGCAATGATGGAGGTGATGAGCAATGATCGCAGTGGTGGAGGCAATTATGAAGGTGATGGGCAATGATGGCGGTGTGGGGAGGCAATAATGAAGGTGATGGACAATGATGGTGGGGAGGCAATGATGAAGGTGATGGGCAATGATGGTGGGGGAGGCAATGTTGGAGGTGATGGGCAATGATGGTGGGGGAGGCAATGATGAAGGTGATGTGCAATGATGGTGCGGAGAGGCAATGATGGAGGTGATGGGCAATGATGGTGGGGGAGGCAATGGTGGAGGTGATGGGCATTGATGGTGGGGGAGACAATGATGAAGGTGATGTGCAATGATGGTGGGGAGAGGCAATGATGGAGGTAATGGGCAATGATCGGAGTGGGGGAGGCAATGATGGTGATGGGGAGAAGGCAATGACGGGGTGATGAGGAGAAGGCAATGACGGGGTGATTGAGAAGGCAATGATGGGGTGGTAGGGGAAAATGCAGTGATGGTGGTGGTGGTAAGGGCAATAATGGGGGTGGTGGGGTAGGAGGAAATGATGGAGGTGGTGAAATGGGCAATGATGGGGTGCCGGGGGAGAAAGCAAAGATGGTGGGTAGAAGGCAATGATAGAGGTGGTGAAGAGGGCAATGATGGGGGGGGAGAGGACAATAATGGGATGGGGGGAGGAGGACTATGAGGGTGTGGGGGATTGGGATGGGAAGAAGGGGGACTTATGGCCTTAGGAACAGGGAGAAATGGAAGACATTATCACTTATATATATTGTTTATATCAATAAAATGATTTTTAATTAATGTGTGTGTGTTTTTTTTAATTTCATACAATAGGATTAATAATTGATAGTTGTCTAATTGACAACTCTCAATTATTAACTTGGCTTAAAGTCACCTTCCAATAGCAAGGTGGCTTTAACCCATTATTAACCCATTAGCCACCGCTACAGGGCAATGGGAATAGACGGGCTAAGTGCCAGAAAGGGCGCATCTAATTATAGATTTGCCTTTTCTGGGGTGGCTGGGGGCAGATGTTAGTAGCCAGGGGGGGCACAAAATAAATGCACCCTCCCTAGGCTATTATTATCTGCCCCCACTCGCTGGCTTTTCCTGTCTGGTGGAGAAAATACAGCGGGAGCCCACGCATTTTTTTTCAACGAATTTACACATTTAATTAACCCCTACATGTATGAAATTTTGCACACATACACTCATGTCATTGTTAGTGAAAACCATATATCAAACTACATGAAATGACATGATTAACTGTATGTAAACCATGTGTCATTTCATGTCGGGTTCTGTAATTTTACAAAAGCCGACAATTGAATTAGCGGCTATTATACTATGTAGAAGTGTATGAACTCTAAATATATATATATATATATATATATATATATATATATATATATATATATGTCTCAATGACATATATATATATATATATATATATGTATTCTATGTGTATATATCTATTCTTTCTTTTGTGATTTAAAAACTATTCATTTTGATCCATTATATGTCGGTTTTGCTAGCCACCGACAAAATCTCGCCAGACGGATGTCAAACGTATGCTCAGATGCGACAAAATCGCATCCTCGCATTCAAATCGGATGACAGACGGAGCAATGTTCATGAAACGTTTGTGCGATTATCATACGACTAAAACGGTCACGATTTTGTAGACGTTGTGTGTGACCCAGCCTAAGGTTAGAAATTGACACAAGTGTAATATAGGCATCTACTCAGATGGAAATACGGTCCTGAATACGAGATTAGTTAAAATCACATGGCTTACATAACGGGGGTTGTGAAACTGACTGCTAAACCTTTAATACATCTAAATATTGACTATGGCCACAAATTATTGCCCAAGGAATAAAATTAAAGCTAAATGTTATAGATTGAGGTTGGCAGTGCCACGTGTATAAGAATTGCAGTGCCCCCTCCAGTGCACACCTGACTATTACATGCCTTTTTACATGTGGTTGGGCTACTTTACCTATCTGAGAAGTAAGATTAGGCCAGTGGAGAAATGAGGAGACTAGATGTGTTCTTTTAGCTTGAAGTGTAATATAATCAGTATATTTTATGCAGAAATATTTTGTCAATATCAGTACTTTATTGTCTGTTTACTGCACATCCTAAGGAATGTTCACATGTTGGGTTTTTGTAGCGTCTTTTATGGAATGTTTTTGCTGCATGAACTATGCAGCGTTTTGCAGTACCAGCATAATCAATGAGATTTCTGAAATCATGCACACGCTGGTTTTTTTCATGCATTTTTTGAGCCCTGCTGAGTTTTTGCCAAGACTCAGCTTTTCATTTCTTTCAGTGTTTTTACAGCACTTTTCACCCAGAATGGGTAAAAAAAAAACAAGTGAAATACGTTGCAAAAAATGCACTCAGCGTTTTTCCTGCCACCAATCTATTTTTTTTGGTGCAAAAAAAAAAAATGCTGCAAAAATGCAACTTGTGAACATACCCCTACACATCAAGACGTATAAGACTAATATGCAGCTTCTATTCATTAGCAGTAGAACATAATAGCATATAGCAATTTATAAAGACTAAGTCTGAAATGCGTCTGCGGTTTACCATGCTGGATTGGATTTTAATGAATTTGGAATAAACTTCTACTTGAAATGATTCCCTCTTTGCTGGAGTTACTCTTCGTACACGCATACTTGCTATACTTCAAGGTTCTTCACATGTGGGATATCCTACTTTGGGTGAGCTGATTTTTTTCTTCTGTTTTACATACCTTTTTGGGTCATCTAATGCAGGGCCAGACTGGGACAAAAAAGCAGCCCTGCCACACAAATCCCACCAGCCCACATACTATAACACGGCCCACCCCCGATAAGTGGATTTTTATTTATTTACTCCAGCGATTTGTTATTTTTCAGCGCTGCAGTAGCGCTATAAGTGTAAGCCCCTGAGCCCCAGTGATAGGCTGGAGTCACACACAACGTATAAAAAATTGGACCGTATTGTACAGCCGTAATATGCAGAAAAGTTCGAACAGTGATCCGTATGTCATCCGTGTGCAATGCGAGGATGCGATTTCCTCGCATCAGAATATCCGTGTGTCATCCGTATGGCATCTGTACGGCGAGATTTTCTCACCGGCTTGCAAAACCGACATATAATGGATCCAAATGACAGTTTTTAAATCACAAAATAAAGAATACACATACAGTACAGACCAAAAGTTTGGATACACCTTCTCATTTAAAAATTTTTCTGTATTTTCATGACTATGAAAATTGTACATACACAGAGAAGGCATCAAAACTATGAATTAACACATGTGGAATTATATACTTAACAAAAAAGTGTGAAACAACTGAAAACCCAATTGAGATGGTTTGGGGTAAGCTGGACCGCAGAGTGAAGGCAAAAGGGCCAACAAGTGCTAAGCATCTCTGGGAACTCCTTCAAGACTGTTGGAAGACCATTCCCGGTGACTACCTCTTGAAGCTCATCAAGAGAATGGCAAGAGTGTGCAAAGCAGTCATCAAAGCAAAAGGTGGCTACTTTGAAGAACCTAGAATATAAGACATAATTTTAGTTGTTACACTTTTTTGTTAAGTATACAATTCCACATGTGTTAATTCATAGTTTTGATGCCTTCAGTGTGAATTTACAATTTTCATAGTCATGAAAATACAGAAAATTCTTTACATGAGAAGGTGTGTCCAAACTTTTGGTCTGTACTGTACACACATAGAATACATATATATATATATATATATATATATACATGTCATTGTGACACATATATATAAATATATTTATAGTTCATACACTTCTACATAGTATAATAGCTGCTAATTCAATTGCCGGCTTCTGTAAAATCATTACAGAACCCGACATGAAATGACACATGGTTTACATGCAGTAAACTATTTCATTTCATGTAGTTTGATATATGGTTTTCATTAACAATTATATGAGTGTATGTGTGCAAAATTTCATACATGTACGTGTTAATTTAATGTGTAAATTCGTTGAAAAAAAATGCATGGGCTCCCGCAGTATTTTCTCCACCAGACAGGGAAAGCCAGTGACTAAAGACAGATAATAATAACCTAGGGAGGGAGCATTGTTTTTGTGCCCTCCCGGCTACTAACATCTGCCCCCAGCCACCCCAGAAAAGGCACATCTACTATTAGATGTGCCTTTTCTGGCACTTAGCCCGTCTATTCCCATTGCCTTTAGCGGTGGCTAATGGGTTAATAATGGGTTAATGCCACCTTGCTATTGAAAGGTGACATTAAACCGGGTTAATAATGGAGAGTTGTCAATTAGACAACTCTCCATTATTAATCCTATTGTATTAAATGGTTAAAAAAACACACACATTGATTTAAAATTATTTTAATGAAATAAATACACATAGTTTTTGACCATATTTTATTGTACTGGTAATCCTTCTGAATCCCTTCTTCTCCTGTAATAAAAATAAAATAAAAAAGTAACAATATCCATACCTCTCCGGCGTTCAGTCAGGTCCCACGCTGCAATCCATCACAAAGGGTTAACAGGTTTACAGCAGGGACCGATGCTAATGTGACCAGCCCGGCTGTAAACCCCCCACCTCCCCGCAGCCTCCCTGGCTGACAGGAGATTACCTAATTAGTGTGGGAAGCTTAATTGATTGTTTCCCGTGCTATTGAGTTCATTTCAGGTCAGCTGGGGACTCCCTCTGACGTCACTGATGCTGTGCTGTCCTCACCAAATATTCAATGTGTGAACGTGGCCTTAATACAAATACTGAGAATTACACCCAGTATACAGGAGAGAAGTGGTACTGTGTATGTGAGTGTGTGTAGTGGCTTCACACTATTTACTATATATATGTACTATACCAATATGTGGACTATAATGTAGTATGTCTGATTACAAGCAAACATGTCACAGGTGAGGATGTCACCTTTAGTAGCCAGTCAAACCCATTTGTGTCAACTTCTGCGCATGTTATCAGACCAAAATCACAGCGGTCACATGCCGACTAAAAATGCGTGGTCTCACTCAATGCAATTGTGTTGAGCGAGGCTTCACAGAGTTTAGTCGCAAATCTCACACTTGCGGTCACATGACCACCAGGTCTAGGTGGCCGCCACCAGAGAGCCCTCACATCACACAATGAAGTCTGCAGTCACATTGAGTGACTGCAGACTTTTAGGCTAAAGGGTATGCCACACTAAACAATATCGCTAACGGGATCGCTAAAAAACGTCACTATTTAGCGATCCCGTTAGCGATATTGTTCAGTGCGGCAGCTTCCAGCGACGAGCTTCCTGCTGTGATCTCGCTCGTCGCTGGAATCGTTCCGGACCCTATTTTCTCGTCGGCGCTCCCGCTGGGTAAGTATCTTATCGCTGTGTGGCACCTTTTCTTAGCGATTTAGCGGTACTTTTGTACCGCTAAAGTCGTTAAGAAGATCGCTAACGGCGATAGCGTCGTTAACTATATCGCTAAATGTGGCCGCATTTAGCGATATAGAAACAATCCCGCTAGCGATCGCATTAGTATGCGTCGTTATAGTGATCGCTAGCGGGATTGTTTAGTGTGGCAGTACCTTAAGGTCGAACAACCTCTTTAAGGGAAAGATATCTCTGCTGAACCACTTCTCTAAGCAGTTGTGTTCTAGATTAGCATGAGTTACAGATTAGCTAATGAAATGCAAATCAACTATGTTCCCAGCAGTTAGCTGGCTTGGCATTATAATCTTCATGGTCTTGTCAAAAAGATCCATATCCAAAAGATTATCCTTGCTGGACAATTTATTTTTGCGGATTAATACCTCTCATGACTTGACAGCCTGTGAATTAGAACATTTTTCTTTGTGATTAACTATTATTGTGTGTGAAATGCACGCCTGTTTATTAACTAATTGAAAGCTACGTAAAATCCATTCTTCCAGGACCCACTACACATAAGGATGGAGTCACACATAAAGTATAAAAATCGGTACGTTTTTTACGGCCGAGAATCGCATCAATGTTTCATGAACAGTGATCCGTATGTCATCCGTTTTTAATGCGAGAATGCGATTTCCTCGCATCAAAATAGACGGCTTGCAAAATGGACATATACTAGATCAGTGGCCTCAAATATTCGTGAAAACATATATGCAGTCTATATATATATATATATATGTATATATATATATATATATATATATATATATATATATATATATACATATATATATATATAGTTATATGAAAAAGTTTGGGCACCCCTATTAATCTTAAGCTTAATGTTTTATAAAAATTGGTGTTTTTGCAACAGCTCTTTCAGTTTGATATATCTAATAACTATTGGACACAGTAATGTTTCTGCCTTGAAATGAGGTTTATTGTACTAACAGAAAATGTGCAATCTGCATCTAAACAAAATTTGACAGGTGCTAAGTATGGGCACCTCACCAGAAAAGTGACATTAATATTTAGTAGATCCTCCTTTTGCAAAAATAACAGCCTCTAGTCTCTTCCTGTAGCTTTTAATGAGTTCCTGGATCCTGGATGAAGGTATTTTTGACCATTGCTCTTTACAAAACATATCCAGTTCAGTTAAGTTTGATGGTCGCCGAGCATGGACAGCCCTCTTCAAATGATCCCACAGATGTTCAATGATATTCAGGTCTTGATATTCATTGTTCCTCTGCATGAATGCCTGAGTAGATTTGGAGCGGTGTTTTGGATCTGTAGCAATATGTTATATGCTGAGCCGCCTCTAGGGGTCTCACTACCTGGATGTATTCAGAGGATAGAGAGGAGGGACTCGTTGGTAAGAGCGCGAGACAGGAAGCATTCATGTAATGGTGGCTGAGAGAACCTGCACACAATAAAAGTAACCCGTTACCACAATCGTGTCAGAGGCATAAACGAGAAATAGAACATGGTGGCAGCAGGGCTAAACCTATAAAGAACAAGTGGACAGACAATCCAGGCAGCTTGTGGTACAAAGCTCAACTGTAAGTACAGTGCCCACAGTACAGCATTATGGAGACCGCATTAAAACCTCCTCAGAGACTAGACATCATGTCCTCAAATCTATCGCAGACCTGGAGACATTGGAAGGAGGAGTTTACTCTGTATGTGGATCTTACAGTAGACACCAATGATCAGAAGCGTAAGGTGAAGCTCTTCTACTATCTGATTGGAGAAAAAGGCAGAGAACTTGCTCAGACCCTGATCCAGGACGGCACGGACAGTCTGGCAGACATTGTACAGGCATTTGATAAGCACTGTGACCCCAAGAAGAATGAGACAGTGGAAAGATTTAAGTTTTTCACCAGAAATCAGGAGATGGGAGAGAATATAGACGCATATGTGACTGAGCTGAAACGACTGGCAGCAACATGCAGCTTTGGAGATATCAGAGATTCTCTTATCAGAGATAGAATAGTGTGCGGCAACAGAGAGCCACAGCTAAGAGAGAGACTGCTGAGAGAGGGGGAGTTAACCCTAGAGAAATGCATGCAAATAAGCAGAGCTGCAGAGCTAACAAGAGACAGCCTGAAGATGATGGCAGACACCACTGAGGAGCCAGTACATGCAGTAACCATGAGAGGAAAAGCAGAGCACCAAGTGAGAACAGTCCAATGCAGATACTGTGGCAGAAGACATGAGAGAGACAAAGAGAAGTGTCCAGCATATGGACAAAGCTGCAGGACCTGTGGTAAGATGAATCATTTCGCAGCTCTCTGCAGACTTAAGCCCTTTAAAAAGCACAGAGAAATTCACAGTGTGACACAGGACAATGACAGTGACAGTGCAGAAGATATTACATGGATACAGCTACAGTCTGCAACAGAGAATGTCAATACAGTCAGACAGCCAGAACCTAAAGATACAAGACAACTGTTTGCAACTCTTTTATTAAATGACAAACCCATTAGATTTCAGTTGGACTGTGGAGCAAGTTGCAATGTCATACCGGAGGATCTACTAAATGAACAGGTGTCCATTGAACCTACTGATAAGGTACTTATGATGTACAACAAAACGATACTGAAACCTCTTGGGACATGCAAACTGAAGGTTAGTAACCCATGCAACAGAAAGAGTTATAGAGCCCAATTTACAGTGCTGCAGGGTGGTGACCACATACCGTTACTAGGTATAAAAACAGTTCAGGCAATGGACTTAATAAAGGTACAATTCCATAACATTATGTCTGTGGAAGTCAAACAGAGTATGAAGGATATCCCAAAAGCAGACAGCAATCTAGATTTACAGATTATAAAAACACAGTATGCGGATATATTTGAGGGTGATGGATGTTTTGAACGAAAACACAAACTGGAAATTGATAACACAGTACAACCTACCAGATTACTGACAAGAAAAGTGCCTGTAGCGCTACTTCAGCCATTGAAAGAAGAACTACATGATTTAGAAAAGCGAGGCATGATAGAAGTCGTCCATCAGAGCACAGACTGGATAAGTAGTTTGGTCATAGTGCAGAAACCATCAGGAAAACTAAGAATTTGTATCGATCCCAAACCACTCAACAAAGCTCTCAAAAGGAATCACTATCTGATGCCTACAATAGAGGATGTGCTACCAGATTTATCAAAGGCAAAAATATTTTCAGTTTGTGACGTAAAAAATGGATTTTGGCATGTGGAACTGGATGAAGAATCCAGTTTATTGACAACGTTTTCTTCTCCATTTGGTCGCCGTAAATGGCTGAGAATGCCCATGGGACTGACACCAGCTCCAGAAATATTTCAGCAGAAGTTGATGCAAGCTTTGGAAGGACTCCCAGGGGTAAAGACGATAGCAGATGATATATTAATAGTGGGAGAAGGTGACGATATGCAATCTGCAATAAAGAATCACGATACAAGAATGCTACGATTTTTAGATAGGTGTAGAGAAAAAAGGATAAAGTTGAACTTGGAAAAGTTGAAACTGAAAATGACGGAAGTGCCATATATAGGACATCTTCTAACCTCAAATGGAGTGAAAGTGGATCCAGAAAAGGTGAAGGCGATACAAGAGATGCCTACCCCAACAGATGTGTGTGGAGTACAACGATTTTTGGGCATGGTGAATTATCTGTCCAAGTTTTGCAAGAATCTATCAGACATGTGTGAGCCAATGAGACAGCTAACTCACAAAGATGTGTTGTGAGAATGGACAGAAGCACAGGAGACGGCTTTCCAATCAGTAAAGACAGCCATTGCAGACACAGCAACCTTAAAATATTTTGATCCACAGTTAGAGGTGGTAGTCCAATGTGATGTGTCAGAAAAAGGCCTAGGTGCCACATTAATGCAAGAGCGGCAACCAATCACATTTGCAAGCAAAGCGCTAACACCGACAGAGCAGGGATATGCCCAGATCGAAAAGGAGTTACTAGCTGTGGTGTTTGGAATGGAAAGGTTTCATCAGTACACATACGGTCGACAGGTAACAGTACAGTCAGATCACAAACCGTTGGAGAGCATTACAAAAAAAACACTACTAAATGCACCAAAAAGACTGCAGCGCATGCTTCTGCGACTTCAAAAATATGATTATGAAATTGGATATTGTCCAGGAAAAGACTTGTTGATTGCAGATACTCTAAGCAGAGCGTACTTACCCAACTCAGAGGATAAAGGACAAGAAATGGACAACATCAATACGTGTGATTATCTTGCAGTATCTAAAGATAAACTGAAACAAATACAGACCTTCAAAGAAAAAGATAAAACACTACAGATATTAAAAACTGTGATCCTGCAGGGCTGGCCAAAATATAAGCAGCATGCTCCAAAGGAAGTTGCTCCATTCTTCCATATACGAGATGAACTGTCAGTACACCAAGGAATCATCATAAAGGGAGAAAGGGCAGTGATACCGGAGACTCTGAGAAGAGACATACTACAGAAATTACACTCGTCCCACTTGGGCATTGAAGGATGTTTGCGGCGAGCAAGAGAATCAGTTTATTGGCCGGGTATGAATGATCACATAAAAAGTTACATAGTACAATGTGAGATTTGTGCGTCCGGCGGGGATAAACAACCGAAAGAGCCATTGTAACCGCATGCCGTTCCAAATAGACCATGGTCAAAAATAGGAATAGATTTGTTCACATTGGAGGAAAGAGAATACCTGGTAACTGTGGACTATTTTTCTAACTTTTGGGAAGTGGACCATTTGAAGGATACAAGAGCAAGAACAGTTATTAAAAAATTCAAGGCTCATTTTGCCAGATATGGAATTCCAGAGATTGTTTTTACTGATAATGCCGCTCAATTTAGGTCAGAAGAGTTCAAGGAGTTCAGCAAGTTATGGGAATTTGAACACAATACTACATCTCCTGGATATCCTCAAAGCAATGGCAAAGCGGAATCAGCGGTGAAAACAGCAAAGAAGTTGATTAAGAGAGTGAAACAGGCAGGGACAGATGTATATCTATCTATACTGGACCACAGAAACACACCTTCCCAAGTTCTAAACAGCAGCCCAGCACAGAGGCTTCTGAGTAAACAGACAAGGACACTCATACCAACAGCTAGTCGTCTTCTGAAGCCAAATCTGGTGAGGGGAATGAGGTCAAAACTAAAGAAAAATCAGGATAGACAAGCGTTCTATTATAATCAGTCGGCAGAAGATCTACCAGAACTGAGACAAAATGACAACATCAGGATGCAGCCGAGCAAATATGACAAACAATGGAGAAAAGCAAAGGTGCTCCAGAAACTAGGACCTAGATCCTACGAGATTGTGACAGAGGAGGGAAGAAAACTAAGGAGAAATCGGAGACATCTGAGGAAAACGCAAGAAGGATCTGATACATGGTCATATGAACAGTATCCTCATATCCAAGATGAGGAAACAGCAAGTCTAAGCAGAGAGGCTACAGGGATGGCCCAGGTTCAGTGTGGGGATTCCGGTCGGAGACAGGCAATACCAGATGCGGTAACGCCCGAATCGAGAGAACCACCGAATAGTGGCAGTAACGCATCGTATGTTACTAGATCGGGCAGAATGATCACAAAGCCAGCACACCTCAAGGACTGTATATACAACCAAGTATTTTAAAGTATCTTAATAGCATGATGCTTGCCAGTTATGTTTATGTCACCAATATCTTGAATATTGAAATGTTCACATGTATGTTAGTTATATTAGCTTAGTTATTTCTTCAGTTAAAAGACAAAGGATGTAGCAATATGTTATATGCTGAGCCGCCTCTAGGGGTATCACTACCTGGATGTATTCAGAGGATAGAAAGGAGGGACTTGTTGGTAAGAGCGCGAGACAGGAAGCATTCATGTAATGGTGGCTGAGAGAACCTGCACACAATAAAAGTAACCCGTTACCACAATCGTGTCAGAGGCATAAACGAGAAATAGAACAGGATCATTGTCTTGCTGAAAGATCCATCCCCTGCGTAACTTCAACTTTGTCACTGATTCTTGAACATTATTGTCAAGAATCTGCTGATACTGAGTGGAATCCATGCGTCCCTCAACTTTAACAAGATCCCCGATGCCGGCATTGGCCACACAGCCCCAAAGCATGATGGAACCTCCACCAAATTTTACTGTGGGTAGCAAGTGTTTTTCTTGGAATGCTGTGTTTTTTTGACGCCATGCATAACGCCTTTTTGTATGACCAAACAACTCAATCTTGGTTTCATCAGTTCACAGGACCTTCTTCCAAAAAGAAATTGGCTTCTCCAAATGTGCTTTTGCATACCTCAGCCAACTCTGTTTGTGGCGTGCTTGCAGAAACGGCTTCTTTCGCATCACTCTCCCATACAGCTTCTCCTTGTGCAAAGTGCGTTGTATAGTTGACCGATGCACAGTGACACCATCTGCAGCAAGTTGATGCTGCAGCTCTCTGGAGGTGGTCTGAGGATTGTCCTTCACTGATCTCACCATTCTTCTTCTCTGCCTTTCTGATGTTTTTCTTGGCCTGCCACTTCTGGCCTTAACAAGAACTGTCCCTGTGTTCTTCCATTTCCTTACTATGTTCCTCACAGTGGAAACTGACAGGTTAAATCTCTGAGACAGCTTTTTGTATCCTTCCCCTGAACAACTATGTTGAATAATCTTTGTTTTCAGATCATTTGACAGTTGTTTTGAGGAGCCCATGATGCCACTCTTCAGAGGAGATTCAAACAGTAGAACAACTTGCAAGTGGCCACTTTAAGTAGCTTTTCTCATGATTGCATACACCTAGCTATGAAGTTCAAAGCTCAATGAGGTTACAAAACCAAAAAAAGTGCTTTAGTGAGTTAGTAAAAAGCAGGTAGGAGTATTTAAAACAAGAAAATGATAAGGGTGCCCATACTTATGCACCTGTCAAATTTTGTTTGGATGCAGATTGCACATTTTCTGTTAGTAAAATAAACCTCATTTCAAGGTAGAAACATTACTGTGTCCAATAGTTATTAGATATATCAAACTGAAATAGCTGTTGCAAAAACACCAATTTTTATAAAACATTAAGCTTAAGATTAATAGGGGTGCCCAAACTTTTTCATATAACTGTATATATATATATATTTGAACGAAATTTATTGGTTATTTTAAATTTTGTGGAAATACAAAAACTGAAAAGTGGGGCGTGCAATATTATTCGGCCCTTTAACTTAATACTTTGTTGCGCCACCTTTTGCTGCGATTACAGCTGCAAGTCACTTGGGGTATGTCTCTATCAGTTTTGTACATTGAGAGAATGAAATTCTTGCCCATTCTTCCTTGGCAAACAGCTCGAGCTCAGTGAGGTTGGATGGAGATCGTTTGTGAACAGCAGTTTTCAGCTCTTTCCACAGATTCTCGATTGGATTCAGGTCTGGACATTGACTTGGCCATTCTAACACCTGGATACGTTTATTTGTGAACCATCCATTGTAGATTTTCTTTATGTTTGGGATCATTGTCTTGTTGGAAGACAAATCTCCGTCCCAGTCTCAGGTCTTTTGCAGACTCCAACAGGTTTTCTTCAAAAATGGTCCTGTATTTGGCTCCGTTCATCTTCCCATCAATTTTAACCATCTACCCTGTCCCTGCTGAAGAAAAGCAGGCCCAAACCATGATGCTGCGACCACCATGTTTGACAGTGGGGATGGTGCTGTGTTGCCTTTACGCCAAACATATCGTTTGGCATTGTTACCAAAAAGTTTGATCTTGGTTTCATCTGACCAGAGCACCTTCTTCCACATGTTTGGTGTGTCTCCAGGTGGCTTGTTGCAAACTTTAAACGCCACTTTTTATGGATATCTCTGAGAAATGGCTTTCTTCTTGCCACTCTTCCATAAAGGCCAGATTTGTGCAGTGTACGACTGATTGATGTCCTATGGACAGACTGTCCCACCTCAGCTGTAGATCTCTGCAGTTCATCCAGAGTGATCGTGGGCCTCTTGGCTGCATCTCTGATCAGTCTTCTCCTTTTTTGAGATGAAAGTTTAGAGGGACGGCCGGGTCTTGGTAGATTTGCAGTGGTAACATACTCCTTCCATTTCAATATGATTTGTTGCACAGTGATCCTTGGGATGTTGAAAGTTTTGGAAATCATTTTATATCCAAATCCAGCTTTAAACTTCTCCACAACAGTATCACGGACCTGCCTGTTGTGTTCCTTGGTCTTCTTGATGCTCTCTGTGCTTCAAACAGAACCCTGAGACTATCACAGAGCAGGTGTACTTATACGGAGACTTGATTACACACAGGTGGATTATATTTATCATCATTAGTCATTTAGGACAACATTGGAACATTCAGAGATCCACAATGAACTTCTGGAGTGAGTTTGCTGCACTGAAAGTTAAGGGGCCGAATAATATTGCGCTCCCCACTTTTCAGTTTTTGTATTTCCACAAAAATTTTAAATAACCAATAAATTTCGTTCAATTTCACATTATGTCCCACTGGCTAAAAAAATCTGCCCCCAGCTACAGGGCAATGTAGAGAGTGTAAGTGCCGGAATAGGCGCATCTTACAGATACGCCTTTTCTGGGGTGGCTGGGGGCAGATTTTTTTAGCCAGGGGGCCCAAAAACAATGGTCCCTCTCTAGGCTATTAATTTCTGCCGTCAGTCACTGGCTTGCCCTCTCTGGCGGAGAAAATTGCGCGGGAGCCCACGCAAGTTTTTTCTGTGAATTAATACTTTAATTTAACACCTACAGCTCCAAAATTACACACAGACACTACTAACATTATTAGTGAGGGACATATAAAAAAAATAACGGCTATGCAATGATTTACTGTATGTAAACCACGTCTCATATCCTGTCGGGTTCTGTAATGATTTTACAGATGCCGACAATTGACTTATCAGCTATTCTGCTATCTAAATCTCTATGAATTATAAATATATAAATATATGTGTGTCAATGGCATATATATATATATAATATATATATATATAAAATACACTGCTCAAAAAAATAAAGGGAACACTCAAATAACACATCCTAGATCTAAATGAATGAAATATTCTCATTGAATACTTTGTTGTGTACAAAGTTGAATGTGCTGTCAACATAATCACACAAAAGTCATCAATGGAAATCAAATTTTTGAACCAATGGAGGCCTGGATTTGGAGAGACCCCCAAAATGAAAGTGGAAACAAGTCGAAATGAAAATCAAAACAAGACAAAATTAAAGTGAAACAAGTCAAAATGATGCTCAGTATTGTGTGTGGCCTCCACGTGCCTGTATGACCTCCCTACAACACCTGGGCATGCTCTTGATGAGGTTGTGGATGTTCTCCTAAGAGATCTCCTCCCAGACCTGGACTAAAGTATCCCTCAACTCCTGGACAGTGTGTGGTGGATGGAGCGAGACATGCTGTCCCAGATGTGCTAAATCGGATTCAGGTCTGGGAAACGGGCAGGCCAGTCCATAGCTTCAATGCTTTCATCTTGCAGGAACTGCTGACACATTCCAGTCACATGAGGTCTGGCATTGTCCTGCATTAGGAGGAACCCAGGGCCAACTGCACCAGCATATGGTCTCACAAGGGGTCTGAGGATCTCATCTCGGTACCTAATGGCAGTCAGGCTACCTCTGGCAAGCACATGGAGGGCTGTGTGGCACTCCAAAGAAATGCCACCCCACACCATTACTGACCCACTGCCAAACCGGTCATGCTGAAGGATGTTGCAGGCAGCAGATCACTCTTCACGGGGTCTCCAGACTCTGTCACGTCTGTCACATGTGCTGAGTGTGAACCTCCTACACCAGTTCCTGGACCCCCTCCTCCTCTTCATTCTTCATCTTCAAATTGTCATCCCGGATCACGCTGTTCATATCAGTCGCAAGCTGGAAGCATTGTAGCACTTGCCTTGGTGAAACGGAAACTAATCTGTTTAGATGACAAGCAGCACACCATTGCAGAGTTGTTGAAAGGTATAACAGGCCAGACAGGTCTGTGGCTCTCGCCACTGAACCTACAACCAGTCATGGTCATGTGCGATAATGGCCATAACCTGGTGGCAGCTCTGAAGCTTCGCAAGCTCGACCATGTACCTTGCCTGACACATGTTCTCAATTTAGTGGTTCAGCGGTTCAGAAAACATACCCAGAATTGCCTGAGCTACTTCTGAAGTTATACCGCTTGTGCGTCCATTTCCGCAAGTCAGCTACAGCTTCCACTGGTTTGTCAGTGCTGTAGTAGCACTTGCAAGTGCCAGCTCACCGGCTGGATTGCGACGTGACCACATGCAGGAACTCCACATTACATATGTTGGCAAGGCTTTGTGAGCATCAGAGGGCAATAGTTGAATACTAGTTACAGCATGCCCGTCTGTATTCTGGTCAATCTCCACACATAACAATCGATGAGTGGGCATGGATGCCTGACATCTGTGAGGTTCTACAAAACTTTGAGGAATCAACCAAGATGGTGAGCAGCAAGGATGCCATAATCAGCGTAACCATCCTGCTTCTGTGTCTACTCAAGTGCTCTCTGCTCACAATTAAAGAGGGAGCTTTACGTGTGGACCAGGATGAGTTAGATGAACAAAGTGCACAGGGTGATATTACCCATCCCAGCCTCATCTCATCTTGGGTGATAATAAAGAGGAGGCTGAGGAGGAGGAGGAGGAACACGAAATGGTTGCCTGCACTACAGAGAGCACTACCCACACAAGCTTCATCCCGTCTGTTTAGTGCGGATGGGCTGAAGAGGAGGAGGAAGGAGAAGGAGAGGGAGGAGAAAATGTAGAGTCATCCTCCTGGTGGGGATAGGTAAGCCTTGCCTGTTGGGAATCTGGCACACATAGCTGGGTTGAGGTACCCCTGACTTTTCCGTGACCCTCACGTTATACGCATTTTGGCTAACATTAATTACTAGTTGTTCACATTTCTTGACACATGCTACAAGGAGAACTTTCCATCTCTCCTTCCTGCGGCAGAGACTAATAAAATGGTACAGTAACCGAAGGCTGGCGGCAGAGGTCAGAGATCCTTGGGCAACCAAGGAGGAGAAACAAGGGAGACACACACCAGGTCCAACAGAGGCAGGGCAACACTATCTTAGGTTTAGGACAGTTTCATTCGACCCTCCCGGTGCCCAGGCCCTGATGAGTGGGGTAGTCTGACAAAGAGGGAAAAGTTTTTTAAGATGGTGAAATCTACCTAGCAAACTGTACCAGCATTCTCCGTGATTCCTGTGCCGTACAACTATTGAATAGCCAAGCTGGACACGAGGCATGAACTGTTCCTCTATGCCTTGATGGTGCTGGCCTACCCTGCTGCTAGTGGGTTTTTAGTGCTGCCAGAGGCATTTAATTATTAGGCGCATCTGCCTGTAACTGAAAATGCTGACACTTCTCAACACCACCAGATGACAGCAGTAGAATATAAAGCCAAATTCAATGTAGTGTGATCAGGTGGCACTTGCTCAAAATCTTTATAGGGACATGAGGCGGTCCTCCCTCAAAATCTTTATAGAGTCACCAGGCGCCCTCACTCAATATCATTATAGGGTCATCAGGGGGCCCTCACTCAAAATTTTATAGAGTCATCAAGCGGTCCTCACTCAAAATCTTTATAGGGTCATCATGCGACCCACGATCTTAGTTTTTCCAGGGTGTATATGATGCCCTCCTTCCTAATCTTTACAGGATATGCATCGGGCCTACATATATACAGTATATATATACAGTACAGACCAAAAGTTTGGACACACCTCATTTAAAGATTTTTCTGTATTTTCATGACTATGAAAATTGTAAATTCACACTAAAGGCATCAAAACTATGAATTAACACATGTGGAAATATATACTTAACAAAAAAGTGTGTAACAACTGAAAGTATGTCATATTCTAGGTTCTTCAAAGTAGCCACCTTTTGCTTTGATGACTGCTTTGCACACTCTTGGCATTCTCTTGATGAGCTTCAAGAGGTAGTCACCGGAAATGGTTTTCACTTCACAGTTGTGCCCTGTCAGGTTTAATAAGTGGGATTTCATTTCTGGCCTTATAAATGGGGTTGGGACCATCAGTTGTGTTGTGCAGAAGTCTGGTGGATACACAGCTGATAGTCCTACTGAATAGACTGTTAGAATTTGTATTATGGCAAGAAAAAAGCAGCTAAGTAAAGAAAAACGAGTGGCCATTAGTGTTGAGCAATATTGCTCGATATCTAAAAATATCGTATCGAAATTGTATCGCCGATAGCACTAAATATCGTCGATATCCGATTCCGATTGCGGAAGTCCAATGTAAGTCTATGGGAACAAAATATCGAAATTAAAAAAAAACCTTTATTTCCTTGTAAACACTAAATATACACACATAGAATACATATATATATATATACATGTTATTGTGACATATATATATACATATATGTATAGTTTATACACTTCTACATAGTAAAATATCCTCTGATTCAATTGCCGGGTAAAGCCGGCTTCTGTGAAAAGACAGAAGCACCCGACATGAAATGACACTTGGTGTACATAGGGTTAACCATGTCTTTTCATGTCGTTTGCAATCTGATTTGCACAAACAATTACATCAGTCTATGTGTGCAAAATTTCACACCTGTAGGGGTTAATTAAAGGTGTAAATTCGTTGTAAAAAAAACGGACTTTTTTGCTACGAATTTACACCTTTAATTAACCCCTACAGGTGTGAAATTTTGCACACTTACACTCATGTAATTGTTTGTGCAAATCAGATATCAAACTACATGAAAAGACATGGTTAACCCTATGTAAACCAAGTGTCATTTCATGTCGGGTTCTGCATTTTCACAAAAGCCGGCAATTGAATTAGCGGCTATTATACTATGTAGAAGTGTATGAACTATAAATATAAATATATATATATGTGTCACAAATTTAATGACATGTATATATATATATATATGAGGTGTAAAATTGCTGAAAAAAAAGGCGTGGGCTCCCGCCCTATTTTCGCAACCAGACAGACAAAGCCAGTGAGTGGGGGCAGATAATAATAGCCCAGAGAGGGACCATTATTTTTGGCCCCCCCCGGCTACTAACATCTGCCCCCAGACACCCCAGAAAGAGCAAATCTCTAATTAGATTTGCCCTTTCTGGCACTTTGCCCGTCTATTCCCATTGCCTTGTAGCGGTGGCGAATGGGTTAATAAGGGGTTAAAATGACCTTGCAATTGAAAGGTCACTTTAAGCCAGGTTAATAATTGAGAGCTGTCAATTAGACAACTATCAATTATTAATCCTATTGTATGAAAGAAAAATCAAACACACACACTTTAATAAAAAAGAAGTTTAATGAAATAATCACACAGTTTTTGACCATATTTTATTTTCCTGCTAAAACCATTTCCTGTAATAAAAATAAAATAATAAAGCAAAATTATTCTTACCAATCCGATGTACAGTCAGGTCCCACGGTGTAATCCTTCAGAAAGGGTTAATGTTTACTGCAGGGACCGCAGCTAATGCTGCAGCCTCACAGTAAACCCCCAAATGAATGAGTTCCTCTCCTGGCTGACAGGAGAGGAAGTGGAAAGCTTAATTGATTGCTTTCCACTTTCACTTCAGGTCAGCCAGGGACACAATCAGTGACGTCAGAGGGAACTGGTTAACAAAAATAGGGGATCCCCTCGAAAAAAATTGGCGTGGGGTCCCCCCTATTTTTGTTAACCAGCCAGATGAAGCAGACCGCTGAGGCCTGGATTTTCAGGCTGTTAAGGAGCCAAGATCCATGGACCTTGCCAGCCTGATAATACCAGGCCACAGCAGTCTGCATATCTTGGCTGAATAACAAAAATAGGGGATCCCCTCAAAAAAAATTGGCGTGGGGTCCCCCCTATTTTTGTTAACCAGCCAGATGAAGCAGACCGCTGAGGCCTGGTTTTTCAGGCTGGTAAGGATCCAATATCCATGGACCTTGCAAGCCTGATAATACCAGGCCACAGCAGTCTGCTTAGCTTGGCTGGTTAACAAAAATAGGGGATCCCCTCGAAAAAAAAACGGCGTAGGGGTCCCCCTATTTTTGTTAACCAGCCAAGTAAAATGCAGACTGCTGCGGCCTGGTATTAAAAGACTGTCAAGGCCCATGGATTTTGGCCCTCAACAGCCTGATAATACCAGGCTACAGCAGCCCCACATTTGGCGCATCAAAAGATGTGCCAATTGTGGCACTTTACCCGGCTCTTCCCACTTGCCCTGTAGCGGTGGCAAGCGGGGTAATAAGGGGTTAATGTCACCGTTGATTGCACGGTGACAATAAGCCCGGTTAATAATGGAGAGGCGTCAATAAGACACCGATCCATTATTAATCCCAAAGTTATTAAATGCATAAAAAAAAGACACAGCAAGAAAAAAGTATTTTAATGAAATAAAAGAGACAACACACTTTTCATTTCTTTTATTACTCTCTCATTCCTGCGACGCCATCGATCTCCTGTAAAAAAAGAAAAAAAAAAAACCAACAGTATACCACCTGTCCGACGCAGTCCATAGTAACTAACGACAGTCCCACGGCGATCCAGCTCTGCTACATCAGAATGACAGGCAGAGCCTGACATCCCGGCGCAGCACAGCTGATTACCTGCTTCCCCGGCGGTGACGTCATCGGACTGACTGCTTTACGGCCGGGATTACCCAGCAGTCACTGCAGTTATCGCGAGAAACTGCATGTGACCGCCGGGGAGAAGAGGATGGCGGCCATGAAGCAGTCCGGGATGTGACCGCCGGAGATCTTCTGCCAGGTAAGTGCCGCTGACTCCTGACAGACCCGACCGACGGACACTGACAGTGACAGACCCGACCGACGGACACAGACAGTGACAGTGACAAATCCGATTCCGGTATTCGATATGACGAAAATATCGAAACGAATTATCGAAAGGCCGATAGAGCTAATATCGGCCGATAGCCGATATTTGCATTATCGTATCGCTCAACACTAGTGGCCATCATTACTTTAAGAAATGAAGGTCAGTCAGTCCGAAAAATTGGGAAAAATTTAAAAGTGTCCCCAAGTGCAGTTGCAAAAACCATCAAGCGCTACAAAGAAACTGGTTCACATGAGGACCGCCCCAGTAAAGGAAGACCAAGAGTCA
The DNA here is from genome assembly GCA_033576555.1 of Oophaga sylvatica. Lineage (NCBI taxonomy): Eukaryota > Metazoa > Chordata > Amphibia > Anura > Dendrobatidae > Oophaga > Oophaga sylvatica. The sequence goes on from JARQOD010000001.1 coordinate 725,023,159, forward strand.
CCTCTGCTTCTGAGGATAAGTTTATCTGAGTCACCAGCCCCAGAAATCGCAGGTTTACAGCAGCTCAGATTAGAGACCAGGTCAATGCCACACAGAGTTCTAGCAGCAGACACATCTCTACAACAACTGTTAAGAGGAAACTTTGTGCAGCAGGCCTTAATGGTAAAATAGCTGCTAGGAAACCACTGCTAAGGACAGACAACAAGCAGAAGAGACTTGTTTGTGCTAAAGAACACAAGGAATGGACATTAGACCAGTGGAAATCTGTGCTTTGGTCTGATGAGTCCAAATTTGAGATCTTTGGTTCCAACCACCGTGCGTTTAGTTGGACCATAATTTATTTTTCAACAGGACAATGACCCCAAACACACCTCCAGGCTGTGTAAGGGCTATTTGACGAAGAAGGAGAGTGATGGGGTGCTATGCCAGATGGCCTGGCCTCCACAGTCACCAGACCTGAATCCAATCGAGATGGTTTGGGGTGAGCTGGACCGCAGAGTGAAGGCAAATGGGCCAACAAGTGCTAAGCATCTCTGGGAACTCCTTCAAGATTGTTGGAAGACCATTTCCGGTGACTACCTCTTGAAGCTCATCAAGAGAATGCCAAGAGTGTGAAAAGCACCCATCAAAGCAAAAGGTGGCTACTTTGAAGAACCTAGAATATAAAACATATTTTCAGTTGTTACACACTTTTTTGTTAAGTATATAATCTCTACAACAACTGTTAAGAGGAGATTTTGTGCAGCAGGCCTTCATGGTAAAATAGCTGCTAGGAAACCACTGCTAAGGACAGACAACAAGCAGAAGAGACTTGTTTGGGTTAAAGAACACAAGGAATGGACATTAGACCAGTGGAAATCTGTGCTTTGGTCTGATGAGTCCAAATTTGAGATCTTTGGTTCCAACCACAGTGTCTTTGTGCGACGCAGAAAAGGTGAACGGATGGATTCTACATGCCTGGTTCCCACCGTGAAGTATGGAGGAGGAGTGTGTGATGGTGTGGGGGTGCTTTGCTGGTGACACTGTTGGGGATTTATTCAAAATTGAAGGCATACTGAACCAGCATGGCTACCACAGCATCTTGCTGCAGCATGCTATTCCATCCGGTTTGCGCTTAGTTGGACCATCATTTATTTTTCAACAGGACAATGACCCCAAACATACCTCCAGGCTGTGTAAGGGCTATTTGACCAAGAAGGAGAGTGATGGGGTGCTACGCCAGATGACCTGGCCTCCACAGTCACCAGACCTGAACCCAATCGAGATGGTTTAGGGTGAGCTGGACCGCAGAGTGAAGGCAAAAGGGCCAACAAGTGCTAAGCATCTCTGGGAACTCCTTCAAGATTGTTGGAAGACCATTTCACGTGACTACCTCTTGAAGCTCATCAAGAGAATGCCAAGAGTGTGCAAAGCACTCATCAAAGCAAAAGGTGGCTACTTTGAAGAACCTAGAATATAAGACATAATTTCAGTTGTTACACACTTTTTTGTTAGGTATATAATTCCACATGTGTTAATTCATAGTTTTGATGCCTTCAGTGTGAATGTACAATTTTCATAGTCATGAAAATACAGAAAAATCTTTAAATGAGGTGTGTCTAAACTTTTGGTCTGTACTGTATATATATACAGTGCCTTGTGAAGTGAAGTTGAATGAAATATATTGGTTATTTTACATTTTTGTGGAAATACAAAAACTGAAAAGTGGGGCGTGCAATATTATTCTGCCCCTTTACTTTCAGTGCAGCAAACTCATTCCAGAAGTTCATTGTGGATCTCTGAATGTTCCAATGTTGTCCTAAATGACTAATGATGATAAATATAATCCACCTGTGTGTAATCAAGTCTCCATATAATGTACCTGCTCTGCGATAGTCTCAGGTTCTGTTTGAAGCATAGAGAGCATCATGAAGACCAAGGAACACAACAGGCAGCCAAATAGAGGACCATTCTTGAAGAAAACCTGTTGGAGTCTGCAAAAGACCTGAGACTGAGACAGAGATTTGTCTTCCAACAAGACAATGATCCCAAATATAAAGCAAAATCTACAATGGAATGGTTCACAAATAAACGTATCCAGGTGTTAGAATGGCCAAGTCAAAGTCCTGACCTGAATCCAATCGAGAATCTGTGGAAAGAGCTGAAAACTGCTGTTCAAAAACTATCTCTGTAATTGCAGCAAAAGGTGGCGCAACAAAGTATTAAGTTAAAGGGGCAGAATAATATTGCACGTCCCACCTTTCAGTTTTTGCATTTCCACAAAAATTTAAAATAACCAATAAATTTCATTCAACTTCACAATTGTTTCCCACTTGTTGTTGATGTTTCATCAAAAATTAACATTTGGTATCTTTATGTTTGAAGCATGATATGTGGGAAAAGGTTGAAAAGTTCCAGGGAGCCGAATACTTTCGCAAGGCACTGTATATACTTAGTGCATAGCTTTTACAGTCTAGGACTCCTACTGCTTGAAAATGCGAAAACAATTCTGAGGCTCTCCTCTTCATGTCTTCCAGGGTGTTTGCAGTCCCTCCTTCTAATTTTTGGCAGCCCTTGCACTTAGTGCATAGGCTTTATAAGACTAGGAGTCCCATTACCTAACAATTTTAACAGAATGTGTGAGTCCCTCCTTTATGTCTAATGAGGGTGTACATTGTTCACATAGGCTCTGTGAGTTTCAGAATCCCTCCTTCATAAATTAAACAGGATGTGTCTGACCATGTCACACCACATGCCCAAATAAGGTAGTATAATATTACAATTACACTTACTGGTGACTACCGGTGGGTGTAGTTTTATTTCCCCTCTACTATGTCATCTAATGTAGTCATAGGTGACGAGGAAATATGGTGAGAGATGGCCCGGCTAATAAGGAGGGGGAGGCAGTTTTTTTTCTTTGTAATTTTGCCTTATATAGAAGTCATAGAGGAAAACATGTTTCCTAACATTTTTTCCTGTAAAATCCATTTTATCTTCATCTTTATATGTTTTATTGTCAGTCCGTAAAAATTGCATAATACTCTGAAAACATTTCTCCCAGCAGGGACCTGGGAATCAGAGATTCTTCCAGATATCTTCCTCATGCTGTTCCCATTCGATTTGAGCGCTGTTTCCATCCATTGCTTCGATTTTCTTGCCCCACCCAGAACTCCTGTTAGGGTCTTCCAGAAAAATGCTCAAGTTTCCCATTGACTTCAATTATACTCGTTGCTTGAGTCGAGCCCTTTCGAGTGTCCAATCTGCTTGATTCGAGTACTGAGCACGCGAGCAGTTTTAATTCTTGATCATCACTACCCTACTGTTAAAGGTGAACTCTGCAAGAGGTAGGAATGAGGACCAGTCTTCCTGCTGAGCCATAACAAAACACCTCAAAATTTGCTCCAAAGATTGATTTGTCCTCTCTGTTTGACCGTTGATTTCAGGGTGGTAAGCAGAGGAAAAAGACAAAATAATCCCAGTTTCTTACAAAAAGCTCTCCAGAACTTGAAGATAAATTGCACTCCCATATCAGACACAATATTAAAAGAAATTCCATGCAAACGCACCACATAACAAATAAACAACCTGGAGATTGTTCCTGCTTTAGGTAACCCTGACAGTGGAACAAAATGAGCTTGTTTACTGAATCGGTCAGCCACCACCCAAATAACCATTTTCCCATCAAACAGAGGTAAATCCGTAATGAAATCCATGGACAGAGGAGTCCACAGTCTTTCCCAAATTGGCAATGAAACCAATTCCCCGGCTGGCCGGTTATGATGAACTTTAGCGAGTGTGCAGACTTCACAGGTGGATCAAAAATCTTTAAAACTTAATTACTCATAGATGACCATCAGAAAAATCTGGAAATAGCTTTCTGCGTAGCTGTGACCCCAGGATGACCATTCTAGACAGAATCATAGAATTCCTGTAACAGGTGCAATCTTAAGTACACAGGAATAAATAACTTGGACCCTGGAGTGACAGACGGAGCCAACGACTGAGTTTTGCGGATCTCCGCTTCCAACTCGGAGGATAACACAGAAACCACAGTGCCCTTAGGAACAATAGTGGATGGAGGTGCTGGAGACAAAACTGAATCAAGACTGCATGACAATGTGTTACCCTTCACATTCTTAGATCATGACCTAAATGTGATAGAGAACTTGAATCTAGAGAAAAATAAGGACCATCTAGCCTGTCTAGGAGTTAGCCGTTTAGCTGATTCAATGGAAGTTAAATTTTTAATGCCAGTGACCCCAGTGAACTGAACTGCTCCCTCCAAAAAATGCCACTATTCCTTAAAAGCTAATTAAACAGCAAATAACTCACAATTTGCGGCATCATAATTTCTTTTAGCAGATGAAAATTTCTTCGAGAAAAATGCACCACGCTGCATATTAGTCCGAGTTTTGGGCCCCTGAGATAAATCGACACCTACCCCGACCTCTGAAGCATCCACCTCTTCAATGAATTGATACTGAAGATTGGGTTAGATTAGGAGCGGACATAAATACTTTTTCAAAAGCCCCAATAGCAACAAGTAACCAAACTTTGAGGTCTGCCCCCTTACATGTGAGGTCAGTAAGAGGTTTAACAATCTGAGAAAACCCCTTAATGAATACCTCCTTCTGATACCAATCAATAACAGGATTGTGAATGAACAACCATGGTAGCCCAAATACCATACCAGCAGGTAACTTATCCAAGACAAAACAGTAAATGGATTCAGAGTGAAGTGCTCCTACTTGAAGTTTGAATTCCACTGTTACAAATTTGACAAAGTTCTGAAGTAGCTGTGTTTTGTCAATCTCTAAAATTTGAATGGGTTTTGAATCAGTTGAGAAACAATAAAGTTAGCTACATACCCACAGTCACTGAAAACCAATGCTGGCTATACCTGTTTTTTGAAAGACAAAACTGTTTCGAGCAGTACTTTTTTCTGAAGAGAAAGGGTACCTGGAAGTCTAGGTGACCTCCTTGACTATCCCCCAGACTTAGACCTTTTTACCAACGGCTTATGTGTTTGAAGGCGAGTTGATCAGTACTTCAAAAAATGTCCTGAGAGACCACAGTAGAAACAGAGTCCAAGATCCTGTCTCTATTTTTTCTCCACGACACAAAAACTGGCAGTACCAACCTCCATTGGCTCTACAGCAGGTGCCTGCTTCAGGGAAGAATACAAGGCATCCCTCCGCCCACCATGCCCCTCACAAATTCTGCTGTCCATCCGTATGGGCTGGGTTACAGCTCCTGCCAAAAAACAAGGGGGATCATGCCTAATCAGAGCAGGGATTCAGACAGACCTCTATGAAATTGGCTCCTAAGGGCCGCATCACTCCACTGAACCTAAGTGGACCAATATCGGAATTCAGTATAGTAGTTCTCAGTGTTGCGGCTCCTGTGTCAGGTTCATGGTCCTAGCATCAGCAACCTGGATTCTGTCGGGTTCATCATAGATAACTCCTAAGGCATCAAAAAAGGCATCAACTGAACACCACTCTGGGGCTTGTGGGGACAAAGAACATGCCCAAGTCTGAGGTCCCTCTTACAATAGTGACATGACTATTCCCACTTGCTGGAACTCATCTCCTGCAGACTAGAGTTGTAGGGTAGAGAATAGCCTACAACTCTCCCTGATCACCCTAAACTGGTTTCTCTCCCCCGAAAATCAGGGAGGGCCACTACTAGTTTGGGGGAGACCAACTGAACGTCATAGGGTCACAGGGGCAGGACATTACAGTCTCCGCTGGCAGTGAAGAAATGTGGGGTGTTTTCATGAAGCTAGCCACCTGACTCTGCAACTGAAACTGTGAAGATTCAAGATTCAAAAACTGCTGTTTTTCATCCAGATCTTGAATTGCTAGAGACAGGTTCGTCACATGTTCACAAAGCATGTGAAGGGGTCAGTTGTAATCTGACGCTGAGTCACTACTCACGGGCAAACTGTGAGAAAGGGTAGTCAGGAGGTTTGAGGTCAGATACCAGGAGTAGTGTTGAGCATTCCGATACCGCAAGTATCGGGTATCGGCCGATATTCGCGTTATCGGAATTCCGATACTTAGTTCCGATATTTTTCCTATATCGTATACCGGAATCGGAAGTTCCCATAATTCTTTGAGAGGCAATGTGATTTTAGTCAGCCAATGAGGAATCTTATGAAGTGTGGGCACATCCTGTAATGCTGTGGTCATCTTAACTAATGGCATGGCTGTGATTGGCTGCTGAAATGATGTCAGAATGCACTATAAAAGGCGCCGCCTCCATTTTAGCGTCACTGTGCTGTGAACTCAGTTAGGGACAGAACGCTGCTCTGCTGACTCTGAGGGACAGTTAGATATTGCGATTTTGTGTACTGGGCTTTAGGCAGGCTAGTTTACCAACCGCTGTGTAAAGCTTCCTTTTGCCAGTGTTGTTTTAACAGCTCTGTGCAAGGTGTGTGTGAGTGCAGGTGACGCTGCAGTTTGCTCTGCATGCAACGCTGTCTGTAGGCATCTGCATGTGTCACTCACAGACTCTATTTTTTTTTCTTCAGTGTAATTCTTGCTGCTCCATGCAATTTAACTATTAGTGTGACGCGCTTCCATCCGTATCCAATACATTGGTTGCAAACACTATAGAAGTAGACAAAGAAGTAGCCTTTCCCAGATTGTGGACAGTTGTGTTTCAGTGTTCACTTCAGTCTGTGTTTTTTATTTTTTGAGTGCACATCACGCTCCAGTTACTTGTTCAAGCACTGCTGCTTGTACTCTGCTGAGCGTGTCTCAGTGCCTCATCCTTTTCATTTATCTCCAATTGGTTCTGCTCCATTCCATTTAAAATATAATCTATTAGTGTGACGCGCTTCCATCCGTATACAATACATTGGTTGCAAACACTATAGAAGTAGACAAAAGAGTAGCCTTTCACAGATTGTGGACAGTTGTGTTTCAGTGTTCACTTCAGTCTGTGTTTTTTATTTTTTGAGTGCACATCACGCTCCAGTTACTTGTTCAAGCACTGCTGCTTGTACTCTGCTGAGCGTGTCTCAGTGGCTCATCCTTTTATTTATCTCCAATTGGTTCTGCTCCATTCCATTTAAAATATAATCTATTAGTGTGACGCGCTTCCATCCGTATACAATACATTGGTTGCAAACACTATAGAAGTACAGAAAGGAGTAGCCTTTCCCAGATTGTGAACAGTTGTGTTTCAGTGTTCACTGCAGTCTCTGAGGAATAACCACACTTAGGCCTTATAACTTTTCTGACTTTCTTTATCAATCTACCAAGATGAAGAAGGCAGGGAGTAAGGCACGTGGTCGTGGCCGTGGAGTTTCAGCAGGGAGAGGACGTGGGGATTCTGTGGCTGCTGCCGCACCCAGTGACACAGCATCCACCAGTTTTCCCCGTGAGCGTTCCTTTATGCGCACTTTTGTAGGAGCTCAGCGTACCCCCCTGCTGCGGGAAGAACAAATTGAAGCCGTTGTTGGTTGGATGGCAGCCAATGCATCGACTTCAATTCCTTCCACCTCCTCTCAGGACCACAGCACTGTTGAACAACCATCTGTCTCTTCACCGCCTGCCAAATTGCCCAGGCAGTCAGAGAGTTATGAACTGGAGCCAGCTGAGTCTCTGCTTCTGTTCTCAGAATCTGTTGGCTTGCAAACAGGGGCCCAGCCAAGCAGCATTCTGGAATGTGAAGAAGAGGCAGTATGCAGTGATGCGCAACAGCTGTGTCTCTCTGAATGTGAAGAGGCGGGTGAGCCAGTGCCGATGGTCAGCACACCGCAGAACGCATCTGATGATGATGAGACTCAGGTGCCATTTTCTGTTGAGCATGGTGCTGGCCAGACCACCCAACAGCAGCAGGTGTTGGAAGAGGGTAGTGGAGATGATGAGGTCCAAGACCCAACATGGCGTGAGGAACAGGAAGGTGGTGGTAGCAGCTCTGAGGAAGAGATTGCCCCAACGGTCCAAACTGTAGGGAGAGTTAGGCTGCAGACTCGGTTGCCTGTAGCCTCCAGTTTGGCACCCGTTCGTAGCAGTTCTCTTCCAACAGCAAAAACGGGCGCTCCCAGGACTTGCACTGCGTGGTCCTTTTTTGACACACTTGCAGATGATATTTGCTATGTCAAATGCAAGCTGTGTAATCAAAAAGTAAAAAGAGGTAAAAATGTCAGTAACCTTAATACCACAAATATGTGGAAATATGTGCGGTCAAAGCACGTGGTTGAGTTCCAAAGACACACTGGAGATGTAGGCCAACCTACAGCAGCACCTACATCTTCAGCTCGTGTTGGAGCCTCTTCCTCCAGCTCACACACAGCTGGTTCTGCTTCCTCACAGGATCGCCATGGAAGAACCTCTGTCACTGTTGTCCAGAGACCCAGTGTTATTCCACCCACAGCTGCAAGTTCCCTGTCATCCTCACACTCCCAGGCCACAAAACAGCCATCGGTAGCACAGGCATGGGATAAAAGACGGCCATACTCGGCAAACCATCCACGAGCACAGGCTCTGAATGCTGGCATTGCAAAACTCCTGTCCCTTGAAATGCTGTCATTCAGGCTGGTGGAGACTGACAGTTTCCGTGACTTAATGGCATTGGCAGTCCCACAATACAATGTGCCCAGCCGATTTTATTTCAGCAGGAAAGCCGTCCCTGCTCTGCAAAAGCATGTTGAGGGAAAAATTAAACATGCGCTACTAAACGCCGTCAGTAGCAAGGTCCACCTGACCACCGATGCGTGGACCAGTACCCATGGCCAGGGACGATACCTTTCCCTCACTGCCCATTGGGTCAATGTTGTGGAGCCGGGTACAGATCTTGCCAGTGGCGCTGTACGTGTTCTGCCAACTCCAAGGATTGCAGGAATCAAGTCTGTCCACATTGACTCCTCCTCCTACTCCAGTTCCTCAGAATCATCGCTGCAGGAGCCGTCACGGTCTACCTCCACATGGACCCGTGAACGCTTACCTGATGCGACCGATATGAGCACAGCCGTGGCCAAATGTCAACAGGCCGTCCTGAAATTAATTTCCATGGGGAATCAAAGCCACACAGCGCAGGAGGTCTGGAATGCCATCAAGCAGGAGAGCGACGTGTGGTTTTTGCCAGCGAATCTCTAGCCAGGCTTGGTAGTGTGTGACCATGGCCGAAATCTGGTGGCAGCTCTGGGCCTTGGCAACCTCACTCACATACCATGTCTGGCACATGTGCTCAACTTGGTCGTGCAGAGTTTTTTGAGGGACTATCCGGATCTTGATGCACTGCTGCACAAGGTCCGCCTAGAGTGCGCTCACTTGCGACGTTCCAGCATGGCCAGATCGCGCATTGCAGCTCTGCAACGCAGATTTCGCCTTCCTGAACATCGCATCATATGTGACGTACCCACCAGGTGGAATTCCACGTTACATATGTTGGAGCGGTTGTGTGAGCAGCAGCCAGCAGTAATGGAGTATCAGCTGCATCAGGCGCAATCAACTCGCAATTTGCGCCGTTCACACTTCACCACTACTGAGTGGGCCTCTATGAAGGACATCTGCCACGTTTTGCGTCCGTTTGATGAGTCAACGCGGATGGCGAGTGCAGATGATGCACTAGTCAGCCTGACTGTCCCCCTTATCTGCCTGCTTCAAAAAAAAATTCAAACACTAAGGGATGAGGTTTTGGAAGAGGTGGAGGATGAGGAGTCACTAATTCCATCACCTTCTGGACAGTCAGCGCAACGTGGTTCCTCACAAAGTGCTGGGCAGGGCTCACTTTGTGAGGAGGATGAGGAGGAGTCAATGGAGGAGGAAGACATCGCTCCAGAGGGAGGTACACAACGCTCTAGTCAGTATGTAGAGCGAGGGTGGGGTGATGCAGAGCAGGCAGAGATGACGCCTCTTGCAGGGGACAGCGTTTCTTGGCCAGTTGGGAGTCTGCAGCACATGGTTGATTTCATGCTGCAGTGCCTGAGAAACGACCGCCGCATCGCCCACATTCTCACCACGTCTGATTATTGGGTGTACACCCTCCTAGACCCTCGCTACCGGGACAACTTACAAAGCCTCATCACACCGTTGAACCGGGAGCGTAAAATGCGGGAGTACCAAGACACACTGGTGCAATCCATAATGTTCTCCATTCCAGCCGAGAGCACTGCTGCTGCTACTGCTTTACAAAGCAGCTCTGTGCGTCGAGGCAGTGGAGACAGCTCTGCAACAAGAGGGAGCACAAGCAGCGCCTCTGCACAGGGCAAGACCAGTATGTTCCAAATGTTGCGAAGTTTTGTGGCAGCGCCACAAATGTCTACACCATCCGAGACGGCTCCAGTCAGCAGGAGGCAACGTTTCCGTAAGATGGTGACAGACTACATGTCTTTCCCTCTCAGTGTACTCCCAGATGGCTCTTCCCCATTCAAGTTTTGGGTCTCTAAGCTGGATACATGGCCAGAACTTAGCCAGTATGCATTGGAGGTGCTGGCTTGCCCTGCTGCCAGTGTATTATCGGAGCGCGTCTTTAGTGCTGCAGGTGGTGTACTAACAGACCGTCGCATGCGACTATCCTCCGATAATGTAGACCGGCTTACTTTTCTGAAAATGAACAAGGCATGGATCTCGCCAGAATTTGTCTGTCCGTTTTCATATTAAATAACTGGTTCGCAACGTTATCCATGTCTCCTGTTATGTTCATCTTTCTACCACCTGAACTCTACTCCCTGGGCTACAACACTGGCAGTTGCTGCTCAGAAGTGTCATGTCCACAGACCAATACACAAGCTATAGTGTTACTGGCGTTCAGTAATGTCAGCTGTTCCCCTGCTGTGTGAACGGCAAAAAGTCATGCTGCCTCCACCCTGTTGTCTTCTCATCCCTGGGCTTCAACACCGCCAGTTGTTGCTCGGAAGTGTCATTGGCACGGGTACTCACTCCTGCCCAGACTGGTTACAGCACGCCATCTGTTTCCTGTCAGTGTAAACGTCACTTAGCCTCCAATAAGTTGTCCTGTCGTGTTGCGGTCGGGTTAGCCGACTCTATGGTGATTGGAGTTTAGGTGCTTCCTATGTGTGCTGCGGGATATGCAAATAAAGGCTGTTTCCGTTGTGACAATAGGACAATCACCCACTGTAGTACTGTGGGATTCGGTAACTGCGGCCGGCTCGCGGCCTGTCAACTTAAATTTCCATGGGTACCTTCTGCTACCCGTCCGGGTTCCAGTACCGTCAGCTGGTTCTCCGCAGTGCCTTTGCCCTAGGTGCCTCCATCTCGGTATCCGAGTTCCAGCAACGTCTGCTGGTCCTTGGTAGTGCTTTGGAGCACAGGTACCTCCTGCTTAGTAACCGTGTCCCAGTAACGTCAGCTGGTCCTCGGTTGTGCCATTGGCTCTTTTCCTTCTGCTGCCCCTCCGGGTTCCAGTACCGTCAACTGGTTCTCCGCAGTGCCTTTGGCCTAGGTGCCTCCATCTCGGTATCCGAGTTCCTGCAACGTCTGCTGGTCCTTGGTAGTGCTTTGGAGCACAGGTACCTCCTGCTTAGTAACCGTGTCCCAGTAACATCAGCTGGTACAAGGTTGTGCTACAAATACAAGATACAGAACAAGAGACACAAGAACAATAAGCAGAAGATCTAAAAATATATGCTCTAAATTATAAGCAGAAGAAGACTAAGCAGTGTATGGGGGTGAGTCCGTTCCTCCTCGTGGTGCCCCTGGAAAATGCCTGCTGCTGCAGGCTAAACTGAACACGGACAAATACTGTTGTAATTTAAATCTTTTGTGACAGCAAGAACGGAAGAATGAAAAATTCATACTTTGACAGATTACAAGTACAGGATTCTCTGTCACAAATAAGAATATGATGAAGAAGATGAAGTACAATATGAATAAGAATAATAGTTTAATAAGAAGAATATGAGTAATGTTAAGAAAAAGATGAATAGCAAGAAGTTTAAGAAGAAGATAAAGAAGGTGAAAATGAAGAATAATTTGATGAAAAAGATGATGCTGCTGAAGATTATGAAGGAGAAAGTGTGTCAAAAGTTAAAAAGGTGAAGAGCATGGAAGTTGTGAAATATACATATTTGCCAAAATAGAAAAAACGTGAACAACATTGTCAATTTCTTCGTCAATCCGAACATCTTTAAAAAAAAAAATATTTATGCTATTCCATTTGATTGGGTTAAACATCTATGCCTTTAATGTCTCCTCAACCTTCCCCAATACATTCTACATTACTCTTTGTTGTTTTCCTTCATGTACAATTAACCAACAAGGCAAGAATGGGGTTTTTTTAATTCCGATATTTTGTTCCCATAGACTTACATTGGATTTCCGGTATCGGTATCGGGTATCGCCGATATTTTTTGGGTATCGGCGATACCATTCCGATTCCGATACTTTTGGATATCGGAAAGTATCGCTCAACTCTAACCAGGAGGGCTCGCAGTATATAGGGGGTAAAACAAGGGCATGGTCAGATAACAGTCTGGGGTCAAATGCCAGGAGGGTATGCCAAGACAAGGGAGTACAACAAACAGATAGTCATAGGCCAAGTCAGAGTGCGTCAAAAGCAGAAGGGATAATCCGCACGAACAGCCATGACAAGTCAGAGGTCCAGCAACAAGATCAAAAGGTCAAACGTAGAGCAATCAAACAAATCTAACTAAGCTCTGCTTGGATACGGCACTTCAAAGCATCAGCAGACTTAGCTAACAAGTGCCATCCCTTCAGCTGACAAGCCTTGTGATATATAATTTCTTATGATCAGCACATCACAGGGCTTGTCAGCTGCACTACAAAGCAGTATCCGAGCAGAGAGGAGAGTGAAGTCTGATCTAAGAATGCGTGCACAGACTGCTTTCATGTAGCCCCACTCCCACTCAGGCTGAGATGTAGCCCCGCCCTCATCAGTAAAGTACGCTGCTCTGGTTGTCTTATTCCGGTTCCCAAGTCAGAAGTAGAAGAGCCAGAATCAAAACAGAAGGATATATGACCCACAGAGAGACGAGCTTACAAGAGAAGAACAGGTAATAATAGTGTATTAGAAAAGCTTTAGGAAGAATTAGGATTAATGAAAGGGTATGAAATTAGTAGTGGAAAATCTCTTTAATAATGTCCCCTGAATCCCCCCATGTACATCTCACCCGTACACAGTATAATGCCTCTTACTTAAGGTAAGTATTAAAAGCAAACAATATAAATACACATATATGACAGAGCAAGAGGTAAAATATTTAATTAACAGGTCACCCCTGGACAAGGCATTTATTGGCAAAACGCTCATCAGGTGTGGTGGGTTCCTGGATATTTACTTTCAAGGTAAATATGTGTTATATTAAATGTTTTACCTCCTGCTCAGTCATATACAGCTCTGGCAAAAATTAAGAGACCACTGCACAGTTTTATAAAAATCAGCTTCTCTACATGTCTGACAGCCATTCCAGTGTCAGTTGAATTCCAACCAGAGTACAACTCATTCTACTTAATGTGCTTCTGATTAGGTGATCACCTGAACCAAATCTTATTTAACAAAGGAAAGTATAAAAACACTGCTGTGTTCACAATCCTCTTGCAATAGGACAAGCTGGATGGCAAAACAAGTGCTAGTAATATCCCAAAAGTACCGTAATAGGAATGAAAAAATAACTTTTAACTATGCCATAGGAGTTGAAAAGAAAAGTCTTGAGTGAGGAAAAGAAGGGCTCAATTCTGGCTTTACTAGCAGAGGGATACAGTGAGCATCATGTTGCCTCCATCTTTAAAATTTTTAAGATGGCAGTCCATTACAACAAGGTTAAGCAGCAGACATTGGGGACAACAAAGCTACAGACTGGCAGAGGACGAAAACGACTCTCCAACTGACCTACAAAAGGAATGGCAAATAGCAGCTGGGGTGAAGTGCACAGCAAGAACAGTTCATAACAGGCTCCTAGAGGCAGGGCTCAAGTCATGCAAAGCTAGAAAAAGCCTTTCATCAGTGAGAAGCAAAGGAGAACCAGGCTGAAGTTTGCCAAAGACCATAAGGATTGGACCACGGAGGATTGGAGTAAGGTAATCTTCTCTGATGAGTTTCAGCTTTGCCCAACACCTGGTCATCTAATGGTTAGACGGAAACCTGGAGAGGCATACAAGCCATAGTGTCTTGCACCCACTGTTAAATTTGGTGGAGGGTCGGTGATGATCTGGGGATGTTTCAGCAAGGCTGGAATTGGGCATGTTAATCTTTGCGAAGGACGTATGAATCAAGCCGCATACAAGGTTATCCTGGAAAAAACAGTTGATTCCTTCTGCTCAGGCAATGTTCCCCAACTCTGAGGACTGGTTTTTCCAACAGGACATGCCACACAGCTAGGTCAATCAATGTGTGGATGAAGGATCACCACATCAAATCCCTGTCATGGCCAGCCCAATCTCCAGACCTGAACCCCATTGAAAACTTCTGGAATGTAAAAAAGATGAAGAGTCATAAGCCATCAAACAAAGAAGAACTGCTTAAATTTTTTGTACCAGGAGTGGCATAAGGTCACCCAAAAGCAGTATGAAAGACTGGTGGAAAGCATGCCAAGATGCATGAAATCTGTGATTAAAAATCATGGTTATTCCACAAAATATTGATTTCTGAACTCTTCCTGAGTTAAAAACATTAGTGTTGTAGTTTCTATTGATTATGAACTTGTTTTCTTAGCATTATTTGAGGTCTGCAAGCACTGCATTTTTTTTTGTTATTTTGACCATTTCTCATTTTCTGAAAATAAATAAAAACTTTATTGCTTGGAAATTCGGAGACATGTTGTCAGTAGTTTATAGAATAAAAGAGCAATTTACATTTTACTCAAAAATATACCTATAAAGAGAAAAATCAGACAAACTGAAAATTTTGCAGTGGTCTCTTAATTTTTGCCAGAGCAATATATATGTATTTATATTGAATATACTATGTCTGATACATGTTAGCATTGTATACATGCTTATCTCCGGCCATTATTGTAAATGTTATATTGAAACTATTATAATTGACTTTTAATACTTACCTTATATTGGGATACATATATTTTTTTTACGTATACTCGCTTGCAAGTTTGACCATAGAGCCGATTTGCATATCTGCTATGTGTATACAAATAAATACAGTCTCCGTATGTGTGCTTACTATGCATATATAGAGTGTTTGATTGTTACTTGTTATCCATATTGCCTAGATACACATAAATATACATGAGTCTTTTGTGTGCTCATTTATGCACACTGAACCCTTGATTGAGCCTTTGTCTTTATTATTCACAACTAATCTTACCATTTTGTATACATTTATATCCAGGTATACCCACCACTTGTTTATTCTGTGTTTTCTCACTTTTTAAATGTACCCATATTTGGGGTTTTTAGACTTTGCTTAATAAAATAAAATATTGTTTTTATACATAGCCCTTGTTTAAAGCCTTTCTTTTCCCGCACACCAGAAGACTTCATCCACTTTAAATTCATGTTAAGAACTTATAATGCTGCCCTTCACCTCGCCAAACAGACCTACTTCACCACACTGATCTCCTCACTAGCCAACAACCCCAAGAAACTTTTTGACACTTTTCACTCCCTCCTCAGGCCAAAAGCACAAGCCCCTATCACAGACATTTGTGCTGATGACCTGGCCTCCCACTTTATAGAAAAAATAGATACTATCCGTCAGGAAATCTGCTCTCAACCACCAAGTGCTGTGACTCCCATCCCACCCTGCATTTCCCCTGGCTCAATTTCCACATTTGATCCCATCACAGAAGAAGAAGTCTCCAGACTCCTCTCTTCCTCTCGTCCGACTACATGCACTACCGACCCCATCCCCTCACATCTCCTCCAGTCTCTTTCTCCTGTTGTCACAACTCACCTAACTACAATCTTCAATCTCTCACTCTCCTCTGGCATTTTCCCATCCTCCTTCAAACACTCCATCATTACTCCACTACTAAAGAAACCCGCTCTTGACCCTTCCTGCACAAACAACTACAGACCGGTCTCCAATCTCCCCTTCATCTCCAAACTTTTGGAGCGCCTAGTCTACTCCCGCCTCACCCGTTACCTCTCCACTCACTCCCTCCTAGACCCTTCACAGTCCGGCTTCCGACCCCTACATTCGACTGAAACTGCACTCATCAAAGTGACCAATGACCTTCTGACAGCAAAACGTAACGGCGACCACTCTCTGCTCATTCTACTCGACCTTTCTGCAGCTTTCGACACAGTTGACCACCGTCTCCTACTGTCCAGGCTCCACTCTCTAGGTATTAAGGACACTGTTCTCTCCTGGTTCTCCTCCTATCTTTCTGACCGCTCCTTCAGTGTTTCGTTCTCTGGCTCCACTTCATCTCCTCTCCCTCTCACTGTCGGTGTACCCCAGGGCTCAGTCCTTGGCCCCCTTCTCTTCTCTCTCTACACCGCCCCAATTGGACAGACCATCAGCAGATTTGGCTTTCAGTACCATCTTTATGCTGATGACACAATTATACACGTCATCCCCCGACCTTACCCCCGCTGTACTACAGAACGCCACCGACTGTCTGTCCGCAGTCTCCAACATCATGTCTGCTCTCTATCTGAAACTCAACCTCTCCAAAACTGAACTTCTTCTGCTCCCGCCGTCTACTAACCTCCCTAAATCTGACATTTCCCTCTCAGTGGGCGGCACCATAATAACACCCCGGCAGCAGGCTCGCTGTCTGGGTGTTATGTTTGATACCAATCTCTCCTTCACCTCCCATATACAATCTCTGGCCCGCTCTTGCCGCCTACACCTAAAGAACATCTCTAGAATCCGCCCTTTTCTCACCATGGAAACAACAAAAACCCTCACTGTAGCATTGATCCACTCCCGCCTGGACTACTGTAACGCTCTATTACTTGGCCTCCCCATTACTCGACTATCCCCTCTCCAGTCCATCCTTAATGCAGCAGCCAGGGTTATCCATCTGGCTAATCGGTACTCGGACGCGTCCGCTCTTCGCCAGTCCTTACACTGGCTGCCCATTCATTATAGGATCCAATTCAAAGTACTTGTTCTCACCCACAAAGCTCTCCACACTGCAGCACCCCCCTACATCTCCTCCCTCATTTCTATCTATCGGCCTAACCGACTGCTGCGCTCTGCAAACGACTTTCGACTAACCTCTGCACTAATCCGTACCTCCCACTCCCGACTCCAAGATTTCTCCCGCGCTGCGCCAATCCTCTGGAATGCTCTACCCCAAGAAATTAGGACTATCCACAATTTGCATGGTTTCAGGCGCTCCCGCAAAACACATCTGTTCAGAGCGGCCTATCACATTCACTAATCAAAGTCATTCTATGTGTAAGTGTGTGTGTGTGTGTGTAGCCCATTCACTATCTCCATCCATCCCTCACTCCCTTAAGATGGCTGGACCATCATTGTAAATGCACCATTGTATATACACACCTGTATTTTGTATCTCCCCCACCTCATTGTAGATTGTAAGCTCTCACGAGCAGGGCCGTCTTATTTTGCTTTAATTACTGTATTGTTAACGTTGTTACTTATGACTTGTGTTTTGAAACTGTTAAACTGTAAAGCGCTGCGGAATATGATGGCGCTATATAAATAAAGATTATTATTATTATTATTATTTCGATGTATATGGTTTATTGTAAATAGTCAAGAGGGTAGTAAAAACGTGTTGAAAAAAAGATGCACATTAGCTGTCAAACATTTGAGAAGAATCAAATGTGAAGCGAACAAGAACCTATTATGCTCCAGTTTTGTCATATTCCAGATCTGCAACCTCCCTAAGGGCCCAGAAGTAAAAGGTGTTCAGTGCTCAGAGACTTGGCTAAAGTAAGGAAGGCTGAAACCCGACCACCAGTGAGCAAGACACCGAAGTGGAAACATCAATAATTGTGCACACAGTGTAATGGTGGCTGCAGATAGCAGAAACTTTATCATGAAACCTGTGTAAGGCTGTGAAGGGGAGCAAGGAATTTTTCAAGTATACCTTTTTATACCTTTTTTCCACATTTTTTCTGCATGTTGAAGATCTATGATGAAATGCGTTTGTTTTTTCTCCTGAGCAGTCAGCTTTTCAATAAATACTCCTAGTTTTTTTTCTTTGAATCCAGTTTTACTGGTTGATATTATTTATGACATTAAGGCTAAGTTCACACGTTGCGGAATTGCCGCGGAAATTTCCGCGGCAATCCCGCACTTCTCTGCTGCGGGAAATACGCATTTTTTTTGTATGCGTATTCCCGCCAGAAACTAGCGTTTTGCAAGCGTAATTAGCTTGCAGAATAATAGCGTTTTCCTAGCGATCTGTAGCATCGCTTGGAAAAGTGATTGACAGGTTGGTCACACGAGTCAAACATAGTGTTTGACACGTGTGACCAACTTTGCCGCATCAATAGTAAAAAGATCTAATGTAAAAATAATAAAAAAAATAATAAATAATGATATTCTCACCTTCCGGCGCGCCCCCGCAGCTTTCCCGCCTCTCAGCGACGCTCCCGGCCAATCGCGTTCCCAAGGATGCATTGCAGCAGACCCCAGATGACGTAGCATCATGCGAGACTGCTACGTCATCTGGGTGATTCTCGTAAAGGACTCCTGGGAACGGGAGCGTCGCTGAGAGGCGGGAAGGCTGCGGGGGCCGCCGGAAGGTGAGGATATCATTATTTTTTATTTTAATTATTGTTTTACCAGGGATATGGTACCCAGGGCCTGGAGGAGCGTCTCCTCTCCTCCAGACCCTGGGTACCATCCGCACATGAACCGCTTACATTCCGCATAGCCACATGCGGAAAGAAAGCGGTTCAATTCATTCCTATGGCGGCGATTCCACCGAGATTACGCAAAATTAATGAACATGTTGCTATTTTTTCCGCAAACATGTGGCCAAAACATGCGGAATCCATTAACATGTATAGGATGCTTAATGCTTGCGTTTTGCGGAAAATCGCGGAAAAAACGCAAAAAAAACGCAAATATTCCTGAACGTGTGAACTTAGCCTCAGGGTACTGAAGTCGCCAATTGGGAAGCAGCCAATTAGCCCAGCAACATAATGTTGATATTGATCTTTTGTGGCTAAGGTTCAACCATGAAACTTTGCAAGAACATTGTACAGAGGTCCCTGCACAGATAATGACCATTAATCAAAACCTAGTTATAGTCAAACCTAGTATTTTGTAACCATTACTTCTGACTCCATAATGCCATTATTGTCATATAAAGTGTAAAATCCCCAATATGCCGTTGATCAGGCATCAATGCTATCAAATTGTTGCTGGATTATCGGATATTCCAATTATCCAGTTACAAGTAGCTTGTAAGAGTGGGGAACCTTAATGAGGAAAGTCCCAAAATCTTAGTAGAAAATATTAATAGGTTTTGTTTTAAAGAGAGGACTGTCCTAACAGGCCAATCTCGCCCAGTCTGCCGTGTTATGTTTCTGATCTTATTCTATTAGAAATTACTTTGCACTTCTATTAGCGTATCCAACAGTCTTTTTGTGGGTATATCTTTTGAAGTATTTTTGTTTCAGACTGACTATATAAAAATGAATTTTGTTTATGCTGGAAAGTCTGTCCTTACTAAGGTATCTCAGGTCAGTACAAATTGTTCCTGTGAGATCTCCATAATCAACAAGAGAGCACGGCACGGGGTATACAAGGTCATGATCTGTGTTAAATAAAAAGGTACAAATGAATTTGCACAGAAATTTGCATAAAAAAAAATAAAAATAAAAACCAATAATCATCTATAACCTTACACTAATTCTAAAGTATTCAGGATAATTAAATTTTTAGCATCTCCTCTTATCTTCACAAATTTAAAGACATTGTCCCTTTTACACATTAGACTAATGTTGGCAAAGCCCGCTGATATCAACGGTTTTGGCTGACAATCTAAAGTGCATGGGAGGACAAGGCAATTTATTTTTGGGGTAAATATTGGTCCGGCATAGGCAATTATATTGTCTCATAGACTTGGAGATATAAGCCTGACATGTTTGTCATAGAGAAAAATAGAGTGCTCTGCCAAGTGAGCTCTCCTGTGTATGGAAGAGCAATCCAAGATGGCTGCTGGTCATATGATGAGCCGATTGATTTGTATGCAATGTGTATGTTGGCTTAAGATGTTAACCTGTCCCAAGGATAGTTACGGTAATATCAGATCGGTGGGGTCTGGCATCACAATCGATTAACTGTTATCAATTCCCGCAGCCACCAAAAGTACACAATACAAGGAACTAGAACACTACAGCTCTATACACTTTGTAGGGGGCATTCTCTAGATGCAGAACTGCAGTACCCAAGAATGACCACTACACCATGTATGGAGCTGTGATGTTCTGACTACGTACATTGTGTACTTCTGGCGGCCGTGGAACTGGCGTACAGCTGACCAGTATTGGTCCAAAGTGTAATTAATATCTTAATCCTGTACAACCCCTTAGTCTCAGTTTATAGGTTAGTAAATGGGTAAAATTGCAAAGTATTTTATTGCAAATTACCACTTATTAATAATTCTCGCCATTCTCAAGGATAAAGGGATTTTAAATTAAAAGTTTACAGTGCATTGTCTAACTTATGGCCACCTCACCAGTGGCAAGTTTCCTAGGCAAATAGGATGCCATTTCAAGCTGTTTGATATACAGCTTGTAAAGGTACTGCCACACTAAACAATCCCGCTAGCGATCACAATAACGACGCATACTAATGCGATCGCTAGCGGGATTGTTTCTATATCGCTAAGTGCGGCCACATTTAGCGATATAGTTAACGACGCTATCGCCGTTAGCGATCTTCTTAACGACTTTAGCGGTACAAAAGTACCGCTAAATCGCTAAGAAAAGGTGCCACACAGCGATAAGATACTTACCCAGCGGGAGCGCCAGCGATGAAATAGGGTCCGGAACGATTCCAGCGACGAGCGAGATCACAGCAGGAAGCTCGTCGCTGGAAGCTGCCGCACTGAACAACATCGCTAACGGGATCGCTAAATAGTGACGTTTTTTAGCGATCCCGTTAGCGATATTGTTTAGTGTGGCATACCCTTAAGTCCTGCTCTGAAGCTCTTGCACTCCTCTGATGCTGCATATGCAAACATGCCTTGGAGAACATTGGGGAGCCCGGAGTTTGGACTATTGACTTAGCCATGCCACCAGCCCGAACTGTCAATCTTCAGGAGCGCATCACACCCCGGAAAGTGGGAGATTAGAGAAATTGAAAAACAAACTTGAGACCTAATTTCTATGACTTTTATTAAGATGAGTAGAGGAAATGCAAAGTAACAGATTTTTCATTATCGGGTTTTAATTCTTATTTTCATAAAGTTTTTATAAAACAACACATATGTTGGAAGGTTTGTACACTAAATTGGTAATGCTATAGAGAATACTACGATACTTTTCCAATATTGGAATGTCAATGCTATGTCTAAACACATGGCCCCCGCGCTTCTGCTTCTCTAGGTAACTGTGTGTTTGTATATCGTTCCTCCTGGGCTGCAGCATAGATTTGTTGGCTGCAAAAACTTTGCACTGACCAAGATGTCCTGCACCTGAGAAGCGCCAGGACGGAAAAGGCTCTTCATTTGAGAGGAAGATGATGACAAAACCTCTAAGTTTGCCCGACTGCCTCTTTCATCCTTGAAGTTAAAAAGATTCTCCAGGAACAGAAGCAAATATATAAATAAAAGAAATGTCACGACTACATTCCAAAATGCCTTTAATTCATAATTCACTCTTCTTTTATATTACGAGCTAATCACTACAATACATTAATCCCACCAAGGACAACGTCTGCTGGAGTTTGTATGTTCTCCCCATGTTTGCATGTGTCCTCCGGTTTCCTCCTACACTCCAAAGACAAACTGTTAGGGATATTAGATTGTGAGCGCCAATGGGGACAGTGATAACAATGTCTGTAAAGCTGCGGAATATTTTGGCATAATATAACAAAGCATAATAAATAAATAAAGCATCTTATTACATTGACAGAAACCTGTCATAGAATGTTAACATGTGAGCATGTGCAGCATGAAGCCCTTCCCCCTCTCTTCATGTGTAGGAAGCTGTACTCCCAGCATATACTTTGATCTAAGACCAGGGTGCTGCGGTAAGAAGAGGTCACTCACATTGCTGCCCACTTTATCTCTCTGATTTAATACTGGAGATACCATTGTTGCTGATGTAAGAATAAACAGCTCACACTGATTTCCACCCTGTCTTTCTGATATAATTCTGGATAAACCATGGTGCTGAGGTAAGAAGAGGCTGCTCACAGTTCTGTCCACTTGATCTTTCTGAAGTAATTCTGGATAGACCATGATGCTCTAGTAAGAAGAGGCTGCTCACACTGCAAGCCATCACGTCTTTCTGATATAATGCTGGATAGACCATGGTGTTAGGGTTCGAGTTCCCACTGCTGCACAAGGGGAGTCTCGAACCAGTCCCGCTGCGGTCCCCCATTCATCTCCGGCCGCAGTGGAGCCTGCTCAGCAGAGACGTCGGTCCCAGCATCTTGCCCATTCCAGTACTGTGCAGAGACTTACTGCTGCCTCTCCTGGATCTGCTATTATAGCCAGTGCTGGAGCAGACGCCTTTGGGACGAAGTCCTGCGTTTCCCCTTCTGAGCATGCCCAGGGTAAGATCTCTCATTGGAGATCAGGGGTCACATGTTCAGGTACTGCAGCAGCTCCTATTGGTCCGCAAGGAAGGTCCTGAAACTGCATGTGTTTTGGAACAGTTTCTCATTGGTCCTTGTTTCTGGCAGGTCCTGTAGCTGTTGCTATAAAAGGGTGGCATGGCTGGGCCGCCATGCGCTAATATCAATTGTCATATGCTTTGCGCCAGTGTGGTCATGCGTGTGTGTGGTTAGGGCCAGGCTGAAATAAGCCCCTAGAATACCGACTTAATCGGTGAGGAGTTTGGTATGCTAGCTGGTCAGGGTCGGTGTCCTAGATGCCCTAGATTACCGGCATAACCGGTGAGGAGTTTGATTGCCGTATTCAGGGCCTGGCGTTCAGACGCCATAGATTGCGGGTGTCTCCCGCGAGGACATTAGCGCATGATCATGTTCTATGTTCGCTTAGCAGTCAACTGTGTACCTGGGTGCCTGACAGGACACAGAAGTTTTTCTCAGCGTCTCTGTGACGTAACAGGGTTCGCTTTCAACACTAGACAGCGCCCTAGCGTGTTTATTTTGCGACTCAGTGGTGTTAAATGAGTTCGCACACATCGCCATATAGCGCTGCGGCACTCCTTCTAGCGGCTCTGTGGAATAACAGAGTTCGCACATATTGCCACATCGCGTTACGGCGTTTATTTTGGCGACTCTGCGGGATAACAGAGTTCGCTTCTTGCGCCATTTCACTAGCAGCAGGCTCCACTTGCACGGTGGACCCCGGGCTGCGAACGCACCTCTCCATAATATCTATTAGGTGCGTCTCCGCAGGCCCTTAACACATGGTGCTCAGGTAAGAGGCCGCTCACACTGCTGTCTACTCTTTCTTTCTAATCTAATTCCGGAGATACCAGTGATGCTGAGGTAAGAAGAGGCTGCTCACACTGCTGTCCACCGGGTCTTTCTGATCTAATGCTGGATAGACCATGGCACTGTCGTAAGAAGTGGCTGGTCACACAGCTGTTCACTCTGTCTTTCTTATATAATGCTGGAGTTACCATGATGCTGAGGTAAGAAGAGGCTGCTCACACTGCTGACTATCATGTCTTTCTTATCTAATACTGGAGATCCAGAGGCGCTGAGGTAAGAAGAGGCTGCTCACACTGCTGACTATCATGTCTTTCTTATCTAATACTGGAGATCCAGAGGCGCTGAGGTAAGAAGAGGCTGCTCACACTGCTGACTATCATGTCTTTCTTATCTAATACTGGAGATCCAGAGGCGCTGAGGTAAGAAGAGGCTGCTCACATGGCTTTCCACCATGTCTGTCTGATCTAATACTCCAGATACTCTAGATATCAGGAGTACTGAAGTAAGAACAGGCTGTTTTCCACACTGTGTTTCCAATCTAATACTGAAGATAACAGGGGTGTTGAGGTAAGAACAGACTGATCTAATATTCTGGATATTAAGTGTGCTGAGGTAAGAAGAGGGTGCTCACACTTTTGGGGTGCTTAGGCAAGCAAGCTGTCTACACTTTGTTTTTGATCAAATAATGGATATACCAGTGGTGCTGAGGTAAAAAGCTGCTCACATTTCCTTCCATCAATTTTGTCTAACCTAATACTCTAGATATTAAGAGTGCTGCAGGAAGAAAAGGCTGCTTGCACTACCTTTCACCATTTTTGTTTGATATTATATTGGAGATAGCAGGGTGCTGAGGTCAGAAGAGGCTGCTCACACTGCTGTCCATCCTGGTCTTTCTGAACTTTTAACAGAGATACTAGGGGTGCTGAGGCAAGACGATCCCACTCACACTGTTGTCCACAGTGTCTTTCAGATTTAATACTGGAAATTCCTGGTGTGCTGTGGTAAAAAGAGGCTGATCACACTGCTGTCCTCTCTGTCATTTTTATCTAATACTGGAGAAATCAGGGATATTGAGATAGGAAAAGCTGCTTACACTACTGACCATCCTATATCTAATCTAAAACAGTATATACCAGGGGTGCTGAGGGAAGGAGAAGCCGCTCACAAAACTGGGCATCCTTTCTGAATGCTGAGTGGCTGCTGTGACTTGGAGATAACCTATAAAAACTACTGTCAAGCTATTTCCAGGTCACAGCAGCAAAGCTATCTACTATAATGCACTGGGGCCCATAAGGTTCAGGTTCTGCATCTGAAAGTGAGCTATTTTTCAAGGTATGGCATACTTCTGATATTTCATAGGATGGCATATATTTGCTGATTTACCTATGTGAACTTATAGCTGTTACTAATTTGTCGATTTTAACCCCTTTACCCCAAGGGTGGTTTGCACTTTAATGACCGGGCCAATTTTTACAATTCTGACCACTGTCTCTTTATGAGGTTATAACTCTGGAACGCAATTTTGAAACTTTGAATGTTTATTCCCTTAAAACAGAGAAATGTCACACAAAATAGTTACTAAATAACATTTCCCACATGTGTGCTTCACATCAGCACAATTTTGGAACCAAAATTTTTTTTTGTTACGAAGTTATAAGGGTTAAAAGTTGACCAGCGATTTCTCATTTTTACAACAAATTATCCAAAACCATTTTTTTTTTAGGACCACCTCACATTTGAAGTCACTTTGAGGGGTCTATATGGCAGAAAATACCCAAAAGTGACACCATTCTAAAAACTGCACCCCTCAAGGTACTCATAACCACATTCAAGAAGTTTATTAACCCTTCAGGTGCTTCACAGGAGCTGAAGCAACGTGGAAGGAAAAAATGAACATTTAACTTTTTAGTCACAAAAATCATCTTTTACAAACTTTTTTTTATTTGGACAGATAAAGTTGTTGTGCAATTTCTCCTGAGTACGCCAATACCCCATATGTGGGGGAAAACCACTGATTGGGCACACGGCAGAGCTCGTAAGGGAAGGAGCGCCGTTTGACTTTTTCAAACCAAAATTGCCGGGAATTGAGATTGGACACCTTTGGTGAGCCCCTGATGCGCCTAAACAGTGGAAACCCCCCACATGTGACACCATTTTGGAAACTAGACCCCCTATGGAACTTATCTAGATCTGTTGTGAGCACTTTGAACCCACAAGTGTTTTCAAAAAAGTTTATAATGCCTGGATGTGAAAAAAAAACAATTTTCCACAAAAATGATTTTTTAGTCCCAAATTTTTGATTTTTCCCAAGGAAATTGGACCCCAAAAGTTGTTGTCCAATTTGTCCTGAGTACGCTGATACCCCATATTTGGGGGGGAAACTGTTTGGGCTCACGGCAGGGCTTGGAAAGGAAGTAATAACGTTTTGGAATGCAGACTGTTATGTTTTGCTAGTTGAGGAGAGTAAGCAAAAACGGCAATACACCAGAGAGGCTGGAACCTATTGGATTGCAGTAACCTGAACTAACCACACAACTAGAGATAGCCGTGGAGCGTTCCTACGTTGATCCTAGACGCCTCGTCACAGCCTGAGAAATAACTACGCAAAAGAAAAGGCAAACCAGCTCACCAACTACCACAGCAGGTGCACGGAACGACGTCTGACAAACGTCCAGGGAAGTCCAAGAGAAAAAGAAATGTTCCAGCTCTTTAAAATTCCAACATTTTATTCGTCCATTCGATATAAAATACAAAGTGGTATATGCTCCATAGAAGGAAGCCACATACAGCAACGCGTTTCGATCAGTCGATCTTCATCAAGGCTGCTATACATATATAAAACATGCAGACCTATATACTACTCAAGGACCAATGAAATTTGAACTGACAATCACATGATAGATTGAAGGTCCTGGAAGGTAAATTGCGATCAAAAATAATCAAAGGTCCTCAAGAAACAAAGAATTAACATAATTAAAAATACACAAAAATGATAAAATACATTATGGCAAGAGATCCAATCAATAATTATAATGATACATTAGTTCGTTTCTTTTATTTAATCCATTTGGATATCTCGTGTTTAAGGAAAAGATCCAAAAAGCCTCTCTAGTCAATAGATGTCTGCCGATATCTCCACCTCGCACGAATTTGTTAACTCTCTCTATGGCGCTAACCTGGAAAGACATGGTATTGCGATCATGAAAAAGAATGAAATGTTTGGCAGCTGCCGATACATTTCGATTTGAACTAGTGATATTTCCAATATCAGATAAATGCTCCGAAATCCTTGTTTTTAATTTCCTGGTTGTACACCCCACATATGACAGGCTACAAGAAGTACAATTAATCTTGTAAACCACATGCGTCGAATTACAGTTAATATACTGTTTAATGTCATAACTGACAGATTGGTTATTGTTGCTAAAGGTTTTGGTGATTAATGCGTGTTTACATGTCCTACAATTGTTTACGCCACACTTAAAAATGCTCTTTACAAGATATGTTTTGACAATCAATATCTTATAAGTGATTTGGACTGCCTCACATTTTATTTTTACAATATGGCTACTAATCTTTTTAAGGATAGAACCAAAAAAGCTGCTTTGGTTTTTTCCAATGATCCCAATGCTCTTGATGACACACCAGATCTTCATACTACTGTGGACAAATTGGAACAGCTGATGCTGCTAGGAACTAGACTATGGTGGGATCAAACTACACTTCAAAACTATCTCACGAAAGAAATGATACCGCGGGGTTTGCGAATTAAAAAAATCCCGACATGTGTTTTTTCTGATGAGTTTACTGTTGAATGGAACCAAATCTTGAGTACATGCTCTGCTGACTTAATGAAACTAATTGTAAAATATGAAGATGTCAAACTTAAAGAGGTGCAGGAACAAATGGACACAATCAACACTGCTCTAATCGAATTTAAAAATATGACACAATTTGATTCTACGTTGTCCAAAGTTCAGGACAAAGTATCCAGTTTGGAGAGAGAAATAATGGACCGAAAAAAACGAAAATTTGCACGAGATACTAAAGATTACTCTATGAATAAAGTCTATGAATGGGGCAAATGGGAGTACACACCAAGAACCCCGAGATCTATTTTGAAACGCAACCATGCTCGGAATAAGCCAACTAATAAACCACATGTTTTTTTCACATCATCTGAACCTGAATCATCTGATAATAATCTAAGTGCCTCAGATGCATCACTAAATGATGTCCCTTCTACCAGTTTTGGTAACAATTACCGCCATTCAAAAAACGCAAAAGGCGGGGGGGCAGGAAACATCGCAAAGGACCAAGGAATGATCACACGTCGGAAAAAAAGTTTTTTCAAGTGAAAGATAATAGAAATGTTTTGAATTTATCTTCAATTACTCTGACTGACATACAGCAGGAAGTGTTGTCTTTGGGTTTGAATTTTGTGCCAGATCAGAATTTTGACCTTTTTCAAACAATTCTGGACGTGAACAAATTTATCAGAAACCTCACTATTAAAAAGCATTTTTTTCATGAAACTTGTGAGGATGACCATCGGGAAATTTTGTCTCCTTTTGTTAATGAGTTTGCAGAGCTAGATTTCAGAGAACAAGTCTCATTAAATATATTACAGAATTTATCATCAGAATCGAATGAATCATCCAATTCACGAATTTCTGTGTCTCAGTTTAAAATAAAAAATCCATCATTTTATCCAATTCAATCTAGATCTGAGAACATGGATAAATTCCAAGAAATAGTTGAAAAGGAATTAAGAAAATTGCATAATAATGTTAAAAGTCGAAGTGGATATAAATGTAAACCAAATTTGTCTCACAATCATAAAATAGCCTTGGAGGAGTTGAGAAATATGTCTGAGATTGTTATTAAAATGTCAGACAAAGGTGGAGTGGTTGTTGTGATGAATAAAAATGATTATTACGATATAATGATGGAACTTTTACAAGACAGAGATACTTATGAGAAACTTGACAGTAATCCGTCTATCAAATTCAAATCTGAAGCTGATAATATCATCAAAGAGGGTCTCACTTTGGGAGTGATAACTAAAAAGCAAGCAGAATATTTGGAGGTTTTACATCCAATACTTCCAATCATGCATGGGTTACCGAAAATTCATAAGGAGAAAAAAATCCCTCCGATGAGACCAATTGTTTCGGGCATCGGTTCATCCAATGAACACTTGGGAGAATGGGTGGACTCTCTCTTACAACCCTTAGTGCGCAGAATTCCTGGCTTCATCAAAGACTCGAAAGATGTCCTCAGAATGTTTTCAAAAAGAGTTTGGAGTGATAGTTTCACATGGCTGTGCTGTGATGTTATTTCTTTGTACACCTGTATTCCACATGATGTTGCCATGACAGTGCTTCAATTCCATTTGCAAAGGTTTAGTCACTATTCTGATGATCTAATTAATTTTCTTTTGCAGGTAACTTTTTTTCTTCTCACTCACAATTTTTTTACTTTTGATAACCAATTTTTTTTACAACGAACTGGAGTAGCGATGGGTGCAAAATTTTCACCATCGCTAGCAAATCTTGTTATGGCCTTTTGGGAATTTAATTATATTTTTTCTGCAGAAAACCCTTTTGTGGCTCCTTGGTCTGGTATGGCAGATACATCGACGACATCCTCATTATTTGGGGTGGCGATGTGTCTGCCATACCGGATTTCATGGATTACATTGGGAACAACAATTTTAATATTCGCTTCACGAATAGACATCATTCCAGTCTGATGTCATTTCTGGATTTGGATTTATGTGGAATGGAGGGACAAATTATTTGTACCAAAACACATACCAAACCGTTTGGGGGCAATACTATCTTGCATGCGGGCAGCAGTCATCCTAAGCATACGATCAAATCTATTCCTTTGGGCGAGTACATTAGAATTAAGAGAAATTGTAGCTCACAAATTAATTTGGAGGAACAGTTTAATATGGTAGATGACAAATTAATCAATAGAAGTCATCCTCGTTGGATGATAAATAGAGCTCGGCGTATTGTAACCCAAAAAGAACGTGACAACCTGATTAACTCTGATAGGGAAACATCACGATCGCAAAATAGTGTTTCATTCCGTGACCGATCTTTTGTTAGTCTGCAGTTTAGCCCACAATTTGGAGAAAGAAAAAAGATTATTAATAAATTTCTACCGCTCCTATATGAAGATGACACTCTATGTGAAATTTTACAACCAGGTGTAAACATCATAGCCAGAAAAGCCCCGTCCATAGGCAATAGGATTTCGCCCAGCATGTTTCATGCTCGGATTAAAAATGATACATGGTTAAAATTCAAGGTTTTTTTTAAGTGTGGCGTAAACAATTGTAGGACATGTAAACACGCATTAATCACCAAAACCTTTAGCAACAATAACCAATCTGTCAGTTATGACATGAAACAGTATATTAACTGTAATTCGACGCATGTTTTACAAGATTAATTGTACTTCTTGTAGCCTGTCATATGTGGGGTGTACAACCAGGAAATTAAAAACAAGGATTTCGGAGCATTTATCTGATATTGGAAATATCACTAGTTCAAATCGAAATGTATCGGCAGCTGCCAAACATTTCATTCTTTTTCATGATCGCAATACCATGTCTTTCCAGGTTAGCGCCATAGAGAGAGTTAACAAATTCGTGCGAGGTGGAGATATCGGCAGACATCTATTGACTAGAGAGGCTTTTTGGATCTTTTCCTTAAACACGAGATATCCAAATGGATTAAATAAAAGAAACGAACTAATGTATCATTATAATTATTGATTGGATCTCTTGCCATAATGTATTTTATCATTTTTGTGTATTTTTAATTATGTTAATTCTTTGTTTCTTGAGGACCTTTGATTATTTTTGATCGCAATTTACCTTCCAGGACCTTCAATCTATCATGTGATTGTCAGTTCAAATTTCATTGGTCCTTGAGTAGTATATAGGTCTGCATGTTTTATATATGTATAGCAGCCTTGATGAAGATCGACTGATCGAAACGCGTTGCTGTATGTGGCTTCCTTCTATGGAGCATATACCACTTTGTATTTTATATCGAATGGACGAATAAAATTTTGGAATTTTAAGTAGCTGGAACATTTCTTTTTCTCTTGGACTTCCCTGGACGTTTGTCAGACGTCGTTCCGTGCACCTGCTGTGGTAGTTGGTGAGCTGGTTTGCCTTTTCTTTTGCCTATTTGATTTAATACCGTGCTCCCACATGCTCTTTACAAGATATGTTTTGACAATCAATATCTTATAAGTGATTTGGACTGCCTCACATTTTATTTTTACAATATGGCTACTAATCTTTTTAAGGATAGAACCAAAAAAGCTGCTTTGGTTTTTTCCAATGATCCCAATGCTCTTGATGACACACCAGATCTTCATACTACTGTGGACAAATTGGAACAGCTGATGCTGCTAGAAACTAGACTATGGTGGGATCAAACTACACTTCAAAACTATCTCACGAAAGAAATGATACCGCGGGGTTTGCGAATTAAAAAAATCCCGACATGTGTTTTTTCTGATGAGTTTACTGTTGAATGGAACCAAATCTTGAGTACATGCTCTGCTGACTTAATGAAACTAATTGTAAAATATGAAGATGTCAAACTTAAAGAGGTGCAGGAACAAATGGACACAATCAACACTGCTCTAATCGAATTTAAAAATATGACACAATTTGATTCTACGTTGTCCAAAGTTCAGGACAAAGTATCCAGTTTGGAGAGAGAAATAATGGACCGAAAAAAACGAAAATTTGCACGAGATACTAAAGATTACTCTATGAATAATGTCTATGAATGGGGCAAATGGGAGTACACACCAAGAACCCCGAGATCTATTTTGAAACGCAACCATGCTCGGAATAAGCCAACTAATAAACCACATGTTTTTTTCACATCATCTGAACCTGAATCATCTGATAATAATCTAAGTGCCTCAGATGCATCACTGAATGATGTCCCTTCTACCAGTTTTGGTAACAATTACCGCCATTCAAAAACGCAAAAGGCGGGGGGGCAGGAAACATCGCAAAGGACCAAGGAATGATCACACGTCGGAAAAAAAGTTTTTTCAAGTGAAAGATAATAGAAATGTTTTGAATTTATCTTCAAATACTCTGACTGACATACAGCAGGAAGTGTTGTCTTTGGGTTTGAATTTTGTGCCAGATCAGAATTTTGACCTTTTTCAAACAATTCTGGACGTGAACAAATTTATCAGAAACCTCACTATTAAAAAGCATTTTTTTCATGAAACTTGTGAGGATGACCATCGGGAAATTTTGTCTCCTTTTGTTAATGAGTTTGCAGAGCTAGATTTCAGAGAACAAGTCTCATTAAATATATTACAGAATTTATCATCAGAATCGAATGAATCATCCAATTCACGAATTTCTGTGTCTCAGTTTAAAATAAAAAATCCATCATTTTATCCAATTCAATCTAGATCTGAGAACATGGATAAATTCCAAGAAATAGTTGAAAAGGAATTAAGAAAATTGCATAATAATGTTAAAAGTCGAAGTGGATATAAATGTAAACCAAATTTGTCTCACAATCATAAAATAGCCTTGGAGGAGTTGAGAAATATGTCTGAGATTGTTATTAAAATGTCAGACAAAGGTGGAGTGGTTGTTGTGATGAATAAAAATGATTATTACGATAAAATGATGGAACTTTTACAAGACAGAGATACTTATGAGAAACTTGACAGTAATCCGTCTATCAAATTCAAATCTGAAGCTGATAATATCATCAAAGAGGGTCTCACTTTGGGAGTGATAACTAAAAAGCAAGCAGAATATTTGGAGGTTTTACATCCAATACTTCCAATCATGCATGGGTTACCGAAAATTCATAAGGAGAAAAAAATACCTCCGATGAGACCAATTGTTTCGGGCATTGGTTCATCCAATGAACACTTGGGAGAATGGGTGGACTCTCTCTTACAACCCTTAGTGCGCAGAATTCCTGGCTTCATCAAAGACTCGAAAGATGTCCTCAGAATGTTTTCAAAAAGAGTTTGGAGTGATAGTTTCACATGGCTGTGCTGTGATGTTATTTCTTTGTACACCTGTATTCCACATGATGTTGCCATGACAGCGCTTCAATTCCATTTGCAAAGGTTTAGTCACTATTCTGATGATCTAATTAATTTTCTTTTGCAGGTAACTTTTTTTCTTCTCACTCACAATTTTTTTACTTTTTTTTTTTATTTTTTTTAAATTTTTTTTTATTTTTTCTGCAGAAAACCCTTTTTGTGGCTCCTTGGTCTGGTATGGCAGATACATCGACGACATCCTCATTATTTGGGGTGGCGATGTGTCTGCCATACCGGATTTCATGGATTACATTGGGAACAACAATTTTAATATTCGCTTCACGAATAGACATCATTCCAGTCTGATGTCATTTCTGGATTTGGATTTATGTGGAATGGAGGGACAAATTATTTGTACCAAAACACATACCAAACCGTTTGGGGGCAATACTATCTTGCATGCGGGCAGCAGTCATCCTAAGCATACGATCAAATCTATTCCTTTGGGCGAGTACATTAGAATTAAGAGAAATTGTAGCTCACAAATTAATTTGGAGGAACAGTTTAATATGGTAGATGACAAATTAATCAATAGAAGTCATCCTCGTTGGATGATAAATAGAGCTCGGCGTATTGTAACCCAAAAAGAACGTGACAACCTGATTAACTCTGATAGGGAAACATCACGATCGCAAAATAGTGTTTCATTCCGTGACCGATCTTTTGTTAGTCTGCAGTTTAGCCCACAATTTGGAGAAAGAAAAAAGATTATTAATAAATTTCTACCGCTCCTATATGAAGATGACACTCTATGTGAAATTTTACAACCAGGTGTAAACATCATAGCCAGAAAAGCCCCGTCCATAGGCAATAGGATTTCGCCCAGCATGTTTCATGCTCGGATTAAAAATGATACATGGTTAAAATTCAAGTTTTTTTTTAAGTGTGGCGTAAACAATTGTAGGACATGTAAACACGCATTAATCACCAAAACCTTTAGCAACAATAACCAATCTGTCAGTTATGACATGAAACAGTATATTAACTGTAATTCGACGCATGTGGTTTACAAGATTAATTGTACTTCTTGTAGCCTGTCATATGTGGGGTGTACAACCAGGAAATTAAAAACAAGGATTTCGGAGCATTTATCTGATATTGGAAATATCACTAGTTCAAATCGAAATGTATCGGCAGCTGCCAAACATTTCATTCTTTTTCATGATCGCAATACCATGTCTTTCCAGGTTAGCGCCATAGAGAGAGTTAACAAATTCGTGCGAGGTGGAGATATCGGCAGACATCTATTGACTAGAGAGGCTTTTTGGATCTTTTCCTTAAACACGAGATATCCAAATGGATTAAATAAAAGAAACGAACTAATGTATCATTATAATTATTGATTGGATCTCTTGCCATAATGTATTTTATCATTTTTGTGTATTTTTAATTATGTTAATTCTTTGTTTCTTGAGGACCTTTGATTATTTTTGATCGCAATTTACCTTCCAGGACCTTCAATCTATCATGTGATTGTCAGTTCAAATTTCATTGGTCCTTGAGTAGTATATATGTCTGCATGTTTTATATATGTATAGCAGCCTTGATGAAGATCGACTGATCGAAACGCGTTGCTGTATGTGGCTTCCTTCTATGGAGCATATACCACTTTGTATTTTATATCGAATGGACGAATAAAATTTTGGAATTTTAAGTAGCTGGAACATTTCTTTTTCTCTTGGACTTCCCTGGACGTTTGTCAGACGTCGTTCCGTGCACCTGCTGTGGTAGTTGGTGAGCTGGTTTGCCTTTTCTTTTGCCTATTTGATTTAATACCGTGCTCCCACATGCTCTTTACAAGATATGTTTTGACAATCAATATCTTATAAGTGATTTGGACTGCCTCACATTTTATTTTTACAATATGGCTACTAATCTTTTTAAGGATAGAACCAAAAAAGCTGCTTTGGTTTTTTCCAATGATCCCAATGCTCTTGATGACACACCAGATCTTCATACTACTGTGGACAAATTGGAACAGCTGATGCTGCTAGAAACTAGACTATGGTGGGATCAAACTACACTTCAAAACTATCTCACGAAAGAAATGATACCGCGGGGTTTGCGAATTAAAAAAATCCCGACATGTGTTTTTTCTGATGAGTTTACTGTTGAATGGAACCAAATCTTGAGTACATGCTCTGCTGACTTAATGAAACTAATTGTAAAATATGAAGATGTCAAACTTAAAGAGGTGCAGGAACAAATGGACACAATCAACACTGCTCTAATCGAATTTAAAAATATGACACAATTTGATTCTACGTTGTCCAAAGTTCAGGACAAAGTATCCAGTTTGGAGAGAGAAATAATGGACCGAAAAAAACGAAAATTTGCACGAGATACTAAAGATTACTCTATGAATAATGTCTATGAATGGGGCAAATGGGAGTACACACCAAGAACCCCGAGATCTATTTTGAAACGCAACCATGCTCGGAATAAGCCAACTAATAAACCACATGTTTTTTTCACATCATCTGAACCTGAATCATCTGATAATAATCTAAGTGCCTCAGATGCATCACTGAATGATGTCCCTTCTACCAGTTTTGGTAACAATTACCGCCATTCAAAAAACGCAAAAGGCGGGGGGCAGGAAACATCGCAAAGGACCAAGGAATGATCACACGTCGGAAAAAAAGTTTTTTCAAGTGAAAGATAATAGAAATGTTTTGAATTTATCTTCAAATACTCTGACTGACATACAGCAGGAAGTGTTGTCTTTGGGTTTGAATTTTGTGCCAGATCAGAATTTTGACCTTTTTCAAACAATTCTGGACGTGAACAAATTTATCAGAAACCTCACTATTAAAAAGCATTTTTTTCATGAAACTTGTGAGGATGACCATCGGGAAATTTTGTCTCCTTTTGTTAATGAGTTTGCAGAGCTAGATTTCAGAGAACAAGTCTCATTAAATATATTACAGAATTTATCATCAGAATCGAATGAATCATCCAATTCACGAATTTCTGTGTCTCAGTTTAAAATAAAAAATCCATCATTTTATCCAATTCAATCTAGATCTGAGAACATGGATAAATTCCAAGAAATAGTTGAAAAGGAATTAAGAAAATTGCATAATAATGTTAAAAGTCGAAGTGGATATAAATGTAAACCAAATTTGTCTCACAATCATAAAATAGCCTTGGAGGAGTTGAGAAATATGTCTGAGATTGTTATTAAAATGTCAGACAAAGGTGGAGTGGTTGTTGTGATGAATAAAAATGATTATTACGATAAAATGATGGAACTTTTACAAGACAGAGATACTTATGAGAAACTTGACAGTAATCCGTCTATCAAATTCAAATCTGAAGCTGATAATATCATCAAAGAGGGTCTCACTTTGGGAGTGATAACTAAAAAGCAAGCAGAATATTTGGAGGTTTTACATCCAATACTTCCAATCATGCATGGGTTACCGAAAATTCATAAGGAGAAAAAAATACCTCCGATGAGACCAATTGTTTCGGGCATTGGTTCAGCCAATGAACACTTGGGAGAATGGGTGGACTCTCTCTTACAACCCTTAGTGCGCAGAATTCCTGGCTTCATCAAAGACTCGAAAGATGTCCTCAGAATGTTTTCAAAAAGAGTTTGGAGTGATAGTTTCACATGGCTGTGCTGTGATGTTATTTCTTTGTACACCTGTATTCCATATGATGTTGCCATGACAGCGCTTCAATTCCATTTGCAAAGGTTTAGTCACTATTCTGATGATCTAATTAATTTTCTTTTGCAGGTAACTTTTTTTCTTCTCACTCACAATTTTTTTACTTTTTTTTATTTTATTTTTTTTATTTTTTTTTATTTTTTCTGCAGAAAACCCTTTTTGTGGCTCCTTGGTCTGGTATGGCAGATACATCGACGACATCCTCATTATTTGGGGTGGCGATGTGTCTGCCATACCGGATTTCATGGATTACATTGGGAACAACAATTTTAATATTCGCTTCACGAATAGACATCATTCCAGTCTGATGTCATTTCTGGATTTGGATTTATGTGGAATGGAGGGACAAATTATTTGTACCAAAACACATACCAAACCGTTTGGGGGCAATACTATCTTGCATGCGGGCAGCAGTCATCCTAAGCATACGATCAAATCTATTCCTT
Source organism: Oophaga sylvatica (assembly GCA_033576555.1). Lineage (NCBI taxonomy): Eukaryota > Metazoa > Chordata > Amphibia > Anura > Dendrobatidae > Oophaga > Oophaga sylvatica. Next base: position 725,059,844 of record JARQOD010000001.1, read on the forward strand.
TGGGCGAGTACATTAGAATTAAGAGAAATTGTAGCTCACAAATTAATTTGGAGGAACAGTTTAATATGGTAGATGACAAATTAATCAATAGAAGTCATCCTCGTTGGATGATAAATAGAGCTCGGCGTATTGTAACCCAAAAAGAACGTGACAACCTGATTAACTCTGATAGGGAAACATCACGATCGCAAAATAGTGTTTCATTCCGTGACCGATCTTTTGTTAGTCTGCAGTTTAGCCCACAATTTGGAGAAAGAAAAAGATTATTAATAAATTTCTACCGCTCCTATATGAAGATGACACTCTATGTGAAATTTTACAACCAGGTGTAAACATCATAGCCAGAAAAGCCCCGTCCATAGGCAATAGGATTTCGCCCAGCATGTTTCATGCTCGGATTAAAAATGATACATGGTTAAAATTCAAGGTTTTTTTTAAGTGTGGCGTAAACAATTGTAGGACATGTAAACACGCATTAATCACCAAAACCTTTAGCAACAATAACCAATCTGTCAGTTATGACATGAAACAGTATATTAACTGTAATTCGACGCATGTATTTTACAAGATTAATTGTACTTCTTGTAGCCTGTCATATGTGGGGTGTACAACCAGGAAATTAAAAACAAGGATTTCGGAGCATTTATCTGATATTGGAAATATCACTAGTTCAAATCGAAATGTATCGGCAGCTGCCAAACATTTCATTCTTTTTCATGATCGCAATACCATGTCTTTCCAGGTTAGCGCCATAGAGAGAGTTAACAAATTCGTGCGAGGTGGAGATATCGGCAGACATCTATTGACTAGAGAGGCTTTTTGGATCTTTTCCTTAAACACGAGATATCCAAATGGATTAAATAAAAGAAACGAACTAATGTATCATTATAATTATTGATTGGATCTCTTGCCATAATGTATTTTATCATTTTTGTGTATTTTTAATTATGTTAATTCTTTGTTTCTTGAGGACCTTTGATTATTTTTGATCGCAATTTACCTTCCAGGACCTTCAATCTATCATGTGATTGTCAGTTCAAATTTCATTGGTTCTTGAGTAGTATATAGGTCTGCATGTTTTATATATGTATAGCAGCCTTGATGAAGATCGACTGATCGAAACGCGTTGCTGTATGTGGCTTCCTTCTATGGAGCATATACCACTTTGTATTTTATATCGAATGGACGAATATAATTTTGGAATTTTAAGGAGCTGGAACATTTCTTTTTCTCTGAGAGATAACTACACCTAAAGGCAGAAAGATGAAAGGTATCTGCCCCGGAGCAGATCCCCAAAGAAAATAGGAAGCCCCCAAACATGTAATGGCGGCTAGACAAGAAGAAACACGGACACAGACAGAAAATAGAATGAGCAAACGCTGGGGCCCAATCTGTCTAGACAGAAAAGTACAGGAAAGGATACTCACTGCAATCCAAAAAAAACCCTAAAAAATACCAGCTCTACTGATTGCAAAAACACCTGAGATCACACGACCTCTACCACCTAAATCAGTTCTCTGGTGTAACAAAACTAAGCCGCAGCCACTGAAAAAACAGGAAAAAGCAAATGAACAAACAACAGTGGCTCCAGATAAACTGAGAGGAGCACAAGCCCCCGGAGGGGACCTGGCTGACCTCCACAAAAGTGCAGAGAACTATGGAAAAAGCAAGCACAAAAATAAAAGCAGAAAATATCTTATTTGATAGCAGAAGATGCAGGCAAGACTCAGCAAGCTTCCAAATGAACCAGGAACCACAATTGAGACAAGAACAATTGATCACCGGCAACCATCATGGGAGGGAACCTCCCTTATATCAGACCAGTCCATGATCCCAGATTGCCACTCCTCGCTGAAAGGTTCAGTACTGTCAGTATCCACCAGAGGGAGCCTCTGCTCAGAAACCATTTTTAACACATTCTTAACAGCAGACATTGATGGGGGTCATGTTCCGTTTGCAGTGCCCCAGATGGGCCTAAACAATGAAAACCCCCCACAAGTGACCCCATTTTGGAAACTAGACCCCCTAAGTAACTTATCTAAATCTGTGGTGAGCACTTTGAACCCCCAAGTGCTTCACACAAGTTTAAAATGCCCGGGCATGAAAATAAAAAATCCAATTTTTTTCCCACAAAAATGATCTTTTAGTCACCAATTTTTTATTTTCCCAAGGGTAACAGGGGAAATTGGACCACAAAAGTTGTTGTCCAATTTGTCCTGAGTATGCTGATACCCCATGTGTGGGGGGACCACTGTTTGGGCGCACGGCAGAGCTCGGAATGGAAGGAGCGCCATTAGACTTTTTCCAACCAAAATTGTCTGGAATTGAGATTGGACGCCATGTTGCATTTGGAGAGCCCCTGATGTGCCTAAACAGTGGAAACCCCCCATAAGTGACACCATTTTGGAAACTAGACCCCCTTAGGAACTTATCTAGATCTGTGGTGAGCAATTTGAACCCCCAACTGCTTCACACAAGTTTATAACGTAGAGCTGTAAAATTAAAAAATCATATTTTTTCCACAAAAATGATCTTTCCACCCCAATTTTTATTTTCCCAAGGGTAACAGGACCCCAAAAGTTATTGTGCAATTAATTTGCCCTGAGTACGCTGATACCCCATATGTGGGGGTAAACCACTGTTTGGGTGCATGGCAGAGCTTGGAATGGAACCAGAGCCGTTTGACTTTTTTAGCGCAGAATTGGCTGGATGCCATGTCGCATTTGGAGAGCCCCTGATGTGCCTAAACAGTGGAAACCCCCACAAATGACACCATTTTGGAGACTAGACCCCTCAAGGAACTTATCTAGATGTGTGGAGAGAACTTTGAACCCCCAGGTGTTTCACTAAAGTTTATAACGCCCGAGCATGAAAATAAAAAAAATCATATTTTTTCCACAAACATGATTTTTAGTCCCCAACTTTTTATTTTCCCAAGGGTAACAGGAGAAATTGGACCCCAAAAGTTGTTGTCCAATTTGTCCTGAGTACGCTGATACCCCATATGTTGGAGAAAACAACTGTATGGGCACACGTCGGGGCTCGGAAGGGAAGTAGTGACGTTTTGGATTGCAGACTTTGATGGAATGGTCTGTGGGCGTCATGTCGTGTTTGGAGAGCCCGTGATGTGTCTAAACAGTGGAAACCCCCCCACAAGTGACCCCATTTTGGAAAATAGACCCCCAAGGAACTTATCTAGATGTGTGGTGAGCACTTTGAACCCCGAAGTGCTTCACAGAAGTTTGTAAGGTACAGCCGTAAAAATAAAAAATCCTTTTTTTTTTTTTACAAAAATGATTTTTTCCCCCAATATTTTATTTTCCCAAGGGTAACAGGAGAAATTGGACCCCAAATGTTGTTGTCCAATTTGTCCTGAGTACGCTGATACCCTATATGTGGGAGAAAACTACTGTATGGGCACACGTCGGGGCTCGGAAGGGAAGTAGTGACGTTTTGGATTGCAGACTTTGATGGAATGGTCTGCGGGCTTCATGTCGCATTTGGAGAGCCCCTGATGTGCCTAAACAGTGGAAACCCCCCACAAGTGACCCCATTTTGGAAAATAGACCCCACAAGGAACTTATCTAGATGTGTGGTGAGCGCTATGAAGCCCCAAGTGCTTCACAGAAGTTTATAACATACAGCCGTAAAAACAAAAAAATCATTTTTTTTTGCAAAAATGATATTTTCGACCCCAATTTTTTATTTTCCCAAAGGTAACAGAAGAATTTGGACCCTAAGAGTTATTGTGCAATTTGTCCTGAGTACGCTGATACACCATATGTGGGAGTAAACTACTGTTTGGGCGCATGGCAGAGCTCAGAAGGGAAGGAGCACGGTTTGACTTTTTCAACGCAGAATTGGCTGGAATTGAGATCAGACGCCATGTCACATTTGGAGAGCCCCTGATGTGCCTAAACAGTGGAAACCCCCCAATTCTAACTCCAACCCTAACCCCAACACACCTCTAACCCTAGTCCCAACCCTAACCATAACCCTAACCACAAACCTAACCCTAACACACCCCTAACCCTAATCTCAATCCTAACCCTAATCCTAACTTTAACCCCAACCCTAACCCTAACTTTAGCCGCAACCCTAACCCTAATGGGAATATGGAAATAAATAAATTTTTTAAATTTTATTATTTTTCCCTAACTAAGGGGGTGATAAAGGGGGGTGTCATGTATAGTGTACAGTTCCTATAGCGTCTTGTGCTTGGGTGGAGGAAAACACAGGAGTCATAGGTTGAAATGAAATGACTTGTATTACTTCATACAAGCATGCTGAAAAGTTCACACAGTTTGCAGGAACAGCGACAGGAGACACAGCAGGCCAGAGTAGCTTCAAGCACTACAATAAATCTCCAAAGCAGGTTCAGGATCTCTTCTCTGTACCGTAATTCCTCTGCAAACATGGATTCACCAAACAGCAGGTTTCCAGAGTCCAAAAGTGTTCCAAGGTTCCTCAATAGGGAATAGCTGGAGTACAAGTCCAAGGCTTCCAGGAGTCAGGTCACAGACTGACTGAGGCTTGATTCAGGAGCACTGATTGTTCAGCTGAGGCTGCTTAAGAAGCAAGAGGGAAGAATCAGGGCGGGAACATGAAAACTGGAAACTCCATATTAACTGAGGGCAAGAGCTGCAGAAAGACAGAAAGCAAAATGGCCGACGGAAAACTGAGTTTCAAGGAACATGTCAACAGAGACAAAGAACCTTACAGGGGGTTTGATTTACTATTTATAGTGGGTTTTTATGTTTGGTAGCTGTCACGCTAAAAGACGCTTTTTATTGCAAAAAATAGTTTTTGCATCACCACATTTTGAGAGCTATAATTTTTGCATATTTTGGCCCACAGAGTCATGTGAGGTCTTATTTTTTGTGGTACGAGTTGACGTTTTTATTGGTACCATTTTCGGGCACATGACATTTTTTGATCGCTTTTTATTTTGATTTTTGGGGGGGTTAGAATGAACAAAAATCAGCAATTCATGAATTTCTTTTGGGGGGGCGTTTATACCGTTCCGCGTGTGGTAAAATTGATAAAGCAGTTTTATTCTTCGGGTCAGTACGATTAAGGCGATACCTCATTTATATCATTTTTTTATGTTTTGGCGCTTTTATACAATAAAAACTATTTTATATAAAAAATAATTATTTTTGCATCGCTTTATTCTGCGAGCTATACATTTTTTATTTTTTTGCTGATGACGCTGTATGGCAGCCTGTTTTTTGCGGGACAAGATGACTTTTTCAGCGGTACCATGTTTATTTATATCCGTCTTTTTGATTGCGTGTTATTCCACTTTTTGTTCGGCGGTATGATGATATATCATTGTTTTTTTTTTTTTTTTTAAGGGGTTCACTAAAGGGGTTTACTAGTGGGACAGTTTTATAGGGGGGGTCGTTACGGACGCGGCGATATCAAATATGTGTACTTATATTGTTTTGTTTTTTTTATTTACAGGAAGAAATGAATTTATTGGGGAATATTTTTTTTTCCTTTATTTTGGAATTTTTTTTTACACGTTATTTTCATTTTTTAACTTTTTTACTTTGTCCCAGGGTGGGATATCACTGTATAAAGTCAGATCGCTTGTCTGACAGTGTGCACAGCACTCTGTCAGACCAGCGATGCGATAGGCACTGCTGCAGGCTTTCTCAGCGCCTGCTCTCAGCAGGCACTGAGGAAGCCGCCTCCCTGCAGGACCCGGAAGGACCCTGCAGCCAACTTGGATCCGGGGTCCTGCAGGGAGGAAGCCCTCAGAACAGAACGATCACATCGCGCTGTTCTGAGGGCCTCAGGGGAGCACGCAGGGAGCCCCCTCCCTGCGCAATGCTTCCCTGTGCCCCCGGCACACCGCGATCATGTTTGATCGTGGTGTGCCAGGGGTTAATGTGCCGGGAGCGGTCCGTGACCACTCCTGTCACTTAGTGCCGGGTGTCAGCTGTGATAATCAGCTGACACCCGGCCGCGCTTCCCCCGGGATCGCATCCGATTGCTGAGATGTTCTTTCCCGTCCATGGTCATACGGGCCCAGGTCATATGGACGGGATAGTACGTCTGATGGCAGAAAGGGGTTAAACCTCAAATGAATAATTGAGGTGTAGTGAAAAATGTGGCAGCAAAATTATTTCATACAGTACATTTACATTTTATGTTAAGCATCTTAAAATTTAAAAATGTCCTCATATTTATGCTGTATATTTAATTAAGTATTGCCATGCGGTATATTTAGTTTGTAATTTCCACATTGTGTTGCAAGAGCCAAGACACACAATCCTGTGTGCATCATGTAAACTTCATCCCATTTTTGCAACTGTGTGATACTCCGATAAGAAAAAAAGTCAGTGGACATTAAATTAATCTAGGATATGCATGTTGCAATGTTGCAAGTAAAAACTAAAACATGATTTCCGAAAGGGTATTTCCAAAATCACAATGTTGTTTTATAATAATGTACATATATATCTACTTAATTGTGCCAATATGCCGTAATCCGTTTTAAAATCTCCCGAGCATGTATCACCTCCCTCAAGGCTCTTTTTATCCCTGAGTTATCATTGTCACTTCCTTTTATTAGCTCCAGCTGATGGTCGATCATTTCTTTTTTGCCAGCATAGCTCTACTCTGGGATGTGTCTAGAATAAAGCTTCTCCTATGAGCAATGTTCTTAAGGTAAGGGGCTGAGCCTCCTTCATTACACTGCAGGAGCTCATACAAAAAAACAAGCAATGTGCTTGTGTGCTGGTAACTAAGAGAAGTGTTGTACTGCAGGTTGTGCTGTAAATAGGGGGATTAGAGGAGAGATGTTGTTATGGACTGACCTGAGTTGGAGTAGTGATATTGCAACAACTAGGGGAACCACCAGCAGGTAGCATCATCAGGAATAGTCAGAAGTCGGTACACAGGAGCAGCAGTACAGTTGGGAGGATAAACAGATTGCGTAGTCAGGTAATAGCCAGATGTTGGTATACGGTAACAGCAGTATAATCTTGAGGATAAGCAGCAGGTGGAAAGAAGCTAGACTAAAGGTTGGAAGCTCAATAGTCTCGCAAGGAAGGAAGTACAATTCCAGGTTTAAGAAGAGTGTTCAATCAGGAGATCACAGGGTGGAGAAAATCAGAAACTCAGGGAGGAGACAATCAGGAACAACACTGGTACTAGTATTTGGGTTAGCAAGGAACTGTCCAGTGAACTGAATAGCACAGAGAGAAGAGCTGCCACTGACAGTCCTGACAGATGTACTGTTCGAGTGGGCTCTATGTACAGGTGCTGTGAGGAGAGATATAGGTTGAAGGGGGCTCTGTGTGCAGGGTCTGAGAGGAGAGATATACTGTAGAAGGGTCTGAATGGAGAGAAATTTTGTAGGATAGGGCTCTGTATAAATGGGGCTGAGAGAAGAGATATATTTCAGGATAGATTGTATACTGGGGTCTGAGAGTAGATATATACTGCAGAACGGGGCTCTGTATACAGGTCATGTGATTAGTTGAGTTGTGTCTGTTACTTTCTGCTGAGAAATCAAAATGATGTGAACTGTAAATGCCTCTTAATTGATGCATATGACAAAGATTTATCTTCTGTTTTATGCCTCAATGGAGCAGCATTTGCAGCTTCACTAAACTGATCGCTCAGCAGCAAACATAGCTCTACAGTGCCGTTGTTGACAAGTGCAAACTGGAGTTTATTAGTGAAATGTATTTTCAGTTAATTTTCAGAGACACACTGTCCATGTTGGCATGTATAAGGAAACTGAAAACTCCCTTGCAAAGCCTGTGCACATTTGTGAAATTAATCCTGTTACTAAAGTATACTTATTAGTTAATAGCAAAATAGCAGAGGCTTTCCCATAATGAAATCATTTCTATTGTGTGCACATGTAAAGTTATGTTTGTCTTTCTCTGGAACACTAGCCAAACACAATGCAATCGCACTGCCAATATGGGGCAACGGGCCAGGCATCTAACTTGTGAGCTGAGCGTGACTGCTTTTTCCTGATAATGTGTCAAATAAAATTTACGCAGTTTGATCCAATGTAACCATCATCTCTTGAGTTACACTCACCAAATCTTCACATAACAACAGGGTATATAGTGAAGAACCAGTTTGATGTGTTGAAAACCAGTGAATTTTCAGATATGGCAAGAAGCCAAAATAAGGGCATCATACTACAGCCTTTTATTTTTAGAGTACTGCCTGCTGTAGTCCTGCCCTAGTACTTGTCTTATCAGTGCCTATATAAATATACCAAGCATAAGAGTGTACAATAGGCATTTTAAAACTCATAACGTACTTACAGATTGTGCATTCAGGTTGCTGCTTGTTTCTCAACAGAAAGACCAGGAAGCGTTATGTACAAGCCATATTGGAGGAAATTTTATGGTGCACTAATTAATAGTATTTATTCTTTATTACCTTTCATTCCCGGGGATTGTACAAATGAAAAAAGCAGTTAACCTACAAAATAACTATATATACAGTATATATATACAGTGCCTTGCGAAAGTATTAGGCCCCCTAGAACTTTTCAACCTTTTCCCACATATTATGCTTCAAACATAAAGATACCAAATGAAATTTTGGGGGAAGAATCAACAACAAGTGGGACACAATTGTGAAGTTGAACGAAATTTATTGGTTATTTTAAATTTTTGTGGAAATACAAAAACTGAAAAGTGGGGCGTGCAACATTATTCGGCCCCTTTACTTTAAGTGCAGCAAACTCACTCCAGAAGTTCATTGTGGATCTCTGAATGATCCAATGTTGTCCTAAATGACTACTGATGATAAATATAATCCACCTGTGTGTAATCAAGTCTCTGTATAAATGCACCTGCTCTGTGATAGTCTCAGGGTTCTGTTTGAAGCACAGAGAGCATCATGAAGACCAAGGAACACAACAGGCAGGTCCGTGATACTGTTGTGGAGAAGTTTAAAGCTGGATTTGGATACAAAATGATTTCCAAAACTTTAAACATCCCAAGGAGCACTGTGCAAGCGATCATATTGAAACGGAAGGAGCATCATACCACTGCAAATCTACCAAGACCCGGCCGTCCCTCTAAACTTTCATCTCAAACAAGGGGAAGACTGGTCAGATATGCAGCCAAGAGGCCCATGATCACTCTGGATGAACTGCAGAGATCTTCAGCTGAGGTGGGACATAAGACAACAATCAGTCGTACACTGCACAAATCTGGCCTTTATGGAAGAGTGGCAAGAATAAAGCCATTTCTCAAAGATATCCATAAAAAGTGTTGTTTAAAGTTTTCAACAAGCCACCTGGGAGACACCCCAAACATGTGGAAGAAGATGCTCTGGTCAGATGAAACCAAAATCAAACTTTTTGGCAACAATGCCAAACGATAGGTTTGTTGTAAAGGCAACACAGCTCATCACACTGAACACACCATCCCCACTGTCAAACATGGTGGTGGCAACATCATGGTTTGGGCCTGCTTTTCTTCAGCAGGGACAGGGAAGCTGGTTCAAACTGATGGGAAGATGGATGGAGCCAAATACAGGACCATTCTTGAAGAAAACCTGTTGGAGTCTGCAAAAGTCCTGAGACTGGGACGGAGATTTGTTTTCCAAAAAGACAATGATCCCAAACATACAGCAAAATCTACAATGGAATGGTTTACAAATTAATGTATCCAGGTGTTAGAATGGCCAAGTCAAAGTCCAGACCTGAATCCAATCGAGAATCTGTGGAAAGAGCTGAAAACTGCTGCTCACAAATGATCTCCATCCAACCTCACTGAGCTCGAGCTGTTTGCCAAGGAAGAATGGGCAAGTGTGGCACCCCAGGAGTTTGGTTGCCACAGTGACCTTGCCTCCCTCCAGGGGAGAGTGATGTCATGCCTGAAAGCAAGGAAGGATCCCTTATCAGTGTAACACCTGCACATGGAACTGTCAGAGCAGCTACTGGTATACTGGGATTTACAGACACTAAGAAGAGTTTTGCAGCTGCTGTTAAACAGGGACCTTCAGACATTAATGGTTTTTTCCCTGAGCTGCGGGGGACTACAATTCCCATGGACCCTTGTTTCAGTCAGATGACACAGCTTGGAGGGATAGGAGGGAGGAGGAACTTGAGGGAGGGAGCTGCAGAGGAAGTGAAAGAAAGTGAGAGAGTGGATGGTTCATGTAAAAGATGGAGCGCTGTGGACTTGTATTCCTCTAAAGAGCGGAGCGTTCCCGTCCCCTCTGATATACCTGCGAATCTGGAGAGAGCGCAGCCCGGTCATCAGGTGAAGCAAGCAACATTAAGGACTCGGAGAGTTCTACCGGCACTCCCACCGTATAAAGGCCTGAATCCTGCCGCCCCCAGTTGGGGTCCAGGGAAAACTACCACCGGTGGAGACGCACCGTGAGTGCCCCTTTTCGAGACTTGTGGTTCAACCAGCCCGTTACAGTGAGTACACTACGCCCCAGACTATTTACCTTCGTGAGCATCTAAGTGCACCAACGGTTATAAATTTGCGCGCCAACATCCGCGGCAACTGGGCCCCAACGTTTGGACTGGGTTAATACAAGAAAAGGGGAACCCTGCTACGTTATATTTGCAGGGTTGGGGAAAGAATTAGGTTGTGATGTGTATATGATTTTTATAGAGCACCGTTACCTGTATTGCATGTTGTTTCTTTAAATACACTTCATTTCTGCTGCATATCCATAAACCAGTTAAATAGTTTTACTCCTGTTTTGGGTGAGTGTGTACTGAGCTATAGGCAGGGGTTTCCCGAATCAGTCCCTGGCAGAAGATAACAGTCCTTCTGCAGTCCTAGAGAGAGCTCCAATCAAGATTCGGGTGGAGGCACTGCGCCCTAAAGAGGTGAGACCCCCCATAACACCCAGCGTACCGTGGTAGCCCTGAAGGGGTGTTACAGTGGAGGCACTGCTGAGATACAGAACTAACACAGGAGTATTTACTATGGAGACTTTAACAGAGCGAGAAGTATATTTGTGGTGTGAAGAGATGGATGTTACAGCTAGACAAAGCTTTGCAGTGAGTGGTGAGCTCTGTGATGCATCTGATGAAGAGATACTGAAAATAGTTAACCGACTCACTGAACTTGCCCACCCTGAAGTGGTCGACCGCAGAAAGGAAAAGGGGGGACAGTTACCCATAGCCCTGATTTCAACCGGGCAGATCTTGAGGAAAGATTACTTCCCATCCATGATAGCCGTGTCCCCAGAGTATGGTCGACAATGGAAGATCACTTGGCCTAATGAGTCCGAAGTTGAGACCCGGCAACAGGAATCAACCACTCAGTCTAGGAAGACTAGTATACGTCCGCCCTCTACTCCCCTTAGAACCAGTCCTGAAGAGACAGCGGCACCTGTTGATGTGCTTATGACAGCTATGGAAAAGTTAGTCAGTCAGTTTGCAAAGATGCAGCCAGAAGGGAACTACCGTAGTTTAAGAACCTTCTCGGGTGCCCTCCCCACCCCTGCTGGAGAAGAAGAATATGATACTTGGAGGGATGTCACTTTACTGTGCTTAGAAGAGTGGCAGTGCACTGATGCCGTGAAGAAGCAGAGAATAGTAGAAAGTTTGAAGGGTACTGCTATGGAAGTGGTGCAGGCTGCTTGGCGGAGCAAGCCACTAGCAACTTATCAAGATTATATGAGTGCTTTAGAAGATGCTTTTGGATCCCCTGAAGATGCTACTGATCTACTCTATAAACTTCGTACCACCTACCAACAACCAGATGAGAAGATGTCCGACTATCTATACCGATTGGATAGGATGGTTCATAGAATAGTATCTAAAGGTGGAGTCAGCCCTAAAGAAGTTGATCAGTGTCGTCTGGACCAAGTACTCAGAGGAGCTCTCACTCATGATCCAATTGCTCAGCGGATGAGGTCTTGTGATAAAGAGAAGATTCCTGGTTCTTTTCATGAGTTGCTTAAGGAAGTTCGCAAGGAAGAGGTTATTTTGGCCGCAAGAGAGAAGACCTCCCCTCGGGTGACTACTGTTGCCTTGAAGCCAGCAGCCGACTGCCGAGAGAGGGAACTGCTGAAAGTCATCGAGAAACAGGGGGAGCAGATTACTCAATTGTTAAGTGCTCAGGCCAAGACAATACAGCGGTTACAAAGTGCTGCAGAGGTAGCCGAGAAGCAGACCCTGGCTTCAGGAAGAGAGAATGATGACCTGTGTAGAGTGGAAAGTAGGAAACCAGAAGGGTGCTTTGTCTGTGGGAGTCCGGGCCATATAGCTCGTCAGTGTCCAAAGAGGTGGAGCTCAAAGAACTCTTCACATTCTCCCCACCTCCCTCCGAGGCAGTCGGGAAACGGGAAAGGGGGCCAGTAGAACCCATACTGAGCCCCCATCAGCAACTAAGACCTACTCTACCTCTCCATCCAATAGTACCTCATCGAAAACACTGCCTGAAGGGTTAGTGGGACCAGCCCCGCATGTCCCCGCATATATCAATGGTAAATCTTGTTCAGTATTGCTGGATAGCGGATCTCAAGTGTCCATCATTTTTGAAGGATGGTATAAAAGATATTTATCCAATGTGCCTCTGAAACCGCTGTCTGGACTCGTGGTGTGGGGACTGAGTGAACACAGCTATCCCTACCGAGGATACGTGTCCGTGACACTACGATTCCCAGAGACTGTTGTTGGAGTGGATAAAGAGATACCCATTATAGCGCTAATCTGCCCGGAGGCAGAGGCAGATGAGAGACCCACACCTGTCATAGTGGGAACAAATGCCAACATTTTCCGTACGTTAGCTCAGTGGTGTCGTGAGGCTGGGGGAGAGAAGTACTCGCAGACCCTATCCATCCACCCAGTCTGTCTGGAAGCCTATGTGAGGACGGAGGAGGAGAAGAGGGAACTGCAGCCTGAAAGCTTTGACCCTTGTTTTGAAGGAAGTGAGCTGAAAGGAGAAGAGAGGAGGCTAGTCATCGACGGCATGATGATGCGGGGGGCGGCTTTCTCCTTGGGCGAATGGGACATGGGCCTCGCCCAAGGAGTAGAGCATCGCATTCGGTTGAAAGATCAAAAGCCTTTCCGAGAGAGATCCCGAAGATTGGCCCCGGCGGATATCGAAGATGTTAGGCAGCATCTACGCGGTATGTTAGACACAGGAGTCATCATAGAGTCTAGTAGCCCATATGCTTCCCCCATTGTGATTGCTCGAAAAAAAAATGGAGCTATTCGGATGTGTGTGGATTATCGTACTTTGAACAAACGTACGGTTCCTGACCAGTACACTGTGCCCCGAATTGATGAAGCTTTAGATTGCCTGCAAGGGAGCCAATGGTTTTCTGTGTTAGATCTCCGGAGTGGTTACTATCAGATACCCATGTCAAAGGAAGATCAAGAGAAGACCGCTTTTATCTGCCCCATTGGGTTCTTCGAGTTTCAAAGACTGCCTCAAGGACTGACAGGTGCTCCGGCCACTTTTCAGAGATGTATGGACAAAGTAGTGGGGGACATGCACTTACGTGAGGTCTTGGTTTATCTCGATGATCTTATTGTTTTTGGGAAGACTCTGGAAGAACACAATCAGCGGTTGTTCAAGGTGCTGGATCGGTTGAAGGAGGCTGGGTTGAAGTTGTCCCTTGATAAGTGCCGGATTTGCCAGACGACTGTGAAATATGTGGGGCACATAGTCAGCAGAGAAGGAATTTCCACCGACCCCGCCAAAGTGGAGGCTGTGGTAAACTGGCCTAAGCCCACCAAGCTGGGGGAGCTTAGGTCCTTTTTAGGATTCTGTGGATACTACCGAAGATTTGTACCCCAGTACTCTCGGATTGCGAAGCCATTAACTGCTCTTACCCAGGGGTATCCCCCTTCCGGCGGGACAGCCCGCCCCTCAAGGTCAGGGAAAAGAGACTACTTCCGAGTTAATGAACCTTTTGGGGAAAGATGGACACCCTTATGCGACGAGGCATTAGAGAAACTGAAGTCATGTTTGACCCAAACTCCAGTGTTGGCCTATGCAGACGCCAGTAAACCATATGTGTTACATATAGATGCTTCTCTCGACGGACTAGGAGGGATTCTCTATCAGGACCATGATGGCTGTCTACGTCCCGTTTACTACATTAGTCGAGGATTGACTCCCAGTGAACGCAACTACCCAGCTCACAAACTGGAGTTTCTGGCTCTGAAATGGGCTGTAGTGGACATGCTGCATGACTACCTCTATGGGGTACGCTTCGTGGTTCATACCGACAACAATCCATTAACCTACGTGAGAACCACAGCAAAACTGGATGCCACGGGGTACCGGTGGCTTGCCGCACTCTCTCTGTATGATTTCAGCTTAAAATATCGACCAGGGATCAGTAACATTGATGCAGACACACTCTCTCGCCTGCCTAGTGAACCTTTAAATGAGGAAGAAGAAGGAGGATGGATAGAGGTCCCTGCCCCTGAGGTGAAGACTCTGTGCCATAGACATCGAACTGATGCCCTCACTCTGCAGTGCTGTGCTAAATTCTTAGGAGCATCTAGCGAAGCGCTCCCGTTGTCGTACTGTCGAGTGACAAATGTAACCCCAGACTCTCTCCCTCAACTGACTCATAATCAAGTCAGGACGGTGCAGCAGGAGGATCAGTCAGTGGGGGTAGTTCGATGGTGGGTGAAGAGGGGCTGGAGGCCCGAAAAGAATGCATTAAGAACAGAGGAGTCTGTCCTGCTGACTCGGCAGCTAGAGTCGCTAGTAGTAAAAAATGGGCTACTATACCGAGAGACAAGGGGCCAGAAGGGAGGAGTCCGCAGGCAGCTGGTGTTACCCACCCGATTTCGGAAGATGGTCATGAAGTCCCTGCATGATGACCATGGACATCTTGGCACCGAAAAGACTACGAGTCTCGTGGCCGACCGATTCTATTGGCCTCGCATGGAAGCGGATATTGAAGAATACTGCAAATCATGCTCCCGGTGTGTGTTGAGAAAAACCTTGCCTTTGAGAACAGCCCCCCTTGTGAACATTACCAGCGATGGCCCACTTGAACTAGTGTGCATTGATTTCCTCTCCATCGAGCCTGATGAAAGCAATGTCAGTAATGTGTTAGTGGTCACTGACCATTTCACCCGATATGCCCAGGCCTACCCCACTAAAGATCAAAGGGCAATTACTGTGGCAAAAACATTATGGGAGAAGTTCTTTGTACATTATGGGCTGCCTGCCCGCATCCATACCGATCAAGGAAGAGATTTCGAAAGTAGACTAATCAAGGAGCTATGCGCTCTCTGTGGGATCAAGAAATCCAGAACCACGCCATATCACCCCCAAGGGATCCTCAACCTGAGAGATTCAACCGTACCCTTCTGAACATGTTAGGCACTTTAGATCCCAGGAAGAAGGGACACTGGAGGAGGCATGTGAGCCAGTTGGTTCATGCCTACAATTGCACCACAAATGAGTCAACTGGATATTCTCCTTATTTCCTCATGTTTGGAAGAAAAGCCCGACTACCCGTGGATATTAGTTTTGGGACATCCATTGACCGTTCTAATGGGAAGACCTACTTAAAATATGTGTCCCAGCTAAAAGAAGATTTGACAAAAGCTTACAAATTGGCAGAGCAGGCCTCTGGTCGGTCAGGGAAGCGCAATAAGACTCGCTACGACTGTAGGGTTCGAGAACAAGTTTTACTACCTGGAGACAGAGTTCTTATTCAGCTTTTGGGCCTTCCTGGGAAGCACAAGCTTGCTGATCGGTGGTGTCCTGACCCTTACGTGGTGATGGAGAAGTTGCCCGGTGTTCCGGCCTACAGAGTGAAGCCCGAAAAAGGGGGTGGAGCTGTTAAAACCTATCATCGACATCATCTGTTGCCTGTGGGAAAAAACATCCCTTTACCCCCATTGCCAACTCAAGGAGGTCATACAACTCTTCAGTGCAATAGGAGAAGTCCAAGGTGTAAAAACCCACCCCAGACTGGAGTTGCCTCAGGAGGATGTGACAGCGAGTCTGGGGATGAATGGGGACCTGACTGTCAATGGAGCTACAGGTGGATCGAGGACCCATGCCCCATGGGCGTAGACCCTGAGAACCAGACCCCTGAAGTAGAAACAAAGAAAAGGGACATTTGTCAGGAGGCGAGTGCACCCCGCCCACAATTGGAGGAAAGTTCAGAAGAGGGACATTTATTGAATGAAGAGATTCACCTGGTGGAGCCCGTTCTTGAGAGACAAGAGTCGGGGACTGAGGAGGTGGGCCCCTCGGTACACACTCGTCCCAAGCGGGACATTAGGCCACCCATGATGTTGACTTATGACAGAATGGGACATACCACTGAGGTCCCCAGGTTGATACACCCAAATTCAAATTCTGTTTGGCCTTATTTCTCGGTATCTTCCATGTGTCCAGGAGGTGGTTTGTATGCATGTAAATTTGGTGTTAGTCAGGATGCCTTAACCCCCATTCATGTTTCAGGTGGTGAGTCCTCATGTCGTGATGGGACACTTTCAATGACTCACCAGGGGGAGAATGTAACACCTGCACATGGAACTGTCAGAGCAGCTACTGGTATACTGGGATTTACAGACACTAAGAAGAGTTTTGCAGCTGCTGTTAAACAGGGACCTTCAGACATTAATGGTTTTTTCCCTGAGCTGCGGGGGACTACAATTCCCATGGACCCTTGTTTCAGTCAGATGACACAGCTTGGAGGGATAGGAGGGAGGAGGAACTTGAGGGAGGGAGCTGCAGAGGAAGTGAAAGAAAGTGAGAGAGTGGATGGTTCATGTAAAAGATGGAGCGCTGTGGACTTGTATTCCTCTAAAGAGCGGAGCGTTCCCGTCCCCTCTGATATACCTGCGAATCTGGAGAGAGCGCAGCCCGGTCATCAGGTGAAGCAAGCAACATTAAGGACTCGGAGAGTTCTACCGGCACTCCCACCGTATAAAGGCCTGAATCCTGCCGCCCCCAGTTGGGGTCCAGGGAAAACTACCACCGGTGGAGACGCACCGTGAGTGCCCCTTTTCGAGACTTGTGGTTCAACCAGCCCGTTACAGTGAGTACACTACGCCCCAGACTATTTACCTTCGTGAGCATCTAAGTGCACCAACGGTTATAAATTTGCGCGCCAACATCCGCGGCAACTGGGCCCCAACGTTTGGACTGGGTTAATACAAGAAAAGGGGAACCCTGCTACGTTATATTTGCAGGGTTGGGGAAAGAATTAGGTTGTGATGTGTATATGATTTTTATAGAGCACCGTTACCTGTATTGCATGTTGTTTCTTTAAATACACTTCATTTCTGCTGCATATCCATAAACCAGTTAAATAGTTTTACTCCTGTTTTGGGTGAGTGTGTACTGAGCTATAGGCAGGGGTTTCCCGAATCAGTCCCTGGCAGAAGATAACAGTCCTTCTGCAGTCCTAGAGAGAGCTCCAATCAAGATTCGGGTGGAGGCACTGCGCCCTAAAGAGGTGAGACCCCCCATAACACCCAGCGTACCGTGGTAGCCCTGAAGGGGTGTTACATCAGGTAACACAGCATGCAACACCTTTTCTTACTCCAGACCAGAAGGAGGAGCTTTAATACCTGATTTTCAGGAGAGCTTCTCTGGAAGATTCTGGTTGGGGGAGGAGTTAGGAGTCTGGCTGGAGGGACGAGAGAGGACAGACATGTAGAGACGAGCTGGGGGGAAAAGAGGGGCTATAGAGAGCTCACCCCCAGGTCTGAGCACCAGAAACCGGACCCCCGGAGTCCGAGGCTGAGAGGGTGAATTAAAGTCCCAGCAGCAGAATCCGGAGGACAGAAGACAGCAGGTCCTCTGTCCCAATTAAGACCCTTCTACAAAGCAGCAGCACATGTGAGCCGGAGACTCCATAGAGAGTGATTCCGGAAACAGGTTACAGCTGCCTGTTATGAGAGTGAAGTTCTACTTAAACAACAGACAGAGAGAGAGAGGAACTTGGACGGAGCTTATAGCAGCCAGTGCCTCAGAGAACAGCGCTAGAAAGGAGACCTCACATCCCACCTGAAATAAGGGGATTCCAAATTGCTTTCAGGCTGACCTACTTCAGCACTATCCATACTCAATGCCCAGGATACTTTGCCTGCAAAACTGTAAGTAAAGCTTTGGAGACTGCAACTCGCTGATTGTTTCTCAGTTTCTTCCTACATCACCTACTGCACTCAGCTACATCTCTCAGTACCATTACTCTAATAGTACAACATCTACCTGCCCTGAGACCACCAGCTTCATTTGTGAGAAGCTATTCCAACTCTGCTGCATCACACCATCAGTCTCAGAGGATCAGCACTGCAGCGCTGGTCATCTCTGACCAGATACCACAAGTGGCCTCACGAATACCTTACTACAAACTCTAAACATCCCCTGTAAATATTTCCCTTTTATTGGACGCCCAGGGCCACGGACCGGGTCACTGCCGCTGTGACACGTCCCTTCAATACACCGGCCCGATACCGAGTATTCCACTGCCCTGGCGGGCGATCCACAAGCATTTCAGTCTCTCGATGTAAAAAACTGATAGAGACATACCAGAAGCGACTTGCAGCTCTAATCGCTGCAAAAGGTGGCGCAACAAAGTATTAAGTTAAAGGGGCCAAATAATATTGCACGCCCCACTTTTCAGTTTTTGTATTTCCACAAAAATTTAAAATAATCAATAAATTTCGTTCAACTTCACAATTGTGTCCCACTTGCTGTTGATTCTTCACCAAAAATTAGCATTTGGCATCTTTATGTTTGAAGCATGATATGTGGGAAAAGTTTGAAAAGTTCCAGGGGGCCAAATACTTTTGCAAGGCACTGTATATATACAGTATATATATATATATATATATATATATATATATATATATATACTGCTCAAAAAAATAAAGGGAACACTCAAATAACACATCCTAGGTCTAAATGAAAGAAATATTCTGATTGAATACTTTGTTCTGTACAAAGTTGAATGTGCTGTCAACACAATCACTCAAAAATCATCAATGGAAATCACATTTTTGAACCAATGGAGGCCTGGATTTGGAGAGACCCCCAAAATGAAAGTGGAAACAAGTCAAAATGAAAATCAAAACAAGACAAAATTAAAGTGGAAACAAGTCAAAATGATGCTCAGTGTTGTGTGTGGCCTCCACGTGCCTGTATGACCTCCCTACAATGCCTGGGCATGCTCCTGATGAGGTTGCGGATGTTCTCCTGAGGGATCTCCTCCCAGACCTGGACTAAAGCATCCGTCAACTCCTGGACAGTCTGTGGTGCAACATGATGTTGGTGGATGGAGCGAGACATGCTGTCCCAGATGTGCTCAATCGGATTCAGGTCTGGGGAACGGGCAGGCCAGTCCATAGCTTCAATGTCTTCATCTTGCAGGAACTGCTGAAACGCTCCAGCCACATGAGGTCTGGCATTGTCCTGCATTAGGAGGAACCCAGGGCCAACTGAAACAGCATATGGTCTCACAAGGGGTCTGAGGATCTCATCTCGGTACCTAATGGCAATCAGGCTACCTCTGGCGAGCACATGGAGGGCTGTGTGGCCCTCCAAAGAAATGCCACCCCACACCATTACTGACCCACTGCCAAACCGGTCATGCTGAAGGATGTTGCAGGAAGCAGGTTCACACTCAGCACATGTTGCAGACGTGACAGAGTCTGGAAACACCGTGGAGAGCAATCCTTTATTTTTTTGAGCAGTGTATATACACACTGTATATATATATATATATATATATATGTTTTGAGTGTTGAGGACAGTGAATCGTGCTCTATTGAGGGTGGTGGTTCGGGGACAGTGAGTGATGCTGTATTGAGGTGGGGAGCACAAAGGATGATGAATTGGGGTGGGGAGTAAATGATGACGTATTGAGACTTGAGGAGGGAGTACAGCAAATGATGATGAATGGAGGATGGGACACAACAAATAATGATGAATCGGGGTGGAAGACAGCTAATAATGTTAAATTGAGGATAGGATAGAGAAAATGATGCTGTATTGAGGGTGGTGGAGAGCAGATGACAATGAATCAAGGGTGGGGGTGGGAGAGAGAGGGAGAACGTGACATTACTGAATTGGGGCAAAGGTAGGCATGTAAATATCATGTATTGGGAGAGCGCGAGGTACAGAGAGGAGTGCTGTTACTGGTATTGAATTGGGGAAAAGAGTACATGTGCTAATTAATTTATATATTTATTGGATGGGGAAAGTGGCTATTTATAGTAAGTGGGGGCACAGTGGTGGATTACAATTTATATTTGGAATGGTGGGTTACATAATAATTGATTATATATTAGTCGTGGGTGCACATCTGTATTCATCTGCGTAGTGTAGAAGTTGAGTAAAAAGTGGGGAATGTGCTTTGGAAGCTGTGTTCTAGATAACTGTGTGTTATTTTCTGCAGCGATGAGTCCTGTCTAGAAGAAGTGATGGCATTGTGCGCTGGATGAAGACAAAAAGCAAAGATGAAGGACATTACCAGTGAGTCAGTGTGTTACCTGTATACTAATACTATACACTGTATACTATACACAGAGCTCCTGTGTATAATGTCACTGGTGATTCCAGTATTACCTGTACATTGACACTATATACAGAGCTCCTATGTATAATGTCACTGGTGACCAATGTATTACATGTACACTGACACTATACACTATATACAGACCTCCTGTGTATAATGTCACTGGTGATCACTGTATTACCTGTACACTGACACTATATACCGAGCTCCAGTGTATAATGTCACTGGTGATCACTGTACTACCTATATATATATATATATATATATATACATACACTATATACAGAGCTCCTGTGTATAATATCACTGGCGATCACTGTGCTACCTGTACAATATACACTATAAACAGAGCTCCTGTGCATAATGTGACTGGTGATCACTATACTACATGTACAATATACACTACATACAGAGCTCCTGTATATCATGGCACTGGTGATCACTGTACTACCTGTACACTAACACTATATGCAGAGCTCCTGTGTATAATGTCACTGGTGAAGCCTGTATTACCTATACACTGACACTATACACTGTATACTATGTACAGAGCTCCTATGTATAATGGCACTTATGGTATTATTTGTATTGTGTTTTCTTATTTATGATCATGATCAGTATTGTACAGTCATGGCCAAAAGTTTGAGAATGACACAAATATTAATTTTTACAAAGTCTACTGCTTCACTTTTTCTAATGGCAATTTGCATATACTCCAGAATGTTATAAAGAGTGATCAGCTTAACAGCAATTACTTGCAAAGTCAATATTTGGCTAGAAAATGAACTTTATCCCCCAAAACACATTTCAACATCATTGCAGCCCTGCCTTAAAAGGACCAGCTAACCTCTTTTCAGTGATTCCTCTATTAACACAGGTGTGGGTGTTGATGAGGACATGGCTGGAGATCAATCTGTCATAATTAAGTAAGAATGAGACCACTGGACACTTTAAAAGGAGGCTGGTGCTTGACATCATTGTTTCTCTTCTGTTAACCATGGTTATCTCTAAAGAAACATATTCAGTCATCATTGCAATGCACAAAAATGGCCTAACAGGGCAGAGTATCGCAGCTAGAAAGATTGCACCTCAGTCAACAATCTATCGCATCATCAAGAACTTCAAGGAGAGAGGTTCCATTGTTGCCAAAAAGGCTCCAGGGCGCCCAAGAAAGACCATCAAGCGCCAGGACCGTCTCTTAAAAGTGTTTCAGCTGCGGGATCGGGCTACCAGAAGTGCAGAGCTTGCTCAGGAATGGCAGCAGGCAGGTGTGAGTGCATCTGCATGCACTGTGAGGCGGAGACTCTTGGAGCAAGGCCTGGCCTCAAGGAGGGCAGCAAAGAAGTCACTTCTCTCCAGAAAAAACATCATGGACAGACTGATATTCTGCAAAAGGTACAGGCAGTGGACTGCTGAAGACTGGGGTAAAGTTATTTTCTCTGATGAATCCCCTTTTCGATTGTTTGGGACATCAGGAAAACGCCTCATTCGGAGAAGACAAGGTGAGCGCTACCACCAGTCTTGTCTCATGCCAACTGTTAAGCATCCTGAAACCATTCATGTGTGGGGTTGCTTCTCAGCCAAGGGAATCGGCTCTCTCACAGTCTTGCCTAAAAACACAGCCATGAATAAAGAATGGTACCAGAATGTCCTCCAAGAGCCACTTCTCCCAACCCTCCAAGAGCAGTTTGGCGATCAACAATGCCTTTTCCAGCATGATGGAGCACCTTGCCATAAAGCAAAGGTGAAAACTAAATGGCTCAGGGAACAAAACATAGAAATTTTGGGTCCATGGCCTGGAAACTCCCCAGATCTTAATCCCATTGAGAACTTGTGGTCAATCATCAAGAGACGGGTGGACAAACAAAAACCTAAAAATTTTGACAAAATGAAAGCATTGATTGTGCAAGAATGGACTGCTATCAGTCAGGATTTGGTCCAGAAGTTGATTGAGAGCATGCCAGGGAGAATTGCAGAGGTCCTGAAGAAGAAGGGTCAACACTGCAAATATTGACTTGCTGCATTAACTCATTCTAACTGTCAATATAAGCTTTTGTTACTCATATGTTTGCAATTATATTTCTGTCTGTGATAAAAACATCTGTCAAACACACACATAAAAACCAGAGGGCAGCAGATCATGTGAAAATATAATATTTGTGTCATTCTCAAAACTTTTGGCCATGACTGTAGTAGTCGGATACTATGGTGTGGTAATATGTGGTCTGTTCATGGTGTGGCTGTATTTGTTCCTGGCATGTGGTATTATTCAGTCGCTATGTGGTGGTAATATGTGATCTGGTCATGTTGTGACGTTATCTGTCCCCTGTATATGGTATATTTGGAATTATTCGCTCACTGTGTGGTGGTAGTAGGTGATCTGGTCATGTTGTGATGGTATTTGTCCCTTGTATGTGGTATTATTCAGTCATTATGTGGTGGTAATATGTGATCTGGTCATGGTGTGGCTGTAGTTGTTCCTTGTATGTAGTATTATTTGGTCACTGTGGGGTGATAATATGTGATCTGGTCATGGTATGACGGTATTTGTTCTTTGCATGTGATATTATTGGTCATTTAAAAAAATGTATGTGACACATTCCTTTAAAGAAAAATAGATAAAATTATATCTGAAAAGAATATTGGATATTTTAAGAAATGTCTACCTTGTCACTGTGACAGGTTTAAAAAATCTTTTGGCCAAAACAAAAGCTGATGGCTATGTGTGTGATATTGTGTTTGATAGAAACTGTGAATGTGTGATTGGTGAGAATGTGATGCAGAAGTGGAGTTTTTCCAAGAGTGGACGGTGGAACTGTGGAAGGTTTCAGGGGTAGAGGTGGAGCTGGGGTGGAGGCAGAACTGGAGTGGAGCCTGGACGGAGTCTCAAGGGGGACCAAAAATGTTGCTAGTATGGGGCCTTGAAATTCCTGGCGGCAGCCCTGGCTTATAATCTATAAATGAATGGAGAATGTAGTAAAAAGATGGATTATTTCTGCTCAACTTCTCCACTAGGCTGTTGTCACATCTGTCAAGAGACCGTGGGTTCAAAAAGGCTACTTTGGACATACTTGGTTCGAGTCACTCCATATAACAGATAACAGAGGAACCCTGGCCTTCACCCTTTAACTCCTCTATAGGGATCTCGTCTTAAAACAGGGTCCACTGGGTTGCTTCCACAGAAGGGCTGCTGTCCGAAGGAAGGAGCCACTGCAAGAGAATGGTCTGATAGCCAGGTCTGAACCAGGAGGTCAGTGTAAGGACAAAATTGTAAATCAGAAGACTAGTCCATTAAAGAGCCAAGGTCAAAATCAGAAATGTCCACTGGGAATATACAGTAGCAAGGTACAAGATCATCGAAAAGCAAGTCAGATTATAACCGGCAGTGAATAGCAGGATTTCTAAAAGAAGTTACCTTTATATCTCCCAGCCTGGAAAGAAATACAAGTCCCAGTACATACAGAACTAGAATTGTCACTCAGTGAACTTGAGGTCCAAAAATATGTTCAATTCTAATGAGTAGAAATATAAAGCTGTATTCTTTGTTACCTTATTTGACCTTTGACATATTACCATATTTTACATTTGGACTTTTTTTTACTATTTACTGCATTATAGAGCTATGCTACAATAAAAAAATTATAAAACATGATCTGAGAAGTATCAAATATTGACTGCAAGCTCTTCAGCACAGAACCTATTGTGCTACTGATATTCTCTCTGCATAGTCAACAGTTTGCAAGAGAACAATACAGCTTTATTGCTGTGTCTTCCCATTGCTAACCTCATCCTGAGGGATTGAGAAGCTGGAACATCTCATCAACTGGTCCATTGTATAAAATGCCAAAAACTCTGAGTAGGGTGGAGGGAACAGGGGGTGGTCTCTTATACTCTTCACAGCAATGGGGATTCTGCCCGGTTTAACTGGCTCTAAAACCTGTTTTTGCACTTGTCCGACAATGTTAACCAGTGTGGAGAAATGTTTCTCAAAGTTCACATCACAATTAGTTGTGCTAATCAATAAATAATGCTATTACATTGCTTTAACTTAATTTATACCCTAACACCTTAATGTACTTTACTCCATATATATTATTACTGATATTTTTATATTGTGACATGAAATCAAATAATATGAACGGGAGTGAATAAATATTATTTATTTACAGAGCACCATTGATTCCATAGCGCTGTACATGTGAATGGGGGTTAAATGCAAAATACAAATAATAATTGCGATGAACAAAATAACAGACATGGTGCAGAAGCCCTCGCAGACTTATGGTCTACAAGATAATGGGGAAGGAGACAGTAGGTTAGGATGTTGCAGCGGCTCTTGTGATGGTGAAGTGGCTCTGCAGTCACTGCAGGCTGTAAGCTTTCATGAAGAGATGGGTTTTCTAGTTGTGTTTGAAAGTTCGAATGTGGTGGATAATTGGACATATTTGAGAACAGAATTCCAAAAAATTGGGGATACTCGGGAGAAGTCTTTGAGATGATTAGGCGGAACGTACAAGTGAAAATGAGAGAAGGAGGTCTTAAGAGGACCGGAGAGAACGTGTAGGACGATATTGAAGATTAGTTCGGAGATATGTGAAGGAGACAAATTATGGACGGCCTTGTAGGTCAATGCTAATAGTTTGAACTGGATACATTGGTGAATTGGATGCCAATGAAGGGATTTGTAGAGGGGACAAGAGGAGGAGTAGCAAGGAGAGGTGGATTAATTGGGCATCAGCATGGGCGTACCCAGGATCAAAACTAGGGGGGGCAAGCCAATGTCACATCTTATACAGGTTACATCATATACACTGTACATTATACTGCATATTAGGTATGGAGCATTAGAACTGTTGTAACCTGTATATGAAAAGTATAATACAGCAGTGTATATACCGCACACGATGTGTATGACCCTGTATACACCATATACTGCACTCTTATTTTGAAGTAAAAAAAATAAAAAAAAACAGGAACAAACACAATACTTAAAATAAAGAACAAGTAAAGTTAAAAATCAACAAACTTACTGGTATTTCAATGGGAACTATGGGCCTGCTTTTGGCTAATGAGATGGTCAATGTTCGGTTCCATATTTGTCACAAGTGAAGCAATTTTTCTCTTTCTTGATATCATTATTTCCTAGGGATTCCAAATTGCTATTAGTAAAATATCAATATATATACAGCGCTACAAAAACAATATACCAGCAATAAAACTGCCCACACAGAGACATACAGAATGCACTGCCCATCATTCTCATCAGTGCACATAGTGGCGCAACTCCGCTTTTAGCTCAGGCTCAGACTGGTGTGGTGCGAGAGTCCCTAATAGGCAGGTAAATGTCCCCAATAGGCAGCATTGATCCCCAATAGGCAGCATAGGTCCCCAATAGGCAGCATATGTCCTCAATAGGCAGCATGTCCCCAATAGGCAGCATATGTCCCCAATAGGCAGCATATGTCCCCAATACACAGCATAGTCCCCAATAGGCAGCATATGTCCTCAATAGGCAGCATATGTCCTCAATAGGCAGCATATGTCCCCAATAGGCAGCATAGTCCCCAATAGGCAGCATATGTCCTCAATAGGCAGCATATGTCCTCAATAGACAGCATAGGTCCCCAATAGACAGCATATGTCCTAAATAGACAGCATAGGTCCCCAATAGACAGCATAGGTCCAATAGGCAGCATAGGTCCCCAATAGGCAGCATAGGTCCCCAATAGGCAGGTAAATGTCCCCAATACGCAGCATGTCCTCAATAGGCAGCATAATCCCCCATAGGCAGCATAGTCCCCAATAGGCAGCATAGTAGTCCCCAGTAGGCAGCATAATCCCCCATAAGCAGCATAGTCCCCAATAGCCAGCATAATCCCCCAATAGCCAGCATTATCCCCCAATAGCCAGCATAATCCCCCAATAGCCAGCATAATCCCCCAATAGCCAGCGTAATCCCCCAATAGCCAGCGTAATCCCCCATAGCCAGCATAATCCCCAATAGGCAGCATAATCCCCATAGGAAGCATAATCCCCCAATAGCCAGCATAATCCCCCATAGGCAGCATAGTCCCCAATAGGCAGCATAGTCCCCAATAGACAGCATAGGTTCCAATAGGCAGCATAGGTCCCCAATAGGCAGCATAGGTCCCCAATAGGCAGGTAAATGTCCCAATAGGCAGCATATGTCCCCAATACACAGCATGTCCTCAATAGGCAGCATAATCCCCCATAGGCAGCATAGTCCCCAATAGGCAGCATAGTAGTCCCCAGTAGGCAGCATAATCCCCCATAAGCAGCATAGTCCCCAATAGCCAGCATAATCCCCCAATAGCCAGCATTATCCCCCAATAGCCAGCATAATCCCCCAATAGCCAGCATAATCCCCCAATAGCCAGCGTAATCCCCCAATAGCCAGCGTAATCCCCCATAGCCAGCATAATCCCCAATAGGCAGCATAATCCCCCATAGGAAGCATAATCCCCCAATAGCCAGCATAATCCCCCATAGGCAGCATAGTCCCCAATAGGCAGCATAGTCCCCAATAGCCAGCATAATCCCCCATAGCCAGCATAATCCCCCATAAGCAGCATAGTCCCCAATAGCCAGCATAATCCCCCAATAGCCAGCATAATCCCCCAATAGCCAGCATAATCCCCCAATAGCCAGCATAATCCCCCATAAGCAGCATAGTCCCCAATAGCAAGTGTTGTGACCCGCACCACAATTGTGGGTTACCAGAGCAATGGGGTACTCAGAGCCGAGCCCATGGAAGTCTATGGGTTTGTCACAGGTAGCGGTGGCTCGGTCTGTGGCCCTGGCGGTCAGGCGTAGGTTGGGGGGAATATTATTTACAGGGGATTGGTATATAACAGTTCGTGACGCCACCTGTAGTTTTCTAGTCACTAAGACCAGCGCTGCTGTAGATCTCTGAGGGGATGTTATGGCAGCTAGATGACGGGTCCCCCACAGGTGGGACTGGTCCCTCAAAGTCTATGGAATTAATGATGTAGGGTGCAGATAAATAAATCAGTCTCACACCATCCAGCGTCTTTCCATACCTTTTACTTGTCAGATGATAAGGCAGGTCCCAGGGAGGCTGGTCGGGGTGGAGGATGTGCTTTGAGATAACAGCTGAACAGGTTAGAGGCCTCCTTTACTTTCCATATGATGAGTCCAACTAGCATAAAGCTAAGTTCACTCCGAATACTCCAGCTTCTCCAAAGCTGTACTGCCCGGTCAGTTTTGTGGTCGGAGTCTTCCTTTAATGTGAGAGAGCTGAGTTCCTACTGTTGTCCTGCATTGACTCAAAGTTCCCACTCTCCCTGACTCCAGTTACGTACCGACACTCCAAGGGCTGCTTTCTGTGACCTAAGGTCCAGTAAGCCTCTGGTTTTTCTACCACTACGCCTGAAGCTGTAGTGACACTTCGGTCCCCAGTGACCGGTGAACAATGCAGGATAGTTCAATCCTTAAGGCACTTCTAGAATTCTTTCCACTGCGCCCTTCGCCCTGTTCGCGCTCTTAGCATAAGCACTCCACACTTCCTAAGGTAATGCAAGTTAATCCCTTCTTGCTTCTTCCTTGGAGCTCGCTAACAGATGCTCAGTATTCTTCTAGTTCAGGAGCACGTCGACTGAACTTCACTGTCCTTGGGACAGGCGACTGAAGTTTCTGCTGCTAACTCTTCTTTCTTCCTTAATGGTCTCTATCTTCTGGTTAGGCACAGCTCTGACTAGGCTAAGGTGAACAGGCTCACCCTTACTAGCCTCCACTTTAAGAACTGCTAACAGGATCTGGCTGAACTTCTTCCTCCCTCCAAGTCCAGGCTAGACACGCTGCTCCTCTGTCCGAAGACAGGAAACTCACTCACTGACTCCGTCTCACTGACTGGAATGACTGCTGACTGACTGGCTACATACCCTATGGGTGTGTCCAAGTGTGTGGTGGAGTGAATGGTTATTAAGCATTAAACTGTTACCTCTCCGCACATCCTCCAGGGTTTTATGTGTGCCTTCACACCAGGGCTACACACAAGCATAATCCCCCAATAGCCAGCATAATTCCCCAATAGCCAGCATAATTCCCCAATAGCCAGCATAATCCTCCCATTGCCAGCATAATCCCCCAATAGCCAGCATAATCCCCCCAATAGCCAGCATAATCCCCCAATAGCCAGCATAATCCCCCATAGCCAGCATAATCCCCCTATAGCCAGCATAATCCCCCAAAGCCAGCATAATCCCCCAATAGCCAGCATAATCCCCCTATAGCCAGCATAATCCCCCATAGGCTGGGCCCGGCGTCAAAAAAAAAAAAGCCAGTACTCACCTATCTCCCCCGCTGCTCTGAAAAAGCGCGCTCGACTCCGTCTTCTCCTGGCACAGGCGGCGTGACGTCATCAGGGCGCGCAGGTGGCGTGATGACGATCACGTCGCCTGTGCTGCGGCCTTCCTCACTCATTCCGCCCGCGATTAAAGGGCCCGCCGGCACTGAACTGTCAGTTCAGTGTCGGCGGGGCCGACGGGCCAGATCAAGCACAGTGTGCGCCCCGGCTTCTAGGGGGGGGCAGTTGCCCCCCCTGCCCCACGGTGGGTACGCCCATGGGCATCAGGGTTAAGTATGGACTGGAAAGGTGCAAAAGTGTTAAATAAACACACCAATACAGTATACCACTGCAAATATGCACAAACAGATATAACATTATCAGACTCATACAGTAGTGGAAAGCCCTTCTCAAATATGCTCATAGAGTAGCTGTGAACGCCTCACTAGCTGAAGTGGATCATCGAAGCCCAATGTCTGGGTAGGCAAACGGGCCACGGACATCGGTGCAGCAGTCAGTTGAGACACGCAAGAAATGAAGACAGGTAGCAGAGGTGCTGAAAACCACGGGCAGACAGGTAGCAGAGGTTATGGAAGACCAGGAACCAATAGCAAAGGTACAGGAAGCCGCAGTAGAACAACATACATCCTAGAAACCACAGACCGATAACTGAGGGACTGGAAGCCGCAGACAGCCAGGACATGTCCTGGAGTGGAGATAGCAGACAGGTTGCAGAGGTATGAAAGCTACAGAATGACAGATAACTGAAGGGCTGGAAGCTGCAGTCAGCCAGGAGAGCCCTGACAGGGAGTTGTGCACAGACAAACTAAAAGTCTTAATACCAAGACAGAGGTGTGTGTCTTGGTCGACCTTATATAGGTCTAGGAAATGCAACACATGGTAGCACACCGGGCTACTTGCAAAGCCCAACATGGCGCACAAGAAAGTTTAGCGGACCAGGGCATAAGAAGCAGAGCCCAGATCAGGACAGGTGTGTAACACCAAAGGAAATCATTATATGGGCCCATCTTCCATCTGAACAGAACATATTCATGCCCGCTTTTAATTTCATCTTAATCGCTGTGGTAATCATGGATCACACATATCAATTAAAATTAAAACAATAAGAAATAGACCCCAATGGCGTATGGCTCCAAAGTCACCTCTAGATAGGGATGCCTTCTAGTGAAAATTATTGGGGACTCTTTTGCTTTAAAGAGCCATTAAGTCAAAGCTTTGGCCCACCAGATGATCCTTTGATGAGTCAATCTTGACCAGCACTCTACAGAAACTTGAAATAGAAACATAGTAATGGTGTTAGAACAAGCTAAGTCAACAATTGATGGAGTGCCATTAAAGGTGAAGATTGTAACATGTGGACAGTGGAAAAGCAAGAGCAGAGGTAGCTAACTACAACTGAAGAATTGAGGATCAACTTGGGGAGGATAAAGCCACAGAATAAGGTGTTCAGTAGTCCAGTCAGGATATGACAATGTTGTGTGATGGAGGAACCCAATAATATTTTGATCAGATAACAGGCATATTTATAAGTAGTTGTGTCCTACTGCTGGCTGTAAGTGGAGTGTTGGTTGTTCTCTATTTCCCCTGCTCTGAAAAGTGAAATCCAAGTGTCATGCTAACAGCATAGACACCAGTGCTAAAGGGAAGGAGGGCATTCCAATACAGAAATTAATTTTTGGCAATCTGTGACCCCGCATTTGTATATGTGTCTGAAACCACGGAAAATATATTACTATAAGTCCTTTTAACTTGATGCTATGAATGTAACTATATATAAAAAAAGAAGAAATAGGTTTAATAAACTATTCCCTTAAAATAGTATTTAGTTTTTTTTTATTCCCTTAGAGGTTATTGCTTTCTTACAATATTAAATGTATGTGATAATTGGGCTGTCTGTTGTTCTTAGTGACACAGAGATTGTGTGATCTAACCCATGAGATTGAAGTTATGGCATGAATGTACACAGCGTTGTTTTTTTTATAGCATTTTACAACTTTACTGTCCATAGGTAGAATTTTAATGGTTAAAAAGGTGAAAACCCCAAGCCCCGAGCATAGGGTCAATGACACTATCATAAGCCAGCTTGGAAAACATATTTCTACAGATCCTGGGATTAAATAACTGTGCTGTGTATATAGCTGGAATTGCAATAAAGACCTTTAATGTACTAATGTCTATAATCTTGCTGGCATGCTACTTCACTGTTTGTTTAAAAGTCACATTGTTCTGTAGACAGGACGCGATTATATATTTTTAAGCCCTATGTTGCCTCATTCTGGGTGCCATGTGACAGTCACAAGGCACAACTCACATTACAGTGAAGCAGTCAGGCAATGCATGGCAATAAGCTGGATTTTTTTTGCAAATAATATTCGTAATAAATATGTTATGAGCACACGTTGGATGTAAATTAAATGGGCTGTCCCAACGTGAGAAATAAGTAAAATTGCAAAGTGCTTGGAAAAAAAGCAATTTCTTCTTATAAAAAAAATCCCCTGTGTTCTTAAGATTGAAGGGATTTTCAGTTTTATGGTTTACTGCTCATTGCCTAAGTTACCAGTCACCTCTGCAGTGTATCAAAGGTAGCCAATTTCCCAGGCATGGAAAGCACGATTGCATGCTCTTTGCCAGATGTGAATCTAGATTTTCCTACACCTGGGAAAAAAATTCCTCATGGCACACCCTCCTATACACAGCTTAAAGGAAACCTAACCGATACTACATGCTGCCCACAGTTTGGTGTCAGGCACTGTCTGTATGATCACAGCCAAGTATGTGTCCTCTGAAACTCTCCAGAGAAAGATGTAATTTTTATAGCTGCTTGGGAGCAAGCCGCATGGGTAACTAGTCACATAAGTAGGTGCCCGGTGGTTTCTACACGCCTGCTGACAATAACTGGCAAGCCTCAGACGTTCAGGTCATACCTCAAGGTAACATCACGACCAATGTCTTTCACAAGCCAACAGCAACAGTTCCATTCTACATACTGAATCATCACATCCAGCTGCCACCATTTTTGGAATACCAAAAGGTCAATACTTAATAATATAACGGATCTGCTCAGCTGAAGAAGCTCTCAATAAGCAGGCCACAGATTCCGTGAATGTGGTTATGGTCATAGACAAATTCTACAATGGCTACAGGGGACGACGGGGATATCGTACAAACCAGTGGCAGTGCAAGAAGTGCCTCAATGTTTCATTTGTATTTGCTTTACTGTTGGAATATATTTGATGCAACAACTCCATTCCTGTCTATGAGTGTTTAGTTGCTAGATTAGTATGCTGTCTATAAAGTAAAAAATAAAAAACTCCCAGAGGCTCACACAGGAAGAGCATGTGACTGTATTTCCTGTTATTCCTGTGTCTGTGTATGAGAGAAGCAGCCTGCTGTATATGTTGCACAGATGTTATGTGGATGCAGATTGGGCTAGAGATACAAGTGATCAGAAATCAGCAAGGGATTATTTGTTCAAGTTAGTAGAAAATTCAATCTTTTGGTCCAGCAGAAAACAAGTGTCAGTCGCATTATCTCCTATAGAAGAAGAATATATGTCTGCTGCTTATGCAAGTCAAGAAGTAGTTTGGTTGAAACAACTTTTGGAAGATTTCGGCAAGCCATTAGCTCAACCAACAGTTATCTATGAGGACAACCAAGGATGCATTAAACTTGCCAGCAGTGAGAAGATTAGTGCAAGGATAAAGCACATTGATGTAAAACATCACCACTTACGTGACTTAAGGGTATGCCACACTGAACAATATCGCTAACGGGATCGCTAAAAAACGTCACTATTTAGCGATCCCGTTAGCGATGTTGTTCAGTGCGGCAGCTGCCAGCGACGAGCTTCCTGCTGTGATCTCGCTCGTCGCTGGAATCGTTCCGGACCCTATTTTCTCGTCGGCGCTCCCGCTGGGTAAGTATATATCGCTAGTGTGGCACCTTTTCTTAGCGATTTAGCGGTACTTTTGTACCGATAAAGTCGTTAAGAAGATCGCTAACGGCGATAGCGTCGTTAACTATATCGCTAAATGTGGCCGCACTTAGCGATATAGAAACAATCCCGCTAGCGATCGCATTAGTATGCGTCGTTATCGTGATCGCTAGCGGGATTGTTTAGTGTGGCAGTACCTTTAGTGGAATGTGGTGTACTCAAGTTTGTTTATTGTGAGTCTGACAGGATGATAGCCGATGGTATGACAAAGCCATTATCAACAGCCAAGTTTGTGGACTTCAGAACCGCAATGGGACTAACAGGATAAGTAGTTGTTGAGTGGGGGTGTTGCAATATGTTTGGTGCAACAACTCCATTCCTGTCTATGAGTGTTTAGTTGCTAGATTTGTATGCTGTCTATATAAGGTTAAAAAAAACTCCCAGAGGCTCACAGAGGAGGAGCATGTGACTGTATTTCCTGTTTTTCCTGTGTCTGTGTATGAGAAAAGCAGCCTGCTATAGATTCAAGTGTGCAACTGCAAAGGAGATGTGGGATGATTTACAGAAAATGACAAAGCCATTATCAAGAGCCAGGTTTGTGGACTTCAGAACCACAATGGGACTAACAGGATAAGTACTTGAGTGGAGGTGTTGGAATATGTTTGGTGCTAGAACTCCATTCCTGTCTGAGTGTTTAGTTGCTAGATTTGTATGCTGTCTATCTAAGGTAAAAAAAAAAAACTCCCAGAGGCTCACACAGGAAGAGCATGTGACTGTATTTCCTGTTTTTCCTGTGTATGAGAAAAGCAGCCTGCTGTAGATGCTGCACAGCTGGAGACTCACGAATGATTTATTCCTCATCTATTAAGCTTATCATATATTGTTCTTGTTTGTTCCTGAATAAAGAAGCTTTGTTGTCATAAGCTTGGAGAGTATCCTGAATAGTCCGCTGCCAACATTTACTCACTACATCACTACAGGAAAATTGTATCCTGTGAAATTAAGTAGCATTTGGGTGATTCATTAGAAAATTCAGCACAGTGTGTACACAGTCGCTTGCTATAGTGTTATTGTATGTCCTTGCTTACACACAGCAGCATCTGAGCTTTATATTGCTCATGAGTATATTTAAATTATATTGTATTTAATAAAAAATATTTATTG
The DNA here is from genome assembly GCA_033576555.1 of Oophaga sylvatica. Classification (NCBI taxonomy): domain Eukaryota; kingdom Metazoa; phylum Chordata; class Amphibia; order Anura; family Dendrobatidae; genus Oophaga; species Oophaga sylvatica. The sequence goes on from JARQOD010000001.1 coordinate 725,093,764, forward strand.
AGTTTAATATACTCTTGTTGGGTTTTACTGCCCTCTATCCTAAATTTTCCATTAGGGTAGGTAAACTGAAGGAAAAAATTTGAAAATACTTTTTAAGGAGCTGTACATGCAGCAAAAACATATTGATTCACTAATATATTTACACACACACACTAATAGACACACCATATAACACAGAAAAATTGCTACACACACTAATGGTACTGCTATGCTAGTGTAGAAACTCACTCGGGATAATAGGTAAAGCTTAAAACTGCAACTGACCCTGCCAGTTCCTGTACAGACAATAGATCCTAACCCCGCAGTCCCTAACGGTGCCTGCGCAAGCTTATATTGCCCTAACCACAGTCTAGACAATGGCAACCAGGACCTACGCTGCTTGAAAGCACTTCATGTTCCACCTAAAGAACCAAAGGGCAGAGCAGAGTGTAAATAACCTACAAATGGGAAAGTGTGCTTAAAAAAAGTAGAGATTCCAGCGTGAGTAAAATAAACCACTAAATACAAAACTAAGTACAGTGAAGGAAATAATTATTTAATCCCTTGCTGATTTTGTAAGTTTACCCACTGACAAAGACATGAACAGTCTATAATTTTAAGGGTAGGTTAATTGTTATGATTTGGTAGCTGAGGAGAGCAAGCAAAAAAGGAAATACACCAGAGAGGTTGGAATCTATGGGATTGCAGTACCCTGACTAACCACCACAACTAAAGGCAGCCGTGAAGCGTACCTACGTTGGTCCTAGACGCCTCGTCACAGCCTGAGAAGCTAACTACACCTAAAGACAGAAAGAGGAAAACTATCTGCCCCGGAGCAGATCCCCAAAGAACATAGAAAGCCCCCAAACATGTAATGGCGGTTAGACAAGGGGAAATACAGACACAGATAGAAAATATAAATCACAATAAATATATTGCCTAGATCAAGTAGTACTTCCAATTATCAACAAATCCAAAAGAATCATAGGAAGCTTTTCCACTATAAAAATACAAACTTTATTCAGAATATATTAAAATTACATATATGGATAAAAAATATCCAAATGGGGACAACAATATGCACTAAAGTGGCCTAGAATGCACAGGTACAAACAAAATTCAAGAATGCATATACTCCAAAGCTACATTAGCTAATGAGGAGCCAAATGTCAAATAGCTTCCATATATATAAAGATGCATATACTTGGTTCAGAATATTTCTAAAAAGGTATACTTATGTGCACAGATTCAAAGAGTTCAGAGGGATAATAACTCCCCCACTATAATGTAAGGTACAAACAAGACTCAACAAATACATATATTTCAAAGCTGCATTAGCTAATAAGGAGCTAAAAATCAAATAGCTTCCAAATATGTATATACTTAGTTCAAGATATCTCTAAGGAGGTATATATATGTGCACAGAATCAAAGAGACAAAAAAGATAGTAACTCCCCCACTAGAATGCTAGCACTAATATGCAAGTGCAGAGCCCGCAGCATGTGCTATAATGTATGCAGCAATCTGCACATCAATATACAGGGCAAATTAAAGTACTCAAAATATTAAGCTGCCAGTGGGAGACCGTACCTGAGTGTGGCCGCAGCACCCCTGACGCGCGTTTCGCGTTTAGCTTGTTCACAAGGGAGCGTGTACATACAGATAGAAAATAGTATGAGCAAACGCTGGGGCCCAAACTTCCTAAATAGAAAAGGATAGGAAGGACACTTACTGCAACCCCAAAAAACCCTGAAAAGAACCAACTCTACTAATTACAAAAAAACCTGAGATCACATGACCTCTACCACCTAAATTAGTTCTCTGGTGTAACAAAAACTAAACAGCAGCCACTGAAAAAACTGGAAAAGGCAAATGAACAAACAACAGTGGCTGAACTAAACTGAGATGAGCACAAGCCCCCGGAGGGGACCCGGCAGACCCCCACAGAAGTGCAGGACAAAATGCAAAAAGCAAGCACAAAAAACAAAAAGAAGAAAATGTCTTATCTGTTAGCAGAAGATGCAGGCACGAAACAGCAGGCTACAAAGTGAACAGGAATCAAAGATGAGACCAGAACAATTGATCACCGGCAACCCTGATGGGAGGGAACCTCCCTTATATAAGACCAGTCAGTAACACCTGATCGCCAATCTTCACAATCTTCATTGGATAGTTCAGTACTGTTTGTAACCACCAGAGGGAGCTTCTGCTCAGAATTCATTTCTAGCACATTCACAACAGTACCCCTCCCTTGAGGAGGGGTCACCGAACCCTCATTTGAGCAACCAGGTCGGTCAGGATGAGCTCTGTGATACGCACGGATGAGTCTCCTAGCATGGATGTACGAAGCAAACACCCAAGAATTGTCCTCCTGACCATAACCTCTCCACTTAACCAAATACTGGAGTTTCCGTCTAGAAAAATGAGAATTCAATATTTTCTCAACCACATACTCCAGATTGCCCTCAACCAAAACAGGGTCAGGAGGCACAGCCATAGGAACCACTGGCTTGACAAACCTCTTCAATAAGGACTTGTGGAACACGTTATGGATCTTAAATGTCCCTGGAAGAAGTAAACAAAAGGAAACAGGATTAAGAATCTCCATGATCTTATAAGGTCCAATGAACCTAGGCTTAAACTTAGGAGATGCAACTCTCATAGGGATATTTCTTGAGGACAAACAGACCAAGTCCCCCACTTCAAACCGAGGACCATCAGTCCTATGCCGGTTGGCAAACCGCTGGGCCCTCTCCTGAGAGAGGACAACCTCTCCACTACCTGGTCCCAAATCTGCTGCATACGCTCCACAACAGAGTCAACACCTGGACAGACCGAAGCCTCCGTCTGTCCTGAAGAAAATCGAGGGTGAAACCCAAAATTGCAGAAAAATGGAGACATCAAAGTGGCAGAGCTAGCCCTATTATTAAGAGCAAACTCAGCCAAAGGCAAAAAAGAGACCCAGTCATCCTGATCAGCAGACACAAAGCATCTCAGATAAGTCTCCAATGTCTGGTTTGTTCTCTCAGTTTGTCCATTGGTCTGAGGATGAAAAACCGAGGAGAAAGACAATTGAACACCAAGTTTAGAACAAAATCTGGAAACAAACTAGACTCCTCTGTCAGACACAATGTTCTCAGGAATGCCGTGTAACCGAACCACGTGCTGAAGGAACAAATGCACCAATTCAGAGGAGGAAGGCAACTTAGGTAATGGCACAAGATGTATCATTTTGGAAAATCTATCACAAATCACCCAGATAACGGTCATTCTCTGATAAACAGGGAGGTCGGAAATTAAATCCATAGAGATATGGGTCCATGGTCTCTTGGGCACAGGCAATGGCATCAACAAACCACTAGAGCGAGAGCAAGGCTTGGAGCGAGAACAAGTCCCGCAGGACTGCACAAATTCCCTGACGTCACGAGACAAAGTAGGCCACCAAAAGGAGCGACTAACCAAGTCTCTGGTACCAAAAATTCCGGGATGACCGGCCAACGCGGAACAATGAATCTCAGACATCACACTCTTTTTCCATCGGTCTGGGACAAACAATTTCCCAATAGGGAAGCGCTCGGGTTTATCCTCCTGACACCCTTCCAGAGCCAGTCTCAAATTGGGAGAGATGGCGGAAAGAACTACACCCTCTTTCAAAATAACAGCAGGATCAGATAACTCAGGAGAGTCCGCAAGGAAACTCCTCGAAAGGGCATCCGCCTTAACATTCTTAGTGCCAGGAAGAAAGGAAACCACAAAATTAAAACGTGTGAAAAACAAGGCCCACCTGGCCTGTCTAGGATTAAGTCGCTTGGCTGATTCCAGATAAACCAGATTCTTATGGTCCGTGAGGACCACCACCTGATGTTTGGCTCCCTCCAGCCAATGTCTCCACTCTTCAAAAGCCCACTTCATGGCCAATAACTCCCGATTACCCACGTCATAATTACGTTCAGTTGGAGAAAATTTTCGAGAGAAAAAAGCACAAGGGTTACTTTTAGAGGTCTCTGGATCTCTTTGGGACAAAACGGCACCTGCCCCAATTTCAGAGGCATCAACCTCCACCTGAAATGGCAGAGAAACATCAGGCTGCCGTAGAACAGGAGCAGAAGTGAATCTCTGCTTAAGTTCCTGAAACGCAGAGACTGCCTCAGGAGGCCAATTCACCACATCAGAACCCTTTTTGGTCAAATCAGTCAATGGTTTAACAATAACAGAGAAATTACCAATAAATTTACGATAAAAATTGGCAAAACCCAAGAATCTTTGAAGAGCCTTTAATGAAGTAGGTTGGACCCAATCACAGATGGCCTGAACCTTGACCGGGTCCATTTCAATAACAGATGGGGACAAAATGAATCCCAGAAATGAGATCCTCTGTACGCCAAAAAGACACTTTGATCCCTTCACATACAGAGCATTCTCTCTCAAAATCTGGAACACAGTCCGAACATGTTTCACATGAGAGTCCCAGTCATTGGAAAAAATCAAGATATCATCCAAATAAACAATCAGAAATTTATCCACAAAATCCCTGAAAATGTCATTCATGAAGGACTGGAAGACAGAAGGAGCATTAGTGAGCCCAAAGGGCATCACCAGGTACTCAAAATGCCCCTCTGGGGTATTAAATGCCATCTTCCATTCATCCCCGTGCTTAATGCGAATAAGGTTATATGCCCCCCTGAGGTCAAGCTTGGTAAACAAAGTAGCACTTTTCACCCTGGAAAACAGGTCAGAAATCAAGGGTAACGCATATTGATATTTCACAGTGATATTGTTCAAGAGACGATAATCAATACACGGCCTTAATGAACCATCCTTTTTGGCCACAAAGAAAAAACCGGCACCCAAGGGTGAAGAGGATGGTCTGATATGACCCTTCTCCAATGACTCCTTGATATAAGATCGCATAGCGTCATGTTCAGGTACAGACAAGTTAAAAAGGCGACCTTTAGGGAATTTACTACCAGGCACTAATTCAATAGCGCAGTCATAGCTCCTATGGGGGGGCAAGGATGCAGATTTACTTTCGCTAAACACATCAGAAAAATCAGTCAAAAAGTCAGGAACATCCTGAGCCTGGGGGAGGCAGAAAAAACAGGAGTGTTGGTATTAACACATTGGCATCCCCAACTGGTTACAGACACAGATTTCCAATCCAAAACAGGATTATGAGACTGTAACCAAGGGAAACCCAGTACGATAATGTCATGCAGATTATACAGCACCAAAAATTTGCAACTCTCCTGATGATCAGGTTCAACCCTCATTATCACCTGAGTAGAGAACTGAGGTTTATTCTCAGCCAAAGGGGTAGAATCGATCCCCAGTAGGGGAATAGACTTCCGTAGGGGTATCAAGGGAAACCCACAACGTTTAGCAAAATCATAATCCATCAGGTTAATAGCTGCTCCCGAATCAACGAAAGCCTGAGCAGAAAATGTGGACAGGGAGCAAATCAGGGTAACAGTCAACAAAAATTTAGTCTGAACACTACCCAAGACAACTGAGCGTGCAAAACGTCTTCCCCGCTTAGGGCAGACTGAACTAGCATGAGAGGCATCACCACAGTAGAAACATAACCCATTGCGTTTTCGAAACTCATGACGCTGTGCCCCAGAAGCCACTCTATCACACTGCATGGGTTCAGAAGCTGGTTCACAAGGCAACACTATTCCACGCATACCTCTACGCTCATGCAAACGTTTGTCAATTTGAATCGCTAATGACATAGAATCATTGAGACCAGAGGGGACAGGGAATCCCACCATAACATCCTTTACATTCTCTGACAGACCCTTCCGAAAAATGGCTGCCAAAGCATCGTCATTCCATTTGGTCAGGACTGCCCACCTTCGGAATCTCTGACAGTATAACTCAGCGTCCTCAAGCCCCTGATTTAATGCCAACAAGGCTTTTTCAGCTTGATCAGTGACATTAGGCTCATCGTACAATAACCCCAGAGCCTGAAAAAATGCATCAACATTACTCAAAACAGGATCCCCAGGTGTCAGGGAAAAAGCCCAATCCTGAGGATCGCCGCGCAGGAGAGAGATGACAATTTGAACCTGCTGTGCTGCGTTCCCTGAGGACTTAGATTTCAAGGCAAAAAACAACTTACAGTTATTTTTGAAATTCAGAAATTTAGCTCGATCCCCCAAAAATAAATCTGGCATGGGGATCCTAGGTTCCACAACCGGCAACCTAACAAGATAGGTAGCAATACTCCGAACTTCAGTGGCAAGCTGATCCACACGGCCAGACAACTGTGCAAACTCCATTGAGAGAAAAAAAAAAATCCTCCTCAGCACCCAGAGATACAGAGGGAAAAAAAAAATCTCTGACAATCTTCTTTCTTTAACACTATTTTTCCCTTCTGTGAGTACCATACAAATATCAGTTTTTGGGCCGGTGATACTGTTATGATTTGGTAGCTGAGGAGAGCAAGCAAAAAGGAAATACACCAGAGAGGTTGGAATCTATGGGATTGCAGTACCCTGACTAACCACCACAACTAAAGGCAGCCGTGGAGCGTACCTACGTTGGTCTTAGACGCCTCGTCACAGCCTGGGAAGCTAACTACACCTAAAGACAGAAAGAGGAAAACTATCTGCCCCGGAGCAGATCCCCAAAGAACATAGAAAGCCCCCAAACATGTAATGGCGGTTAGACAAGGGGAAATACAGACACAGATAGAAAATAGTATGAGCAAACGCTGGGGCCCAAACTTCCTAAATAGAAAAGGATAGGAAGGACACTTACTGGGGAACCTCCCTTATATAAGAATAGTCAGTAACACCTGATCGCCAATCTTCACAATCTTCATTGGATAGTTCAGTACTGTTTGTAACCACCAGAGGGAGCTTCTGCTCAGAATTCATTTCTAGCACATTCACAAACAGTTAATTTTAACATTAACCCCTTACTGCCATCGGACGTACTATCCCGTCCATGGTACCTGGGCCCGTATGACCGGGGACGGGATAGTACGTCTTGTGCGATCGGACGCGCTCCCAGGGGGAGCGCAGCCGATCGCGGCCGGGTGTCAGCTGATTATCACAGCTGACACCCATGACTGTGTGTCAGGAGCGGTCACGGACCGCTCCCGGCACGTTAACCCCTTGCACACCGCGATCAAACATGATCACGGTGTACTGGGGGCACAGGGGAGGATCGCGCAGGGTGGGGGCTCCCTGCGCGCCCCCCTGAGACCCTCAGAGCAGCGCGATGTGATCGCGCTGTTCTGAGGGCTTCCTCCCTCCCAGGACCCGGATCCAAGATGGCGCCGGGGTCCTGGAGGGAGGCGGCTACCTCAGTGCCTGCCGAGAGCAGGCACTGAGAAGCCTGCTGCACTGCCTGAGCGATCGCTGGTGTGACAGAGTGCTGTGCACACTGTCACACCAGCGATCTGATAAAATACAGTGATGTCCCACCCTGGGACAAAGTAAAAAAGTTAAAAAAATAAAAATAAACATGTTTTAAAAAAAAATCCAAAATAAATTAAAAAAAATATATATATTCCCCAATAAATTCACTTCTTCCTGTAAATAAAAAAAAACAAAACAATAAAAGTACACATATTTGGTATCGCCACGTCCGTAACGACCCCCCCTATAAAATTGTCCTACTAGTTAACCCCTTTAGTGAACCCCTTAAAAAAAAAAAAAAAACGAAGCAAAAAATCAATGCTTTATCATCATACCGCCGAACAAAAAGTGGAATAACACGCGATCAAAAAGACCGATATAAAAAAACATGGTACTGCTGAAAACGTCATCTTGTCCCGCAAAAAACGAGCCATCATACAGCATCATCAGCGAAAAAATAAAAAAGTTATAGCTCGCAGAATAAAGCGATGCAAAAATAATTATTTTTTATATAAAATTGTTTTTATTCTATAAAAGCGCCAAAACATGAAAAAATGATATAAATGAGGTATCGCCATAATCGTACTGACCCGAAGAATAAAACTGCTTTATCAATTTTACCACACGCGGAACGGTATAAACGCCTCCCCCAATAGAAATTCATGAATTGCTGATTTTTGTTCATTCTAACCTCCCAAAAATCAAAATAAAAAGCGATCAAAAAACGTCACATGCTCAAAAATGGTACCAATAAAAACGTCAACTCGTCCCGCAAAAAATAAGACCTCACATGACTCTGTGGGCCAAAATATGCAAAAATTATAGCTCTCAAAATGTGATGATGCAAAAACTATTTTTGCAATAAAAAGCGTCTTTTAGCGTGACAGCTGCCAATCATAAAAACCCGCTATAAATAGTAAATCAAACCCCCCTTTATCACCCCCTTAGTAAGGGAAAAATAATAAAATTAAAAAAAAGTATTTATTTCCATTTTCCCATTAGGGTTAGGGTTAGGGTTGCGGCTAAAGTTAGGGTTAGGGTTGGCGCTAAAGTTAGGATTAGGGTTAGGGTTGGGATTAGGGGTGTGTTAGGGTTAGGTTTGTGGTTAGGGTTGGGACTAGGGTTAGGGGTGTGTTGGGGTTAGGGTTGGAGTTAGAATTGGGGGGTTTCCGCTGTTTAGGCACATCAGGGGCTCTCCAAATGTGACATGGCGTCTGATCTCAATTCCAGCCAATTCTGCGTTGAAAAAGTCAAACGGTGCTCCTTCACTTCTCAGCTCTGCCATGCGTCCAAACAGTAGTTTATCCCCACATATGGGGTATCAGCGTACTCTGGACCCCAAGAGTTATTGTGCAATTTGTCCTATTTCTTCTGTTACCCTTGGGAAAATAAAAAACTGGGGGCGAAAATATCATTTTTATACAAAAAAAATTATTTTTTTTGTTTTTACGGCTGTACATTATAAACTTCTGTGAAGCACTTGGGGCTTCATAGCGCTCACCACACATCTAGATAAGTTCCTTGTGGGGTCTATTTTCCAAAATGGGGTCACTTGTTGGGGATTTCCACTGTTTAGGCGCATCAGGGGCTCTCCAAATGCGACATGACGCCCCCAGACCATTCCATCAAAGTCTGCAATCCAAAACGTCACTACTTCCCTTCCGAGCCCCAACGTGTACCCATAAAGTAGTTTTCTCCCACATATTGGATATCAGCGTACTCAGGACAAATTGGACAACAACTTTTGGGGTCCAATTTCTCCTGTTACCCTTGTAAAAATAAAATATTGGGGCAAAAAAATCATGTTTGCAAAAAAAAAAAAGATTTTTTATTTTTACGGCTGTGCGTTATAAACTTCTGTGAAGCACTTCGGGGTTCAAAGTGCTCACCACACATCTAGACAAGTTCCTTGTGGGGTCTATTTTCCAAAATGGGGTCACTTGTGGGGGGTTTCCACTGTTTAGGCGCATCAGGGGCTCTCCAAATGCGACATGACGCCCCCAGACCATTCCATCAAAGTCTGCAATCCAAAACGTCACCACTTCCCTTCCGAGCCCTGACGTGCGCCCATACAGTAGTTTTCTCCCACATATTGGGTATCAGCGTACTCAGGACAAATTGGACAACAACTTTTGGGTTCCAATTTCTTCTGTTACCCTTGTGAAAATAAAATATTGGGGGCGAAAAAATCATTTTTGTAAAAAAAAAAAAAGATTTTTTATTTTACGGCTGTACGTTATAAACTTTAGTGAAACACCTGGGGGCTAAAAGTTCTCACCACACATCTAGATAAGTTCCTTGAGGGGTCTAGTTTCCAAAATGGTGTCATTTATGGGGGTTTCCACTGTTTAGGCAGATCAGGAGCTCTCCAAACACGACATGGCGTCCAGCCAATTCTGCGTTGAAAAAGTCAGACGGCGCTCCTTCCCTTCCAAACTCTGCCATGCACCCAAACAGTGGTTTACCCCCACATATGGGGTATCAGCTCACTCAGGACAAATTGCACAATAACTTTTGGAGTCTTGTTACCCTTGGAAAAATAAAAATTGGGGTGAAAAGATCATTTTTGTGGAAAAAATATGATTTTTAAATTTTACTGCTCTACGTTATAAACTTGTGTGAAGCACTTGGGGGTTCAAATTGCTCACCAAAGATCTAGAAAAGTTCCTTAGGGGGTCTAGTTTCCCAAATGGGGTCATTTGTGGGGGGTTTCCACTGTTTAGGCACATCAGGGGCTTTCCAAATGCAACATGGCATCCAATCTCAATTCCAGCCAATTTTGGTTGGAAAAAGTCAAATGGTGCTCCTTGATTCCGAGCTCTGCCGTGCGCCCAAACAGTGGTTCCCCCCAACATATGGGGTATCAGCGTACTCAGGACAAATTGGACAACAACTTATGTGGTCCAATTTCTCCTGTTACCCTTGGGAAAATAAAAAATTAGTGACTAAAAGATAATTTTTGTGGGAAAAAAATAGGATTTTTTATTTTCATGCCCGGGCATTATAAACTTGTGTGAAGCACTTGGGGGTTCAAAGTGCTCACCAAAGATCTAGATAAGTTGCTTAGGGGTCTAGTTTCCAAAATGGGGTCACTTGTGGGGGGTTTCCACTGTTTAGGCTCATCTGGGCACTGCAAACGGAACATGACCCCCATCAACGTCTGCATTCCAAAACGTTACTACTTCCTTTCCAAGCCCTGCCGTGCACCCAAACAGTTCCCCCCCCCCACATATGGGGTATCAGCGTACTCAGGACAAATTGGACAACAACTTTTGGGGTCCAATTTCCTTGGGAAAATTAAAAAATTTGGGACTAAAAATTCATTTTTGTGGAAAATTGTTTTTTTTTTTTTTTTCACACCCAGGCATTATAAGCTTTTGTGAAACACTTGGGGGTTCAAAGTGCTCACAACAGATCTAGATAAGTACCTTAGGGGGTCTAGTTTCCAAAATGGTGTCACTTGTGGGGGTTTCCACTGTTTAGGCGCATCAGGGGCTCTCCAAACACGACATGGCGTCCAATCTCAATTCCCGCCAATTTTAGTTTGAAAAAGTCAAACGGCGCTCCTTCCCTTACGAGCTCTGCCGTGTGCCCAAACAGTGGTTTTCCCCCCACATATTGGGTATTGGCGTACTCAGAGAAATTGCATAACAACCTTATCTGTCCATTTTCTCCTTTTACCCTTGTGAAAATAAAAAAAAAGTTTGTAAAAGATCATTTTTGTGGCTAAAAAGTTAAATATTCATTTTTTCCTTCCACATTGCTTTAGTTCCTGTGAAGCACCTGAAGGGTTAATAATCTTCTTGAATGTGGTTTTGAGTACCTTGAGGGGTGCAGTTTTTAGAATGGTGTCACTTTTGGGTATTTTCTGCCATATAGACCCCTCAAAGTGACTTCAAATGAGAGGTGGTCCCTAAAAAAAATGGCTTTGTACATTATAACTTCCTAACAAAAAAAAATTTTGGTTCCAAAATTGTGCTGATGTAAAGTAGACATGTGGGAAATGTTATTTCTTAACTATTTTGTGTGATATATTTCTCTGTTTTAAGGGAATAAAAATTCAAAGTTTGAAAATTGCAAAATTTTAAAAATTTTCGCCATATTTGCGTTTTTTTCAAAAATAAACGCAAGTTATATCAAAGAAATTTTACTTCTAACGTGAAGTACAATATGTCACGAGAAAACAGTCTCAGAATCGCGAAGATCCGTTGAAGCGTTCCAGAGTTATAACCTCATAAAGAGACAGTGGTCAGAATTGTAAAAATTGGCCCGGTCATTAACCCTTGGGGGTGAAGGGGTTAAGAGATAGAATATCAAAAATAAAATCCAGAAAATCACATTGTATAAATTATATAAATTTATTTGCATTTTGCAGTGAGAAATAAGTATTTGATCCCTCTGGAAAACAAGAGTTAATACTTGGTGGCAAAACCCTTGTTGGCAAACACAGCAGTCAGATGGTTTTTGTAGTTGTTGATGAGGTTTGCGCACGTCAGGAGGAATTTTGGTCCACTCCTCTTTGCAGATCATCTCTAAATCATTAAGATTTTGAGGCTGTCGCTTGGCAACTTGGAGTTGCCCATAAGTTTTCTATAGGATTAAGATCTGGAGACTGGCTAGGCTACTCCATGACCTTAAAGTGCTTCTTTCTGAGCCACTCCTTTGTTGCCTTGGCTGTATGTTTTGGGTCATAGTCTTGCTGGAAGACCCAGCCACGACCCATTTTTAATGTCCTGGCGGAGGGAAGGAGGTTGTCTCTCAGGATTTTACAGTACATGACTCCATCCATTCTTCCATTGATGCGGTGAAGTAGTCCTGTGCCTTTAGCAGAGAAACACCCCCAAAACATAATATTTCTACCTCCATTTTTGACAGTGGGCACGGTGTTCTTTGGGTCATAGGCAGCATTTCTCCTCCTCTAAACATGGCGAGTTGAGTTAATGCCAAAGAGCTCAATGTTTATCTTATCTGACCACAGCACCTTCTCCCAATCACAGAATCATCCAGGTGTTCATTGGCAAACTTCAGACAGGTCTTCACATGTGCCTTCTTGAGCAGGGGGACCTTGCGGACACTGAAGGATTTTAAACCTTTATGGTGTAATGTGTTACCAATGATTTTCTTGGTGATTGTGGTCCCCGCTGCCTTGAGATCATTAACAAATTCCCCCCGTGTAGTTTCAGGCTGATCTCTAACCTTCCTCATTATCAAGGATACCCCACGAGGTGAGATTTTGCATGGTTCCCCAGATCGATGTCGATTGACAATCATTTTGTATTTCTTCCATTTTCTTACTATTGCACCAACAGTTGTCTCCTCACCCAGCACCTTACGTATGGTTTTGTCGCCCATTCCACCTTTGGGCAGGTCTATGACCTTGTCCCTGACATTCTTACAAAGCTCTTTGGTCTTGCCCATGTTGTAGAGGTTAGAGTCTGACTGATTATTTGAGTCTGTGGACAGGAGTCTTTTATAAAGGTGACTATGTAAGACAGCTGTCTTTAATGCAGGTAACGAGTTGATTAGGAGTGTCTAACTGGTCTGTACGGAGGTTGGTAGGGGATCAAGTACTTATTTTTCACTGCAAAATGCAAATAAATTTATATAATTTATACAATGTGATTTTCTGGATTTTATTTTTGATATTCTATCTCACAATGTTAAAATTAACCTACCTTTAAAATTATGTTCATGTCTTTGTCAGTGGGCAAACTTACAAAATCAGCAAGAGGTCAAATAATTATTTCCTTCACTGTATAAAGTAAGTACAGTTGGAAGATATGCCATCTACTTATCAAAAATAAACAGAAGCTTCCAGGTGCATAGTAAAGAAACAGAAACAGTAAAGAGATAAACTCTATCTGGAATTTCACTGACTGGCTTTAAACGACAACAGACTGGCTGAGCATCAAAATGAGACTACCAACAACAGGAAATGCAAGCGGGGAAAGAATATAAAGCTGCACCCAAAAGGTGATGAAAACATCTGTGTTATGCTAAAAAGACTGCAGCTAAGATAGCAGAGCCAAAGAAAAGGTGTGTCTGCTGTGGCTCAGCAGACAGAGAATCTTACCACAGACTCAAGGGTTTGAACCCAGAAGCATGACAGGTACGCTCACACTGGTGTACTACACGGCTGAGTGCTATGCAATGTTTTATCGGATAGCACTCGGCACAATATTATACAGTGGCAGTGCTAAACCGATTATTTTCTCATGCCAATTCGGCATGAGAAAACAATCGCAGTATACTGCGAGTGGCTCCGGTATTTGGATCACCCGCACCCACAGTCTATGGGTGCGTGTGAAACATTGGACTGGACTCAGCTGTCATCAGAGTGCAGCCCGATGTACGCTCACAGTGACAATGGAGAAGATGGAGAAATTAAGTTCTCCATCCACTCCGCATCTGTGTTGCGATTCTTTCATGTGAGAAATTTTCTCATGTGAGAGAATCAAATCACACTAACATGACACTTGGCTCAAACTATTACAGAGTTTGAGTCAAGCATCATTAGCATAATTGGCCTGATTCTCTCGCATGAGAGGATCTATACCAGTGTAAGCGTAGTCTAAAGGGTATGCCACACTAAACAATATCGCTAACGGGATCGCTAAAAAACGTCACTATTTAGCGATCCTGTTAGCGATGTTGTTCAGTGCGGCAGCTTCCAGCGACGAGCTTCCTGCTGTGATCTCGCTCGTCGCTGGAATCGCTCCGGACCCTATTTCATCGCTGGCGCTCCCGCTGGGTAAGTATCTTATCGCTGTGTGGCACCTTTTCTTAGCGATTTAGCGGTACTTTTGTACCGCTAAAGTCGTTAAGAAGATCGCTAACGGCGATAGCGTCGTTAACTATATCGCTAAATGCGGCAGCATTTAGCGATATAGAAACAATCCCGCTAGCGATCTCATTAGTATGCAACGCTAACGAGATCGCTAGCGGGATTGTTTAGTGTGGCAGTACCTTTACAGTGACATATATAGATATATACAAGTGCTTTTAACTAAATTAAAATATCATCAAAAAGTTAATTTATTAAGTTCTTCAACACAAAAAGTGAAACTCATACATCATGTAGAGTCATTACAAACAGAGTGATCTAAGTGTTTATTTCTGTTAATGTTGATGATTATGGCTTACAACCAATAAAACCCAAAAGTCATTATCTCAGTAAATTAGAATACTTTATACCACCAGCTTGAAAAATGATTTTAAAATCCAAAATGTTGGCCTACTGAAATGTATGTTCAGTAAATGCACTCAATACTTGGTTGGGGCTCTTTTGCAACAATTACTGCATCAATGCAGTGTGGCATGGAGGTGATCATCCTATGGCACTGCTGAGGTGTTATGGAAGCCCAGGATGCTTTATTAGCAGCCTTCAGCTTGTTGGGTCTGGTGTCTCTCATCTTCCACTTGACAATACCCATAGATTCTCTATGGGGTTAAGGTCAGGTGAGTTTGCTGGCCAATCAAGCACTGTGATACTGTTGTTTTTAAACCAGGTATTGGTACTTTTCACAGTGTGGACAGGTGCCAAGTCTTGCTGGAGAATAAAATTTACATCTCCAAAAAGCTTGTTGGCAAAGAGAAGCAGGAAGTGTTCTAAAATTTCCTGGTAGATGGCTGCGCTGACTTTGGTCTTGATAAAACACAGTGGACCTACACCAGCAGATGACATGGCTCCCCAAACTATCACAGATTGTGGAAACTTCACACTAGACCTCAAGCAGCTTGGATTGAGTGCCTCTCTGCTCTTTTTCCAGACTCAGGGACCTTGATTTCCAAATGAAATGCAAAATTTAATCTGAAAGCAACACCTTGGACCACTGAGCAACAGTCCAGTTCTTTTTCTCCCTGGCCCAGGTAAGACGCTTCTGGTATTGTCTATTGTCTACTCCCCCTGTCTGACCACAACCTACTGACATTCTCTTCCCTCTCCTCTGTTAGTACGCATCCCCCACTCCACAAACTCACCCACCCTCGCAGAAATCTCAAACACCTCAATTTACAATCGCTCTCTGAGTCCCTCCTCCCTCTCACAGACATAGCCTCACTTAATGACACAGATGCTGCTGCCACATTTTATAACACCACAATAAAAACCACACTTGATTCGGCCTCCCCCCTCACGCAGAGCAAAACTCGTACAATCAACAGGCAGCCCTGGCTGACCGGCCTGACCAAAGAACTGAGACGGGCTTCCAGGGTTACCGAGCGGAGATGGAAGAGAACCCATTCTACCGAGCACCTCAACGCATACAAGCAGTCCCTCGCCAGCTTCAAGTCCACGCTCTCTGCCGCAAAACAAACTTACTTCGCATCTCTCATATCCTCTCTGTCTCACAACCCTAAACAGCTCTTCAACACTTTCAATTCTCTACTCCATCCCACAGCACCTCCTCCCTCTCCTCTCATTTCTGCCGAAGACTTTGCCTCCTTCTTTAAGCAAAAGATTGATACTATCAGAGAAGGCTTTGGCCCGCAGCCCCCAATGCCCCTTTTAGCCACTCAGCCCTGTTCTTCCAAAACCAGCTTCACCACCATGACAGAAGATCAGCTCTCCACTCTCCTGTCAAGATCACACCTCACCACTTGCGCGCTTGACCCACTCCCGTCCCACCTCATCCCTAACTTTGCCACAGTCTTCATCCCTACTCTCACACACCTCTTCAACCTTTCACTTACAAATGGTGTCTTTCCTTCATCCTTCAAACATGCTTCAATCACACCCATCCTCAAAAAGCCCTCCCTCGACCCATCCTCTGCGTCTAGCTATCGCCCGATATCTCTTCTCCCCTACGCCTCAAAACTACTGGAACAGCATGTATATCTTGAACTATCCTCCCACCTTTCCTCCTGTTCCCTCTTTGACCGGTTACAATCCGGCTTTCGACCGCATCACTCAACTGAAACTGCCCTAACTAAAGTCACTAACGACCTGCTAATGTCACGCGGTCTTATGATATGTGTACGATGTCAGTAAACTATTCTTAAAAGAACAACACTCTATACAACAACTAGTATAGCAACATCAGCATGTAAGTATAGAATAGATTTACCTGACACGATATCTGCAGAACTCAGGGTTAATCTTGAGGACTTGATACACTGTCACAGGAAAGAAGAGGACCGGGATCTAACCTGACCCTAAACTGGGGTCCTAACTAATCCCTCACCTTGGAGGTACTGATAATGGTTCAGAGGTCCAAGTCTCCAGCCTAACCCTGTCTCCTATCAGTCCCTGAACCCTGTAATCAGTCCTAAGAAGGATTCTGATTACCACCAAAGGGATATGGGCTGATCTCTGCTAAATACACAGATTAGCAATATAAGACAGACTGGAGAAAACACAGACTTGCATACACACTCAAACACAGAAGGAACATAAATGATCTGGGATATTAAACTCTAAGAAAGGTGAGCTTAAAACAACTAAGGAGCTCTTTAACTTTAAGTCTATACAGATACAATCCTATCTGTGGTCTGCATGAAGAATTTCACTGGCAACTCCCAAACAGACAACCAGAGATTTAAAGGAAACCAATCAACAAATAATTAATTGCAGCCGGGAGAGACTGCACCCATTCCCAGAACTGAGCACAGACAGAATTAACTCCCTAACTGCCAAACACAAAGAAACAGCAACTCAGCTGTGAGAAGTCAGAATGTGCAACCGCGACGATCTTCGTGGCGATGCACACATGACAGCTAACCGCCAAGAGCAAGCGACACTACTCTGTCCTCCTTCTCCTGGACCTGTCCTCTGCCTTCGACACTGTGGACCATTCCCTCCTGCTACAGATTCTCTCATCTCTTGGCATCACAGACCTGGCCCTATCCTGGATCTCATCATACCTAACAGACCGAACATTTAGTGTCTCCCTCTCACACACCACCTCCTCACCTCGCCCCCTGTCTGTCGGTGTCCCTCAAGGCTCAGTCCTAGGACCCCTACTCTTCTCCATCTACACCTTCGGCCTGGGACGCTCATAGAATCCCACGGCTTGCAGTACCACCTCTACGCCGATGACACGCAGATCTACCTATCTGGACCTGACCTCACCTCCCTACTGACCAAAATCCCACAGTGTCTGTCTGCTATCTCAGCCTTCTTTTCTGCTCGCTTTCTCAAACTGAACATGGACAAAACAGAATTCATCATCTTTCCCCCACCTCACTCTACCCCTTCACCAGACCTATCCATCAATGTCAATGGCTGCTCGCTTTCCCCAGTCCCACATGCTCGGTGCCTTGGGGTGATCATCGACTCTGCCCTCTCTTTCAAACCACATATCCAAGCCCTCGCCACCTCCTGCCGCCTCAAACTCAAAAATATTTCCCGGATCCGCTCATTCCTCAACCATGAAACCACAAAAACACTAGTGCACGCCCTTATCATCTCCCGCCTCGACTACTGCAACCTCCTACTGTCTGGCCTCCCCTCTAGCACTCTGGCACCACTCCAGTCCATCCTACACTCTGCTGCCCGACTAATCCACCTGTCTCCCCGCTATTCCCCAGCCTCCCCCCTATGCCAGGCCCTTCACTGGCTCCCTATTGCCTAGAGGCTCCAGTTCAAAACCTTAACCATGACATACAAAGCCATCCACAACCTTTCTCCTCCATACATCTGTGACATGGTCTCCCGCTACCTACCTACAAGCAACCTTCGATCCTCTCAAGATCTCCTTCTCGACTTTCCCCTCATCTCTTCTTCCCACAACCGCATACAAGACTTCTCCTGGGCTTCCCCCATACTCTGGAACTCCCTGCCGCAAAACATCAGACTTTCACCTACAACGGAGACCTTCAAGAAAAACCTGAAGACCCACCTGTTCCGACAAGCCTACAACCTGCAATGATCCTCAGTGTACTGAACCATCGTACGACCAGCTCTACCCTTTCCTAGTGTATCCTCACCCATCCCTGTAGACTGTGAGCCCTCGCGGTCAGGGTCCTCTCTCCTTCTGTACTTGTGTGTCCCTTGTCCAGCACATGTTCATTGTACCTGTCTATATTTTTCCCCTTTTCATATGTAAAGCGCCATGGAATAAATGGCGCTATATAAATGTATAATAATAATAATAATAATTGGTCATGAGTGGCTTGAGAAAAGGAATGCGACACTTGTAGCCCATGTCCTGGATACATCTGTGTGTGGTGGCTCTTGAAGCAATGACTCTAGCAGCAGTCCACTCTATGTGAATCTCCCTCAAATTTTTGAATGGCCTTTTCTTAATAATCCTTTCAAGGCTGTAGTTATCCCAGTTGCTTGTACACCTTTTTCTACCACACTTTTTCCTTCCACTAAACTTTCCATTAATATGCGAAAAATACAGCACTCTGTGCACAGCCAGCTTCTTTAGCAATGACCGTTTTTTGTGGCTTACCCTCCTTGTGGAGTGTGTCAATGACTGCCTTCTGGACATCTGTCAAGTGAGCAGTCTTCCCCATGATTGTGGAGCCTACTGGAACCTACTAAGGGACCTTTTTAAACACTTATGAAGCCTTTGTAGGTGTTTTTTGTTACCGTATATACTCGTGTATAAGCCGAGATTTTCAGCCCATTTTTTAGGGCTGAAAGTCCCCCTCTCGGCTTATACGCGGGTCATATACGGGGGTCGGCGGGGGAGCGGGGGTGTCGGATTATACTCACCCCTCCGCCGGCGCGGTCTCTGCAGCCCCCCTGCTTCTCCCACGATCTCCGGCTCCTTCCTGCAGCGGTCACATGTCACCGCTCATTAAAGTCATGAATATGCACATATTCATGACTTTAATGAGCGGTAGCACGTGACCGCTGTAGGAAGGAAGTGTTGTGGAGAGCGCCGGGAGAAGAGGAGAGGCTGCAGGGACGTGCGGCGGAGGGGTGAGTACAGCGATATTTACCTGTGTGTCCCTCGGTCCACCGCAGCGCTGCTCCCTGACTCCTCTGGCTGTGAATGTTCAGGCAGAGGGCGCGATGACGTCGTTAGTGAGCGCCGCGCCCCCTGCCAGATCATTCACTGCCGAGGACCAGGAAGAGGGAGCAGCG
Organism: Oophaga sylvatica; assembly: GCA_033576555.1. Lineage (NCBI taxonomy): Eukaryota > Metazoa > Chordata > Amphibia > Anura > Dendrobatidae > Oophaga > Oophaga sylvatica. The sequence continues at coordinate 725,113,147 of JARQOD010000001.1, forward strand.
CTGCGGTGCAGAGAGGACAGGTAAATATCTCAGGTGCCGGGGTCCTGAGCGATCGGTGACACCGGCACCTGTCCCCCAGCGACGAGAGGTGAGTATGTCATTTTTTTTTTATGCAGCAGCATATGGGGCATAATCTGGAACATATGGGGGCATAATATGGAGCGTATGGGGCATAATATGGAGCATATGGGGGCATAATATGGAGCATATGGGGGCATAATATGGAGCATATGGGGGCATAAGCTGTGGAACATATGGGGCATAATCTGGAGCATATGGGGGCATAATATGGAGCATATGGAGGCATAATATGGAATATATGGGGGCATAAGCTGTGGAACATATGGGGGCATAATATGGGGGCATAAACTGTGGAACATATGGGGGCATAATCTGGAGCATATGGGGGCATAAGCTGTGGAACATATGGGGGCATAATATGGAGCATATGGGGGCATAAGCTGTGGAACATATGGGGGCATAATATGGAGCATATGGGGGCTTAAACTGTGGAACATATGGGGGCATAATCTGGAGCATATGGGGGCATAATATGGAGCATATGAAGGCATAATATGGAATATATGGGGGCATAAGCTGTGGAACATATGGGGGCATAATATGGGGGCATAAACTGTGGAACATATGGGGGCATAATCTGGAGCATATGGGGGCATAAGCTGTGGAACATATGGGGCATAATATGGAGCATATGGGGGCATAAGCTGTGGAACATATGGGGGCATAATATGGAGCATATGGGGGCTTAAGCTGTGGAACATATGGGGGCATAATATGGGGGCATAAGCTGTGGAACATATGGGGGCATAATCTGGAGCATATGGGGGCATAAGCTGTGGAACATATGGGGGCATAATATGGAGCATATGGGGGCATAAGCTGTGGAACATATGGGGGCATAATATGGAGCATATGGGGGCATAAGCTGTGGAACATATGGGGCATAATCTGGAGCATATGGGGGCATAATATGGAGCATATGGAGGCATAATATGGAATATATGGGGGCATAAGCTGTGGAACATATGGGGGCATAATATGGGGGCATAAACTGTGGAACATATGGGGGCATAATCTGGAGCATATGGGGGCATAAGCTGTGGAACATATGGGGGCATAATATGGAGCATATGGGGGCATAAGCTGTGGAACATATGGGGGCATAATATGGAGCATATGGGGGCTTAAGCTGTGGAACATATGGGGGCATAATCTGGAGCATATGGGGGCATAATATGGAGCATATGGAGGCATAATATGGAATATATGGGGGCATAAGCTGTGGAACATATGGGGGCATAATATGGAGCATATGGGGGCATAAGCTGTGGAACATATGGGGGCATAAGCTGTGGAACATATGGGGCATAATCTGGAGCATATGGGGCATAATCTGGAGCTATGGGGGCATAATCTGGAACATATGGGGGCATAATATGGAGCGTATGGGGGCATAATATGGAGCATATGGGGGCATAATATGGAGCATATGGGGGCATAATATGGAGCATATGGGGGCATAAGCTGTGGAACATATGGGCATAATCTGGAGCATATGGGGGCATAATATGGAGCATATGGAGGCATAATATGGAATATATGGGGGCATAAGCTGTGGAACATATGGGGGCATAATATGGGGGCATAAGCTGTGGAACATATGGGGGCATAATCTGGAGCATATGGGGGCATAAGCTGTGGAACATATGGGGGCATAATATGGAGCATATGGGGGCATAAGCTGTGGAACATATGGGGCATAATATGGAGCATATGGGGGCTTAAACTGTGGAACATATGGGGGCATAATCTGGAGCATATGGGGGCATAATATGGAGCATATGAAGGCATAATATGGAATATATGGGGGCATAAGCTGTGGAACATATGGGGGCATAAGCTGTGGAACATATGGGGCATAATCTGGAGCATATGGGGCATAATCTGGAGCATATGGGGGCATAATCTGTGGAACATATGGGGGCATAATCTGGAGCATATGGGGGCATAATCTGTGGATCATACGGGGGCATAATCTGTGGAATATATGGGGGCATAATCTCTGAAGAATATTGGGCATAATCTGGAGCATATAGGGGCATAATCTGTGGAGCATATTGGGCATAATCTGTGCAGCATATGGGGCATAATCTGTGGAGCATCATATGGGGGCATAATCATTTTTCACCCTAGGCTTATACGCGAGTCAATAAGTTTTCCCAGTTTTTTGTGGCAAAATTAGGGGGTCGGCTTATACACGGGTCGGCTTATACATGAGTATATACGGTAATTATTCTGATTTACTGAGATAATGACTTTTGCGTTTTCATTGGCTGTAATCCATAATTATCAACATTAACACAAATAAACACTTGAAATAGATCACGCTGTTTGTAATAACTCTATATTATATGAGTGTAAGTATTCTGGATGTTCCATGGAGCCTGTTTTGCCCTTGTCCAAGATGGAGTCTTTTACTTTGCCCTGTCCTGGAACTTCCTGTCTGTCCTGCTATTTAAGTCCAGGTCAGGAGACCCACCTTGCCTGAGTATTTGTCGCTGTTTGCTTCTGAGCTTCCACCTGGTTTGCCTCTGGAGTTCCTGCTGCTGCTCGTTACTCAGTGCTTTACCTCACCACTTCCAGCTGCCTTCAGTCTTCTAAGGTGCTTCTGTATTCTGACTGGGGTTTCCTACTGTCCAGACTTCTGAGACTGTGTCTGTTGCAGGTTGCTGTGCGGAACTTGGATGGGACTTCTCAGCCCAAAAGGTACATTTAAGGACCTTCTGCCTGTTATGCTCCACCCATGTATTTCTGGACTTCCATGAAAGGTGTCATCTTCTTTATCTGCATAGTTCTGGACTTCCACGTATAAGTGACAGTCGCACTCTTGCTTCTAATTACTGCTGAACTTCCACGTATAAGTGCCGGTCGCACTCTTGCTGCATACTACTGCTGGACTTCCTCTTATAAGTGCCTGTCGCACTGTTGCTGCATATTACTGTTGGATTTGTTTATATTAGCGGTTGCGCCCTGCTACTAAGTTTGCTGGACATTTCTGTTTTGTGCTGTGGACTTCGTTACAATTACAGGAAAGTCTCTGTTATTTTCTGTTCTACTTCTTGCTTTGTTAAATACACTTATTTGTCTCAGACTCGTTATATCCGAAGCAGATTCCATAGTACCTACATAATTGTTACAGGATACTCAGGCCATTAAGGAATCTGCTGGGATAATGTCGGTTGAGACAAAGTTGGATCAGTTATTTTCCATGATTAACTCTTTACAAGGGGATGTGGAGGTTTCACAAAACAAGGTTGCTAACTGAGAGGCCCATTTCGGGCAGGCGCTTCAGAACTTAGGTAATCAAATAACAGTACAGGTGCCTTCACCTCCAGGGCAGCTACCGCCAGCTAGCCCTCCCAAGTTACCGCTGTTTAGATTTAATGGAGACCGCTACAAACTTCGTAGGTTTATTAATCAATGCATTTTGTATTTTGATGTGCATTCTGCCTACTTCCATATAGATTGATCCAAAGTTTTCTGTATAATCATGTTACAAACCTCACGAGCACTCGCTTGGGCAACTCCACTAATCGAGACTTGTGACCCTCATCTGGATAACTTGGACAATTTACTAGCTGCAATGTCTATGATATTTGATGATCCTATTTGTCGCACTACAGCTGAAACTGCATTGTTGTCATTACATCAGAGTAAGCGTGCTGTTGTTGAATACACTCCTGAATTTAGACGGCTGGCGGTGGATACGGTTTGGGACTGTTATGCTCAATTACCCATTTTTAAGAGGGGGCTTTATAGTGTGATTAAGGATGAGTTAGCCCATGCAGATGCTCCTCAAGAGTTAGAGGCGTTCATACAGCATTGCATGCGCAATGTCTAGACAGCACAGATTTGCACCTCTAATCGTGTCACTAATTCTCCCCTTCCTCCTAAAGAGCCTGCAGGCAAATCCTCTTGGAAAGTTGAACCGGTTCCCATGCAAGTGGATGCTTTACAGTGGCTTGAGGGTAACGAGCACAGGGAGCATCGTTTTCGTGAGAGCGTGTGTTTTTACTGCTGTCAGTCTGATCATTTCCTTATTAAATGTCCTAAGCGGCCGCGCAAGGTACTAGCGCTTTGGAGGAGTATGAAGATCAGGATGTTGAATTTGTTGTTTATGGGTCCAGTTTTTCTGTGAATGCTGTCTTTCATTTGCTTTCAATGACTACCTCTCCTAAGATACGGAAGGATAGAGATCCACATTGCTCCCTCCCTATTAAGATCTTGTTGTCGGGACAATGGATCTCCTGTGCAGCTATGTTGGATTCCGGGGCGGGGGTTACTTTATGGACCTCACCTTTGCCAAGGATCATGGCATACAGATGCAATAGAGAGCCAACCCAGTAACCATGGAAACAGTGGATGGTTCCCCTCTAGCTTCAGGACCGGTTGATCAGGAGGAGGTACCTCTGGAGATCTGCATAGAACCCAATCATCAGGAAGTGCTTTCCTTTATGTTAATTTCTTCACCACATTTTCCTTTCATTCTAGAATTCCCTGGCTACAGGCACAAAACTCAATCATCAACTGGGAGACCAAGGAGATCACTTTTCCACCAAAAGACACACTAGTAACAAGTCAGGCAAGATCTCAGGATACAGAATACGGAAACCACTAAGGTATCTATGTTACCATCCATTTATAATGAATTTTCTGATATCTGTGATAAGAAAATGGCAGATCAGCTTCCTCTTCACAGACCCTATGATTGTCCTATTGATCTGCTTCCAGGGGCGGCTATTCCATTTAAGAATGTCTATCCACTAGCAGCTCCAGAGCTGCAGGCCTTAAAGGAATACAATGATGAGAATTATTATTATTATACATTTTTATAGCGCCATTTATTCCATGGCGCTTTACATGTGAAAAGGGGCAAATATAGACAAGTACAATAAACGTGAGCAATGCAAGGCACACACAAGTACAGAAGGACAGAGGACCCTGCCCGCAAGGGCTCACAGTCTACAGGTGGCGAAGGGTTTCATTCGCCCTTCCTCATCACCGGCAGGAGCACCCATCTTTTTCGTAAAGAAGAAGGATGGAACTCTTTGACCCTGTATTGACTATTGGGAGCTCAACAAGGTAACTGTTGTGAATGGGCTTGAGATGAGTTCTGAGCAGAGGCTCCCTCTGGTGGTTACAAGCGGTACTGGTCTGTCCAGTGAAGATTGTGAAGATTGTGAGGATTGGGAATCAGGTGTTACTGACTGGTCTTATATAAGGGAGTCACCTTCCCATCAGGGTTGCCGGTGATCAATTGTTCTGGTCTCTATCCTTGATTCCTGTTTCCCTTGTAGCCTGCTGTGTCGTGTCTGCATCTCCTGCTAACAGATAAGACATTTTCTTCTTTTTGTTTTTGTGCTTGATTTTTGCATTTTGTCCTGCACTTCTGTGGGGGCCTTCAGGGTCCCCTCCGGGGGCTTTTGCCCTCTCAGTTTAGTTCAGCCACTGATGTTTGTACTTTTGCTTTTTCCAGTTTTTTCAGTGGCTGCTGTTTTGATTTTGTTACACCAGAGAACTAATTTAGGTGGTAGAGGTCGTGTGATCTCAGGTGTTTTTGAAATTAGTAGAGTTGGTGCTTTTCAGGGTTTTCTGGGATTGCAGTAAGTACCCTTCCTGTCCTTTTCTATTTAGTTAGTTTGGGCCCCAACGTTTGCTCATACTATTTTCTGTCTGTGTCAGTATTTCTTCTTGTCTAACCGCCATTACATGTTTGGGGGCTTTCTATTGTCTTTGGGGTTCTGCTCCGGGGCAGATAGCTTTCCTATATCTATCTTTAGGTGTAGTTAGTTTCTCAGGCTGTGACGAGGCGTCTAGGACCAACGTAGGAACGCTCCACGGCTGCCTCTAGTTGTTGTGGTTAGTCAGGGTACTGCAATCTCATAGATTCCAACTGCTCTGGTGTATTGCCTATTTTGCCTGCACTCCTCAGCTACCGAAACATAACAGTATCACCGGCCCAAAATTTAAAATTGTATGTTACTCACAGAAGGGAAAAAATTTGTGAAAGAAAAAACCGGTTGTCAGAGTTGTCAGAGATATTTTTCTGTTTGTTGCATATTTTTTTTTTTTTCCCTCTGTATCTCTGGGTGCTGGGGAGGATTTTTTCTCTCAATGGAGTTTGCACAGTTGTCTGGCCGTGTGGATCAGCTTGCCACTGAGGTTCAGAGTATTGCTGCATATCTTGCTAGGTTGCCTGTTGTGGAACCTAGGATTCCCATGCCAGATTTGTTTTTAGGGGATCGAGCTAAGTTTCAGAATTTCAAAAATAATTGTAAATTGTTTTTTGCCTTAAAATCTAAGTCCTCAGGGAACGCAGCGCAGCAGGTTCAAATTGTCATCTCTCTCCTGCGCGGCGATCCTCAGGATTGGGCTTTTTCCCTGACACCTGGGGATCCTGTTTTGAGTGATGTTGATGCATTTTTTCAGGCTTTGGGGTTATTGTACGATGAGCCTAATGTCACTGATCAAGCTGAAAAAGCCTTGTTGGCATTAAATAAGGGGCTTGATGACGCTGAGTTATACTGTCAGAGATTCCGTAGGTGGGCAGTCCTGACCAAGTGGAATGACGACGCTTTGGCGGCCCTTTTTCGGAAGGGTCTGTCAGATAATGTAAAGGATGTTATGGTGGGATTCCCTGTCCCCTCTGGTCTCAATGATTCTATGTCATTAGCGATTCAAATTGACAGACGTTTGCGTGAGCGGAGAAGTATGCGTGGAATAGTGTTGCCTTGTGAACCTGCTTCTGAATCCATGCAGTGTGATAGAGTGGTGTCTGGGGCACAGCGTCATGAGTTTCGAAAGCGCAATGGGTTATGTTTCTACTGTGGTGATGCCTCTCATGCTATTTCAGTCTGCCCTAAGCGGGGAAGACGTTTTGCACGCTCAGTTGTCTTGGGTAGTGTTCAGACTAAGTTTTTATTAACTGTCACTCTGATATGCTCTCTGTCCTCATTTTCTGCTCAGGCTTTCGTTGATTCTGGAGCAGCTATTAACCTGATGGATTATGATTTTGCTAAACGTTGTGGGTTTCCCTTGATACCCCTACAGAAGTCTATTCCCCTACTGGGGATCGATTCTACCCCTTTGGCTGAGAATAAACCTCAGTTCTCTACTCAGGTGATAATGAGGGTTGAACCTGATCATCAAGAGTGCTGCAAATTTTTGGTTCTGTATAATCTGCATGATATTATCGTACTGGGTTTCCCTTGGTTACAGTCTCATAATCCTGTTTTGGATTGGAAATCTGTGTCTGTAACCAGTTGGGGCTGCCAATGTGTTAATACCAACACTCCTGTTTTTTCTGCCTCCCCCCAGGCTCAGGATGTTCCTGACTTTTTGATTGATTTTTCTGATGTATTTAGCGAAAGTAAATCTGCATCCTTGCCTCCCCATAGGAGCTATGACTGCGCTATTGAATTAGTGCCTGGTAGTAAATTCCCTAAAGGTCGCCTTTTTAACTTGTCTGTACCTGAATATGACGCTATGAAGTCTTATATCAAGGAGTCATTGGAGAAGGGTCATATCAGACCATCCTCTTCACCCTTAGGTGCCGGTTTTTTCTTTGTGGCCAAAAAGGATGGTTCATTAAGGCCGTGTATTGATTATCGTCTTTTGAACAATATTACTGTGAAATATCAATACCCGTTACCCTTGATTTCTGACCTGTTTTCCAGGGTGAAAAACGCTACTTGGTTTACCAAGCTTGACCTCAGGGGGGCATATAACCTTATTCACATTAAGCACGGGGATGAATGGAAGACGGCATTCAATACCCCGGAGGGGCATTTTGAGTACCTTGTGATGCCCTTTGGGCTCACTAATGCTCCTTCTGTCTTCCAGTCCTTCATGAATGACATTTTCAGGGATTTTGTGGATAAATTTCTGATTGTTTATTTGGATGATATCTTGATTTTTTCTAATGACTGGGACTCTCATGTGAAACATGTTCGAACTGTATTCCAGATTTTGAGAGAGAATGCTCTGTATGTGAAGGGATCAAAGTGTCTTTTTGGCATACAGAGGATCTCATTTCTGGGATTCATTTTGTCCCCATCTGTTATTGAAATGGACCCGGTCAAGGTTCAGGCCATCTGTGATTGGGTCCAACCTACTTCATTAAAGGCTCTTCAAAGATTTTTGGGTTTTGCCAATTTTTATCGTAAATTTATTGGTAATTTCTCGGTTATTGTTAAACCATTAACTGATTTGACCAAAAAGGGTTCTGATGTGGTGAATTGGCCTCCTGAGGCAGTCTCTGCATTTCAGGAACTTAAGCAGAGATTCACTTCTGCTCCTGTTCTACGGCAGCCTGATGTTTCTCTGCCATTTCAGGTGGAGGTTGATGCCTCTGAAATTGGGGCAGGTGCCGTTTTGTCCCAAAAAGATCCAGAGACCTCTAAAAGTAACCCTTGTGCCTTTTTCTCTCGAAAATTTTCTCCTACTGAACGTAATTATGACGTGGGTAATCGGGAGTTATTGGCCATGAAGTGGGCTTTTGAAGAGTGGGGACATTGGCTGGAGGGAGCCAAACATCAGGTGGTGGTCCTTACTGACCATAAGAATCTGGTTTATCTGGAATCTGCCAAGCGACTAAATCTTAGACAGGCCAGGTGGGCCTTGTTTTTCACACGTTTTAATTTTGTGGTTTCCTTTCTTCCTGGCACTAAGAAAGTTAAGGCGGATGCCCTCTCGAGGAGCTTCCTTGCGGACTCTCCTGAGTTATCTGATCCTTCTGTTATTTTGAAAGAGGGTGTAGTTCTTTCCGCCATCTCACCTAATTTGAGACTTGCTCTGGAGGGGTGTCAGGAGGATAGGCCCGAGCGCTGCCCTGTTGGAAAATTGTTTGTCCCGGACCAGTGGAAAAAGAGTGTGATGTCTGAGATTCATTGTTCCGCGTTGGCTGGGCATCCCGGAATTTTTGGTACCAGAGACTTGGTTAGTCGGTCCTTTTGGTGGCCTACCTTGTCTCGTGATGTCAGGGAATTTGTGCAGTCCTGCGGGACTTGCTCTCGCTCCAAGCCTTGCTCTCGCTCTAGTGGTTTGTTGATGCCATTGCCTGTGCCCAGGAGACCATGGACCCATATCTCTATGGATTTCATTTCAGACCTTCCTGTTTCTCAGAGAATGACCGCCATCTGGGTGATTTGTGATAGGTTTTCCAAGATGATACATCTTGTGCCATTACCTAAGTTGCCTTCCTCCTCTGAATTGGTGCCGTTGTTCCTTCAGCACGTGATTCGTTTACACGGCATTCCTGAGAACATAGTGTCTGACAGAGGAGTCCAGTTTGTTTCCAGATTTTGGAGGACTTTTTGTTCTAAACTGGGTGTTCAATTGTCTTTCTCCTCGGCATTTCATCCTCAGACCAATGGTCAAACTGAGAGAACAAACCAGACATTGGAGACTTATCTAAGATGCTTTGTGTCTGCTGATCAGGATGACTGGGTCTCTTTTTTGCCTTTGGCTGAGTTTGCTCTTAATAATAGGGCTAGCTCTGCCACTTTGATGTCTCCGTTTTTCTGTAATTCTGGGTTTCACCCTCGATTTTCTTCAGGACAGACGGAGGCTTCTGTCTGTCCAGGTGTTGACTCTGTTGTGGAGCGTATGCAACAGATTTGGGACCAGGTAGTGGAGAGGTTGTCCCTCTCTCAGGAGAGGGCCCAGCGGTTTGCTAACCGGCATAGGACTGATGGTCCTCGGTTTAAAGTAGGGGACTTGGTCTGGTTGTCCTCAAAAAATATTCCTATGAGAGTAGCATCTCCTAAATTTAAGCCTAGGTTCATTGGACCTTATAAGATCATGGAGATTCTTAATCCTGTTTCTTTTCGTTTGCTTCTTCCAGGGACATTTAAGATCCATAACGTGCTCCACAAGTCCTTGTTGAAGAGGTTTGTTGAGCCAGTGGTTCCTGCTGCTGTGCCTCCTGACCCTGTTTTGGTTGAGGGCAATCTGGAGTATGTGGTTGAGAAAATATTAGATTCTCGTTTTTCTAGACGGAAACTCCAGTATTTGGTTAAGTGGAGAGGTTATGGTCAGGAAGACAATTCTTGGGTGTTTGCTTCGGACATCCATGCTAGGAGACTCATCCGTGCGTACCATAGAACTCATCCTGACCGACCTGGTTGCTCAAATGAGGGTTCGGTGACCCCTCCTCAAGGGGGGGGTACTGTTGTGAATGGGCTTGAGATGAGTTCTGAGCAGAGGCTCCCTCTGGTGGTTACAAGCGGTACTGGTCTGTCCAGTGAAGATTGTGAAGATTGTGAGGATTGGGAATCAGGTGTTACTGACTGGTCTTATATAAGGGAGTCACCTTCCCATCAGGGTTGCCGGTGATCAATTGTTCTGGTCTCTATCCTTGATTCCTGTTTCCCTTGTAGCCTGCTGTGTCGTGTCTGCATCTCCTGCTAACAGATAAGACATTTTCTTCTTTTTGTTTTTTTGCTTGATTTTTGCATTTTGTCCTGCACTTCTGTGGGGGCCTTCAGGGTCCCCTCCGGGGCTTTTGCCCTCTCAGTTTAGTTCAGCCACTGATGTTTGTACTTTTGCTTTTTCCAGTTTTTTCAGTGGCTGCTGTTTTGATTTTGTTACACCAGAGAACTAATTTAGGTGGTAGAGGTCGTGTGATCTCAGGTGTTTTTGAAATTAGTAGAGTTGGTGCTTTTCAGGGTTTTCTGGGATTGCAGTAAGTACCCTTCCTGTCCTTTTCTATTTAGATAGTTTGGGCCCCAACGTTTGCTCATACTATTTTCTGTCTGTGTCAGTATTTCTTCTTGTCTAACCGCCATTACATGTTTGGGGGCTTTCTATTGTCTTTGGGGTTCTGCTCCGGGGCAGATAGCTTTCCTATATCTATCTTTAGGTGTAGTTAGTTTCTCAGGCTGTGACGAGGCGTCTAGGACCAACGTAGGAACGCTCCACGGCTGCCTCTAGTTGTTGTGGTTAGTCAGGGTACTGCAATCTCATAGATTCCAACTGCTCTGGTGTATTGCCTATTTTGCCTGCACTCCTCAGCTACCGAAACATAACAGTATCACCGGCCCAAAATTTAAAATTGTATGTTACTCACAGAAGGGAAAAAATTTGTGAAAGAAAAACCGGTTGTCAGAGTTGTCAGAGATATTTTTCTGTTTGTTGCATTTTTTTTTTTTTTCCCTCTGTATCTCTGGGTGCTGGGGAGGATTTTTTCTCTCAATGGAGTTTGCACAGTTGTCTGGCCGTGTGGATCAGCTTGCCACTGAGGTTCAGAGTATTGCTGCATATCTTGCTAGGTTGCCTGTTGTGGAACCTAGGATTCCCATGCCAGATTTGTTTTTAGGGGATCGAGCTAAGTTTCAGAATTTCAAAAATAATTGTAAATTGTTTTTTGCCTTAAAATCTAAGTCCTCAGGGAACGCAGCGCAGCAGGTTCAAATTGTCATCTCTCTCCTGCGCGGCGATCCTCAGGATTGGGCTTTTTCCCTGACACCTGGGGATCCTGTTTTGAGTGATGTTGATGCATTTTTTCAGGCTTTGGGGTTATTGTACGATGAGCCTAATGTCACTGATCAAGCTGAAAAAGCCTTGTTGGCATTAAATCAGGGGCTTGATGACGCTGAGTTATACTGTCAGAGATTCCGTAGGTGGGCAGTCCTGACCAAGTGGAATGACGACGCTTTGGCGGCCCTTTTTCGGAAGGGTCTGTCAGATAATGTAAAGGATGTTATGGTGGGATTCCCTGTCCCCTCTGGTCTCAATGATTCTATGTCATTAGCGATTCAAATTGACAGACGTTTGTGTGAGCGGAGAAGTATGCGTGGAATAGTGTTGCCTTGTGAACCTGCTTCTGAATCCATGCAGTGTGATAGAGTGGTGTCTGGGGCACAGCGTCATGAGTTTCGAAAGCGCAATGGGTTATGTTTCTACTGTGGTGATGCCTCTCATGCTATTTCAGTCTGCCCTAAGCGGGGAAGACGTTTTGCACGCTCAGTTGTCTTGGGTAGTGTTCAGACTAAGTTTTTATTAACTGTCACTCTGATATGCTCTCTGTCCTCATTTTCTGCTCAGGCTTTCGTTGATTCTGGAGCAGCTATTAACCTGATGGATTATGATTTTGCTAAACGTTGTGGGTTTCCCTTGATACCCCTACAGAAGTCTATTCCCCTACTGGGGATCGATTCTACCCCTTTGGCTGAGAATAAACCTCAGTTCTCTACTCAGGTGATAATGAGGGTTGAACCTGATCATCAAGAGTGCTGCAAATTTTTGGTTCTGTATAATCTGCATGATATTATCGTACTGGGTTTCCCTTGGTTACAGTCTCATAATCCTGTTTTGGATTGGAAATCTGTGTCTGTAACCAGTTGGGGCTGCCAATGTGTTAATACCAACACTCCTGTTTTTTCTGCCTCCCCCCAGGCTCAGGATGTTCCTGACTTTTTGATTGATTTTTCTGATGTATTTAGCGAAAGTAAATCTGCATCCTTGCCTCCCCATAGGAGCTATGACTGCGCTATTGAATTAGTGCCTGGTAGTAAATTCCCTAAAGGTCGCCTTTTTAACTTGTCTGTACCTGAACATGACGCTATGGGTCTTATATCAAGGAGTCATTGGAGAAGGGTCATATCAGACCATCCTCTTCACCCTTAGGTGCCGGTTTTTTCTTTGTGGCCAAAAAGGATGGTTCATTAAGGCCGTGTATTGATTATCGTCTTTTGAACAATATTACTGTGAAATATCAATACCCGTTACCCTTGATTTCTGACCTGTTTTCCAGGGTGAAAAACGCTACTTGGTTTACCAAGCTTGACCTCAGGGGGCATATAACCTTATTCGCATTAAGCACGGGGATGAATGGAAGACGGCATTCAATACCCCGGAGGGGCATTTTGAGTACCTTGTGATGCCCTTTGGGCTCACTAATGCTCCTTCTGTCTTCCAGTCCTTCATGAATGACATTTTCAGGGATTTTGTGGATAAATTTCTGATTGTTTATTTGGATGATATCTTGATTTTTTCTAATGACTGGGACTCTCATGTGAAACATGTTCGAACTGTATTCCAGATTTTGAGAGAGAATGCTCTGTATGTGAAGGGATCAAAGTGTCTTTTTGGCGTACAGAGGATCTCATTTCTGGGATTCATTTTGTCCCCATCTGTTATTGAAATGGACCCGGTCAAGGTTCAGGCCATCTGTGATTGGGTCCAACCTACTTCATTAAAGGCTCTTCAAAGATTTTTGGGTTTTGCCAATTTTTATCGTAAATTTATTGGTAATTTCTCGGTTATTGTTAAACCATTAACTGATTTGACCAAAAAGGGTTCTGATGTGGTGAATTGGCCTCCTGAGGCAGTCTCTGCATTTCAGGAACTTAAGCAGAGATTCACTTCTGCTCCTGTTCTACGGCAGCCTGATGTTTCTCTGCCATTTCAGGTGGAGGTTGATGCCTCTGAAATTGGGGCAGGTGCCGTTTTGTCCCAAAAAGATCCAGAGACCTCTAAAAGTAACCCTTGTGCCTTTTTCTCTCGAAAATTTTCTCCTACTGAACGTAATTATGACGTGGGTAATCGGGAGTTATTGGCCATGAAGTGGGCTTTTGAAGAGTGGAGACATTGGCTGGAGGGAGCCAAACATCAGGTGGTGGTCCTTACTGACCATAAGAATCTGGTTTATCTGGAATCTGCCAAGCGACTCAATCCTAGACAGGCCAGGTGGGCCTTGTTTTTCACACGTTTTAATTTTGTGGTTTCCTTTCTTCCTGGCACTAAGAATGTTAAGGCGGATGCCCTCTCGAGGAGCTTCCTTGCGGACTCTCCTGAGTTATCTGATCCTTCTGTTATTTTGAAAGAGGGTGTAGTTCTTTCCGCCATCTCACCTAATTTGAGACTTGCTCTGGAGGGGTGTCAGGAGGATAGGCCCGAGCGCTGCCCTGTTGGAAAATTGTTTGTCCCGGACCAGTGGAAAAAGAGTGTGATGTCTGAGATTCATTGTTCCGCGTTGGCTGGGCATCCCGGAATTTTTGGTACCAGAGACTTGGTTAGTCGGTCCTTTTGGTGGCCTACCTTGTCTCGTGATGTCAGGGAATTTGTGCAGTCCTGCGGGACTTGCTCTCGCTCCAAGCCTTGCTCTCGCTCTAGTGGTTTGTTGATGCCATTGCCTGTGCCCAAGAGACCATGGACCCATATCTCTATGGATTTCATTTCCGACCTTCCTGTTTCTCAGAGAATGACCGCCATCTGGGTGATTTGTGATAGGTTTTCCAAGATGATACATCTTGTGCCATTACCTAAGTTGCCTTCCTCCTCTGAATTGGTGCCGTTGTTCCTTCAGCACGTGGTTCGTTTACACGGCATTCCTGAGAACATAGTGTCTGACAGAGGAGTCCAGTTTGTTTCCAGATTTTGGAGGACTTTTTGTTCTAAACTGGGTGTTCAATTGTCTTTCTCCTCGGCATTTCATCCTCAGACCAATGGTCAAACTGAGAGAACAAACCAGACATTGGAGACTTATCTAAGATGCTTTGTGTCTGCTGATCAGGATGACTGGGTCTCTTTTTTTGCCTTTGGCTGAGTTTGCTCTTAATAATAGGGCTAGCTCTGCCACTTTGATGTCTCCGTTTTTCTGTAATTCTGGGTTTCACCCTCGATTTTCTTCAGGACAGACGGAGGCTTCTGTCTGTCCAGGTGTTGACTCTGTTGTGGAGCATATGCAACAGATTTGGGACCAGGTAGTGGAGAGGTTGTCCCTCTCTCAGGAGAGGGCCCAGCGGTTTGCTAACCGGCATAGGACTGATGGTCCTCGGTTTAAAGTAGGGGACTTGGTCTGGTTGTCCTCAAAAAATATTCCTATGAGAGTAGCATCTCCTAAATTTAAGCCTAGGTTCATTGGACCTTATAAGATCATGGAGATTCTTAATCCTGTTTCTTTTCGTTTGCTTCTTCCAGGGACATTTAAGATCCATAACGTGTTCCACAAGTCCTTGTTGAAGAGGTTTGTTGAGCCAGTGGTTCCTGCTGCTGTGCCTCCTGACCCTGTTTTGGTTGAGGGCAATCTGGAGTATGTGGTTGAGAAAATATTAGATTCTCGTTTTTCTAGACGGAAACTCCAGTATTTGGTTAAGTGGAGAGGTTATGGTCAGGAAGACAATTCTTGGGTGTTTGCTTCGGACATCCATGCTAGGAGACTCATCCGTGCGTACCATAGAACTCATCCTGACCGACCTGGTTGCTCAAATGAGGGTTCGGTGACCCCTCCTCAAGGGGGGGGTACTGTTGTGAATGGGCTTGAGATGAGTTCTGAGCAGAGGCTCCCTCTGGTGGTTACAAGCGGTACTGGTCTGTCCAGTGAAGATTGTGAAGATTGTGAGGATTGGGAATCAGGTGTTACTGACTGGTCTTATATAAGGGAGTCACCTTCCCATCAGGGTTGCCGGTGATCAATTGTTCTGGTCTCTATCCTTGATTCCTGTTTCCCTTGTAGCCTGCTGTGTCGTGTCTGCATCTCCTGCTAACAGATAAGACATTTTCTTCTTTTTGTTTTTGTGCTTGATTTTTGCATTTTGTCCTGCACTTCTGTGGGGGCCTTCAGGGTCCCCTCCGGGGGCTTTTGCCCTCTCAGTTTAGTTCAGCCACTGATGTTTGTACTTTTGCTTTTTCCAGTTTTTTCAGTGGCTGCTGTTTTGATTTTGTTACACCAGAGAACTAATTTAGGTGGTAGAGGTCGTGTGATCTCAGGTGTTTTTGAAATTAGTAGAGTTGGTGCTTTTCAGGGTTTTCTGGGATTGCAGTAAGTACCCTTCCTGTCCTTTTCTATTTAGTTAGTTTGGGCCCCAACGTTTGCTCATACTATTTTCTGTCTGTGTCAGTATTTCTTCTTGTCTAACCGCCATTACATGTTTGGGGGCTTTCTATTGTCTTTGGGGTTCTGCTCCGGGGCAGATAGCTTTCCTATATCTATCTTTAGGTGTAGTTAGTTTCTCAGGCTGTGACGAGGCGTCTAGGACCAACGTAGGAACGCTCCACGGCTGCCTCTAGTTGTTGTGGTTAGTCAGGGTACTGCAATCTCATAGATTCCAACTGCTCTGGTGTATTGCCTATTTTGCCTGCACTCCTCAGCTACCGAAACATAACAGGTAACCATTTGGAACCGTTATCCTTTGCTGTTAATACCTCAACTGCTGGAAAGAGTACAATGCGCTAAAATCTTCTCTAAGTTGGATCTTCGAGGAGCTTATAATCTAGTTCGGATCTGCTCTGGGGATGAATGGAAGACGGCATTTTATGTCGTTATGGGCACTTCGAGTACTTTGTGATGCCTTTTGGTCACTGCAACACTCCGGCAACCTTTCAACACTTGGCTAATGACGTTTTTTAGAGATCTGCTAGATCATTTTGTTGTAATCTATCTGGACGATATTTAGATTTTTTTCTGATTCATTGCAGGAACATCAAGAACATGTTAAGACTGTTTTAAGATTCAATTTCTGGGTCATGTTATCTCGACACAGGGGCTTAACATGGAGGCAAGTAAGATCCAGGCTATTCTTAATTGGCCCGCACCTAAAAATGTCAAGGAGGTACAATGTTTTATCGGCTTTGCTAACTTTTATAGATGGTTTATTCATAATTTCTCTGAGACTGTTCTACTTATGACGCAACTAACCAAGAAGGAAAAGACTTTCTTGTGGTCTACACAGGCTCAAGAGGCTTTTGATTGTCTTAAGTCCTGTTTTATTTCTGCAGCTCTGTTATTTCATCCTAACCCAGCACATCCTTTCATCGTGGAAGTGGACGCTTCGGATTGTGCTCTGGGGGCCATCCTCTCACAAAGAACAGGTGAGAAAGGTCTGCTACATCCATGTGCTTTTTTCTCTCGTAAACTTTCTGCTGCAGAGAAGAATTATGATGTGGGAGATAAAGAGCTCCTAGCCATTATTGCTGCATTTAAGGAATGGAGGCACCATCTGCAGGGGGCAGCACAAGTTATTGTGCTTGCGGATCATCATAACATGAAATTTCTGCTGGATGTCTTTCTCCACATCAGGCTCATTGGAGTTTGTTTTTGAACCAATTAAATCTTGTCATCTCTTTCTGCCCAGGTTCACGTAATGGGAAAGTGGATGCTTTGTCCCGAATCCATACCACGGATTCCGTACCTGGGACCCCGTCCAAGACCATTTTGTCAGATGCCAACTTTGTCGGAGTCATCCAGAATAAGGACTTATGGAAGACTATTAAGGAGGCCTATGACGCAGACCCATTTCTTGATAACCCGTTTGATGATGTGAACTTAGTTCTCAAGAACGGTATGTGGGTCCAGGATCAATGTTTTTATGTCCCGGAGGTCGTAAGGCTGCAGGTCCTCAAGTTTGTCCATGACTCCAAGTTGGCTGGTCACCTGGGGGTACAGAAGACACAAGAGTTTCTGACCCGTTTCTTTTGGTGGCCTACCTGTCTGAGGGACGTTAAAAGCTACGTTCTGTTTTGAGAGGTATATACACATTTTAAGACTCCTCGTGTATCACCTACTGGATTGCTGCAACCACTGCCAGTTCCTGCTCGGCTTTCAGGGTCTATTTCTATGGACTTTATAGAGGAATTTCCCACCTCTGGGGAAAAAACTCTATTCTGGTCGTAGTAGATCGCCTTACTAAAGCTGCCCACTTCATTCCTTGTTTTGGTCTTCCCTCAGGTAAAGAGACGGTAGATCTGGTCATTCAGAATGTGTTCCAGCTGCATGGAGTTCCAGATGAGATCATCTCTGATCGGGGAGTGCAGTTTATCTCCAGATTCTGGATTAAGACCTGTATTGGTTGAAATGTTGCATCTGGCAAAATATAGGATTTGTCTATTTTTTCACCCGGACTTGATACTGTTCTTCTCCTCTTTGCGGTATGTACTCCTCCATTTGGGTCATATGGAATTGGAACGTGCATCTTTATTTCTGAAAGTGCTGTTAGCTATTCTATTTTTTGTTGTGGTATCAATGTCTGTCTGTCTTCAGCGTATCATCCTCAGACCAATGGGCAGAAGTAGCGGACTAATCAGACTCAGGAGCAGTGGTGTTATATCAGCCACTCGCAGGATGACTGATTGGCATTGCTTCCTCTAGCAGAGTTCTCCTACAATAACTCGCAGAAAGCATCCACTAAGGTAACGATCGATGCTCCGGTGCCTGCAGTAGATGAGATTGGCGGTGATGAAACGAAATCTGGAAACTCTGAAGCAATCGCTATCTACTGCACAGGAGAGATACAAGAGATCAGTCGATAGGTTCCGGAGACCTGCATCCATGTTTAAGGTAGGAGACTGTGTGGTTTTCCATGAAGAATTTAAAATTGAATGTTCCATCACAGAAGCTGGGACAAAAATTCATCGGTCCATTCAAGATCTATGGGATCGTGAGCTCCTTTGCCTGCCATCTGAAATTGCCAAGGACCATGAAGATACATCCTGTGTTCCATGTCTCCTTATTAAAACCTGTGTCTCCGAATATTTTCAGGGTTGTATTGCACCTCCTCCTCAGCCAGTGTTGGTGGACAGGCAAGAACAATTTGTTGTGGAGAAGATTCTGGACTCCAGGATCCGAAGGAATCAGCTGCAGTACCTCATTAAGTGGCAGGGATATTCGTCTGAGAACTCTTGACTGATTGCTAATGAGGTAAAATAGTGAGAGATCTTAGAGCTAGCCTCCTATATATTCAGACATAGCCTGGGGAAGCATTTATGCAGGGGTTAGCATTTATGTACATTTAATCGAAGTGCATTTATCAAAGTATCTGGTAGTTATACCATGGCAGTTAGACAGGGCAGGATACAGGTAAGACAATTAAACAAACCTATTCCCTGTAAATTTGGACTACAACAAATATTTGCCATATGCATTTGTATAATTTATATCCTGGCTGCTGCATTCACTCACATCCACCGCCCTTGCATTAACTCTTTACACTCCATCTATATCGGCCCCTCAGTCCTCTCCTCTCCTATGTATAGCACTCATGCTCTTTTCAACACAAGAGACGCTCTCACAAATCACTTAACCATCTGCTTACTCTTTCTATTCTCCTCCTAGTCGCAGGAGATATCTCTCCCAACCCTAGCCCCCATGTTATAGTAAGTCAAACCCCTCAACTGCCTACACTCAGAAACCCCTCAAATCTCATTAAAATTCCCTGCGTGCCTTCTGTCTCTTTTAATTGTGCCCTTTGGAATTCTCGTTTAGTGTGTAATAAACTCTCTTTCATCCATGATTTCTTCCTTTCTGATTCTTTCAACCTTCTGGCTCTTATTGAAGCCTGGATCCAGCAGTCAGACACCACCGCTGCTGCTGCTCTCTCATATGGTGGACTACAATTCTCTCATGTACCCAAGATCGGACAACAGAGCAGGTGGAGGCGTTGGTCTGCTCCTATCACCCAAATGTACCTTTCAGGTTATCCCTCAAGTACCCTCACTTGTCTTCCCTTCTTTTGAGGTCCATTCTGTCAGACTCTACATCCTTTTCTCCAGTGCGAGTGGCAGTGGTGTATCGTCCTTTGGGACCCTCCCATCAGTTCCTGGATAACTTTGCCACCTGACTTCTGCATTTTTTCTCCTGTGACATCCCCACCCTCATCATGGGTGATTTCAACATCCCCATTGCTTTTCCGCTCTCCCCATCTGCTACTCACCTTTTATCTCTAACATCCTCTTTTGGCCTTTCGCAGCTTACTAACTCTCCTACGCAATGGGAAAGTGAATGCTTTGTCCCGAATCCATACCACGGATTCCGTACCTGGGACCCCGTCCAAGACCATTTTGTCAGATGCCAACTTTGTTGGAGTCATCCAGGATAAGGACTTATGGAAGACTATTAAGGAGGCCTATGACGCAGACCCATTTCTCGCTAACCCGTTTGATGATGTGAACTTAGTTCTCAAGAATGGTATGTGGGTCCAGGATCAATGTTTTTATGTTCCGGAGGTCATAAGGCTGCAGGTCCTCAAGTTTGTCCATGACTCCAAGTTGGCTGGTCACCTGGGGGTACAGAAGACACAAGAGTTTCTGACCCGTTTCTTTTGGTGGCCTACCTGTCTGAGGGACGTTAAAAGCTACGTTCTGTCTTGAGAGGTATATGCACGTTTTAAGACTCCTCGTGTATCACCTACTGGATTGCTGCAACCACTGCCTGTTCCTGTTCGGCTTTGAGGGTCTATTTCTATGGACTTTATAGTGGAATTGCCCACCTTTGGGGAAAGAACTCTATTCTGGTCGTAGTAGATCGCCTTACTAAAGCTGCCCACTTCATTCCTTGTTCTGGTCTTCCCTCAGGTAAGGAGACGGTAGATCTGGTCATTCAGAATGTGTTCCGGCTGCATGGAGTTCCAGATGAGATCATCTCAGATCGGGGAGTGCAGAGATCCTACCGTGGCACATGCTGCAAACACATTTTCTACAGTGGTGCTCCAGGTGCGCCGAACGTCTATGGAGAAAATCTAATCTACCCGAAGATTTCATCCATTATCAGATAATGATTAAAACATGCAACACTACCCTTCACTTCTTCAAACAAACCTATTTCAACACCCTTATCACCTTACAATCCAATAAACCGCAACGTCTCTTTGACACTTTTATTCCCTACTGAACCCAAAAGTGCAGGCCCCAGCTACAGATCTCCGCACTGACGATCTGGCCAATTATTTCAAAGAAAAAATTGACCGTATCCGACAGGAAATTATCTCCCAATCTCCTCATACCAGGTACTGTCCACCCTCCCCCACTGCATCTAGCTCACTCTCTTATTTTGAACCAGTCACAGAAGAAGTAATCAGGCTCCTTGCATCTTCTCTCCCTACTACTTGCACCAGTGACCCTATTCCCTCACAACTCCTCCAGTCCCTTTCCCCTGCTGTCACCACTCACCTAACAAAAATATTCAACCTGTCTCTCTCTTCAGGTATTTTTCCCTCCTCATTTAAGCATGCCATCATACATCCATTACTTAAAAAACCATCCCTCGACCAAAACTATGCCGCTAACTATAGACCTGTATCTAATCTTCCCTTCATCCCCTAAACTCCTGGAACGCCTGGTCCACTCCTGTCTTATCAGCTATCTCTCAGATAACTCTCTTCTCGACCCTCTACATTCCGGTTTCCGCTCTTTACACTCTATTGAAACTGTCCTCACTAAAGTAATGATCTACTAACAGCTAAATCTAATGGTCACTACTCCATGCTAATTCTCTTGGATCTCTCTGCAGCATTCGACACTGTGGATCATCAGCTCCTCCTCAGTATGCTCCGCTCCATCGGCCTCAAGGACACCGTTCTCTCCTGGTTCTCCTCCTGTCTCTCTGACCGCTCCTTCACTGTATCCTTTGCTGGCTTCTCCTCCTCTCAACTTCCCCTTACTGTTGGGGTTCCTCAAGGATCAGTCCTTGGCCCCCTACTCTTCTCTTTGTGTACTGCCCCTATTGGACAATCAGTAGATTTGGTTTCCAGTACCATCTCTATGTTGATGACACCCAATTATATACGTCTTCTGATATCACGCCTGCCTTTGCAGAAAACACCAGTGATTATCTTACCGCTGTCTCTAACATCATGTCCTTCCTCTAGCTGAAACTGAACCTGTCAAAAACTGAACTCCTTGTGTTTCTTCCCTCTACTAACCTACCTATGCCCAACATTGCCATTTCCGTGTGTGGTTCCAACATTACTCCCCAGCAACATGCCCGCTATCTTGGGGTCATACTTGATTCTGAGCTTTCATTCACTCCCCACATCCGATCACTGGCTCGCTCTTGTTATTTGTACCTCAAAAACATTTCTAGAATTCTACCTTTTCTTACTTTTGACTCTGCAACAACTCTTACTGTTTCTCTTATTCATTCTCGTCTGGACTATTGGAACTCTCCACTAATCAGTCTCCCTCTTACCAAACTTTCCCCTCTCCAATCTATCTTGAATGCTGCAGCTAGGATCATATTCCTCACCGATCGTGAGGAATCCAGTACAAACTTAGTATCCTCACCCACAAAACACTACATAGCTCAGCACCACCCTACATTTCCTCCCTCACCTCAGCCTACCACCCTACCCGTGCACTCCATTTTGCTAATGACCTGAGTTTAACATCCTCAATAATCAGAACTTCCCACT
Organism: Oophaga sylvatica; assembly: GCA_033576555.1. Classification (NCBI taxonomy): domain Eukaryota; kingdom Metazoa; phylum Chordata; class Amphibia; order Anura; family Dendrobatidae; genus Oophaga; species Oophaga sylvatica. The sequence continues at coordinate 725,135,352 of JARQOD010000001.1, forward strand.
CCCGTCTCCAAGACTTTTCATTCCAATTCTTTGGAATGCGCTACCTAGGTTAATACGATTAATCTCCAAACCGCACAATTTTAAGCGTGCCCTATAAACGCATTTTTTCAGACAGGCCTACCGCCTCAATGCATTAACCTTACTATCCCTGTGTTGCCCATTCAAAATTTTTACCATAACCAGGTTCCTTGCATCATGTTCTCACATGCTTTATGCATTTACTAGCCCTCTGTGTCTGTACTGTGACATACTTAGGCTGATAACCGGTTCATGCAGCATTACATAAACACCCGATTCTTACACTATGGCTGGTCTGAGCAACGAAAGCAATTGTTATCATCCACCTTTCGAGTCTCCCCTTTTTCCTCATAGATTTTAAGCTTGCAGGCAGGGCCCTCATTTCTCTTGCCATCTGTTTTGATCTATTTGTTTATTGTTATGCTGTAATGTCTATTGTTTGTACAAGTCCCCTCTAAAATGTAAAGTGCTGTGGAATATGTTGGCGCTATAGAAATAAAATTATTATTATTACTATTATTATTAACTCTTGGGAGCCGGTGAGTAATGTTGTGACCCGCACCACAATTGTGGGTTACCAGAGCAATGGGGTACTCAGAGCCGAGCCCATGGAAGTCTATGGGGTTGTCACAGGTAGCGGTGGCTCGGTCTGTGGCCCTGGCGGTCAGGCGTATGTTGGGGGGAATATTTACAGGGGATTTGTATATAACAGTTCGTGACGCCACCTGTAGTTTTCTAGTCACTAAGACCAGCGCTGCTGTGGATCTCTGAGGGGATGTTGTGGCAGCTAGATGACGGGTCCCCCACAGGTGGGACTGGTCCCTCAAAGTCTATGGAATTAATGATGTAGGGTGCAGATAAATAAATCAGTCTCACACCATCCAGCGTCTTTCCATACCTTTTACTTGTCAGATGATAAGGCAGGTCCCAGGGAGGCTGGTCGGGTGGAGGATGTGCTTTGAGATAACAGCTGAACAGGTTAGAGGCCTCCTTTACTTTCCAAATGATGAGTCCAACCAGCATAAAGCTTAGTTCACTCCAAAAACTCCAGCTTCTCCAAAGCTGTACTGCCCGGTCAGTTTTGTGGTCGGAGTCTTCCAGTGATGGAACTAGGTTCTTGCTTTTGTCCTGCAGAGACTCAAAGTCCCTATTCCACCTGACCCCTGTTACGTACCGACACTCCAAGGGCTGCTTTCTGCGACCTAAGGTCCAGTAAGCCTCTGGTTTTTCTACCACTACGCCTGAAGCTGTAGTGACACTTCGGTCCCCAGTGACCGGTGAACAATGTGCAGGATAGTTCAATCCTTAAGGCACTTCTGAATTCTTCCACTGCGCCCTTCGCCCTGTTCGCGCTTGTAGCATAAGCACTCCACACTTCCTAAGGTAATGCAAGTTAATCCCTTCTTTCTTCTTCCCAGAGCTCACTAACAGATGCTCAGTATTCTTCTAGTTCAGGAGCACGTCGACTGAACTCCACTGTCCTTGGGACAGGCGACTGAAGGTTCTGCTGCTAACTCCTCTTTCTTCCTGCACAGACTGCACACTGACTGATCTGTCCGAAGACAGGAAACAGACTCCCTAATCTGTCTCACTGACTGACTAATTGGTTACATACCCTATGGGTGTGTCCAAGTGTGTGGTGGAGTGAATGGTTATTGAGCATTAAACTGTTACCTCTCCGCACATCCTCCAGGGTACTGTGTGTGCCTTCACACCAGGGCTACACAAGTAATATCTGTGCTCCTCAAAAAATTGCCCTGTTTCATCCGAAATATCCTGGAAAGCCAGGTCCTGGATCGTCCTGAGGCCGCTTCTAAGGTGGAAGTAATGTAAGGATTCCGGGTTTTCCATGGAGCCTGTTTTGCCCTTGTCTAAGATGGAGTCTGTTACTTCGCCGTGTTCTGGAACTTCCTGTCTGTCCTGCTATTTAAGTCCAGGTCAGTAGACCCTCCTTGTCTGAGTATTTGTTGCTGTCTGCTTCTGAACTTCCACCTGGCTTGCCTCTGGAGTTCTTGCTGTTGCTCATTACTCGGTGCTCTGCCTCACCACTTCCAGCTGCCTTCAGTCTTCTAAGCTGCTTCTGTATCCTGATCGGGGTTTCCTACTGTCCAGACTTCTGACACTGTGTCTGTTGCTGGCTGCTGTGCGGAACTTGAGAGGGACTTCTCAGCCCAAAAGGTACATTTAAAGACCTTCTCCCTGTTATGCTCCACACATGTATTTCTGGACTTCCATGAAAGGTGTCATCTCCTTTATATGCATAGTTCTGGACTTCCACATATAAGTGCCAGTCGCACTCTTGTTTCTTATTACTGCTGGACTTCCACGTATAAGTGCCGGTCGCAATCTTGCTGCATTCTACTGCTGGACTTCCACGTATTAGTGCGGGTCGCACTCTTGCTGCATACTACTGCTGGACTTCCTCTTATAAGTGCTGCATATTACTGCTGGACTTGTTTGTATTAGCGGTCGCGCCCTGCTACTAAGTTTGCTGGAAATTTCTGTTTAGTGCTGTGGACTTTGTTACAATTGCAGGAAAGTCTCTGTTAGTTTCTGTTCTACTTCTTGCTTTGTTAAATACACTTATTTGTCTCAGCTTTGGTCTCAAACTCGTTTTATCCCACGCACTCAGATTCCATAGTACCCACATAATTGTTACAATGAGTTTCACTTTTTGTATTGAAAAACTGAAATAAATTAACTTTTTGATGATATTCTAATTTTGTGATAAGCACCTATATATCTATATTATTAATCTTAAATATGTGTTAATATGGATGCACATTAATATAAGCTATAAGCCAGTGATAAAGAAGACATTGCAACCATTTTAATCAGAAGACTTAGGATTTCTAATCACCTTTAATTGAGCGTTTCAATAATATATTGCATGTGAGGACTAACACTCACATGACATTTTGATTTCTCACAGTTGGATCTCAGATCCTAACTACACCCCACCACTCACAACACATAAAAATACATTGTGTGTACATGTCAGTGTGTAGTAAGGTTCTGAGCTACAAATGTCTGAAATCTGAATGTCATTTAGCAAACCGCACAAAATATGTACTCACACTACAAAGGCAAATTAATAATATAATGAAATGTCTTGTATCGTTCAATTTTTTTTCACAATCTGAAAAAAACGTTTTGTGTGTTACTCAATAACAGCAGGCTATTTATACATGTGCATCATGGTTTCCATACATCAGAAACCATGACAGTGTCAGATCTGTAAGGCCTACCAAGTGACTCTGATGTGTTCTTGAATTGGGCAAGCGATATTTTCAGTGCCTGGGTGGTTTACAATCCCCATTCCCACAAAAGAGCAAGAACATTCACAGTCATTATATATTGATTCAAAACATTTCCCAATCCTTGATTGCTTGAAATATAATATGTACAAACACTGGTGTAGCGTTGTTTGCCAGACAGCGGAACAAGGCAAGTATTTTGTGCCCCCTAACCTGTGAACTGTCAGCACTCTTTTAGTCTCTACCACCAGTCCCGTATTAAATTACTCATCCCCGAAGTACATGTATTGTAACTTGAGAAAAATACTAATGCAATAATAGTTTGTACTTTGACCTCATAGTTTCTTTCTGCTTTTGGCTAAAAAAAGTTTCAAAATGTACATTGCTCTATTTTTTTACTTTCTGTTTTTACTATAATTTTTTTGTGAAACAATTTTATTACCATAACCCTAGGTCTAACTCTAAGCCTATCCTTAGCCCTAGCAACAAACCCTAATAGGATCATTAGCCCTAAGGTTAGAAAAAGTGGAAAAAGATAAAAACAGTTCTTAGTAATGAGTGAAGACGGTATGGAACATATGCGCTGCACTTGATTCATTATTGTCTTCATTCTTTCGCTGCTCATCTTCTGTCATCTTGGTTGCTACCAGGTCTGGATTGATAATCTGCCCAACCGGACATTTTCCTGCTGGGCCGCGATGTTTTTCTTCAAAGTGGGCCGCGGGCCGGTGATGCCTGCTAATCCGGCCACCGGCCCGTTTTTCCGGCTGCCGACACTTTAAATGTGCGGGTACGAGAGTTGCGACTAGAATGGAGTTGATTGTATGAGGTAATGATGTCACCGGAAGGGGCAGGACTAGAGCCGCCTAGATCGCAGTTGATTTTTTGTGATCTTCATTTTAGCCACTCCGATCTAGACAGCTCTCTAGGCCCACCCCTTCCGATGACATCATTACCTCATACAATCAACTCCATTCTAGTGGCTACTGTCCCGAAAGAGGAGCTGCTGCCAGAGAGATCTCTGTGCTGGTAGCCCTGTGCCTATCTGCAGTGCTGATGATCTGTGCCCCTCAGCTAAGTGCACCCTGTGATCTATGTGCCCTCCGTGATCTCTCTGACCTCAGCTATGTGCCCCTGTGATCTCTGTTGAACCAGCTATGTGCCCCCCATGATCTCTGTGGCCCAGCTATGTGCCACCCTGTGATCACTCTGCCCTCAGCTATGTACCCCCCGTGATCTCTGTGGCCCCAGCTATGTGCCCCCCATGATCTGTGCCTCATAGCTATGTGTCCCCCTGTGATCCTTGTGCCCCCCAGCTATGTGCCCCCTGTGAGCTCTGTGGCCCCAGCTATGTGCCACCCTGTGATCTCTCTGGCCCCTGCTATGTGCCCCCCGTGATCTCTGTGGTCCAGCTATGTGCCCCCTGTGATTTCTGTGCACCCAAGCTATGTGCAACCCTGTGATCCCTGTGCCCCTGATATGTGCCCCCTGTGATATTTGTGCTCCCATGTGATCTCTGTGCCCCCTGTGAGCTCTGTCCCCTCCAGCTATGTGCCCCTCCGTGATCTCTGTGCCCTCCAGCTATGTGCCCTCCTGTGATTTCTGTGTCCCCCCGGTGATCTATGTGCCTCCCCGGCCATGCCTGTCCCCCCCAGTGCTGTATATCCCTCTTTGTTTTTGGTTCCTGCTCTACTTACTCTCCAAGCCAGGGACCCACTCCTGTGCACGCCCAACGATGGATGCAACTCAGCTGTTCGTCCTCCCCATCTCAGGGACCTGGGTGAGTCCTAATATGGAAACTTTGTTTTATGTATGTACAGCACTTGCACTATCACCTGTTTACTGTATATAGACTGCTGTGTATACATTATATAGGTGATACTGGCTGCTAAATCTGTGTATAATTACAGTATCACCTATATAATGTATATACAGCAGTCTGTATACATTATATAGGTGGTACTGTGACTTATAAATACAATATATGGGTGATACTGCTGTAGATATGTTTCATAGGTGAAACTGCGACTATACACACCAGTCACAGTATCACCTATATAATGTATATATAGCACTCATCTATGTGATATATGCAACATAAAATAGTATATAGTACTAGCTATGAACCCGTTCTACGCCCAGGTGGCAAGCATTATTATAGGTATATGGTCTCCCATGCTGGTATGTGCTGCCCCCCTCCTATCCTGGTATGCATGGCACTCCTCATCCCTATCCTGGTATGCATGGTACCCCTCATCCCTATCCTGGTATGTATGGTCCCCTCACCCCCACCCAAATCTGGTATGCATGGCACCCCATTCCTCATCCTGGTATGCATGGTCCCCTCATCCCCCCAATCCTGGTATGCATGGTACCTGCTGATCCATATTCTGGTATTCATGGTTCCCTCACCTCCCAATCCTGGTATGCATGGTCCCCTCACCCCCCAATCCCGGTATGCATGGTCCCCTCACCCCCCAATCCTGGTATGCATGGTCCCCTCCCGCCCAATCCTGGAATGCATGGTCCCCTCACCCCCCAATTCTGGTATGAATGGTCCCCTCACCCCCCAATTCTGGTATGCATGGTCCCCCCTCATCCCTATCGTAGGATGTATGGTACCCTTCACCCCCCAATCCTGGTATGCATGGTCCCCTCATCCCCAATCCTGGCATACATGGCACACCTTACCTCCCAATTCTGGTATGCATGGTCCTCTCACCCCCATCCTGGTATGCATGGTCCCCTCGCCCCCTTCCTGATATGCATGGTCCCCTCACTCCCAATCCTGATATGCATGGTCCCTTCACCCCCCTATCCTGGTATGCATGGTTCTCTCACCCCCCTATCTTGGAATGTATGGTCCCCTCCCCCCCAATCCAGGAATGCATGGTCCCCCCCTCATCCATATTGTAGGATGTATGGTACCCCCTCACACCCAATCCTGGTATGCATGGTGCCCTCATCCCCAATCCTGGTATACATGGCACCCCTTACCTCCCAATTCTGGGATGCATGGTCCCCTCACCCCCAATCCTGGTATGCATGGTACCCCTCACCCCCAATCCTGGTATGCATGGTACCCCTCACCCACCTATCCTGGTATGCATGTTATTCCTCATCCCCCATTCCTGGTGTGCATGGCCCCCTCACCCCCCAATACTTGTATGCATGGTCCTCTCACCCCCCATCCTTGTATGCATAGTCCCCTCCCCCCTATCCTGGTATGCATGGTCTTCTCACCCCCAATCCTGATATGCATGGTCCCCTCACCCCCCTATCCTGGCATGCATGGTCCCCGGTCCCCTCTCCCCCCTATCCTGGTATGCATGGTTCTCTCACCCCCCTATCCTGGTATGCATGGTCCCCTCACCCCCCAATCCTGGAATGCATGGTCACCTCACCCCCCAAACCTGGAATGCATGGTCACCTCACTACCCCAATCCTGATATGCATGGTCCTCTCACCCCCCAATCCTGATGTGCATGGTTCCCTCACCCCCCAATCCTGATATGTATGGTCCTCTCACCCCCCAATCCTGATGTGCATGGTCCCCTCACCTCCCCAATCCTGATGTGCATGGTCCCCTTACTCCCCAATCCTGATATGCATGGTCCCTTCACCCCCCAATCCTGATGTGCATGGTCCGCTCACCCCCCAATCCTGATGTGCATGGTCCCCTCACCCCCCAATCCTGGTATGCATGGTCCCCTCACCCCCCAATCCTGATGTGCATGGTCCCCTCATCCCCAATCCTGATGTGCATGGTTCCCTCACCCCACAATCCGGATGTGCATGGTCCCCTCACCCCCCAATCCTGATGTGCATGGTCCCCTCACCCCCCAATCCTGGTATGCATGGTCCCCTCACCCCCAATCCTGATGTGCATGGCCCCCTCATCCCCCTATCCTGATATGCATGGTCCCCTCACCGCTATTAAACTGCACACATACCCCAAAAAAAACAAACAGTTATACTCACCTTTCTTCCCTGTGCTCCAGTGCTGTTCCGTTCTACTGGACGCCGGGGGAGGAGAGCGGCGCCGAGTACGCGCATGCCCATACCGCGCGGTCCGGTGCCATATTGCTGAAGACACTGTAAATGTGTCTGATAACTCCGATAAGTTGTGAAAAGAGTGGCGGACTCTTTATTAGCCCATGTGGCAACGTTTCAGATCCATAACATAACCTTTCTCTGCTGTGGAACTGAAATGTTGCCACATGGGCTAAGATAAAGTCCACCCCTCCCCCGCTTGCTCAGGGCCCTGGCACTTGTGATACTTACCTCTTCCCGCTCCTCCGCTGCGGCGTCTTCTGACTGTGACGTTTCAGTTCAGAGGGTGCAATGACGTCACATCTGTGCTTCCTCTGCCTGAATAGTCACAGTGCAGAGAGCCGGAAGACGCCGACATTTAGGAGTCCGGAGCAGAACAGTGGCCAGCAAGGAGAGGTGAGGATTTCAGTTTTTTTTAATGTTTTGAACAATATATGGGGCCCATCATATACTGTAGCATCATATGGGGCCCATCATATACTGGAGCATTACATGGAGCATCAAATGTGGCCAATTATATACTAGAGCATCATATGGGGCCCATTATATATGGAGCATCATATGGGTCCCATTATATATGGAGCATCATATAGGGCCCATTATATATAGAGCATCATATGGGGCCCATTATATATGGAGCATTATATGGGGCCCATTATATATGGAGCATCATATAGGGCCCATTATATATGGAGCATCATATGGGGCCCATTATATATGAAGCATCATATGGGGCCCATTATATATGGAGCATCATATGGGGCCCATTATATAGGGAGCATTATATGGGGCTCATTATAGGGAGCATTATATGGGGCCCATTATATATGGAGCATCATAGGGGGCCCATTATATATGGAGCATCATACGGGCCCATTATATATGGAGCATCATATGGGGCCCATTATATATGGAGCATCATATGGGGCCCATTATATATGGAGCATCATATGGGGCCCATTATATATGGAGCATCATACAGGACCCATTATATATGGACCATCATATGGAGACTCATATGGGGCCCATTATATATGAAGCATCATATGAGGCCCATTATATATGGAGCATCATATGGGCTCATTATATATGGACCATCATATGGAGACTCATATGGGGCCCATTATATATGAAGCAGCATATGAGGCCCATTATATATGGATCATCATAATTGGCCCATTATATATGGAGCATTATATGGGGCCCATTATATATGGAGCATCATACAGGGCCCATTATATATGGAGCATCATATGGGGCTCATTATATATGGACCATCTTTTGGAGACTCATATGGGGCCCATTATATATGAAGCATCATATGGGGCCCATCATATACTGGAGCATTATATGGAGCATCAAATGTGGCCATTTATATACTAGAGCATCATATGGGGCCCATTATATAAGGAGCATCATATAGGGCCCATTATATATGGAGCATCATATGGGGCTCATTATATATGGACCATCATATGGAGACTCATATGGGGCCCATTATATATGGAACATCATATGGGGCCCATTATATATGGAGCATTATATGGGGCCCATTATATATGGCGCATCATATGGGGCCCATTATATATGGAGCATCATATGGGGCCCATTATATATGGAGCATCATATGGGGCCCATTATATATGGAGCATCATACAGGGCCCATTATATATGGAGCATCATATGGGGCTCATTATATATGGACCATCATATGGAGACTCATATGGGGCCCATTATATATGAAGCATCATATGAGGCCCATTATATATGGAGCATCATAATTGGCCCAGACTGGGGAGACCTGTGTGTCATAAACAGTGCCTTCACCCCCCCCCCTCTTCCCACCAATCCCATAAAGAATACACACCAGGCCTGGATGGGTTGAACAGGTCGGTCACAGTTTATTAATTACCAAAGCAGAGAAGGGCAATTACATTTCGTAACGGGCGAGTTCCTGTCCGCGATCGACAGGAGATTATGCCTACGAGCGGTCACGAACCTTTGCCCTCCTCTACTAATCCGCTGTGACTTAGTTTTGCTAATACAATTTTTTTTTTTTTTTTTATATATAACTTGTACATATTACACGTATATACATATCTCCGACGAACATAGAATGGCAATTCACTTGATTGAATTATGTATGGGAGGGAGGGTGGGACAACAACAGCTTCCAGTGACTGCCGGAGGGGAAAGGAAGTTTCTGACCAGAGCACCTAAATTTAACCCCTGTAGGTGTGGTCGCAGGTACCTTCCCCTCCAAGGTCACTGGACAGCTGAACATCCCCAATTAGTACATCACCGAGGGAATGGTGTGAGAGGGGGGGTTGAATTGGGCACGGACAGTATTCCATTAGCATCCACTTTATAGGCTCCCCAGTCAGAGGCCCCTTCCTTATTCAGTACAGGGACTACCAGACTGGGGAGACCTGTGTGTCATAAACAGTGCCTTCACCCCCCCTCTTCCCACCAATCCCATAAAGAATACACACCAGGCCTGGATGGGTTGAACAGGTCGGTCACAGTTTATTAATTACCAAAGCAGAGAAGGGCAATTACATTTCGTAACGGGGGCTCATGGCAGAGTTCCTGTCCGCGATCGACAGGAGATTATGCCTACGAGCGGTCACGAACCTTTGCCCTCCTCTACTAATCCGCCACGGAGGATCCGGTGTATGACCTAGACAGGACTCTGACCCCCACCCATCATCATTAGGGCCTGTTCAACCCCATCCTGCAGGCCGGACAAAAATATATCTGTTTTGTTTCGGTAGCTGAGGAGTGCAGGTAAAAAAGGCAATACACCAGAGCAGTTGGAATCTATGAGATTGCAGTACCCTGACTAACCACCGCAACTAGAGGCAGCCGTGGAGCGTTCCTACGTTGGTCCTCCTAGACGCCTCGTCACAGCCTGAGAAACTAACTACACCTAAAGATAGAAATAGGAAAGCTATCTGCCCCGGAGCAGAACCCCAAAGACAATAGAAAGCCCCCAAACATGTAATGGCGGTTAGACAAGAGGAAATACTGACACAGAAAGAAAATAGTATGAGCAAACGCTGGGGCCCAAACTATCTAAATAGAAAAGGACAGGAAGGGTACTTACTGCAATCCCAGAAAACCCTGAAAAACACCAACTCTACTAATTTCAAAATCACCTGAGATCACACGACCTCTACCACCTAAATTAGTTCTCTGGTGTAAGAAAATCAAAACAGCAGCCACTGAAAAAACTGGAAAAAGCAAAAGAACAAAACTCAGTGGCTGAACTAAACTGAGAGGGCAGAAGCCCCCGGAGGGGACCCTGAAGGCCCCCAAAGAAGTGCAGGACAAAATGCAAAAATATAGCAAAAACACAAAATAAGAAATTGTCTTATCAGATAGCAGGAGATGCAGACACGACACAGCAGGCTACAAGGGATACTGGAAAGAAGGATTCAGACCAGAACAATTGATCACCGGCAACCCTGATGGGAAAATGACTCCCTTATATAAGACCAATCAGTAACACCTGATTCCCAGTCCTCACAATCCTCACTAGTACCGCTTGTAACCACCAGAGGGAGCCTCTGCTCAGAACTCATCTCAAACCCATTCACAACAGTACCCCCCCCTTGAGGAGGGGTCACCGAACCCTCATTTGAGCAACCAGGTCGGTCAGGATGAGTTCTATGATACGCACGGATAAGTCTCCTAGCATGGATGTCCGAAGCAAACACCCAAGAATTGTCTTCCTGACCATAACCTCTCCATTTAACCAAATACTGGAGTCTTCGTCTAGAAAAACGAGAATCCAATATTTTCTCAACCACATACTCCAGATTGCCCTCAACCAAAACAGGGTCAGGAGGCACAGCAGCAGGAACCACTGGCTCAACAAACCTCTTCAACAAGGACTTGTGGAACACGTTATGGATCTTAAATGTGTCTGGAAGAAGCAAACGAAAAGAAACAGGATTAATAATCTCCATGATCTTATAAGGTCCAATGAACCTAGGCTTAAATTTAGGAGATGCTACTCTCATAGGAATATTCTTTGAGGACAACCAGACCAAGTCCCCCACTTTAAACCGAGGACCATCAGTCCTATGCCGGTTAGCAAACCGCTGGGCCTTCTCCTGAGAGAGGGACAACCTCTCCACTACCTGGTCCCAAATCTGCTGCATACGCTCAACAACAGAGTCAACACCTGGACAGACAGAAGCCTCCGTCTGTCCTGAAGAAAATCGAGGGTGAAACCCAGAATTACAGAAAAACGGAGACATCAAAGTGGCAGAGCTAGCCCTATTATTAAGAGCAAACTCAGCCAAAGGCAAAAAAGAGACCCAGTCATCCTGATCAGCAGACACAAAGCATCTTAGATAAGTCTCCAATGTCTGGTTTGTTCTCTCAGTTTGACCATTGGTCTGAGGATGAAATGCCGAGGAGAAAGACAATTGAACACCCAGTTTAGAACAAAAAGTCCTCCAAAATCTGGAAACAAACTGGACTCCTCTGTCAGACACAATGTTCTCAGGAATGCCGTGTAAACGAACCACGTGCTGAAGGAACAACGGCACCAATTCAGAGGAGGAAGGCAACTTAGGTAATGGCACAAGATGTATCATTTTGGAAAACCTATCACAAATTACCCAGATGGTGGTCATTCTCTGGGAAACAGGAAGATCGGAAATGAAATCCATAGAGATATGGGTCCATGGTCTCTTGGGCACAGGCAATGGCATCAACAAACCACTAGAGCGAGAGCAAGGCTTGGAGCGAGAGCAAGTCCCGCAGGACTGCACAAATTCCCTGACATCGCGAGACAAGGTAGGCCACCAAAAGGACCGACTAACCAAGTCTCTGGTACCAAAAATTCCGGGATGCCCAGCCAATGCGGAACAATGAATCTCAGACATCACACTCTTTTTCCACTGGTCCGGGACAAACAATTTTCCAACAGGGCAGCGCTCGGGCCTATCCTCCTGACACCCCTCCAGAGCAAGTCTCAAATTGGGCGAGATGGCGGAAAGAACTACACCCTCCTTCAAAATAACAGAGGGATCAGATAGCTCAGGAGAGTCCGCAAGGAAACTCCTCGAGAGGGCATCCGCCTTAACATTCTTAGTGCCAGGAAGAAAGGAAACCACAAAATTAAAACGTGTGAAAAACAAGGCCCACCTGGCCTGTCTAGGATTGAGTCGCTTGGCAGATTCCAGATAGACCAGATTCTTATGGTCCGTAAGGACCACCACCTGATGTTTGGCTCCCTCCAGCCAATGTCTCCACTCTTCAAAAGCCCACTTCATGGCCAATAACTCCCGATTACCCACGTCATAATTACGTTCAGTAGGAGAAAATTTTCGAGAGAAAAAGGCACAAGGGTTACTTTTAGAGGTCTCTGGATCTTTTTGGGACAAAACGGCACCTGCCCCAATTTCAGAGGCATCAACCTCCACCTGAAATGGCAGAGAAACATCAGGCTGCCGTAGAACAGGAGCAGAAGTGAATCTCTGCTTAAGTTCCTGAAACGCAGAGACTGCCTCAGGAGGCCAATTCACCACATCAGAACCCTTTCTGGTCAAATCAGTTAATGGTTTAACAATAACCGAGAAATTACCAATAAATTTACGATAAAAATTGGCAAAACCCAAAAATCTCTGAAGAGCCTTTAATGAAGTAGGTTGGACCCAATCACAGATGGCCTGAACCTTGACCGGGTCCATTTCAATAACAGATGGGGACAAAATGAATCCCAGAAATGAGATCTTCTGTACGCCAAAAAGACACTTTGATCCCTTCACATACAGAGCATTCTCTCTCAAAATCTGGAATACAGTTCGAACATGTTTCACATGAGAGTCCCAGTCATTAGAAAAAATCAAGATATCATCCAAATAAACAATCAGAAACTTGTCCACAAAATCCCTGAAAATGTCATTCATGAAGGACTGGAAGACGGAAGGAGCATTAGTGAGCCCAAAGGGCATCACAAGGTACTCAAAATGCCCTTCAGGGGTGTTAAATGCCGTCTTCCATTCATCCCCGTGCTTAATGCGAATAAGGTTATACGCCCCCCTGAGGTCAAGCTTGGTAAACCAAGTAGCGTTTTTCACCCTGGAAAACAGGTCAGAAATCAAGGGTAACGGGTATTGATATTTCACAGTAATATTGTTCAAGAGACGATAATCAATACACGGCCTTAATGAACCATCTTTTTTGGCCGCAAAGAAAAAACCGGCACCTAAGGGTGAAGAGGATGGTCTGATATGACCCTTCTCCAATGATTCCTTGATATAAGACCGCATAGCGTCATGTTCAGGTACAGACAAGTTAAAAAGGCGACCTTTAGGGAATTTACTACCCGGCACTAATTCAATAGCGCAGTCATAGCTCCTATGGGGAGGCAAGGATGCAGATTTACTTTCGCTAAACACATCAGAAAAATCAAACAAAAAGTCAGGAACATCCTCAGCCTGGGGGAGGCAGAAAAAACAGGAGTGTTGGTATTAACACATTGGCAGCCCCAACTGGTTACAGACACAGATTTCCAATCCAAAACAGGATTATGAGACTGTAACCAAGGGAAACCCAGCACTATAATGTCATGCAGATTATATAGAACCAAAAATTTGCAGCACTCCTGGTGATCAGGTTCAACCCTCATTATCACCTGAGTAGAAAACTGGGGTTTATTCTCAGCCAAAGGGGTAGAATCGATCCCCAGTAAAGGAATAGACTTCTGTAGGGGTATCAAGGGAAATCCACAACGTTTAGCAAAATCATAATCCATCAGGTTAATAGCTGCTCCAGAATCAACGAAAGCCTGAGCAGAAAATGAGGACAGAGAGCATATCAGAGTGACAGTTAATAAAAACTTAGTCTGAACACTACCCAAGACAACTGAGCGTGCAAAATGTCTTCCCCGCTTAGGGCAGACTGAAATAGCATGAGAGGCATCACTACAGTAGAAACATAACCCATTGCGCTTTCGAAACTCATGACGCTGTGCCCCAGACACCACTCTATCACACTGCATGGGTTCAGAAGCTGGTTCACAAGGCAACACCATTCCACGCATACTTCTCCGCTCACGCAAACGTCTGTCAATTTGAATCGCTAATGACATAGAATCATTGAGACCAGAGGGGACAGGGAATCCCACCATAACATCCTTTACATTATCCGACAAACCCTTCCGGAAAAGGGCCGCCAAAGCGTCGTCATTCCACTTGGTCAGGACTGCCCACCTACGGAATCTCTGACAGTATAACTCAGCGTCATCAAGCCCCTGATTTAATGCCAACAAGGCTTTTTCAGCTTGATCAGTGACATTAGGCTCATCGTACAATAACCCCAAGGCCTGAAAAAACGCATCAACATCACTCAAAACAGGATCCCCAGGTATCAGGGAAAAAGCCCAATCCTGAGGATCGCCGCGCAGGAGAGAGATGATAATTTGAACCTGCTGCGCTGCGTTTCCTGAGGACTTAGATTTTAAGGCAAGAAACAATTTACAATTATTTTTGAAATTCTGAAACTTAGCTCGATCCCCTAAAAACAAATCTGGCATGGGGATCCTAGGTTCCACAACAGGCAACCCAGCAAGATAGATAGCAATACTCCGAACCTCAGTGGCAAGCTGATCCACACGGCCAGACAACTGTGCAAACTCCATTGGGAGAAAAGATCCTCCCCAGCACCCAGAGATACAGAGGGAGAAAAAAAAAAAAAAAAAATGCAACAAACAGAAAAATATCTCTGACAACTTTTCTTCCTTCAAAATATTTTTTCCCTTCTGTGAGTACCATACAATTTTTAGGCGGGTGATACTGTTTTGTTTCGGTAGCTGAGGAGTGCAGGTAAAAAAGGCAATACACCAGAGCAGTTGGAATCTATGAGATTGCAGTACCCTGACTAACCACCGCAACTAGAGGCAGCCGTGGAGCGTTCCTACGTTGGTCCTAGACGCCTCGTCACAGCCTGAGAAACTAACTACACCTAAAGATAGAAATAGGAAAGCTATCTGCCCCGGAGCAGAACCCCAAAGACAATAGAAAGCCCCCAAACATGTAATGGCGGTTAGACAAGAGGAAATACTGACACAGAAAGAAAATAGTATGAGCAAACGCTGGGGCCCAAACTATCTAAATAGAAAAGGACAGGAAGGGTACTTACTGCAATCCCAGAAAACCCTGAAAAACACCAACTCTACTAATTTCAAAATCACCTGAGATCACACGACCTCTACCACCTAAATTAGTTCTCTGGTGTAAGAAAATCAAAACAGCAGCCGCTGAAAAAACTGGAAAAAGCAAAAGAACAAAACTCAGTGGCTGAACTAAACTGAGAGGGCAGAAGCCCCCGGAGGGGACCCTGAAGGCCCCCAAAGAAGTGCAGGACAAAATGCAAAAATATTAGCAAAAACACAAAATAAGAAATTGTCTTATCAGATAGCAGGAGATGCAGACACGACACAGCAGGCTACAAGGGATACTGGAAAGAAGGATTCAGACCAGAACAATTGATCACCGGCAACCCTGATGGGAAAATGACTCCCTTATATAAGACCAATCAGTAACACCTGATTCCCAGTCCTCACAATCCTCACTAGTACCGCTTGTAACCACCAGAGGGAGCCTCTGCTCAGAACTCATCTCAAACCCATTCACAACATATATCTAAGCCAATGTCCGTCAGGTGAACGCCGTCCGGTCTGAGTAATGCCGTGTTGTCTCCTTCCAACTGGTGATGACGCACCACAATACCACATTTTTTTCGTACGAATTTCGCCATCCGAGCATTATATTTTTTCCTTATCCGCTCAATGGCCTTTTGGTCTCTCGCCCCCCACCATACGGCTCGAGGTGTCATTTGTGACCAGACCAGTACCATATCTTCAAACAAACAAGCAAAACGCTCAATGTCCGTTGTCATCCATTTGTACAGGTCAGTGATCTTACTTTTTCCAAGATCATTACCACCAACAGGTAACACGATTATCACCAGGCGTGTCACCCTCCTGGAGATTTAAACCAACTCTTGAAACACCTGCCGCCACTGGAGGCCTCTTATCCCTCTCCAGTTGACTTCCAAACCTGGGAAGCCTAGATTTTTTCCACCAGTCCGCCGTTCGGCCCTTTTTTCTGCCCAATAGACATATGAACAGGGGCATGCTGGCCCACCGGGACACCGGGACGTGTCCCGGTGCGCCCTCGGAGTCGGCCGGCGCCTCCGAATCCGATCCGGGGTGGGCGCTCCATGACCGCCGCAGGACGGAGGCAGGGCCGGCGTCAGCACCTGGCACACCCGGGCCAGTGTCGGGGCCCTGAGCAGGCGGGGGGGCCCACTCGCAGTCTGGCACCCCCGCGCGGAGAGCGGTGTCAGCGCCGCCACTGGGCCCCCCCGCCTGCCCAGGGCCCCGGCAGCAGCTGGCAACAATACTTACCTCTCCCGTGCCTCCGCTGCCGCAGCTCCGGGCTCCAGGGGGCGCCAGCGCTTCCTCTCACAGCCGGCCGCTGAATGACATCATCATTCAGCGGCCGGCTGTGGCACAGAGCGCGGGGACGCTGAACAGGTAAGACGTCTCTGTGTGTGTGTCTCTGTGTGTGTATGTAGTGCGGTGCTTTGTGTGTGTATGTATGTGTGTGTGTGTATGTATGTATGTGAGAGAGTGCTTGTGTGCTGTCTGTGTGTGATGATGGGCAGGCATTGCTGATAATGGGGAGGCATTGATGATGGGGAGAAGATGATGATGGGCAGGCATTGCTGATAATGGGGAGGCATTGATGATGGGGAGAAGATGATGATGGGCAGGCATTGCTGATAATGGGGAGGCATTGATGATGATGGGGAGAAGATGATGATAATGGGCAGGCATTGATGATGGGGAGAAGATGATGATGGGCAGACATTGATGATGATGGGGAGGAGAGGAGATGATGATGGGCAGGCATTGCTGATAATGGGGAGGCATTGATGATGATGGGGAGAAGATGATGATAATGGGCAGGCATTGATGATAATGGGCAGGCATTGATGATGGGGAGAAGATGATGATGATGGGCAGGCATTGATGATGATGGGGAGGCAATCATGATGATAATGGGGAGTCTTTCCACAGCGCCCTTTCCTGAGCTGTAACAGTGCAGATTGCAGTACAGCGCAGAGGAGAGCTCCATATTTTGTATGGAGCATTATATGGGGACCAGTATCCTGTATGGAGCATTATATGGGGACCAGTATCCTGTATGGAGCATTATATGGGGACCAGTATCCTGTATGGAGCATTATATTGGGTCCAGTATTCTGTATGGAGCATTATTTTGGGTCCAGTATTCTGTATGGAGCATTATATGGGGGGGTGACATCCTGCATGGGGTATTATATGGGTGATGAGGGGGAGACTGTGGTGCCCATAATATTGTATGGAGGACTGTACTGTCCGGTCTGTACTGTGCGCTGTGAGGATTTGGCGGTTTTTGAGCTATTGTACAATTTACAATAGATATCACTCATGTAATGGAAGAAGTGAAGTATTTGGCATTGTACTATACCCATATTTCTCTGCCGTATCTGTGCATCATGAATCGTGGTCTGTGTTAAAGGGGCCCACTGAGGCTCTTTCGCCCGGGGCCCATAAAAACCTGGAGCCGGCCCTGGACGAAGGACAAGGACCTGCGGCTGCGGTGACGCGAGACGGCGAGAGGGCGGGCGGGGAAGAGGCTGCGGGAGCAGTGGCGAGGGTCACATGATGGGAGTGGGCGGGGCTCCTGCGCTGTGCCCGTTGCCATGGAGAGACTTCTCCTGTGTGAGGGCGGGAAGCGCGAGGCGGCTGTGAGTCACCTCTGAGGAGCTGAACTCTGTAAAGCACAGTCAGGGGCTGTCTGTGTGAGGTCAGGTGTATTATAGAGGTGGGGGTCATTCCCAACTTTAAACCTTTGATTCAATCTTATCGCTCATTTTACATTTTTATATCATATTACCAACAGTTTAGTTTTAGGTATAATTGTATGGAGATACTGTGCAAGGGGGGGGAGAGATACTGTGCAAGGGGGGGAGAGATTACCGCCTCCTCTTCCTCCTCTTCTTCTTTTCCACCTCCTCCTCCTCTTCTCCTTTTCCATAAGTGTGGCACATGTAAATTGTGAGGTCTGAAGAGTGCCTATGTAATGCTGATATCTTCTACTATATGGTCAGTGTATGGGGGTGCATTACTTTTGGATGGGGTGGCGGTAAAAAGGTGTATTACTACTGGGTTGGGGTTAAAAGGGGGTGCATTACTACTGGATGTGGGTGGTGATTAAGAAAGGGGTACATTACTGTTAATTTTTGTCATTTCATTTCCCCCCCCTTTGGTTGGGCAGAGAATAGGCGGGGAAGGGGCGGAGAATGGGTTGGAGCATGGCGCCCTCATGACTATACTATCCACCGCCCTTTTCATAAGCCAACACGCCCCTGCATATGAATGTCCTACAACCCAAACTTCAACTCCTGAAAGAGATAAAATGTGTTACTTGAGCAGATCAGGTCTTATGTATCTAGCAAAGCATGCGGATTTCCATTGTCCCATCCTCTGCACCTCGGCCTCTGATACACCTGCCCTAGCTGCCTCGGTAGCTGCCCCTATTCGGAAGGAATGCGTCCCATATTCTTTTGGATTAGCACCGATTCTTTTTAAACATGATGTGAAAATTGTCTGAAATTGATACCTGGTAAGAGGGGACTCATCTGTGTGGGATAGAAAAAATCTGCCTTTGTGTCTTATTGCTGCATAACTTTTGACTATGGTAAGGGGGCATACTGGGCCATCCGCTGATTTAACCAGCACCCACGTGCCCCTCCCGGTGGGATCACACTTGGATTTTCGCAACCGGATGCGCAGGGCGTCGCTACATAAAACTATGTCCTCGGTAATTAAACCGCCTTTCAACGCGTTTTTTGAATGAGGTAATAACTCACTGAT
This sequence comes from Oophaga sylvatica, assembly GCA_033576555.1. Taxonomy (NCBI): domain Eukaryota; kingdom Metazoa; phylum Chordata; class Amphibia; order Anura; family Dendrobatidae; genus Oophaga; species Oophaga sylvatica. The sequence goes on from JARQOD010000001.1 coordinate 725,154,624, forward strand.
ACGCAGTGCGCCGAAAAAAGCGATCGCGAAACCTGCAGAGATGAGTGTCGCCTCGTACTGTGATCTGCAAACCGATGGGGATATTGATATAATGTTGTGTAATACCGTAAGTGAAATGGGGCGACGACATTCTAGACATTTCCACCCTTTAATGGCTTGCCTGATAAAAAAGAGTTTTGTTACGTCGGCCCACCCCATAAGCTGAAAAAAGAAGGCTAATCCCGATAATTTCATTTGTGCCGATGTACCCGACGCCCCCGCATTTCTCAGCTGAACCAAAAATTCTGCAGTCACTACTCCTCTTGCGCGATCACACATATCTACTGGCCTTCCCTGAACTAAGGAGCACCATTCCTCCCAAGCCTTACCATAAACTGCCAGGTAGCCGGTGACACTGAGGCGCGGATTAAGGGCATTAATGATTGGCCACTATGTCCCATAGGGAGAGCGGACACTGAATACCCGTCGGTTGCGCCCTGGGAAGCTGGATTCTGAAAGCCTGCCAATCGGAAGATAAAAGTGGGTTAATCAGATTATCGTCTACCTCCGCCACTACGTGGCTCGGCACCAGATATTGTTTTCCAAGCATAGCAGAGCAAGTATAGGCAAGGATGACGTTGACATATGGTTCAAGCTCTTAGCGGTTATAATATTTCTAGTATGAAACCGGATATTGGCATTTATCAGCAGCTTGGCCCAAATCTCAATGGCTGCCACAATTGTGAAAATTTCCCACAGAGCTGGATCTTGTCCCAGCTCGACGCAGCCCAAAGCTCTGGCCAATTATTTCTGCACCACTGGTCTTTGTAGACCGCTGCAAAACCGTGTTCTTTGCTCCACCCAACTGTGAGTCCAATGTCTTTATTTGACGTTTCGTTAAACATGACACATGTATGCCCGTTGTATGATTCCAGGAATGTTTTCCAAACTATTAAGTCAGCTTTTAACGAGCAAGTTAATCTGATTCTATGGCCGGGCTGAGAAACGCCCTTTGTTGCCAACGATAATCGGCGAGAGAAGGCTCTGCCGACCGGCATTACGCGGCTGGCGAATGTCAGTAGGCCCAGTAGGGCCCGCATCTGCTGAAGGGTGACTTTTTTAACTGTGCAGAAGCTTTCCAGCATTTGAAGTGTCTTTTGTATTTTTTCGGAAGGTAACCGGGGAAAACCATCGAATTGGTGTCTATTTCAATGCCCAAAAAAGATAGAACGTTACACGGTCCTATTGTTTTTTCTGGTGATAGGGGGACACCGAAATTACGCGATATCAGTTTAAATTTAGTCAGCAGGAAAGAACAGAGTTTGGAATTTCTGGGACCGACGAACAAAAAATCGTCGAGGTAATGAATCAAAGAGTTACTGCCTGTTTCATGGCGACGACCCAGTCTAGAAACGTGCTGAATAACTCAAAATAATGACACGAGATTGAACACCCCATCGGCAGGCACATATCAAAATAATAATGTTGTTCTACTTTGCATCCTAATAGGTGGTAACATTCGGGATGGACGGGTAAAAGGCGAAAAGCCGATTCTATATCCGATTTAGCTAGCAGAGCGCCGGGCCCTGCCGCATGGACTAACTCAACAGCTTTGTCAAAAGACACATATGTGACAGAGGCTTCTTCAGGGGGGATCGCGTCATTAACAGATTCGCCCTTTGGGTGAGATAGATGATGGATTAAACGATATTTGCCGGGTTCTTTTTTCGGAATAATGCCTAGAGGCGATATTTTAATGTTTTTGAAGGGTAGCGAATGAAAGGGACCCGCCATTCTACCAAGCTCGACTTCCTTTATTATTTTTTGGATTAAGATTTTAGGGAATTCTCGCGCAGATTTTAGGTTATTGGCAACTGTCGGTGTTTTGTTAGTTTTGTTGGGGATAAAGAAACCGTCTGTAAAGCCGGAGTGTAGTAGCCGTGCCGCTTCCTTATTGGGGTAAAGATTTAACCAGGGGCCCATCACGGCTACGCTCACCGGGGTTTTGCCTTGTGGGCGCTCTGTTCTTTTGACGAGTACACCTTGTGGCTGGGTGTTCTCCCCCGCAGGCTGAGCAATCGTGTCTAAATTTACATAGTGTTTGGAAGCAGCAGTTCCCCTCGTTGAATAGCCAGCAGGCCCCGGGTTTTCTAACGACCACCGAGTGTTGACCTGCGGAGTAATTAGTGGTTGCTGAAGAAAAGGGGGACTTTTTTTGTTCTAGCATCAATCGTAACCACACCTCTGTCGCTTTTACCCCCATCCTAGATCGGGCTGTAGGGCCAGCCGCCTGCGGAAGTCTTCATCGTATTGTCGCCAAGCGAAACCGCCATGCGATTTGTATGTGTTATATATCATATCCTGATATATAAACAATTCAGAGCATCGTTCCGGATGCTTCTGGCCCATAACACAGCCCAATACTGCAAACTCCTGTTGCCAATTGCTCATGTTTCTCGCTATTCTTGGTTTGTTTCTATCATATATCCCACCTCCCGTCCTCCTTTCTATATCCACGTTCTGTTGATCAAAGGACAATAGTGACCATATGTCAACGTAATCGTTATTCCAAATTTTTTCTTTAGTCTCCTGGTCTAAATGTGCACCAAGCGGACTGATCCCGCAGTAAAAACCTTCTTTGTGCAAACTCGCTGACTGAAGCGTAGTTTTGCTTTCCGCTGTTCCGCTTGGTTGCGGTAAGCATTGCCTCAGCTCCTTGATCGCTGAGGATAGCTCTTTCTCCTTTAAAATCAAATAATTTAACGTTAGATAGTCCTTGTTATTAGAACACTCACCGCTTTATGCTGTAGGAGGAGTGATGACCGATGCGGGTGGAACCCCGGCTCCCGCTGGTGCAGGAGGGGTGAAAACCAGCGCTGGAGTTACTCCGACTCCTGCTTGGGCGAGAGATTGGTTAACATGGTGGTTGGAAGGCCCGGGGGAAGGAGAAGCGTCTTTCCGGCTGAAAGCCATATTTGAGCCATGTAATGTAATATCATGCGCAAGAACCGGAGTGAAGCCCGGTGATGGGGGAACTCTGGTTCCGTGTTGCGCAAGAGCAGGAGTGTTACCCAGTGGTGGCGGAACTCCTGCTCCGTATTGGTTGGTGGTCTGATGGTTGTAGCGGCTGGAAGCCCTGGGGGATTGGTGTCCCCAGCTGATAGCCTCAGAAGGAGCCCGTGATAGCTGACGTGCGCTGCGTGACCGATGGCGCCGGTCTGGCCGCCGCGACGTCTCGGATTCTCCCGACGTCGATGGCGACTGTGATGCGCGATATCTTCGCTGATTAGTTTGAGAACTACGCGGGCGACTCTTATAGGGGTGGTGAAAATGATCACGGGAATCTTTGGAGGAGGATTGGGAAGACGTATATGCATGTAGACCAACGTCTGTTGCGACTATGGGTGGCCCTCGGGGCTTGCGAATACGCAGCCAGGGGCAGGGTGGGGTTACTGGCCATAGCAGGTAGCGGTGTGCTGTTAGTCAGGGGAGGGTTAATAGTGTTATAGATATATGGGGTTGCGGGGGTTAATAAGGGATCTTTATTAGGTATTTGGGCTGGGGGGGCTGATATATATGAGATGTCAGTGTTTGGTGCTATTACTGTACTACTGTACCCCTGCAGAGCGCTCTGATCGGTCATGTCAGTCCGAGCAGAGCGCTCTACAGTGGGGTTATGCGCTGTAGGACCGATCCCCAGGCTCCCCGAGCAGGCATTACTGCTGTGCCTGCCTGGGAGTGTAAGTGGACTGATCCCTGGGTGCTGCTGCGGTCTCCTAGGCGTCCCTGATAGTCCCGGCATTGTTGTGGCCGAGACCGGAAGTGATGCTGAGAAACGGGCGGAGTCTGAACCGGAAGTTCCGGTACCTGGGCCCTGCGTGTCCCAGCGCGCTGCCTGCTCCCACGAGCAGGCCAAGAAGAACCCTCCCCCACCTGCAGCCTCTCCGGATGCCGGGTACCTCTACCCGACCACCGGGCCGCCCACATCAGCGGCACACCGCCCCCAGGCACGGCAGCATCAGGGATACACCTACAAGATAGTCACCGTGGCTAGCGGGACTGACCCCTTAGCCTAAACATCAGATGTTTAGGCTAAGGGGTCAGTCCCGCTAGCCACGGTGACTATCTTGTAGGTGTATACATTATAATTGTTATGTGTCTATAGACTCCCTTACAGAGTTCATGGATTTTAAGAAACGAGACAAAACCTGGGTTACACAACTCGGGGCGGTGTTCGGTGAGAGATAGCTGAATGATAGAGAAACACATGATATAAAGGACTTGAAACTGAAAATTAGGGAATTGATTAAAAAAAGAACTAAAATGTGGTGGAATAAGGCTGCCTTAGAAAATTATCTGCAAAAAGATATATTACCAAGGGGATTACGCATTCAATTATTCCCACATTGGATGTCGAAGACCCTCTCTTTCATTAATAAGTGGGAAGAAACACTGACCAAGTGTTCTCGCACACTTTTGGAGTTACTAATTGGAGTCGATAAAAGAACATTGGAGTGTGTAGAGAAGGAAATTGAGACTATACGGGATAAAATTCAGGAAGCACTTTCCAGTGACGATTTTAAAAAATTCGACTCCTCACTGGAAGAAGATCTTTCTAAGTGGGAACTGGAAATTCAAAATACCAAAACCAAGAAATACTTACGTGATCTAGACGATTATCAGCAGAAACGAGTCTATCGTTGGCGTAATAAGCAACGATCCCACCAACCTAGATCCCATTCTATATCTAGCCTCTCCACTACATCTGAAGGAGCATGTGGCGATCATTTTTTAGACAAAAAATTGGCTTCAGCAGAGGATGGCGGTCCAAGCAAAAATTTATTTCAACACCCGTTTACACCAGTGGCAAAAAGGAAAAAACATTCTTACAACATGAGAGACAAAAGAACAAAGAGACCTTAAAGGTAATCAACCTTTCACAACATACACTATCTCCACCTCAAATTGAGGTTCTATCTAAAGGTCTCTCTTTCTCACCGGTGGAGGGTTGAGACTATTTCACCTTAGTCAAAGATCTTGAACTGTTTGCCCGTAAGTTAATCTTTAAAAGACACTTTTCTGGTAATAGTGATTCTACCATGTCTGAAATTGAATTACAGGCATTGAATGACCTAGAATCTCTGGCAGCGGAGAACACTCAAACCTGGGACTCTTCTGCCCCAGTGCATCTATATCCACGTTCTGAAACCTTCCCCCTCTGTCTGCCTGCCCTCAAGTAGAGATATTTGTTAGGTTAGTTAAAGAGGACATCAGTAAACTTGATACATCTATACCTCGTGATAATTTATCCTACTCTCAGAGACAGGCCATTAAAAGCTTGAAAACTTTGGATGACATAGTGATTAAAAGAGCAGATAAGGGGGGGAATGTAGTCGTTTGGCCAATATGTATGTATGAGGCTGAGGCCTTCAGACAGTTACTTAAACGTGAAAACTATCAAAGATTAGATGCTTTACCGTCTGCCCGATTTAGAGAGGAACTTAATGACCTGCTTACTGAAGGATTTGAACATAATGTTATTTCATTCAAGATGAAAGGGGCTTTGCTTCCAGAATTCCCTGTCATTCCTACTTTTTATTTGCTTCCCAAGGTTCACAAAGACCCCTCTGCCCACCAGGCAGACCCATTGTCTCGGGCATGGGGGGTCTTTGTGAACCTGCTAGCAGATTCATTGACTTTTATTTGCAGAAGTGTGTTGAGACACTTCCGTCTTTTGTAAAAGATACTACTGACGTTTTGAGACGACTTGACGGACTCATTCTTGATAATGACATGTGGCTTGTCACTTGCGATGTGGAGTCTCTGTACACGTCAATCGATCATAGCCACGGTATACGAGCTGCCAGATTTTTTCTTGGCATGACTAATTTTGAACCGGCACTTATTGACTTTATTCTGAATCTATTAAACTTTATACTTACCCATAACTTCTTTGTATTCAAGGACCGCCCCTTCCTACAGCTCCAGGGAACGGCTATGGGGGCTGCCTGTGCACCCTCTACGCCAACCTGTTCCTGGGGCTGTGGGAGAGGGATACGGTCCTTGATACTCCCGGTCATCGCTCAGTCATTTCGTGGCTGCGTTACATCGATGACGTGTTCTTCATCTGGCAGGGCTCCACATCGAAACTTGATTCCTTTCTCCATCAGCTTAATGATAATGTCTATAACATCAAAATAACTTGGAAATATAGTCAAACCTCAATCGACTTTCTAGACATCAATATTTTCAAAACACCTGATGGAATAATTGGTACTGACATATTTCGTAAGGCCACTGCCACCAACGCACTCTTGCACTTCTCTTCCTCCCACCTTCCTAAATTAAAAAGCTCTATACCAGTTGGCCAATTCCTGCGAGCACGCCAAATTTGTTCGGATAATGCGTTGTTCAACAAGCAAGCACGAGATTTGGCCAACCGCTTTAAGGACAGAGGATATCCAGATAGAGACATTATGAGAGGCTACACACGTGCAGCCCATTCTAATCGATCTACGCTTTTGACTCAAATTTCTAAAAACAAAAAAACTCAATATGACCATCTAGGACCAAGGTTTATTACTAATTTCAACTGTAATTGGATGGAGATCAATAATATTTTGAAAAAACACTGGTCAGTACTTTTAACTGACAGAGTTCTTAGTCAACAATTGACCCCCTCTCCTTCCATCTCTTGGCGCAGATCACGAAATTTAAGTGACATCCTTTGTAATAGCCACTATGTACCTCCTAAAAAGAAATTTTTTTCTACCACCAATAAAGGCCCTCCTTGGGGTAGCTTTCCGTGTGGGAATTGTTCCGCATGTCAATTTATTCCTAGGACTAAAGAATTTTTCAATTCTGATAGAAACAAAATCTATAAGATAGTACATCATATCACCTGTAATACTGAGGCAGTTATCTACCATGCTTGCTGCCCTTGTGACCTTATTTATATTGGCATGACAACTAGATCTTTCAAAATAAGAGTACAAGAACATGTAAGAGACATCAAAAATGCAGCAAACTGCTCTGACCCGAACTCTTTAAAAACAATTCCTAAACACTTTTATGAATGCCATAACAGCAACCCGAAAGGCTTTTCTGTCAGAGGTATAGATCATGTCTATATGGGTATTCGAGGTGGTAATCTGAAAAAGAAACTTTTGCAAAAAAAGACACGCTGGATGGTAACACTCGATACCCTTATACCCAAAGGCCTAAATGAAGCCATCAGTTTCAAGTACTTTCTTTAATTGTGCACCTTAGTTGTGTTTTTATTTGGTTGTGTTTGTCACTACATTCATTGTTTTTTAGTTTTTAGGTTTGTATACTAATTTTTAATATTTTTCACCTAGTTTATATTCTGTGCCTGATTGACATGCCTGTTTTCTGAATTATCCCTGACTGTCAGCCTGACGACGGACTACTATCAAGCTTTCATCTCGCATATGGATGAATTCATTATAATCCTCTTTGAAAAATCTTTATTTATTTAGTTTATCGTCTGATCCAGATACGGTTTTTTTACCATAGTATTGAATGTAATTGTATAATTATATAATTTTGTTATATTTATTCTAAGCTGATTTATTATTTAGCCTTCATTAGGCATCTATTTTTGCCATATGTCATATATTAATTACATTCTATATGTCAACTGTACCGTAATATTAGGAAACTTCTAAGTGGATTTAGCCATATATATATACACCGCTCTTTTGATTGAACCTGTCTGATTGAAAACGCTGTCATTAAGACTTAATATGTATGGTCTTTTAGGGACATATGAGTTTGCCCTTACATGAGGTTGCTTATTGTGCCTAGTATACTGAATTGTCCGCAAACTACTTACTGAATGTCACCCATTCATTTCTTCTTTCCTTTCCACTACACTGATTCCTTAATACTTGTGTAGAATCAATCTACTTTAGACTCATGGTGATAGTTTAGGATTCATGACAATAATATGATTAAGATCTTTATACATTCTTTTCCGGTCCTTACTCTTGACACCACATTCTGACTTCACAGTGGCCACTGCGCAGACGCGACTCTTGCGTGCGCTACGTCCGCCCGGTGACGCGGCCGCCGGATGTGTTGCTATGGCGATGGGACGCGATGACGTCTGTCCTCCCTCCCATCGTTCGTAGCACACGCCGGCCTGCCTCCACACGGGGCGGCGCATCACGCAGAGGCACGCGCCAATTCGCAGGCTAATCTACCAGGCACAGATATAAATTTCTTCACTTCCTCCAAATAAACCAGGCCTCCTGATGAAGCCAAGGCAGTGAAACACGCGTCGAGGCACCAGTGCGTCCTCCAACTTCTCTGCTACGACACCTTCATTTTTTTGTATTTGATCTAACCGCTGCAGCATTTACTTAGGCTCTTAAAGACTGTAGTCATTTTTACCATGGCACTCATATGTCCCTAATTATTTGATATGGATAGACACCTGAATATCTGTTATTCTAATTTTCATGCAGCCTATATATTCTCTGTTAGATCATATCTATGGAGCGTTTATTTCTGCTCTCACTGATTGCAGCACGCTATTTCAGCTATTTTCTGGAATATCTGACAGCCATTATGCTGTCTAAGATTTCAAGAAAGTAAATCTGTATGATATCTAATCATTATCTGATTGTTAGCATTCTATGTAATTTTGTGCTACTAATTTACTTGCAGACCTGTTGGAAACGCTTTTGTTGTTATTGCATTGTGTGTTTTCATGTGCTGACCCTCCAGCTTTCAGCACATTTACCCTTCAGTTGTTATTTTATTCCTCACATGAGCACTTCGTTTTGTTATATTTATTATATGTAAAATTATTATTTATTATTATTATATGTATTATATGTATTATTATTATATGTAAAATTATAATATTATATGTAAAACCCCCTAAAAAATCCCCTTCTTTGCGGCTTTATACTTTTTTGTATTACCTTTACCTAATTTTAGGTTGAATTGTTTATAATTATTTTTCTTTGATTTTTGATGTGTTTTTTATAAAAAACATATAGCCCCCTTTTTTCTTGCTTCTGGTTTTGACGGCAGCATCAGGGGCCTGTAAAGGAACGCCCGACTCGGGCATCTGCGATGGGCCCGGGGTTCGGGGTATCGCATCTCCCCCAGCAGCTGCAGCAGGCTCCTGTGGAGGAACAGCCGAAGCGGACGCCAGGAGTGGAACCGGAGCTCGGGGTAATGTTAAGACACCGGAGGGGCCTGGAGGGGGGCAGGGGCTAAACTGCTGAGTAGGAGGCGCGGGGACCTCGGAGCGTTTAGGGCAACCCTGGACCGCTGGGCCCAAAGGGGGGACACGAGGCAGGCTAGATTCACACACAGGCCCTGCTGGGATTGGGGAGTGAGGAGACGGCGCAGGGAGATGAGCACTGAGGGTGCTAATCATAGCTAGAATCCAGGGCTCACCTTCCTGCGCCACTTTCCTCTGCAGGACCTCACTCCAATCGTCTGCCATGGCTACCAGGGATGATAACAACAACAGCTTCCAGTGACTGCCGGAGGGGAAAGGAAGTTTCTGACCAGAGCACCTAAATTTAACCCTGTAGGTGTGGTCGCAGGTACCTTCCCCTCTAAGGTCACTGGACAGCTGGACATCCCCAATTAGTACATCACCGAGGGGAGTGGTGTGAGAGGGGGGGTGAATTGGGCATGGACAGTATTCCATTAGCATCCACTTTATAGGCTCCCCAGTCAGAGGCCCTGTCCTTATTCAGGACAGGGCCTACCATTATATATGGAGCATTATATGGGGCCCATTATATATGGAGCATCATATGGGGCCCATTATATATGGAGCATCATATGGGGCCCATTATATATGGAGCATCATACAGGGCCCATTAAAATGGAGCATCATATGGGGCTCATTATATATGGACCATCTTTTGGAGACTCATATGGGGCCCATTATATATGAAGCATCATATGGGGCCCATTATATATGGAGCATCATAATTGGCTCCTTAGATATGGAGCATTATATGGAGCCCATTCTGTTTGGAGCAATATATAGGGCCCATCATATACTGTATAGAGCATTATATGGGGCCCATTCTGTTTGGAGTTTGGAGCGATATATGGGGCCCATCATATTCTGTATGGAGCATTATATGGTAGAATGTAAGCCCGAAAGGGCAGGGTCCTCTCCCCTCTGTATCAGTCTGTCATTGTTAGTTTGTTTACTGTAAGTGATACCTGTAATTTGTATGTAACCCCTTCTCATGTACAGCACCATGGAATCAATGGTGCTATAGAAATAAATATTAATAATAATAATAATAATATGGGGCCCATTCTGTATGGAACAAGGTATGGGGCTCATTTTAAGTGTATAGAGTATTATATGGGACACATTATACTGTTTGGAGCATTATATGGTGCTCATTATACTGCATTGAGCAATATATGGGAATCCTTATTCTGCATGGAGCATTATATGGTGCTTATTATTCTACATGGAGCAATATATGTAGCTCATGGAGCAATATATGGGGCTCATTATACTGTATGGAGCACTATATGGTACCCAAAATACTGTGTGGAGCAATATATGAGGCTTATTATACTGTATGGAGCAATATATGTGGCATGTTATTCTGTATGGAGTGCTATGTGGTGCCCAAAATATTATATGGAGGACTATGTGATACCCATAATACTGTATGGAGCATTATATGGGGCTTATTATTCTGAATGGAGCAATATATGGGGCTCATTGTTCTGTATGGAGCAATATATGGGGCTCATTATACTGTATGGAGGGCTATGTGGTGCTCACAATATTGTATGGAGCAATATATGGGGCTCATTATACTGTATGGAGCAATATATGGGGCTCATTATTCTGTATGGAGGGCTATGTGGTGCCCACAATACTGTATGGAGGACTATGTGGTGCCCATAATACTGTATGGAGCAATATATGGGGCTTATTATTCTGTATGGAGCAATATATGGGGCTCATTATTCTGTATGGAGCAATACAGTATATGGGGCTCATTATTCTGTATGGAGGGCTATGTGGTGCTCACAATATTGTATGGAGCAATATATGGGGCTCATTATACTGTATGGAGCAATATATGGGGCTCATTATTCTGTATGGAGGGCTATGTTGTGGCCATAATACTGTATGGAGCAATATATGGTACCCAAAATACTGTGTGGAGCAATATATGAGGTTCATTATACTGTATGGAGCAATATATGGGGCATGTTATTCTTTATGGAGCGCTATGTGGTGCCCACAATATTATATGGAGGACTATGTGATACCCATAATATTGTATGGAGTATTATATGGGGCTTATTATTCTGAATAGAGCAATATATGGGGCTCATTATTCTGTATGGAGCAATATATGGGGCTCATTATACTGTATGGAGCAATATATGGGGCATGTTATTCTGTATGGAGGGCTATGTGGTGCCCACAATACTGTATGAAGGACTATGTGGTGCCCATAATACTGTATGGAGCAATATATGGGGCTTATTATTCTGTATGGAGCAATATATGGGGCTCATTATTCTGTATGGAGCAATACAGTATATGGGGCTCATTATTCTGTATGGAGGGCTATGTAGTGCTCACAATATTGTATGGAGCAATATATGGGGCTCATTATACTGTATGGAGCAATATATGGGGCTCATTATTCTGTATGGAGGGCTATGTTGTGGCCATAATACTGTATGGAGCAATATATGGTACCCAAAATACTGTGTGGAGCAATATATGAGGTTCATTATACTGTATGGAGCAATATATGGGGCATGTTATTCTTTATGGAGCGCTATGTGGTGCCCACAATATTATATGGAGGACTATGTGATACCCATAATATTGTATGGAGTATTATATGGGGCTTATTATTCTGAATGGAGCAATATATGGGGCTCATTATTCTGTATGGAGCAATATATGGGGCTCATTATACTGTATGGAGCAATATATGGGGCATGTTATTCTGTATGGAGCGCTATATGGTGCCCACAATACTGTATGGAGGACTATGTGGTGCCCATAATACTGTATGGAGCAATATATGGGGCTTATTATTCTGTATGGAGCAATATATGGGGCTCATTATTTTGTATGGAGAGCTATGTGGTGCCTATAATACTGTATGGAGGACTATACTGTTTGATTTATGACTTCTTGTAGAATGTACAATAGTTATCACTCATGTAATGTAAGAAGTAAAATCTTTGGCATTGTGCTATACCTATATTTCTCTGCTGAATCTGTGCATTATGAATTGTGGTATGTGTAAAAGGGGCCAACTGAGACTTTCACCCGGGGCCCACAAAAACTTGGGAGTCGTCCCTGTATGCACTGCACAGTACCACTTCTCCTGCCCTGTTATCGAAGAGGCGACATTGGACTTTGGGAGGGTCAATGTTGGATTAGTATTTTCAATATTACTATGGCCAAATAAAATTAAAATATTGGAAAAGCGGTTTAAATGGATTATCCCAAGTAATCCCCTCTCCTCTGGACAGGGCATAACTTTCCAACTGCTGGAGATCCGACTGCTGGGACCCCATGATCCTATAAATCGGAGCTCTGTAGAACAGCATGTAAATGCAGCTGTGGTCGATCATACGCAGTGTGGCGCCATTCACATGTGGCTCTTCAAATGGAGCCTACTGTCTAGGCTCCAGTCACTAGGCATTAAGGACACTGCTATCTCCTGGTTCTCTTCCTATCTTTCTGACCGCTCCTTCAGTGTTTTGTTCTCTGGCTCCACTTCATCTCCTCTTCCTCTCTCTGTCGGTAAACCCTAGGGCTTAGTCCTTGGCCCCCTTCTCTTCTCTCTCTACAAGGCCCCCAATTGGA
>JARQOD010000001.1:725167573-725185406 GCA_033576555.1 Oophaga sylvatica
AAACAATGCAAAGTTCCTGGGTTTTAAAAACTCCTGCCTGGTTCTTACTCAAAACCCCCAAATGGGTAAGACTAGCGACCTTACTGATGTCAGAAGGCCATCATTGACACCCTCAAGCAAGAGGGTAAGACCCAGAAAGAAATTTCTCAACAAATAGGCTGTTCCCAGAGTGCTGTATCAAGGCACCTCAATGGGAAGTCTGTTGGAAGGAAACAATGTGGCAGAAAACGCTGTACAACGAGAAGAGGTGACCGGACCCTGAGGAAGATTGTGGAGAAGGACCGATTCCAGACCTTGGGGGACCTGAGGAAGCAGTGGACTGAGTCTGGTGTAGAAACATCCAGAGCCACCGTGCACAGGCGTGTGCAGGAAATGGGCTACAGGTGCCGCATTCCCCAGGTAAAGCAACTTTTGAACTATAAACAGCGGCAGAAGCGCCTGACCTGGGCTACAGAGAAGCAGCACTGGACTGTTGCTAAGTGGTCCCAAGTACTTTTTTTCTGATGAAAGAAAATTTTTGCATGTCATTCGGAAATCAAGGTGCCAAAGTCTGGAGGAAGACTCGGGAGAAGAAAATGCCTGAAGTCCAGTGTCAAGTACCCACAGTCAGTGATGGTGTGGGGTGCCATGTCAGCTGCTGGTGTTGGTCCACTGTGTTTCATCAAGGGCAGGGTCAATGCAGCTAGCTATCAGGAGATTTTGGAGCACTTCATGCTTCCATCGGCTGAAATGCTTTATGGAGATTGAAGATTTCATTTTTCAGCACGACCTGGCACCTGCTCACAGTGCCAAAACCACTGGTAAATGGTTTACTGACCATGGTATTACTGTGCTCAATTGGCCTGCCAACTCTCCTGACCTGAACCCCATAGAGAATCTGTGGGATATTGTGAAGAGAAAGTTGAGAGACGCAAGACCCAACACTCTGGATGAGCTTAAGGCCGCTATCGAAGCATCCTGGGCCTCCATAACACCTCAGCAGTGTCACAGGCTGATTGCCTCCATGCCACGCCGCATTGAAGCAGTCATTTCTGCAAAAGGATTCCCGACCAAGTATTGAGTGCATAACTGAACTTTATTATTTGATGTTTTTTTTGTTTGTTTTTAAAAAACACTTTTATTTTATTGGACGGTTTGAAATATGTTAATTTTTTTAGACAGGTTTTTTGGGTTATCAGGAGTTGTATGCCAAAATCATCAGTTATTAAAACAATAAAAGACCTGACAAATTTCAGTTGGTGTGTAATGATTCTAAAATATATGAAAGTTTAATTGTAATCATTACATTATGGAAAATAATGAAATTTTGCACTATATGCTAATTTTTTGAGAAGGACCTGTAGGTTCCTAACTACTGGCATATCCTATGCCTCACTCCATCTGGAGTTTTTGATTGGGAGGTCCACCATCTCTGGCATTGTGCGTGATACCTGCTCACATCTCTGGGACAGACTGCATCAACTGGTGATGCCTGAGCCAAAGATGGAAGACTGGAAGAGGATTGCCAGGGGATTTGAGGAGCAATGTCAGTTCCCAAATTGTATAGGAGCCCTGGATGGGAAGCACATCCGTGTGCGTAAGCCGCCGAACTCAGGGTCCCAATTCTATAATTATAAACAATATTTTTCTGTAGTGCTGTTGGCTCTGGTTGACAGTAACTACAGGTTTATAATTGTAGACATTGGGGCCTATTAAAGAACTGGAGACTCTAGAGTCTTCAATTCTTCCATTATGGGTCGGCGGGGTGCGCAATAACCAGTTGCACCTACCACCAGTACGACAACTTCCTGGCTCCAATCTCGAACCTGTCCCATATGCTGTAGTTGGTGATGAGGCCTTCCAGCTATCAAGGGATGCGATGAGGCCATATCCACACGACATCTTGACCACCGTCGTCGGATCTTCACTTGCGCCTATCACGGGCCAGGCGCCTGGTGGAGTGTGCCTTTGGCATTTTGTGTGCAAAATGGCGGGTCCTTCAGTCTGCTATTCAGCTGAGTGAAGCCAACGTCAATGAGGTCATCAAAGCATGTGGTGTTCTACATAATTTCACCAGAATGCATGATTGTGGCCCATCTGATGTTGGTGACAGGGTGGTGACCAATGTGGATATGCCTGCACCTCATGTCATCCTTTTACGTCGCCCACTCTCAGGACTGAAAAACCGTGATATATTCACCCAATATTTTGTGTCACCTGAAGGTACAACTACATGGCAAGATGATGCATTATCTATGATGTAATGTATTTCTGTGTGTATACAGTAAGATAATTTTTCTATGACATAGTCTGTGTCTGCTGTTACAGTTCATACCAGATATGTAGGTGATGTAGTAGACCTTAATTATGCAACAAGACCCCAAATTTTTTACAAAAATATATTTTATATGTGCTAACTTGCACTTGAGGTAGTGACAACCATATTTCACGCATATGGTATATGTCTTCATAGCACTATAGTGTAAGTGCGCATTATTACACAAGTACAAAAAAAAATCAGAAAAAAATAAACAATTTCATGAATAATAATACATAAGCAAAATAACAAACTTTCACTATCACTAGTGAGCACCATATCTGCCCCATATGGTTGGGTTCTAAGACTAGACTAATGCAATGATGCATTAGCCAACAATGTTTCAAATGGAATCTAAAAAAATAACAAACATTGGTATAAATTATAAGCTATAAAGAAAAAAAATAAGTTTCACCTAGCCCATTTCCCACCAGCTAAGTACCATATGCTGTTTGTAGCCATTCAGATGAGTGCAAATATGCATTACACAACATGGTGTAAAAATAAATATAAAAAAATAAACTTTTGTATAAATAATAAGAGATAATGAAAATAACAAACGTTGAGTATGCCTACTGAAGAGCATATTCGTACCATATGTTTTTCAGGCATCTAGATTTAGTGCAAATTTATTTGGCACAACATGAGTCTAAACTAAATATAAAAAAAAATAACAAACTGCTTTTGAAATCATAATATATAAGTAAAATAAAAAATCACAGCTGGTGGTATGTGGGTGGTGGGGTTGGCAGGTTCCAGCATCTCTGTGTGGTTGGCTTGGATGACCACCTTGACCATCACCCTGTTGGGGTGGATTTTCTGGGCCCTGAGCTAAATCTGCCCACGGTCAGGTTGGTGTGTGGGCACATTGCCATAAAGATAAGGGAGATTATATTCCTGTGTAAAATGGTACCCACGAGAATCATACCCCCCAATATGACCATGTTGAGCACATCCAGGTTGGGACCAGCCTCCAACACTGGATCTGTACAAGTGGCCATATTGGGAAGTCAGATTATAGCCAGCCATTTGACCTTGTTATTGCCAAGGTTGGTTTGGTGGGGGAATGGGTTGAGGTGTAGGCGCCTGTGCAGTAGGATCATCAGATCCTAATTGAGCATGCACATTTTGGTGGGGGCAAGGCGCAGAAGGTTACGGGGTGAGAGCTGCCACCTCTCAAGGAATTCAAACACCTCATATGGTGTATTGGGGTGTGCATGCAAAAATTAGGATGTGCATTGATCCTCGCACACGGAGCCTCAGCTCACGGGGTAGGGGACGAAGGTAGCGGGCAAGGCTACGGGCATAGGCCTCCTCACCCTCATCCACAGCTCTCCCTGAAAGGTAATTGAGTACCCCAGTGTCCACATGCCTACGTGTGTCTGACCCAGTGATGTCTCGCCGTCTTCTCCCACGGCGGGATATTGCAGCAGGCTGGGGGGAGCCCCCCAAAGGTACAGTGGGGCTGCTGCTGTTTCCTGCTTCATCCCCAATGGCAGATGCTGCTGCAGCTGGTGCCTCTGGCACAGGTAGAGGAGGAGGGGGTTCCTGAGGTCCTTGGGATTGTGAACCTTTGGGGATGCTGATGGGAGGTTCAGACGATGGGCCAGCCACCTCTTCACCTCCCCCAACCAGGTCAATAATGGCCTCTGAGTCGGAGCCTGTCTCACTCTCAGTGAGGTTGGATTGAGTTCTGTTGGGAAATGAAAGGGGATTAGAACATGGAGGAGAGGTGAGCCTAAACTGCATATGTGTTATGTGGTGTGATGTATGTACTTACGGTCTGAGATCCAGAATAAGTGCCAGAAAAGCCAGCCTGTCAAAATACACGTATTTTCGTTTTGTGGGTGCTGCTGACCCGCTCTTGGCCCTCTGCTGCCGTTCCCGCCGGTATTGGTCGCGGATCTTCTCCATTTTCTCATAACATCATCCACTGCAATGAGACATATAATTTCATCAATTAGCTAGCTGCACAAAGCCAAATTCTTTTACATACACGTAATATAGTCATGGGGGCCTAGTAGGATGTGACTATCCTAACATTTTTGCGCCAAAAAAAACAACACATTTTTTTGGGAAAATCTGCTCTAGAACTGCATTATGACCATGAAGAAGTTTGCAAATAAATCAAGTAACTTACTAATTCGCTGCTGCTCCTCGCGTGGGCTGTCCCCAAAGTGGGGAAACACCTGCCCACAGATGCGCCTCCATGCCGCCTCTTTCCTTGCGTGGTCTGCATAATGTGCATCTCTTTGGTCCCAAATTTTGGGCCTCTCCTGCACCAACACAATAAGCATCTCTACATTGATGAGGGTGGACATCATGGCCGACTCCGTGAAGGCGTTCTTCAGGGAAGTCTGGTGCTCTTTTTGAGCTAATTTGCATGTGTCAGCTTCCTGCTGCATGTGTTGCACCATTTCCTGTAAGCTGCAGAAGTCTTGCGTATTTCTCGCAAGTCACACGTCTGGTCCATGTGTAATCCGTTGTTTTCGCGCACCCATAGACTTTCATTGGTGTACAACGGGCGTATTACGCGTACAATCGCAGCATGCTGCGGGTGTCTCGCACTGTAAGATACGCCCGAGAAAAATACGCATGATCAGAGCTACCCCATAGTGAAATATTGGTCCGTGTGTAATGCGTGGTTTTCACGCCTCTCACTCGTCCGTATTCCTCCTTAGTGTGATGCCGGACTAAAGGCTAACATTTTTGCCCATTCTTCTTTGCAAACTAGCTCTAGCTCAGTGAGATCAGATGGTGAGAGTCTGTGAATAGCAATTTTCAAGTCTTGCCACATATGTATATGTCTATGGACCACACTTTTTTATTTAATTTTTTACAAACTATTTGGTAATTTGGTGTCGAATAAATGTAAAACAAGGTATTTTTTCCCAACAAGTATTGTCATTTTCAATGTCATTTGTCATTATTTCTCGATTTAACATTTATAGATTGTTTGGTTTCCTTCATTCCTACTTTTTGCTGAATAAGTTTTTGAGTCCTCCTTTAACTTCCTTATTCCGCAAACTGTATATAAGTGGATTGAGAAGTGGAGTTACTACACTATACAGAAGAGACAGTAGCTTGTCATTATCTGGAGTATTGCTAGTCTTTACCCGAACATATGTAAAAGCTCCAGTTCCAAAAAACAGCGTGACAGAGATGAAGTGCGAGGCACAAGTAGAGAAGACTTTCTTCTGTCCTTTACTGGTGCTTATGCGCGTAATTGCAGCAATGATGCGTCCATAGGAGTAAAGTACCAGAGCAAAAGGTAATGGAAGGACAAGAAAACCAGTGACAGAAACAGCAATCTCATTACCAGAAACTTCAGTGCAGGCCAACTTCAGTACTGGAGGGATGTCACAGAAGAAGTGGTTAATCAGGTTAGGACCACAGTAAGGAAGGGAAAAAATAGAAGCAGTCTGTCCAAGGGAGATAAGGTTACCAGAGACCCAAGACACAGCAGCCATTTTTAAGCATGTAGATTTGCTCATTACGGAAAAATATCTCAAAGGGTTGCAGATGGCTACAAAGCGGTCATAAGCCATCACAGCTAAAAGAAAGCACTCAGTGACCCCAAGGGTGAAGAAGCAATACATCTGTGTGCAGCAAGCAGTAAAGGAGATTGTCTTCCTCTTGGCCACGAAGGTATGAAGCAGTTTGGGAAGGGTCACTGTAATGTAACACATTTCAAGAAACGAAAGGTTCCGAAGAAAATAGTACATGGGTGTGTGAAGAAGGGAATCCAGGGTGGCCACGGTGATGATTGTGAAGTTGCCAAGAATCGTAAATATGTAGATAAAAAGGAAAAGGGGGAAAAGAAATGACTGAATCTTTAGGTTAAAATTAGTGAATCCCAAGAGGATAAACTCATCAATATTGGACAGATTTCCTGGAAGCTTGTAATTTGCAGAGCTCATCTAGGCCCAAAAGAGATGGATATGAAATTGAAAGTACATTTCATTACTATTACTCTAGCATATAAACTGTGAGGCATGCTTTAGATTTATCTTAAAATAAAACTTGATATAGATAAAAAGCTACAAATATATGTTTATATTTAAAAAAAAATGCATGCAAGTTAAAAAAAAGGGGGAGGGTAGAAAGAGATTGATTTTGACTACGACGAGCCTTAAAAAAGTATTTGGGAGTTAAAAACAAAGTTATGACATTTTCTAATATACTTTTTCTATGTGTACCAATTTTAGCAGCTTTAAAGATCTGTATTTGCTGTCCTTAACGTAAAGAATATAGCACAAATTAAATAAAAAAGTGATACCTATTTGCCCAGAAGAGAGAATTGCTCAAGAGTTGTCCCCTCTTTCTTTAGTTTAACGAATGTGTTGCGGACATGATTTTGTGGAACTTAATAATATAGAAACATTGTAGGTTCTATTCCTGCCTTCCTAAAGACTACACAGCTTCTCTGTTCTCAAAATGGCTGCTGATGGAGGAGCACATGACCAGCCTCCTCAAATGGAAAACACTTCTCATGGGAATGCTAACTGTTAACCCCTTTACCCCCAAGGGTAGTTTGCACGTTAATGACCGGGCCAATTTTTACAATTCTGACCACTGTCTCTTTATGAGGTTATAACTCTGGAACGCTTCAACGGATCTTCGCGATTCTTAGTTTGTTTTCTCGTGACATATTGTACTTCAAGTAAGTGGTAAAATTTCTTCGATATAACTTGTGTTTATTTTTGAAAAAACCGCAAATATGGCAAAAATTTTGACAATTTTGCAATTTTCAAACTTTGAATTTTTATTCCCTTAAAACAGAGAAATATGTCACACAAAATAGTTAATAAATAACATTTCCCACATGTCTACTTTACATCAGCACAATTTTGGAACCAAAATTTTTTTTTGTTAGGAAATTATAAGGGTTAAAAGTTGACCAGCGATTTCTCATTTTTACAACAAAATTTACAAAGCCATTTTTTTTAGGGACCACCTCACATTTGAAGTCACTTTGAGGAGTCTATATGGCAGAAATACCCAAAAGTGACACCATTCTTAAAAACGGAACCCCCTCAAGGTACTCAAAACCACTTTCAAGAAGTTTATTAACCCTTCAGGTGCTTCACAGGAGCTGAAGCAACGTGGAAGGAAAAAATGAACATTTAACTTTTTAGTCAGAAAAATGATCTTTTACAAACATTTTTTTATTTTCACAAGGGTAAAAAGGAAAAAATGGACAGATAAAGTTGTTGTGCAATTTCTCCTGAGTACGCCAATACCCATATGTGGGGGAAAACCACTGTTTGGGTGCACGGCAGAGCTCATAAGGGAAGGAGCGCAGTTTGACTTTTTCAAACTAAAATTGGCTGGAATTGAGATTGGATGCCATGTCGCATTTGGAGAGCCCCTGATTCGTCTGAGCAGTGGAAACCCCCACAAGTGACACCACTTTGGAAACTAGACCCCCTATGGAACTTATCTAGATCTGTTATGAGCACTTTGAACCCCCAGTGTTTCACAAAAGTTTATAATGCCTGGGTGTGAAAAAAAAAAAAAATTTCCACAAAAATGATTTTTAGTCCTCAAATTTAGATTTTTCCCCAGGAAATTGGACCCCAAAAGTTGTCCAATTTGTCCTGAGTACGCTGATACCCCATATGTGGGGGGGAAACTGTTTGGGCGCACGACAGGGCTTAGAAAGGAAGTAATAATGTTTTGGAATGCAGACGTTGATGGGTGTCATGTTCCGTTTGCAGAGCCCAGATGTACCTAAACAGTGGAAACCCCCACAAGTGACCCCATTTTGGAAACTAGACCCCCTAAGGAACTTACCTAGATCTGTGGTGAGCACTTTGCACCCCTAAGTGCTTCACACAAGTTTATAATGCCCGGGCATGAAAGTAAAAAATCATATTTTTTTTCCCACAAAAATGTTCTTTTCACCCCAATTTTTATTTCCCAAGGGTAACAGGAGAAATTGGCCCACAAAAGTTGTTGTCCAATTTGTCCTGAGTACGCTGATACCCCATATGAGGGGGGGAACCACTGTTTGGGCGCACGGCAGAGCTCGGAATGGAAGGAGCGCCATTTGACTTTTTCCAACCAAAATTGGCTGAAATTGAGATTGGACGCCATGTTGCATTTGGGGAGCCCTGATGTGCCTAAACAGTGGAAACCCCCATAAGTGACCCCATTTTGGAAACTAGACCCCTAAGGAACTTATCTAGATCTGTTGTGAGCAATTTGAATCCCGAAGTGCTTCACACAAGTTTATAACGTAGAGCCGTAAAATTAAAAAATCATATTTTTTCCACAAAAAATCTTTTCAACCCAATTTTATTTTCCCAAGGGTAACAAGACCCCAAAAGTTATTGTGCAATTTGTCCTGAGTACGCTGATACCCCATATGTGGGGGTAAACCACTGTTTGGGTGCATGGCAGAGCTCGGAAGGGAAGGAGCGCTGTTTGACTTTTTCAACGCAGAATTGGCTGGACGCCATGTCGTGTTTTGGAGAGCCCCTGATGTGCCTAAACAGTGGAAACCCCCCACAAATGAAACCATTTTGGAAACTAGACCCCTCAAGGAACTTATCTAGATGTGTGGTGAGAACTTTGAACCCCCAGGTGTTTCACTAAAGTTTATAACGCCCGAGCATGAAAATAAAAAAATCATATTTTTTCCACAAACATGATCTTTTAGTCTTCAACTTATTATTTTCCCAAGGGTAACAGGAGAAATTGAACCCCAAAAGTTGTTGTCCCAATTTGTCCTGAGTACGCTGATACCCCATATGTGGGATAAAACTACTGTATGGGCACAGTTGGGGCTCGGAAGGGAAGTAGTGACGTTTTGGATTGCAGACTTTGATGGAATGGTCTGCGGGCGTCATGTCGCATTTGGAGAGCCCCTGATGTGCCTAAACAGTGGAAAACCCCCCACAAGTCCCCCCTTTTTTGGGGAAAAAGACCCCCAAAATTTCAAATTGTGGGGGGGTTTTTCCCCCAAGTGCTCCCACAAAGTTTATAAGCTTTAAAAAAAAAAAAATTTTTTTTTTTTTAAAAAAAGTTTTTTCCCCCCCCTTTTTATTTTAAAAAGGGTAACAGGAGAAAGGACCCAACAGTTTTGTCCAATTTGTCCTGAGGCGCGTACCTAATGGGGAGAAAAACTACTGTATGGGACACTCGGGGCTCGGAGGGGAAATAGTGCTTTTGGATTGCAGACTTTGATGGAATGGTCGGGGGTGTCTGCGCTTTAAAAGAGCCCCTGATGTGCCAAACTTTGGGAAAACCCCCCCCACAAGTCCCCCCTTTTTGGGAAAACAACCCCCCAAGGATTATCTAGATGTGTGGGGAAATTTGGCCCCCAAGGTTTAAAAGAATTTTAAAACGTGAGCCTAAAAAAAAAAATAAATTTTTTTTTACACAAAAATGAATTTTCGCCCCAAAATTTTTTTTTTTCCCCAGGGTAACAGAAAAAATTAACCAAGAGTTATTGTAAAAATTTGCCCGGGGCGTGATACCCTAGGGGGGGAAATTTTTTTTGGGCGCATGGCGAGCTAAAAGGGAAAAGGAGCACCGTTTGATTTTTTAACGAAAAATTGGGGCTGTAAATTGAATCAGACCCAGTCACATTTGGAGGGCCCCCCCCGTGCCCCAAACAGGGAAAACCCCCCATTCAAACCCAACCTACCCCAACCACCCAACCCAGTCCAAACCCCCAAAACCACAACCTACCCCTTAAAAAAACCCCAACCCCTAATCCCAACCTAATTAAAACTTTAGCCCCAACCCCCAAACCCCTAAATTTTACCCCAAACCCCCTAACCCAAGGGGGAAAAGGAAAAAAAAATATTTTTTTTAATTTTTTTTTTTTCCCAAAAATAAGGGGGGGGATAAAGGGGAGTTGTTTTTCATTTATGGGGGTTTTTTTGTTTGGCACGTTTTCGTAAAGACGCTTTTTTTTGCAAAAAATGTTTTTGCATCACCACTTTTTTAGGTTAAATTTTTTTTCATTTTTTGGGCCCCGAGAAAATGTGAGGTCTTTTTTTGTGGGACGAGTTGACGTTTTTTTTGGTACCTTTTTTTTGGATGTGAATTTTTTGACGCTTTTTTTAAATTTTTTGGGGGGTTGAATGAAAAAAAAACACAGTTCTGAATTTTTTTTGGGGGCGTTTATACCCCCCCGGGGGAAAATTTTTTAAAACAGTTTTTTCTTCGGGCAGTACGATTACGCGATACCTCACTTATATCACTTTTTATGCTTTGGGTTTTTTCAATAAAAACTTTTTATATAAAAAAAATTTTCTTGTATCGCTTTTTTCTGCGGCTTTAACTTTTTTATTTTTTCATGAGATGCTGTTTGGGCTTGTTTTTTTTGGGAAAAATACGTTTTAGTGGTAAAATGTTTATTTATTCGGTCTTTTTGATCGCGTGTTATTCCACTTTTGTTTGGAGGTTGATGATAAAGCTTATTTTTTGCTTTTTTTTTTTTAGGAGTTCACTAAAAAGGGGGTTTAAAGTGGGAAAATTTTTAAAGGGGGGGCGTTCGAACGCGGGGTCCAAATAGTGTACTTTTTAAAATTTTTTGTTTTTTTAATGAAGAAAGAATTTATTGTGGAAATTATTTTTTTTCTATATTTAGGATTTTTTTTTTTTCACATGGGGATTTTTATGTTTTTTTTTTTTTTTTTTTTGTGCCCCGGTGGGCATCACTGTATATTTTCGGCGATCTCACAGGCAGGCTGAGGCTTTCTCAGGCCTGTTAAGCGGGGATGGGAAAAGCCTCCCCCCGCCCGGAAGACCCCGTGGCCACTTGGATCCGGGGCTGCGGGGGAAGCCCCCCGAACATGCGATCACATTTGGGTGTTTGAGGGTTAGGGAAGCACCAGGGGCCCCCCCCTGGCAATGCTTCCCCCTTCGCCGGAAACTTCGATCATGTTTACACGTGTGCCAGGGGTTAAGTGCCGGAGCGCCCCGGGTGCTCCTGGCAATGTGCGGGTGTAGCTATGATAATCACTGACAACGGGGGGGCCCCTGGAAAATCGTCTGTCCATGTGACGTACTTACCCTCCAGGCTGGGGGGGATCCAGGGGGAGTACGTCCGATGGCAAAAGGGGTTTAATTTTGGGGGTGCTGAAAACCGTCAACATTTTATGGCCCCCTTATTGAGAAAAAAATTTTCCCTTTTTTTTTTTGAAAAATGTTTTTGTTGGAAGGGCCCAAAAAAAGGCTGGTAATGTCTCTGTCGCACCATTTGAAAAAAGGAAAGTAGTACAGTCTGAGGAAAGTGAGTAAAAAATCCGGGGGAAAAAAACCCGTAATACAAAAAAAATACCAATAAAGTCCCCCAAAAACATTGGTAAACTAAAGAAATTCGAAACCTTTTTAACCCCCAAAAAATGTGAAGTATTGGAATTAAGACCCCCATTGCATCTTAACTCTCCTTATTGTGTTGCTTTCCTATCCTTTACCCCCCCAAACTGATTTTTGGGTGATATTTTAGCTGCGGGGTTGCTGTTACAGTATATGGATGTTTTTTAACATGATCACTTGTCCCGTGGGTCTTTCAGTAAAAGGGTTATCAACTTATCAATAAAAACCCAAAAAAGGAAAAAAACCATCAAATTGCAGCGTATTCCCAAGTTTCCCCTAAGAATTTCAAAAATTTTTTTTTCTCCTTTAGAAAAGGTTCAGGTTTAAATTTTGACATTGCTTTAAACCATTATCCTGCACAATGGTTGTGATTCATTTTGGACTAAAATTTATGTGTCTTTTTAAAACATAAAATAGAGGGGGAAAAGGTAGACCATGATATTTTAACAAAAAATTTTCTAATTATAATGCGGGAATAGAGTACATATTATGTGCAGGGGGAAAGTGTACATGAAACGACCATTTCCACACTGAACTAACACAGCCACCCTTACGGAGAAAAAAATTAGGTAATTGCTTTACTGAATTTAAAAGTTTGGGACCTCTGGTAAAAAAGTGCTGTTGTGAACAGTTAAGTAATTGAAAATTAAATGATCTCAAAAAAGGACTAAAAAAAAAACATTTCCTTACTATTTTAGGCAAAAAATTTTCCCAAATTTTCTCTTTACTTTTAAAAATGTTTAAGGAAAATTGACGATGCAAAAGTTTGGCACTCTGCATGGTTATGTCTCAGTAGTACACCCCATTTTGAAAGTTCACAGCTAGAAGCTTTTTTTTGTAGACGGGGGAGTCCTCAATTCTTGTTTGAGATTTTTTAATCTTTTTTCCCCCCTTGGAAATTTCCCCCAAGTTTGTGATTTTCCTGGTGTCTTGCATGCATGTTTTTTTGAGGTCCCCAGGTTTTCTTGATTTTGGGGCCCCAGGAACTGGGGGGGCCATGGAAAACCTTCAGTTTTCCCCCTTTTGAGGTAGTTTTTTGTGGATTTTAAAGTGTGTTTAAGACCATAATCTTAAAAGATCTTTTCCAATTCAGGTTTATTACAGGGGGTGTTATTTTTGATCAAAATTAAAAAAAAAAAAAAAAAATTTATTGAATCCTTTTCCCCCTCTCCCTGTGAAATGTACCCACCCTTTTGGTGAAACCCCCACCCCAAAGCATAGTGACCCCCCCCTTGTTAAGGTTTTGGAAAAGTGGGTTGAGCGACTTTGCCCCGGGGGGTGAGGGGTTTCGGCCACCCGACTTTATCAAAAGTCGAGCGAAAAAAAGGCTGCTATGGAAAAGTGGATTCCCCGACGAAACTGAACTGACCCAATGCAAGTCAATGGGGAAAAAAGTCGGCAGGGGTGGAGGAAGTAAAACCCCTAAGTCCCCTTTCAACGCCAACAAAATCAATTCTTTTACTTAAGTTGTCCCTTTTAATTTTTTTAAAAAAAAGTTAGCATTAAAAAAGGGGGGATTTGGCTAAATTTAGGGGGGGCGGGGGTGGCTCAGGTTTTCGGGGGCCCCCGGGGCCCAAGAGTTCATGGCCCCTTAACCATCCCCAAAAATTATGATCTCGATATGCAGAGAATTAGGTTGAAAATGCCAATTTCTTCATTTTTTATTTTTCATGAGTGATATCTTTGTAAATTTACAAAAGCTCAAAATCCGGAAAAAAAGCCCCCAAACAGATGGGGGCCAATAGTGCGCCTCAGAATATGAGCCCATATATTGAAAAAACAGAATAAGAGCCCCCTTATGAGTCCATACAGTTAATGGGCCCAAAAAATGATTCATACAGTAAATTAGCCCATATATTGCTCCATACAAAATAAAGGGCCCATATTTGCCCCATCAAATTTTGGCCCCTTAATTTCCATCAGTATATGGAGCTCCAATAATGCGCCAGTATATTGGTCCCATATAAAATGCCAAAAATATAGGCGGTCCCCCCAGAGTATAAAAACCCCCCCTATTGCTCCTACAGTTATGAGGAATAAAGCTCCATAAGTATATGATGGGCCCCTAGTTGTCTTCGAATGGGCTCCAAAAAAGTTCATACGAATAGGCCCCTTGGCTCCCCTTTTGCTCCAATATATAGGGCCCCCTATGATCCCCCCAATAATGAACCCCCCTTTGATGTTAGTTTTTGATGGGCCCCAAAAGATGCTCCCGGCATGTGAGCCCCATTAATACCCAATTTTAATTGTCTCCCTATTAATGCTCCAATATAATGGGCTCCAGTTGCTCCATATATAATGTGCCCCCATATGGGCCAAAACATAAAAGGGCCCCCAAGATCTCCATTATGATGTGCCCCTGGATGATGGCCATTTAATGGGCCCCTTAGATGCTCCGTATTGTGTGCCCATGGATGACGCGCCCCAAATTTTTGGGCCCCCTTTTTGCTCCCCTTTTAAAAAGGGCCCCCCCTATATGCTCCATTTGATGGGCCCAAAATGTCCTGTATGAGGGCCCCCCTATATAATGCCCCGGTAAATGGACCCATCTATGATCTCAAGGTAAAATTTTGGGCCCCATTTATAATTTTTCCAGTGTAAAAGCTCCCAAAATTTTTTTTTTTTTTTCCAAACATTAAAAAAAATGAAAACCCCTCCTGCGGGGGGCCGCTTACTCTGGCTCCCCAGGTGCCTCTTAGCTCTCTCAGGGTGATTTTTTCAGCGAGGGCGCAAGAGTGACATTCCCTCTCTGATTGAATTCACTGTCAAAAACAGGAAAGTTACAGGGTGGAGCAGGAGAGGTAATATTAAAAGTGCGGGGCCCTGAGAAAGGGGGGGGGCCCACTTGTGGGCCCCGGCACTGGCAAGGGACCCTCATAAAAGGGCAGGTGTCTCGGGGACGGGAGGGGCCCCCCCTTGCTTGGGCCCCGGCATTTGCCCGTGTGCGCGGGTGCAAACCCACGGGGGGGGGTACCCCCATTAGGGGGGGAAAAGAAAAAGGGTTTTTTTTTTTTTTTTGAGCTGTAGGAAAACGTCACCCGGCAAAATGGAGGAATTGGAAAAAATGGGGGGGAAGAGGGGGGACAAAGCGTCCTTTTTGGGAAAACCTAGGTCATAAGGGGAGGTGGAAAAGTCCTTTAAAACCCCCGGGCATGGTTTTTTTTTTTTTGAAGGTGAGATGACCAATAAAGTGAGCACTTTGCCTCTGGAGGGTCGAGTCGGGTTTCGGAAAAACCCGTTTTCCCAAAAAAGTCGGTCGAACGAAGGGGGCCGATTGGAAAAAGTCAAGGTCCGAAACACGAAACCAATAAGTAAGGGGAGAAAAGTCGGCAGGGAGTGGGGACAGAAAAACACATTTTTCAGTCCCCTTTTCAATGCCCCGACTAAATTTTTTTTAATTAAGCTTGGAAACCTTTTTTTTTTAATTTTTTTTTTTTTTTTTTAAAAAATAGTTCGCTTAAAAAAGGGTTATTTGGCAAAAGTTGTGGGGGGCGGGCTGGCTCTTTTTTTTGGGGGCCCCCGGGCCAAAATTTTCCGTGCGCCCCTTTTAAACCCCTACCCCAATTTTTGATGTCCGATACGGCAGAGAAATATAGGATTACAATCCCAATACCACTTCTTACATTCAGGGTTTATATCTATTGAAAATTTTTACAATAGCTAAAAAAAAGGGCGTTAGTCCTCCTACAGTATTTGGGCCCACATAGTGCAATACAAATGGGTTTTATAATCTCCTACAGATAGGGCCCCTATGTGCCCCCTATGATCCCAAAATTAATGGGCTCCATTGATCCCCCATAAAAATAAAACCCATATGATTTAGTAGATGGGCCCCCCATATGAGCTCGTTATGTGAACCCATAAAATGTTAAATTAAAAGGTCCCCATTATAATGCCATTAAAATGGGCCCCAAAGGGGGGCCCCAAAAAAAACCCCCATATGAGCTCCGTATATGAGGGCCCACATGGATGGCCCCCCGTGTATGTGGGCCCTTACAATGCTAAATTTTAAAATTTGGCCCCATTGATGCCCAGTGTTATGGGCCCCCATTTTAATGCTCCAGTGTAGAGGGCCCTATGGATGTGCTCCAGTGAGTGTGCCTTTTATATCCACCATGTTAAGGGCCCCTATGATGCTCCAGTGTATAATGGGCCCTTTTTAGTGCTCCGTGTATGTGCCCCCCTTTAAAAATGCTCCATTTTTTTTTGGGGGCCCCCAGGTGTGCCCCGTGTATGATGGGCCTAATAAGCTCCATATATAATGGGCCCATATGATGCTCCAGTTTTTAAAAGGGCCCCCCATATATTGCTCAAGTGTATGAGGGCCCCCATTTATAATGTCCAGTGTTGATGAGCACCATATAATTTTCCCAAAAAAATGGCCCCAAAAATAAAATGCCCCATATAAAAGGGCTCCATGTGTGTCAGTGTGCATCCCGAGATTTGCGGGGTTCACATTCTGCTTCTCACACGAGTTTTTGTTTTTTTTGTTTGGCAGTTAGGGAGTTTTAAATTTTGTCTGTGCTCAATTCTGGGATGGGGTCAGTTTCTTCCCCGGTGCAATTAATTTTGTTGATTGGTTTCCTTTAAAACTCTGGGGTTTTTTGTTTTTGGGGGTTGCCCCTGAATTTTTTTGCAACCAAAAAAGGGTTTACGTATAGATTAAGTTAAAGAGCTCCTTAGTTGTTTTAAGCTCACCTTTTTTAGGGGTTTTATATCCCAGATCTTTTTTGTTCCTTCTGTGTTTGAGTGTGTATGCAAGTTTTGGGGTTTTCCAGTCTGTCTTATATGTCTAATTGGGGTTTAGAGAATCGCCCTTCCCCTTTTGGGTAATCGAACCCCTTTTTAGGATGTTAAGGGGGCAGGGGATGATGGGGAAGGGGTTGGGCGGAGACGGCCTTGACCCCTTATCATTTCCCCCCAGGTGAGGGATTTGTTAGGCCCCGTTTGGGGGGTTGACCCCGGGCCCCCCCTTTTCCCCGTGACAGTGTAAAAAGCCCCCAAAAAATTAACCTGAGTTCAAGGTATGGTCGGGGAAATCTTTTCTATATTTACATGCTATTTTTTGTTTTCTTATGTTGTTGAGTTTTGTTTTTAAAAAATATTTTTTTGACATCTACAATATCTAGGGCCGTGGGCCCCTTTTTAAGGGGGGTAAAATTTTTCCCCGTTGCCCCGGATAAAAATAGCCCCGTGGTTGCGTTGCAGGGATTATCCGGAGTGAGGGGGTTTAAATCCAAAGTTTTGTCTCCCCGGAAAACCAGTTTTTAACCCAAGAGTTCCCCCGGGCAGGTTCACTGGTGGGGAGACAAATTTTTTACCTTCGGGAAAACAGTAAATTTTATTTTCGGCTTCGGCCTCGATCATCAGGGGGTAAAAAAACAGAGAGGGGGGAATTGTTATCCGCTCTACAAGGGACCCCCCAAATTGGGCCCTTTCCCTTTTCCCGGGATCCCCCGGTCTACAGTCAGTAGATCATTTTATGCCCCGGGTTTTTGGTTTTTTAGACCCCCTCGGGTCTTCTTGCTGAGACAAAAAATTCGTAAAATACGCAGGGGATCGTCCCGGAGGAAAATTTGCTTCTGAGTTTTCCCGGGGCCCAGTACTAGTGGAATGACCCCGCTTTAGGAGCCCTTTTGTCATGGGCTTTTTGACAATTAAAAAGGCGTTTTGGGCCCCTTTTATTTCCTCCTTATGGGGTGCTTGGCCCTGGCTATCCTACTGTAGCGCTCCGGGAGAGTGGAGGTAACCCGCCCCCGTTGTTTTTCACCTTTAAAAGTCCTTATGTTTTGGTCCCTTGTTGTTCGGGGACCTTCGTGGGGGGGGCCATTTCGTAGGAGGGGGGTTGGGCGGTAAACCCCCGGGGTGAAGGTGTTTCTTCGCGGGAAAGAGGGACATTTTGTTGGGGGGGGTCCGTCCCGTTTTTGAAAAGTTCCGGAAAAATGTTATCCCGGTTGTGTGGTGGACGAACCTGGGATATGTTTTTCGTCCGCTGTTTTTTCAGTTCCTTTTAAAACCGTGGAGGTGGTGGTTGGGGCAAGGGTGGAGGATTTTCTGTTCTTTTTTATAGTGGGCCCCGGGGTAATTGGTTGGCTCAGTTTTCCAGGCTGGTTTTTATTGAGTGTATTGGTCAAACCGATCCCCCTTTTTTTCCATTTTCGCCAGGGGCCCCCGGCCCCAAAGGGCTTTGTTCATGAGGTT
>JARQOD010000001.1:725185506-725460121 GCA_033576555.1 Oophaga sylvatica
CACAAGGTACAGCGTATAAAGGTAGGTGTAATGAAAATTCTCTGTAATTTTTCCAGAGTACACACACACTCTCTCAGTGTGGATTTTGACCCGTAAAAAAAAAAGGGCAGAAAAAAGGTACTGTATCAAAAGTACCGGTGTATTAGTTTAGGGAAAAAATTTAAAAATTCCAATATATTTCCGGAGTCCCACCGACGTCTTCAGTATGGATTTGCCCGTAATAAAAAAGGCAAAAAAAAAGGTATTGTATAAAAAGTCCCCATGATTATATTTGGGGGGGAAAAATTTAAAATCTCATATTATTTCGGAGTCACCCAGACGCTCCAGGTCTTTGGGGATCAGCCAGAATAAAAAAGCAAAAAAAAAGGATACTTTATAAAAGGTAAAGCTGTATAATGTGGGGGAAATTTAAATCCCCGTATATATTTCCGGAGTACCACAGACGCCACAGACCAAAATCTAAAAAGCAGAAAAAGGGTACTGTTCAGAAGGAAAAGCTGTTTACAGTATAGGGGGAAATTTTTAATTCCTTAAATTTCCGGAGTCACACAAAAGTCGAGTATTTTTCGGATCCCAGCCGGATGGGTAGGTGTGGGAGCATCAGTTATCGGTTGGGAAAAAAATGAACGCTCGGTAATGTGCAGAAAAAAAAAATAAAATATTAGTCTGTGTAAAAAGCAGTCTGCACGGTGTACACACGAAATACAGCAGCAGGCAGCCTAATAACCAGCTACTGCACACAAGAAAATCCCCCCCTGTATGGAGGCAGCCTAATTTCCAGCGCTGCTACACACAAAAAATCCTCCCCTGACACTGCACACAATGTAAAAGCCAATTGCTATCGACAAGCACAGAAACTTTTCTTTCCGCCCCAACTCTCTTTTTGATAAACGCTCCAAAATCTCCCTACTGTTAAGATCTGCAGAAGTAAAAAGGCGGTCGGCGGTAGGGTTTTATAAAAAATAGACGCCCCCCAAAGAAACAATTGTTATGATTTTGGGAGCGGGGGGAGAGGGAAAAAAAACAATACCCAGAGAGGTTGGAATTAAGGATTGCAGTACCCCGATAACCGCCCAACTAAAGGCAAAACCGTGGAGGGACCCAGTTGGTCCTAGCGCCCCTTCACACTAGAAGAAAAATACACCTAAAAATAGAAAGAGGAAAACTTTTGCCCCCCAGGGAGTCCCCCAAAAAACATAGGAAGCCCCCAAACATCTAAAGGGGTTAGACAAGAGGAAATACAGAACAAGAGAAAATATTTTGAGCAAAAAGTTGGGGCCCCAAACTTCTAGAAAGAAAAGGATAGGAAGGCACTTACTGCAAACCAAAAAAAAACCTAAAAAATACCAATCATAATTTTGCAAAAACACTGAGATCCAGCCCCTTACCCCCTAAATTTGTTTTTGGTGTAACAAAACTAAGCAGCACCCCACTGAAAAAATGGAAAAGGCAAATAAAAAATAAAGGGTAATAAACTGAGAGGGCACAACCCCCCGGGGGGGCCGGCTGACCCACAAAGTGCAGGACAAATGCAAAAAGCAAGCCAAAAATAAAAGCAAAAAATTTATTGTTGCAGAAATGAGGCAAGACACAGCAGCTTCCAAGTGAACCAGGAACCAATTTGAAAAAAAAAAAATTTGATCCCCGGCAACCTATGGGAGGGAACTCCCTTTTTTAAGCCGTCTGTAAACCTGTTTTCCCCAATTTCACATCTTCATTGAATAGTTCATAGGTTTTTTTAACCCCCAAGGGGCTTTTCCAGGGAAATTTATTTCTAAAAACCTTTCCAACAGTACCCCCCCCTTGAGGGGGGTCCCCGAACCCCCTTTTGGGCAACCAGGTCGGTCAGGGTGACTCTGTGATACGAGGAAAATTCCTAGATGGATGTCCGAAAAAACAAGTTTTTTCTCCACCATAACCCCTCCATTAACCCCAAATACTGGAGTTTGGTTAGAAAAAAAAGTAATCCAAATTTTCTCAACCCCATACCCGATTTCCCTCAACCAAAACAGGGTCAGGAGAGCAGCCATAAAACCCCCGGGTCAACAACCCCCTTCAAAGGGCTTGTGGAACAGTTATGGGTCAAAAAGCCCTGGAAAAGTAAACGAAAGGAAACGGATTAAGAATCTCCTGATTTTTTTGGGCCAATAACCTAGGAAAATTTAGGAGTGAAATTTTATAGGGATATTTCTTGAGGACAAACCAGCCCAAAGCCCCCATTTTAAAACGAGGAACCATCAGTTTCCCGGTTGGAAACCGGGGCCCTTCCTGAGGAGGGCAACCTCTCCATACCGGGGTCCCAAATTGTGCATAGCCCAAAAAAAGTCAACACTGGAAGACAAAAGCATCCTTTGTCCTAAAAAATCGGGGGGTGAAACCCAAAATTGCAGAAAAATGGAGACATCAAAGTGGCGGTAGCCCAAATTATTAAGAGCAAATCGCCAAAGGCAAAAAAGGACCCAGTATCGATCACAGACAAACATCTCAGAAAGTCTAAAATTGTTGACATTCCGTACCGCAGTATGGGGATCGGCCGTTTCGCGTTATCGGAATTCCGTATTTAAAATTCCGATATTTTTTCCCTTTTTATACCGGAATCGGAAGTTCCCTAATTCTTTGGAGGCAATGTGTTTTAGCGCCAAAAGAGGAATCCTACGAATTTGGGGGGCACCCCCTGTAAGATGCGGGGCATTTAATAATGGCATGGCTTGTTGTGCTGAAATGATGTCGGAAAAGCATATAAAAGGGGCCCCCGCCATTTTGCGTCACGTGCGTGAACCAGTTAGGGGGCAGAACGCGCGTGCTGATTGAGGGGGCAGTTAGATTTTTTGCGATTTTTTTACTACTGTGCTTGAGGCAGGGGTTTTTTAAAACGCTGTGTAAAAACTTCATTTTGCCAGTGTTGTTTTAAAAAGCTCGTGCAAGGGGGTGTGTGACAGTGCAGGTGACGCTGCGTTTGCTTGATCCACCGCTGTTTGAGGCATCTGAGTGCACTTTTTTTTTTTTTTTTTTTTTTTTTATTTGGGAATTGGGGAGCTCCCTTATTTAAAAAAATCAAATTATTAGTGTGAGTGTTCCCCTCCGTATAAAAAAACATTGGGTTTAAAACTAAGAAGTACAGAAAGGGGTTTTCACGATTTTGGGACGTTGTGTTCAGTGTTTTTCCTTCAGTCTGTGTTTTTTTTTTTTAGTGCTCAATCCAGTTAATGTTCAAAACCCTGCGCTTGTATTGGACGTGTCTCAGTGGTATCCTTTTATTTATTCCCAAATTTGGTTCTCTCATTCCCCTTTAAAATAAAATTTAAATTTTATGGACGCGTTCCAACCGTATCAATACAATTTGGGTTTCAAAAACCTATAGAAGTACAGAAAGGGCTTTTTTACAATTGTGGACAGTTGTGTTTCATGTTCATTCAGTCTGTTTTTTTACTTTTTTTAGTGCAGTTTCAGCCAGTTACATTTTCAAGCATTGTTGTACTCTGCTGAGGTTCCCAGTGGTACCCCTTTTTTTTCTCCAATTTGGGTTCTGACTTTCCATTTAAAAAAAAATCAAATTTTTTGTGTGAGCGCTTCCACCCATAAAAATTTGGGTTTTGCAAACACTATAAAGTACAAAAGGAGCTTTTCACAGTTGTGGACATTGTGTTTCAGTTTCCTTCGTCTGTGTTTTTTTCTTTTTTTAGGCAGATCACCCCCGTAATGTTCAAGACGGGTTTTTGATTTGCTGGGTTCTCAGGGCTCACCCTTTTTTCATTTATCCCCTTTTTGGTTTGCTACATTCCCATTTAAAATATTAATCTATTAGTGGAGCGTTCCCACCCGTATAAAAACTTGGTTTTGCAAACACTATAGAAGTACAGAAAGGAGTTTTCCCGATTGGGACAGTTGTTTTTCGTTTTCATTTTTTCAGTCTGTGTTTTTTTTTTTTTTAGTGCAGTCACGCTCCATTACATGTTAAGCACTGGTTGACTCGTGAGGTGTCCAGTGGTTTCCCCTTTTTCATTTTTTCCCCAATTGGTTCGTACATTCCTTTTAAAAAATAAATCTAATCTATTAGTGTGACGCGTTCCCAAACCCGTAACAAACATTGGTTGCAAAAATATGAATTACAAAACGGGCCTTTCACAGCTATGAACAGGGGGTTTTTTTTTTTAATAAAATATGTTTTTTTTTAAATGAAAAATAAAAGAAAAGTTGAAGAGGAATATCCACATCCTTTGTTTGACAAATTTACGGGTTTGTAAATTTTCCCCTTAATAACAATTATTTTATATTTATTGTTTGCTTTTTTTTAAAAGCCAAGAACCAAAAGGGAAAAACCTTCGCACTGCAGCTTTTGTCAAAGTTCAACCACATTAGCATTTCCCCAACTTTGGCAGCTTTTAAAGGTGATGTATTTGGATGTCAAAGTTTGGGTGAGAGGTTTTACATCAGACCCTATAGAAAAGTATGCTTTTGTGTTAGTTTTTGTGTTAGACTTTGGTACTCCCATAATATGTCACAATTATTTAGTTACGATTTGTACCAAACAATCATTAAAGGGTTTTTTAAATTTGACGTTTCATTTTTTTCCCGCTTAGAAATAAGGGTGTACGATTTCTGTGTGCACTGCCACTTTAACATGCATTTTTTTTAAACGTGTAGTAGGGAAGGGAAAATTTTTTCCCGGGCACACGAGGGGAACGCAGGCGTTATGAACCCCCCTATCACTTTTGTTTTTTGTATTGGTTTTGGGACCGAACTTTGGCAGAATGGCAGGTTGTAGCCCCGGGGGTATGCTCAGGGGGTTTTAAAAAATGAAAAAAGGAGAATGGAAAACGTTTTTAAAACCCGTTAGTTTAATCTGAAAGGAAGGAAATTAGGCGGATCCAAGCCTAGTTCTTTTCAGAAAAATAAGCCCTTTAAAATTATCTAGGATAGTCGATGCAACGGTCTGTTGTAACCCCCTGCAGCAGTAAAGACCGCTCCCCATAATAACGCCAGCGCAAGCCCGACCCCAATGCTATGGAAGTTGGCCCTGTACCCCTTAGAGACAAAATTTAATGGGGAAGAGCCATGGGGGGTACATGAAGGGCAAGAATGAGCTGTCACCCTCTTACGGAAATGTTGCCTCCCGCTGACTGGACCGTCTCGGTGGTGTGAAATTTGGGGGCGCGCCACAAAACTTCGACCATTTTTAACTATGTTCTTGCCCTGTCAGAGGCGTCTTTGCCCCCCTTTTTTGCAAGCTGTCTCCCTGCCTCGAGCAAGAGGCTTTGTAAATCAGTACGCAGCATGCTCCGGCTGGAAAGGAACATTAGGTTTGCCCATTTGTGTCTTGGTATTTCCCGATTTTTTACGCCCCCGGTTCAACGGTGTGATGAGGTTTTGTAATTTGTCCGGTAGCGAGGGTCTAGGAGGGTGTCCCCCCAATAATCAGAGTGGGGGAATGGTTCGATGGGGGGGTTTTTTCTCCCACTGCAGCAGAAATAACCATGTGCTGCAGACCCCCAAAGGCCAAAAAAGTTTCCCCGCAAGGGGTCATCTCCCCCCTGTTGCATACCCCCCCCCCTTGGTCTACAACTGACTAAGCATTTTTACCCCCCTCTGGAGCGTTCTTCCCCCTCCAAATTTCTCCCCCTCTCCTCCTACAAAGTCCTTCAAATAATAAAATTTACAAAAAATTTAAAAAATCAAAATTAAAAAAATTTGTATCTAATTCTGAACCAGTTTATGGGAAAAAAAATGATTACAAAAGGAAAAGAAAAAAAATGTACATTATGTGTTTTTAAAAAACATTAAAAGTTTTTAAAGGTTTGAAAATATAGACAGGATCTGGGGTTCAAAGTTTGATACAGCATGGTACTTTGAAAAAACCTCCGCCCCTTTTGAGGAACCACGTTGGTGACTGTCCGAAGGTGATGGAATTTGGATCCCCATCTCCACCCTTTCCAAAAACCCCTGCCTTGTGCTTTCAGGTTTTTGAACGGCGATAAGGGGGACAGTAGGGTGACTAGGCATCATCTGCATCGCCATGCGTTGATATCAAACGCACCAAACGTGGGGATATCTTAAGGTTTTTCGCCACTCATTACCTGGCAGTGGTGCCCTTATTATAGGACCAAATTTCTAATTACGGGTTCTCCAAATACTCCCCACAGCGCGGGCACCCCCCCTACTTCCCCTCCCTTATTTTTTTATGGCCAAGATGGATTGCAAACGCCCTTCGACTAACCTCTGAAAAAACTACCCCCCACCCCCAAACCCAAATTCACCCGCGCTGCCCCAATCCTTGGAAATGTTTTCCCCCAAAAAATTAGGATATCGCAATTGGATGGTTTAGGCGTCCCTAAAAACATTTTTTCAAGTGGTATCACATTTATAATCAAAGCATTTATTGTTTTTGGTGTTTAGCCCTTTTACTATCTTGCATCCCTCATTCCTTAAAGGCTGGGGCCACATTGTAAAAAAACCTTTGTATATAAAACCGTCTTTTTATTCCCCCACCCCTTGAGATTGTAAGCTTTTACCCGGGGGCGGTGATTTTGCTTTTTTATTGTATTGTTAAGTTGTTATTTTGACTGTGTTTTTAAAATGTTAAATTTAAAAGATGGGAATATTTAGGCGCTATATAAATAAATAAAATTATTATTTTTTTATAGAGGGCCCCTAGTATTTGGAAAGTGTGGGGGAAAGCCGGGAAATTTCGATTTTTACTGCGCCCGATGAGGATACCCATTTTGTTTCTGGCTCCCCAAAAACCCCTCCAAAATAGTAAAGGAATTCCCCCTGGGGGGTACGTCACATATAATTCGATGTTTTTGAAAGTGAAATCTGCGTTGCAGAGCTGCAATCAGCGATTTGGGCCCGCTGGAATTTGCAATTGAGCGCACTCTAGGGGGGCCCTTGTGCAGATGATCAAGACCCCCGGGGTTGTCCCTAAAAACTTGCACGCCAAGTTGGCCCCTATAAGACTTGGTTGTGATGAGGTTAAGGCCGAGTGACACCAGTTTTTTTCGGGATTGTCCCCACATCCAAGCCTGCTGTGTTCTTTCCAAAAACCACACGTCGCCCCCTTTTGGGGCATTACAAGCCCCTGGCTGTGTGGCTAAGTTCCCCCGGGGAAAATAATTTTGGGAGGCTGTTGACATTTGGAACGGCTGTGTATATCGGTGAAAACGGGTAAACTTCAGGGTCCATGTGGGGTGCCCGTGAGGGCTCCTCAGCGAGATTTTGGGGAACAAAAAATAGGAGGGGGAATAAAGGGGTTTTACGACTTGTTTCCTGCAACTTGGGAGTTGGGAGAAAGTACAGCTCACTGCAAGATCAGTACCCGGTGCAAAATTGACCAATGGGCAGTGGGGAAAAAGGTATTGCCCCCGGGCCAGGGTGTTAAAAAACCCTTTGTTTAGGTTTGTTTTTGTTTGTGGTCCATGACCTTTTTTCCCCCATTTAGTCGGTCCCCCCCTTCTGGCTTTTTCTTGATTTATTGTATTATTATGTTAAGTAGCCCGGGTGTTAGGTGCCCCTTATCGCAGTTTGCTTGATGTTAGGATCACAAAGTATTTATTTTTCTTTTAATTATCCATGCAATTTATGTTTGGAGGTGTCCCCCCTTTTCTCCCCTCCTAGATCTTGTAGGGATTCCCCTCGCAACTATGGTCTTGTTCAAACCCAGATGAGGGCTTTGCGGGGGGTCGCGGAAAGGTTCCCCGTTAAAAAGGGGGTTCAGTAGTTGTATTGTAGGGACAGAATTCCCTTCTTTTCCTTACTGGTTGTAGAGATCATAAAAATGGGGGATGGTCCCCCGATCGGGGGTCAGGGGGGACCCTTCTCTGAGGGGTTTTGTAGCGATGTTTAATTTTTTCCCCCAAAGCTTTTTCAGACAGGGCGGGTTGCCCGTGAAATGAAAACGGCTTGGACATTGTATTGTGGGGATTGACAAAGTATTTTTTTACGGAAATGTCTGTCTCCCCAGCCTGAAAAGCATTTCAAAAGGGCGGAGTTTTGCAATGCCCGCATTAGAGCCTGTGCTCGTGCTGGTTTTTCGGGTTGGCCCTTTTTATCCCAGCCCGTGCACCGCTGGGGTTTTTTTGGGGGGGGGAGTGGAGGATGACAGGGAATTGCTCTGTGGTGGAATAACAGTTTGTCTCGGACAACTTTCCGGGTTCTTTCCATGGGATTGTGAGGGTAACCACTGTGTGTGAGCCGGTGAAAAGGCTTCAACACAACCGAAGATGTGGGGTGTGTGTAGGTTGGCCTAATTCCAGTGTGTCTTTGTAAATCAATGTGTTTTGTCCGCAAATGTTTCCACATATTTGTGGTATTGGGGGGACTGAATTTTAGTATTTTTAATTTTGATTACAGCTTGATTTCACATACAAATAAATGTGCAATGTTGGAAAAAAGGGCCCGCAGTGCGTCCGGGAGCGCAGTTTTGACTTTGGAAGACAACTGCTCCCCAAAGGGGGCCAAACTGGAGGTAAGGCAACCAGTCTTGCACCTAACTTCCCTCCGTTTGTACCGTTGGGGAAAGCTTTCTATTTCCTTTACACTAAACCTTTTTTAGCCTCTCCCCGTTTCAACCCAAAATATGGGTTTTCACCCCAAAAACTCTCCACAGTGCAGCACCCCCCCTACAAAACTCCTCCCTCTTTTATTATGGCCTAACCGATGCTGCGCTCTGCCAAAGACTTTAAATAACCTTGCACTAATAGTACCTCCCATCCCACCCCAAAACTTTTCCCGCTCTCGCCAAACCTCTGGGAAAGCTGTACCCAAAAAATTGGACTATCCACAATTTGCATGGGTTTTAGGCGCTCCCTCAAAACACATTTGTTAGAGCGGCCCATAATTCCCCTAATCAAAGTCATTCTATGTATTTTGTGTAAGTGTGTGTGCTCTCCCTTACTTTTCCACCCTCAGTCCCCTTTAAAATGGCTGGAACATCATTGTAAATGAATTGTAAAAAACACCTAAAATTTACTCCCCCCTCTCATTGTAATTGTAAGCTGTCAGAGCAGGGGGCTTTTTTAGCTTAAATTAATTGTATTGTTTTAAGTTTTTATTATGTTGTGTTTTGAAATGCTAAAGAAAGCGCTGCGGAATATGATGGCGCATTAAAAAAAAATTTATTTTATTTCCCTGAGCTGCCCCCCCCCTTCCTGTTCTTCATGCCATGTTGGGTTTGGACCCATATCTCCATACCCTCTTCAAACCTCTGTTTGGGGGGTTGGCCCGACCATGCTCAACAGAAACTGGCCTGGGTCTATCATCTCATCAGTGGTTCTGCGGTGGCTGCCATCGACTGTTCCCCGCCTTTCGATTCAGGAGACACAGCTGTTGGCATCACTGCTACTCCCCCTTTTCACATTACAGAAGTGTTGGCGGGCCCGTTTGCAAGCCAAATTCGAAAAGAAACAGCCTGCTGGTCCTGTACAGAACTCTCTGACTGCCTGGGGAAAATTTCCCCGGCGGTGAAGGACGATGGTTGCCCAACGGGGGGGTCCCGGAGGAGGGGAACAAATTGAAGTCATTTCATTTGGTGAGACCAAAAAAAAAGGCTTTAATTTTTTTTCCCCAGCAGGGGGGATCGACTCCTACAAAAGTGCGCATAAAGGACCAGGGGGGAAAACTGGTGGATGCTGGGTCAGGGGGGCCCCGCGCCACGAATCCCCGTCCTTTCCCCGAAAAAAAACTCCCGCCCCACGTGCTTACCCTCCCTTCTTCTCTTGGTAGATTGAAAAAGAAAGTTGAAAAGTTAAAAGGCCTAAGTGTGGTTTTTTCCGCAGAGACTGCGGGAAAACATGCACACAACTGTTCTAGGGTAAAAAGGCCCCCTTTTTTGTACTTTATAGTTTTTTGCAACCAATGTTTTGTATACGGATGGAAGCGCGTCACACTAATGATTTTATTTATTTGTAATAAATGGGCAGCAAAAATTTTAGAAAAAATTTCAAGGATGTGCCCAAGTGACACCCCCGACACAACCCACGTGGTTGAAGAACTAATGGAGCGGGTCGCCCCCAAAAGGAAAACCTCAGTACATGAACCGACAAATTTCATCCCCAAGGTTCGCGGGAAGGCAGCTGTGGTAAAAACAAAGGCGCAAGCATCATACGTCCTGTTTATAAAGCTATTAAAAAAAATTTAAAGTAGTATTGAGCACATTTATTGGGTACGTATTCATCCATTCACCAAATTTTGGTATGCAGTGCATCTTATATCCTTTTCTACCCTTTTCATGTTGCAAGCGAAGTCAGGGAAAATAGCAATTTTACTATGCA
Organism: Oophaga sylvatica; assembly: GCA_033576555.1. Classification (NCBI taxonomy): domain Eukaryota; kingdom Metazoa; phylum Chordata; class Amphibia; order Anura; family Dendrobatidae; genus Oophaga; species Oophaga sylvatica. The sequence goes on from JARQOD010000001.1 coordinate 725,195,772, forward strand.
CTATGCCTTTTTTTAAAAGGTTTTGTTTTTTTTTAAAAATGATTTTTGACTATATGAGTTTTTCTTTTATGGAAATTGTTATTTTTATAAAGTTTATGACATTACGCAAAAGTAAATTTTATTTTAAAGTACAGAAAATTGTAAAAGTGGATGTTTTGAAATCGCATTTTATTGTCTATAAAAAAAAAATGGTTTTACAAAGTTACTTATCCCTCTTAATGGGGGTTTAGAATGACTTGTAGCTTTTAGTACAACCCTAAGGATTCCTTAACTAATTTATTTGTGGTTTGCATTTCTGTTAAAAAAAGTTAATGTTGTGTTTATGTTTGTCAAATTTTTATTTTTTAATTTAGTTTAAAAGAAATCATTTTTTGGTTAAAGGTTATCTTTTTCTTGTTTGAAATATAGACATTTAAAATTGAAGGTAACAAGGAAATTACTGATCTGTATTTAAAAAATCCTCCTTTTACCCTGGGCTCCAACACACCCCATTTTGCTGGAATGCTGTTGCACGTAAACACTTGTCCTGTGTTTGGGTTTCGTAAGTCATGGTCCTGGTGTCCCTTTGGGGCTTTTTTCCTTCTGCTGGCCCCCTCCGGGTTGCAAGTCAGTGGTTTTTCTTGCTTTGGCCTTGTACCTTTGCACCCTTTTGGGTTCCATCCCGTCAAGGGTTTCTCCGCAGGGGCCTTTGGCCTAGGTGCCCCCATCTCGGTATCCGGTTCCAAAACTTTGGGGCCCTTGTAGTGTTTTGGAGCACGGGACCTCCCAAACGGCCATAAAGGGGGGGGGGTCCGGGGTTTCCAGTACCCTCAATGGGTTTTCGCATCCTTTGGTCTGGTGCCCCACCGGTATCCGAGTTCCGAAAAGTCTGCTGGTCCTTGGTAGTGCTTTGGAGCCAGGTACCTCCTGCTTTTTTAACCCTTTTTCCCCGTAACATCAGCTGGTACAAGATTGTGCACAAAAACAAGTAGGAACAAGAGACACAAAACAAAAAGCAAAGATCTAAAAGAGAAGAAATGAATAAAGACCAAAATGAAGAGAAAATAAATGCTCTAAATTTAGCAGAAGAAGACTAAAACATGTTGGGGGGAGTCCCTTCCTCCCGGGTGCCCCGGAAAAATGCCCGTGCTGCAGGGTAAAGAAAAAGGACAAATACTGTTGTAATTTAAAAAATTTTTTTGACAGCAAGACGGAAAGGTTTTAAAAAATTTATACTTTGACAGATTACAAGTACAGGATTCTCTGTCACAAAAAAGAATAGAAAGAAATGAAAAGAAAAGAAAAAGAATATGTTTAAAAAGAAAAATTGAGAATGTTAAAAAAGTAATGCAAAAATTTTTAAAAAGAAAATAAAGAAGGGAAGAGAAGAAAAATTTTTAAAAAGATGATCTGGAAGATTTTGAAAGGGGGAAAAGTGTTGAAAAGTTAAAAAAAGGGGAAGATGAAGGCAGGAAAGGGGTAAAATTTCATATTTCCCAAAATTAAAAACGTTAAATTTTCAATTTCTTTGTCAAAGAAAATTTTAAAAAAAAAAAATATTTATGCTATTCCCTTTGATTGGGTTTTAAAAAACTATGCCTTTAATGTGTCCTCAACCCTTTCCCCCAAAAATTTCTACATACTCTTTCTTGTTTTCCTTAATTTTAAAAATTTAAACCCAAACAAGGCAAAAAAGGGTTTTTTTTTTAATTTTCGTTTTTTTGCCCCCATAGTTTTAAGGGGGTTTCCCGGTATGGTATGGGTTGCCGTTTTTTGTGATATGGGCGTTTTCCTTTCCCGATTCCGATTTTTTAGGATATCGGAATTTATCGCTAAATCTTTTCCCCAAATTTGGGTTTGTTTTCCCGTTTGTCCATTGGCCCTGGGGGAGGGAAAAGGAGGAGAAAGAAAATTGCCCCAAATTTTTGGGAACAAAAAAATTTCCCCCAAAAACCCAAAAACAAATGGTCCCCTTGTGGGACAAAAATGTTCTGGGGAATCCCTTTTGAAAACCAAACCCAGTGCTGAAGGAAAAAGACCCCAATTCGGAGGGGGAAAGGAAACCTTAGGAAATGGTACAGATTTTTTCTTTTTTGGGAAAAACCCTATCAAAAAATTTCCCCAGTTAAAACGGTATTCTATGGGGAAACAGGGGGGTTTGGGAAATAAACCCATAGAGATATGGGTCATGGTCTCTTGGGCACAGGGCAAGGGCATAACAAAACTAGGGGGGGGAGAGAAAGGGCTTGGAGGAGAGCAAGTTCCCCAGGATGCAAAAAATTCCTGCCCGGTCACAGAAAAAGTGGGGCCCCCAAAAAGGGGACGAAAACCCAAAGTCTTGGTAAAAAATTTCCCGGGTTGCCCGGCCCAAAACGGGAAAAATAAAACTCGGGGACATCACACTTTTTTCCCCCGGTCGGGGGACAAATTTTTTCCCCTTAGGGAGGCTGGGGGTTTATCCTTGACCCTTCCAGAGAGTTCAAATTGGGGAGAGGGCGGAAAGAAAAACCCCCTCTTTAAAAAAACAGCAGGTCAGATAACTCAGGAGAGTGCAAGGAAACCCCTCGAGGGGGGGCTGTTTTAAACTTTTATTCCCAGGAAAAAAGGGAAAAACAAAAAATTAAAAAGGTGAAAAACAAGGCCCCCCCGGGCCCGGTCTAGGATTAAGTCGGGGCTGTTTCCCGAAAAACCCAGATTCTTATGGCCCGTGGGGAACCCCCATGATTTGGCCCCCTAAACCCAATTTGTCTCCCTCTTCAAAACCCCATTCATGGCCAATAAACTCCCGATTACCCATAAAATTTGTTAGTTGGGGGGAAAATTTTTTAAGGGAAAAAAGGCAAAAGGGTTTATTTTAGAGGTTCTGGATTCTTTGGGGAAAAACGGCCCGGGCCCCAATTTCAGGGGGCCATAAAACCCCCATGAAAGGGGAGAAAAACAAAGGCTGATAGAACGGAGAGAAGTAAATTCTCTGTTAAGTTCCCTAAAAACGCAGAGATCCCTCAGGAGGCCAATTCCCCATATCAAAACCCTTTCTTGGTAAATTTCTTTAAAGGGTTTTTTAACAATAACAAAAAAATTTCCAATAAATTTACAAAACCCCAAGGAATTTTGGGAAGACCTTTTAAGGTATTTGGTGGCCCCAATTAAACGAGGGCCCTGAATTTTGGGAACCGGGTCCTTTTCAATAACAGGGGGGGAAAAAATGAACCCCAAAAAATTGAGATCCGGGTACCCCAAAAAAGACATTTGACCCCTTCCCCTAAAGAGTTTCTCCTAAAAATTTGGAAAACCAGTCGAATTTTCACATGAGAGTATTTTTTTGGGGGAAAAATCAAGATATCACCCAAAATTAAAAAAATTTCAGATTTTTACCCAAAAAAAACCCCGGGAAAATGTATTCTTTAAGGCCCTGGAAGGGGGGGAAGGGCTTTAAAGTGAGCCCAAAGGGAAATTCATTGGGTTCTCAAAATGCCCTTGGGGGGTTTTAAAAATCCCGTCCCCCCTTCACCCCGTGTTAAATTTTTGGGGGGGGGGGAAAAGGTTATACCCCCCCTGAGGAAAAGGGTTGGGGAAAACCAAGTGAACTTTTCCCGGGGAAAAACAGGTCAGAAATCAAGGGTAAGGATATTGATATTTCAGGGATTTTTGTTCAAGGGCCCAAAATTTTAATACACGGCCTTAATAAACCCTTTCCTTTTTTGGGCCCACAAAAAAAAAACCGGCCCCCAAAGGGTTTTAAAAGAGGAGGGTTTTTTTGATATGATTCTCAATAAATTCCTTGATATGAGCATAGCGTTTGTTCAGGTACAGAAAAATTAAAAAGGGGCGACCTTTAGGGAATTTTTTTTCCCAGGCACTAATTAAATAGCGCGGGTATAGTTTAGGGGGGGGAAGGGATCCCCAGATTTTTTTTTCCCTTAAAAAATCAGAAAAAAATCAGCCAAAAATGTGGGAAAATTTCCTGAGCCTGGGGGAGAGGAAAAAAAATAGGGGGGGGGTTGGGGATTAAAACTTGGCCCCCCAATTTTGGGTGAATGGGTTTGAGATGATTTTCTGAGCAGGGGGGCTTTTTGGTGGTTACAAGGGGTTTGCGGGGTTCTTTTCTGTGTGCCATGGTACAAAATCCCGGAGGATGAGTGGGAGGGAAAACAGTTAAGGGTCTTAAAACATCTTGTAACTTCTGACCCCAGGGGGGGGGAAGGGAGTGATTTTAGTCGTCATTTTCCCTGCCCTTGGACAGATTTAAAAGTTTTCCGTTTGAGCCTGTCAGCAGTTCAAAAAAAGGGGAGGGGGTAGGGGGGTTTAATTTCCCCTTTCCCTGGTCAGAGCTGGGGGCCCAGGGAAGAAAGACTAAAACTATCTATTAAGAGTCGAGCAAATCGAAGGGAAAAGGGGAAAGGGAAAAGATTATTGGAAAGTGCTTTTGGCTTGGAAAGTCCTGCCCCATTGCTCCCGGTCCTGGGGAAAGGACCCTTTTTGGTTTCAAGCATAGTGGTAAAAAAACCCAGAGATTTAGGCCCTAGGTCGGGGCCCAAACAGCCCATATAGTCGGTAGAAAATGGAGTCAGGGGGTTTTTGGGATTTGAGTAAGCGAAGAAAAAAGCGGGAAAATAGTTTTCAAGGGGAAAAAATTAAACCACAAATCTGGGGGCCCAAAAAAGTTTGGAATGTAAAATTTTAAGGGGGGAAAATTGCTGAAAGGGGTTATTTCATCGTTTTTTGGGGACGTAAAGGGGCCCTAACTTGCTTAGTGTTGCTCAAAGGCCCCCCCACAACCCCCACCCTTGGGCCCCTGTTTCCATCTTGAATTTAAAGGATTGGGAAAAAAGCTGACCGGGTGGGGGATGAGTTATTGATTTGTTCCCTGCCAACCCCTTTCCAAAACAAACCGATGAGGGAAAAAGTCCCCTGTGGGGGGGCCCTGAATCTAGGTTCCCCACCCCCCTCAGAGTTCTACGAGGGGTTGGTCCCAAATTTAAACCAAAATTTAAAACCGGTGGGTACCAAACTGTTTTTTAAATCTTTCCCCTGTAAATATACCCCCAAAATTACGCCGGACCCCCAGGGCCAAAAGACGAGACAGCTCCCTGTGACAAACCCCATAGACTTTTTCGGGGCTGGCTTGAGTCCCCCATTCCCCTGGAAAACCCACAATTGTGGTGGGGGGTCGACACAAAAATTTGGCGTCCGAACAGGATAGAAACTTGCAGCATTGCGACCCTTGGGGCCCTGTGGATTTTTTTTTGGGTTTGGATAAAGGGGGAGGTTGGGTTTTTTTGGCGCCCAATACCCCCTTTTTTGGCCCCTTTTGGGGCCCTAAAGGCGGGGAAAAGAAGGAAGGTGGGGGAAACCTAAAAAGGGGCCCCGAAAAGTTTTTGGGAAAACCCCCCCGGTTTGGGATCATCGGAAGGTCCGGCAACAGGAAGTGAACCCCTTGAAACAGAGGCCTGGGGCCGAAGGCCCTTTTCCCCATGCGGGGCCTGTAAAATTTAGCAGGGTTGAACGGTTTGGGCCCCTTTTTTAACCCAAGGGGGGCGCTAGATGCCCAAAAAAACCCCCGGTGACAGTGGGGCCCCGGGCCGGGGGCCCCAAATCCCGCCCCTTTTGGGTTTTGTGGGCAGGGGGGGGGTGCGGGTTTCCAGAACCCGGGCCGGGGTAGTCCCGATAATGCCATAACGCTCCATTTTTTCCCGGGGGGAAAATGGTTCAAATTACGCGGTGGGAAGGCAATTTGCAGGCTTCAAGGGGAAAGGGTTATGGATTAGAAATGTACTCCATCCCTGAGAGACAAAAGGTGCTGTGCAAATTAGGGGGTAATGGCTTTCCCGGGAGGGAAGTGGCCGATTGGGGGATACCGTTGATCAGGGGGGGCGGTCCTGCGATCTTTTTTTGTTAATCCCCATTTTGGGAAAGCCCCGCACGGGAAAGGTTCGGGTTGGCCCTTCTACCCAATTTTTCAAAACACCCGGTTTGACAGAAACCCGGGATAGGCTTGCCGACACGGGACCCCAGTGGGGCCCTCAAGCAAATTAACTTTTAAAAATGCAAACCGACGAGAAAATAGAATGCAAAGAAAGAAAAATTTATACAGGGATTGAACCCCAAGGGGGAAGCAGAAAACTGTAAATTGGGGGGCCCTTAGATCTTCGGATGTTCCCTTTTGTGCCCAAAAGGGACAGGGCAAAAAAAGGGGCCCTGCGGCCCGGGGAAAAACCTGGAGGTGGAAAACCCAAAATAATCAGGGTGAAGCCCTTTGGGAAAGGCATTTAAACCCCGGCCCCCGGTGGGGCCAAAACCCAAAAGGCGAAAACACCCCCTAGTGAATTGGATGTTTTGCGCCCCAAGGTGCGAAGCTGATTAAAAATCTGGTGGGGAATGAGTCCCCTGCAGCTGCGGAAAAAGGGGAAAGGGGGGAAAGATTTGGTTAGTGTTCCCCGGGAAGACTTTCCCGTGGATGCCCCGAGAAAAAGGGAAGAAGGGGCCCCCCCGGGAGGGGACAAGCCCCCCCCAGGGGGACCTTGATAAAACCCCCCTCCTCGTCGAGGGTAATCTTTTTATCGCGGGAAACCCGGAAAAGGGTCTCTTTTCAAACCAGTGTCCTTTAAACGGGGTAATGGGCCCGGGGGCCCAAACCCCGGGAGAATCCCCGTCGGGCCCCCCTGACGGGAAAACCCCAGGAATGTGGGCGGGGCCCCCTAGGGTCTATTATTTAGATGGTATTGCGGGGGTTTCCAGCATTTTTAAGACACTGGCCCCCAGGTGCCCCTTTAATCCGATGCTTATATACCAATTTATGGTCAATGGAAGTTTAAAACCCTCCGAGCCTTTGATTTTTGTGTATGTTCAAGGGTTTCCTGGAATTCTGGGAAACCCAAATGGGGTTAGTTGTAAAGGTGGGCAGGAGGGTTGAAAGGACCAAGGGCTTTGGTTTTAAAGATGAAAATGAGGGGAAAGGGTTTTTAATTTAAAATTTTTGGGCCCCCTTAACATTTTTGGAAATTTGGGTTTGGGGAAGGTTGTGTTCTTGCTCCAACAGTCGTGAGTTGCCCAAACCAAAGGGCAGGAGGAGTAATCCAAAAGAGAGACCCGGGCCCCTGGTGTTTTTGCACCAAGCAAAGTTAGCCCGGCGAAATTGGTAATTTTTGGGGGCCGGTTCGGTCCTATTGGGGGGGATACCCAATGAGTGAAAGGTTTTTTTTGGGGGGTTGCGGGGGCAGCCATGGGTTTTTGAGGGGGAAAAATTTAACCAAACCCCGGTAGTACCCCCCCCCATTCAGAACATTGCCCACACTTTGGGTTGCTAGAGGGGGTTGTAGAAGGGGGGTAAAAGGAAAAAAAAACCGGGGTTGGGTTTAAATTTGGGGAGTTGATGAGGAAAATTTTCCCACTTTTGGGAACCATTGCAAACTTCATGCTGTTGTTAATAATTTATTTCCTGGTAGCCCCTTTAGATCCGGGCAAATGGCGGGGGAAACAAGGGGACCCAGAAATCAGGTGGTGGAAGGGTTTGTCAGAAATCTTTTTGGGGGACGGACCCCACCCCCGTACCTTTAAGAAGGGCAAGGGGGGTTTCGGGTGGTGCGAGTACCCCCAAATTTTTTTTAGCAAAACCACTTTTTTGGGGGGGACGTTTTGGTTTATTGTTAAGGGGTTTTCAGGCATAAAAACAAAATTTTGTCTTTTATATTTTACAGCCCGGGGGCTTTTTCTTTTCCCCCAGGGGGGGAATGTGTACCCTTGGTACAAAATTTCCCAAGGGGGGGAGGGGTGGAGAGGAAAACAGTTAAGGGGTTTCTACATTTTTACACTTCTGACCCCCCCCAGCCCGGGGTGGAAGGGAGTGTTTTTAAATTTCAGTCAGTTTCCTGCCCCTTTGGGGACAGAGTAGACGTGCCCCAGTTTGAGCCTGTAGCGTTCAGAAAGTGGGGCGGGTACGGGTGGTTAATTCCCCTTAGCCTAGCCCGGGCCCTGTCCCCCCACTGGAAGAAGATTAACTATTTTTAAAGGTCGGGGAAAAATAAAGGGGAAAAAGGGGAAAAGGAAGATTTTTGGAAAGGCTTTTGGCTTAAAAATTTCCTGAAATTTTCTCCCGGTCCTGGGGGAAAAGGGGATATATTTAGCTACGCATAGGGGTTAAGAAAAACCGGATTTCCCGGCCCCTTTAGGTGCGGAAACCCCCCATTTAGTCTTTGTAATGGAGTCAGGTGGAAATAGGGCTTTGAGTCAGCGCAGAAAAAACCCGGGAAAACCTAGTTTTTCATCAATTGGAGACTTTTTCCCAAATTGATTTGGGCAGAAACAGCCCTGGAATAGCTAAAATTTTAAAGAGGGAACTAGCGAAAGGGGTTTTTAACCCATGGGTTATTGGACGGGAAAAGGGGACCCCCCAAATTTTTGCTTAGTGTTGCCTAAAACTCACCCTCCATAAACCCCTTCAGCCCCCCTGGGACCTCCCTTACCTTTTTGCAAGAAAAGGAAGGGAAGGCTGAGGTGTGAGATGGTTTGATTTGCAGGGCCTGACAACCCCCCTCCCTTTAATCCCAAATGAGGGAAAGGGCCCCCCCGGGTGGGGATAAACCCTTCTGCCCCTTCCCCTCAGGACTACGCAGCCCCTGGTCCCAAATTTTTAAGATTTTCGGGTGGGGTCAAAAAACTTTTATAAAATCTACCCCCTGTAATAAAACCCCCAACATACCCCGGGAACCCCCGGGGCCCACAGCCGAGCCTGTACCGGGGAAAATTTTTGATTTCCGGGCTGGGGGGTTGGTCCCAAATTTGGCTTTTTTCCCCCTTGGGGGGGGGGGGGTGGGCCAGGGCCGGAAAAGGGGGGTTGGGGGTGGGGGGGGGGGTTTTTCCGGGGACGGGTCTTATTATTGGGGGTCCCTTTTCCCCCAGGGGGGGATAATTTTGGGGGGGTTCGGTTAAACCCAAACGGCTTGGGGGGCCTAAAGGGGGGGGTCGGTTTCCCGCTCGGGGATAAGAAACTTTTGGGGGGCTTAAGGGGCACCTTGGGGGGCCTTTCCTGTGGGGGGGGCCTTTGGGCCCCCGGGGTTTTCCCCGGGGGGGGGTTTGGGTTGGGGGGACGGGGGATGGTCCCCGGGCTTTTTGGTTTTTTCAGGGGGGGCGGGGGGGGTTTTGATTTTTTCCGGAGAAAGGTTGTGGGTCGGTGTTAAGGTAGGGGTTTGGGTGGTTTGGGGGGTGACAGGGGGGGGGGATTGGGGGGGGCATTTAAATTTCTTTTCCCTACCTTTTTAGGGGGTTTTTTTGGGGGCCCCAGGGGGGGGAGCTAAATTTCTTTCTGGTCGTAAAATTTTGGTTTTTCCCCCATTTATTTTTTGGGGGGTTTTTTATTTTGGGGTTTTGGCCCCGGGGCCAGTTAGCTTTCCTATTTTTTTTTTGGGGTGGGGGTAGTTGTTACAGGCTGTGACGGGCCGTTAGGCCCGGGGGAACGCCCGGGGGGGGCCCGCCTTGGGGGGGGGGTTGTAGGGATGGAATTTTCCCCTTGATTAAACGGGCCGGGGGTTTGGGGGGGGCCTTTTTTATAACCCTCAGCCCTGTTAAAAATAACTTTTCAGGGCCCCAAAAAGGAAAATTTTTTTGGGGTTTTAAAGGGGTTTGGGGGTTTTTAAAGGTTGGGTTTTTTCTTTTTTTTTTTTTTTTTTTTTTTTTGGGGGGAGTGGGGGGATTTTTCCCCAAGGGGGGGAAAGGGGCCCAGGGGGGCCCGGGGTGGTTCAGCACCCGGGGTTGGGAAAATTTTTTGGGGTATTTTCGCGGGGTTGGGGGGTTTGTGGAAGGGGGGGGGTTCCCAGGGGGCCGGGGGGGGATTTGGGGTTTTTGGGGGTGAGTAATTTTTAAAATTTAAAATTTTTTTTTTGGGTTTTAAATCAAAGGGTTTTTTGGTTTGGAACGGGGGGCCCCCAGCGGGGGGGGAAATTATATTTTTCTCCCCGGCGGGGCCCGCCCCTCAGGTTTGGGTTTTTCCCCGGCCCCCTGGGGACCTTTTACTGTCAAAAGGTTTTTGTAGGTGGGCCGCCCCGGAAAAAGGAATGCGAAGTTTGGGGCCCCTTTTTCGGGAAAAGGGGCGGGTTTAGGGGAAAGGGGAAAGGATTTTTTTGGTTTTTGGGTTTTTCCCGTCCACTTGGTCTCTTTATTGTATGTTTTTAGCGTTTTTTAAAATTTTCGGGGGGTTTTGGGGAGGGGGAATTTTTGGGGGGAAATTTTTTTCCCCTTTTGATCCCCGGGGTTCTAAAACCCCGGGGAGTTTTGGTTTGAGGGTGTTGGGTTCGTTTTATTTTTTAAAAAAAATTTTGGGGGGGTTTCGGGGGGGTTTTTGGGGGCCCCTTGTTTTTTTGTCTGCCCTAAGGGGGGGGAGACTTTTGGACGCTCGTTGTCTTGAGGGGGGTTTGCTAAGTTTTTATTTCTGTCACTCTAAAAATTTTCTTTTGCACATTTTCTGCTCGGGTTTTCCCCTTATTTGGGCGTTATTAACCTGATTTTTTCTGATTTTGCAAAAAATTTTTTGGGTTTTTTCCCTTTTTCCCCCCACGAAGTCTTTTCCCCCCCAGGGGGGTCGTTCTACCCCTTTGGGGGAAAATTTAAACCCTTTTTAATTTTCCCCGGGTTTTTTTAAGGGGAATTTTATTGGAAAGGGGGGCTTTTCGACCACCCCCCTTTACCCTTAGGGGGGGTTTTTTTTTTTTGGGCCCCAAAAAAGAGGGGGTTTTTTAAGGCCCCGGGGTTTTTTTTATCGGATCTTGAACTTTTTTTTGGGGGAAATTCTTTTCCCCTTCCCCCCCTTTTTTCCCCGGAAAATTTTCCGGGGGGGAAAAAAAAGCTACTTGGTTTACCAAGTTGACCTCGGGGGGGGGGTTTTTAAAAAATTTTCGCAAAATTAAGGGGTCGGGGAGGGAAGGGAAAGGGGCGGAAATTAATTTTCCCCCAAGGGGTTTTTTTTTTAGAACCCCCAGTGAGGGCCCCTTTTGGGGCATTTTTGCCCCCTTCCCGTTTCCCCGCCCCTTTAAAAAGACATTTTCGGGGGTTTTTGGGGGAAATTTTTGTTTTTTTATTTGGATGATAATTTTTTTTTTCTAAGGGGTGGGACTCTCATGGGGAAAAATTTTTAAAAATGTTTCCCCGATTTTGAAAAAGGAAAAGTTGGGTTGGGGGAAAAAGGGTAAAAGGGTTTTTTGGGTACAGAGGGTTTTCCTTTTTTGGGGTTAAAATTTTTTCCCCGGGTTTTTGGGGGAAAAAGGCCGGTCAAAAATTTCAGGCCCCTTTTTGGGGGGGGCCCCCTTTTTAAAAAGGCTTTTAGGTTTTTGGGTTTTGGGAAAATTTTTTCCCTTTTTTTTTGGGTTTTAAATTTTCGGTTTTTTTTTAAACCTTAAAAAGATTTGCCCGGGGAAAAAGGGTTTTATGTGGGGGAATTGGGGGCCCCCCCGGGAAGTCCCCTGATTTCAGGAATTTTCCCTGGGGGGTTTTATTCTGCTCCGGGGTTTTTTGGCCCGATTTTTTCCCCTGCCATTTCAGGTGGAGGTTGATGATCTAAAATTTTGGGGGAGGGGGCCTTTTTTCCCAAAAAGTTTTCCGGTTTTAAAAGGTTTAAACCTTGGGGTTTTTTTTCCCCAAAAAATTTTTTCCCTTTTTGAAATAATTATGACGGGGGAATGGGAGTTTTTTGGGGATAAGGGGGGGCTTGGAAAAAATTTGGGCCCCAATTTGGGTGGGGGACCCACCCCGGGGTGGGCCCCTTTTTGACCATTAAGAATTGGTCTTTGGGAATTGGGCCCAAACCCCCCATTTTCCTTTTACGGCCCCGGGGGGGGCGGGGGGGTTTTTAAGGGGTTTTAAAATTTTTTGGTGCCCTTTTTTCCCCGGGGGTAAGAATTTTTAAAGGGGGGGCCCTCCCGAGGATTTCCGGGGGGAACCCCAGGTTTTGGGGGCCCCCGGGGGGTTTTTTAAAAGGGGGTGTGGGGGTTTTTTCCCCCCATTTCCCCCCAATTTTTGAGACTTGCCCCGGGGGGGGGGTTTTCCCCGGGGGTTGGCCCCCAGTGTTCCCCCGGGTTTTAAAAAAAAATTTTTGGGGCCCCGGGGAACCAAATGGAATAAAAAAAAGTGTGATTTTCTGAGATTAAAATTTTTCCCCCTTTTGGGGGGTTTTCCGGGAATTTTTTGGGGGGCCCCGAGCCCCTTTGGGTTAGTGGGGGGGGGGGTGGCCTTTTCGGGTTTTATTTGGGTTTTCCCCCGGCAGAGGCCCTTCCCCCCTTTTGGCCCCTTGGGTTTTTTTGACCTTTGTTTTTAAAAGGGGAAAAATTTGGCCCCAAATTTTTTGGTTTCTTTAAATTTTTTTCCCCAGGTTTGCCCGTATCGGGTTTTTTTTTTTTTTTTGAAATTTTGGGTTTCCCCTAAGTTCCTTCCCCCCCCTTTTTTGGGGGCGTTTTTTTTGACGGGGGGTTTTAACCGGCTTTTGGGGTTGTTTAAAAAGGGAAATTTTTTCCTTCGGGGGGACTTTTTGAAAATGGGTGTTTTTTTTTCTCCCGGTTTCCCACCCAGACCAATTTTCAAAAAGGAAAAAAAACCCCCTTTTTAGATTTTTAAGGGGGGGGGTTTTTTTGGTTGGGTTTTTTTTTTTGGGGTTTTTTTTTCTTTTTTAATGGGGGTTGTCTCATTTTTTTTTTTTGGTTTTGTTTTTTTTTCGGGAAATTTGGGTTTCCCCGTTTTTGAAAGGGGGGGTTTTTGGGTTGTCGGGTTTTTTTTTGCGGGTTAAAAAATTTTTCCCCTGGGGAAATTTGGGGGGTTTGGGGAAGGTTTTTTTTTTTGGGGGAAAGGGGCCCCCAGGGTTTTTTTTTTTCCCCGGTTTTTTGGGAATTTTGGTTTTTTTTTTTTTTTTATTTTTTTTTTTGGGGGGGTTTTTTGGGGGGGTTGGGTCCTCAAAGAAAAAGGGGGGGGGGAAACCCTTTTTTAAGGGGGTTTTCCCCCCCTTTTAAAATGGGGAAAATTTAATTTTTTTTTTTCCTTTTCTTTTCCGGGGGGGAAATTTAAAGGAAAAAATTTTTTTTTTTTTTTGGGGGGGGTTTTTTTTGGGGGGTTTTTGTTGGTTGGGTTTTGGTTGGGGTCAAAATTTTTGGTTTTAAAAATATTGTTGTTTTTTAGGGGAAAAAACCTTTTTTGGGGTTTTTGTTTAAATGGAGAGGTTTATGGTCAGGAAGACAATTCTTGGGTGTTTGCTTCGGACATCCATGTTAGGAGACTTATCCGTGCGTATCATAGTACTCATCCTGACCGACCTGGTTGCTCAAATGAGGGTTCGGTACCCCTCCTCAAGGGGGGGGGTACTGTTTGTGAATGGGATTGAGATGAGTTCTGAGCAGAGGCTTCCTCTGGTGGTTACAAGCGGTGCTGGTTCTGTCCAGTGAAGATTGTGAGGACTGGGAATCAGGTGTTACTGACTGGTCTTATATAAGGGCGTCACCTTCCCATCAGGGTTGCCGGTGATCAATTGTTTCTGGTCTGAATCCTTCTTTCTGTTTCCCTTGGTAGCCTGCTGTGTCGTGTCTGCATCTCCTGCTAACAGATAAGACATTTTCTTCTTTTGTTTTTGTGCTATATTTTTGCATTTTGTCCTGCACTTCTGTGGGGGCCTTTGGGTCCCCTCCGGGGCTTTTTGCCCTCTCTGTTTGGTTCAGCCACTGATGTTTGTACTTTTGCTTTTTCCAGTTTTTTCAGTGGCTGCTGTTTTGATTTTGTTACACCAGAGAACTAATTTAGGTGGTAGAGGTCGTGTGATCTCAGGTATTTTTGAAATTAGTAGAGTTGGTGCTTTTCAGGGTTTTCTGGGATTGCAGTAAGTACCCTTCCTATCCTTTTCTATTTAGTTAGTTTGGGCCCCAGCGTTTGCTCATACTATTTTCTTTCTGTGTCAGTATTTCATCTTGTCTAACCGCCATTACTTGTTTGGGGGCTTTCTATTATCTTTGGGGTTCTGCTCCGGGGCAGATAGCTTTCCTATTTCTATCTTTTAGGGTAGTTAGTTTCTCAGGCTGTGACGAGGCATCTAGGACCAACGTAGGAACGCTCCACGGCTGCCTCTAGTTGTGGTGGTTAGTCAGGGTACTGCAATCTCATAGATTCCAACTGCTCTGGTGTATTGCCTTTTTTACTTGCACTCCTCAGCTACCGTAACATAACACCCAACTGGTTACAGACACAGATTTCCAATCCAAAACAGGATTATGAGACTGTAAACAAGGAAAACCCAGTACAACAATGTCTGCGATTATACAGCACCAAAAATTTGCAACTCTCCTGATGATCAGGTTCAACCCTCATTATCACCTGAGTAGAGAACTGGGGTTTATTCTCAGCCAAAGGGGTCGAATCAATCCCCTTCAATCCCGAATAGACTTCCGTAGGGGTATCAAGGGAAACCCACAAGTTTAGCAAAATCAAAAAACCATCAGGTTAATAGCTGCCCCGAATAACAAAAGCCTGAGAAGAAAATGTGGACAGGGAGCAAATCAGGGTAACAGTCAACAGAAATTTAGTTGAACACTACCCCAGACAACTGAGCGTGCAAAACGTTTGCCCGCTTAGGGAGACTGAAATAGCATGAGAGGCATCACACAATAGAAACATAACCCATTGCGTTTTCGAAATCGCTGTGCCTCAGAAGCCACTCTATCACACTGCATGGGTTCAGAAGCTGGTTCACAAGGCAACACTATTCACGCATACATCTACGCTCACGCAAACGTCTGTCAATTTGAATTTATTGAGACAGAGGGAGCAGGGAAACCCACCACAACATCTTTTACATTCTCTGACAGACCCTTCCGAAAAAGGGCTGCCAAAGCATCATCATTCCATTTGGTCAGGACTGCCCACCTTCGGAATCTCTGACAGTATAAATCAGCGTCCTCAAGCCCTGATTTAATGCCAACAAGGCTTTTTCAGCTTGATCAGTGACATTAGGTTCATCGTACAATAACCCCAGAGCCAGAAAAATGCCTCAACATTACTCAAAACAGGATCCCCAGGTGTCAGGGAAAAAGCCCAATTCTGAGGATCGCCACGCAGGAGAGAGATGACAATTTGAACCTGCTGTGCTGCGTTCCCTGAGGACTTAGGTTTTAAGGCAAAAAACAACTTACAGTTATTTTTGAAATTCAGAAATTTAGCTCGATCCCCTAAAAACAAATCTGGCATGGGGATCCTAGGTTCCACAAGCGGCAACCCTGCAAGATAGGTAGCAATACTCCGAACTTCAGTGGCAAGCTGATCCACACAGCCAGACAACTGTGCAAACTCCATTGAGAAAAAAAAAAATCCTCAGCACCCAGAGAAAAAGAGGGAAAGAAAAAAATATATATATATCTCTGACAACTTTTTTTTTTTTTTTACACTATCCTTCCCTTCTGTGAGTACCATATAATTTTCAGTTTGGCCGGTGATACTGTTATGATTTGGTAGCTGAGGAGAGCAGGCAAAAAAGGCAATACACCAGAGAGGTTGGAATCTACTGGATTGCAGTACCCTGACTAACCACCACAACTAAAGGCAGCCGTGGAGCGTACCTACGTTGGTCCTAGACACCTCGTCACAGCCTGAGAAGCTAACTACACCTAAAGATAGAAAGAGGAAAACTATCTGCCCCGGAGCAGATCCCCAAAGAACATAGGAAGCCCCCAAACATGTAATGGCAGTTAGACAAGAGGAAATACAGACACAGATAGAAAATAGTATGAGCAAACGTTGGGGCCCAATCTTCCTAGAAAGAAAGGATAGGAAGGACACTTACTGCAATCCAAAAAACCCTAAAAAATACCAACTCACTAATTGCAAAAACACCTGAGATCACACGACCTCTACCACCTAAATTAGTTCTCTGGTGTAACAAAACTAAGCAGCAGCCACTGAAAAAACTGGAAAAGGCAAATGAACAAATAACAGTGGCTCAGATAAACTGAGAGGAGCACAAGCCCCCGGAGGGGACCCGGCTGACCTCCACAGAAGTGCAGGACAAAATGCAAAAAGCAAGCACAAAAATAAAAGCAGAAAATATCTTATCTGTTAGCAGAAGATGCAGGCAAGACACAGCAAGCTTCCAAGTGAACCAGGAACCAAAGTTGAGACAAGAACAATTGATCACCGGCAACCCTGATGGGAGGGAACCTCCCTTATATAAGACCAGTCTGTAACACCTGATTGCCAATCTTCACAATCTTCATTGAATAGTTCAGTACTGTTTGTAACCACCAGAGGGAGCTTCTGCTCAGAATTCATTTCTAACACATTCACAACACCAATCACTGCAATGCCCTTCTCTAAGAGTGGTGGGACGCTGCACGTGTCATCTCGTTGCCCACAGTATACGTCCTTGCTCACTGGCTGAAAAAAAGGCGCCTGCAAGCATTCTGGGAAATCCAACTTTGGCGCTGGTTTTGCCGACCGCATGGCCGACTTCACGCTATGGTCGGGTTTCGGTCAGTGAAACCCGACTTTGGCGAAAGTCGGCAACTTATGAATCTGACCGACATGTTTTGCTCAACTCTATTGGCAAGATGTTCTTTTCCTGAAATTCTGTGCCATTTTTATCCACACAAACATTTGATCATTGTGGTCAAAGGGTTCTATTTTAACTTCATCGGTCCACAGGACTTGTTTCCAAAATGCATCCAGTTTGTTTAGATGTTCTTTTGCACACTTCTCACTCTGAGTTTTATGGTGTGGATGCAGGAGAGGTTTTCTTCTGGTGACTTTTTTATGAAGGCCTTATTTGTGCAGGTTGTCTTTGATTAGTAGAACAATGTACCACAACTGTATAGTCTGCTAAATCTTTCTGAAGGTCTTTTGCAATCAAGCGGTGGTTCTGATTTGCCTCTCTAGCAATCCTACAATCAGCTTTAACTGAAATTTTGCTTGGTCTCCCAGACCTTATCTTGACCTCCCACTGATCCTATTAACTGCCATTTCTTAATTACATTTATGAACTGAGGAAAGGGCAACTTTAAAACGCTTTTCTATCTTCTTATAGCCTACTACTGATTTGTTGGACTCCACCATTTTAATTTTCAGAGTGCTAGACAGCTGCTTAAAATAACCAATGGCTGCTGTTTTTTGGCACAAGGTTAGAGGAGGCTGGGTTTTTAGAAATCTGAGAAATTTGAATCACCTGGCCTTTCCTAACAATGATAGTGAACAAGCCAGAACCCTAACATGCTAATTAAGTTCTGAAATCTTGGTCAAAGTTATCTGAGCACACAAATCTCCAAAGGTGCCCAAACTTTTGCATCAGCTCATTTTCCTTTTTGTAATTTTTAAAATGAAAAAAAAAATACAATATATATTTTTTTTACATAAAATACAAAGGAAATGTGTCATCTTTAACTTTAGCCCTTTTACAGATCATTTCACCTTCAAAATGCTCAACTGTTCACAATAACCATAATTTCGACCAGAGATGGACAAACTTTTACATGCCATTGTACACATATTACTAGTGATTCTGTGTGTGGGATCCATTACCAAGTTATTTCTAGGGAGAAGCCTCAGATGTGACTGCCAACAAATTCTACTATGTGACATTCAGAGAGTCTTGGAAGGGAAGAAATATGGTGTTTTTGACCCTGTTATTAGAGAGCTTTTAGTTACTGGTCATTTTCTTATCCTGCCTCTGTTGGGTTCATTTCATGGACTCTTTTCACCCTGCATTCTTTCCTGAAGGAATGAAGTCGGTTTCTGATCTTAATATTGTAATCCTGACTGAAAAGACCAGGTCACTTATTTCTCTTACATTCCGTAGCTGTGAGCCCCTGATCAAGCACCATGTTGGGGAATAAAACTTCTAGGTATAGAATGCAAGTTTAGGAGTACTTTTAAAATGAAGAATTACAATAAGCCTTCATTCAAACTAGTGTATAAGTAATTAAGCCCAATATGGCATATTGTCTTCACTTATACAACAGTCTATCAGGTTCGGTTGTTATAATGTCAGAAACTGTAGGTTATAAAACATTAATGGGAATCTATCAACAGGTTTTTGCTACCCCATCTGAGAGCAGCATGATGTAGGGGCAAAAAGCCTGATTCCAGAGATGTGTCACTTACTTGTCTGCTTGCTGTAGCTGTGATTTTAAACCTTTTATCTGCTGCAGATCTACCAGTGCTCTGAATACTGAGCTCTGTATAACCCGCCCACACCACTGATTGGCAGCTTTCTGTGTATACTGTGCAAAGGCAAAAAGCTGCCAATCCATGGTTGTACTACATGACAGCATGACATGGTTGGGTTACCTGGCGGCAGATTTACTAGTCCTCTAGTGATAATCTCCTACTGATAAAACAGTGATTTTATAAAAAACGACAGCAAGAAGCCCAGTAAGTGACACATCACTGGCATCAGGATCTCCACCTCTACATCATGCTGCTCTCAAAATACATACCAAAACTGATGACAGAATCCCTTTAAAGCTCAGAAAGACTGATAATAATGCCACTAGAAACTAAGCCTAAAATAATCCCCTCTATAGATTTGGAGTATAATATACTACGTAGGTGCTTCCTCTAGATCAGGGTATTACAGCTCGAGGGTCACCTGTAGCCCCTAAAGCCATTCATTTCCACCCTAACTATTTGGACACAGAAATACATGTCTGTGTGTGGCTACTCAAATGTCAGAGAGAAGAGGAATAGAATAGCAGGATAGGTAAGTACTAAGTGCAATGTGTAGACATCTCTGGTTCCATCATATATCAGGAATCATAGAATGGTAGAGTTGGAAGGGACCTCCTGGGCCATCTGGTCCAACCCCCTGCTCAAAGCAGGATTCACTAAATCATCCCAGACAGATATCGGTCCAGCCTCTGGAAATGGGGTCTTTTGGCCACTGCTAATCCATTCAGAAAAGGAGTACCGTACATGAGTTAGAGGCGGCAGTCTATTCTTGCAGCTCTCTCCATTGCAGTTTATGGGAGCTGTGAAATGCAAGACTAGGGGCAGCACCCGCAATCTTTAATGGAGAGTCACATGCATGGTCTACTCTTATTGGGGGAGAAGATGATCTCCGTTCTCTCAAAAGGTGGGAGTCCTGAAAGGGGAAAGTACAACTATCAGAGTCATATGGCATATACTCTTGATATCCTATAAATGTCTCACATGGTAAAATCCCTTTGATTTTTAACGTAGCATCGTAAAATAGGCTAAGTAGGGCAATGTGGAGCGGAGAAGGTTTTCAACCCTCCTTGTGATATATTTTGTAACACTATTTCTCCATGTTTACAAAACAGTCCGTCGCAGTCATTGTACAAGATTTATTATTGTGCCATTTACCTATTAATAAAACCATATAAGCTGAAACATAATGACCTAAATGTAGCATGAACAATGCATAATGGGGAGTAACTTCTGAAATAGGAACGTTTCACATATACAGGTCCTTTCGCCAACTTTACAGAAAACAAGCTTTAAAGGGTTATTCTCAAATTAAAAGCTGTGTAAAAACAAGCAGCTTTCCAATTTACTTATTAAAATGAAGCCGTGTTGCCCTGATAATGACTAATATATGGTTTACCATTTATTACAGCTCATTGTGACATGTACAGTGCTTACAAGCTCTCTTCTATTGAGCTTGTAAGCACTGCAGTGAAATTGTCTGGGATTGCTCGATCGTGCTACAGAGGCAAAGCTGCATCAGCGAGCGCATAATTCGAGCCAGCATTGCAATGATGCCTCTGTCAATCAATCAGCAGAGCACCGCCTCATGGGTAACTAGGAATCCAGGAGGCTTGAGGACGGTACGCTCCTGAAAAGACGTCATAGGACCAATTACTTTCCTACGTTTAACATTATGTCAGTTCAAGAATTTAAATGTGTATGTTAGATCACATTTTACAGTTCATCCGTAAAAACAATTTTTATCAAATTGATTATTCTAGGTTCATTCTATTTAACTTACAAGAACAGAGCTGAATTCACAATTCTGCTAACTCAGAGCTAGTAATATCTAGTACTACTTGCTCATAAAATATACATAGAGCTTGCCTGAGTGATTTACAATCTCATGCCAGTAATGTGCATAAACTTTACATTATAGAACCTGTGCAAACTGTTAGTTAGCAGAGTTATGAATACAGCTCTGAACTATATAACTCCGGATTAGTAATAGTAGGGAATACAAAGTATTCAAACACTACTGAACTGCTGATATAGATTCATTCTATATCTAAACTGTAAAAATGGTGGCCAAAAGTGAAGCTATTATAAATGTGCTTGAATTTACAGCACGTTTACCATGGAAGCCTGGGGATACATTACTTGTAAGTTGTTACTAGTAACATTATTTTAATAAAGTGATTTTCCATATTTATTTATATGGGAGTAACAAATACACTGTAAACTGTGCTGAACACATATATTTGCAGAGTCAAGCATATGGAAGAAATCATCCATTGTCCGGATCTATTGTAAATCTGCATCTGGTGGAAAGCCTGCGTCCCCGCCTATCATCATAATCAAGATTGTTTTCTCTTTAGTCCTTCACTGCTCTCTCCACCCTTTAAAATGTGTTTTGCACTGTAGTAATGAAGCTATTATATTAAATGGTCCCCAAACAATAATAACAGCTGGACTGTAAAAAAAAAAGAAAGATTACAAGGGGTTCTAACAAATAAGTGTGCAGGAAATGAGCAGAAATGATACAAATCTGACATCTCTGAACCGTCTTTGGTTTCTGTCTATTATTACCCAGCGTTCCCATTGGTTGTAATACACATTAGTGCTGGGTGGTTCATCTGATGAGCCATCATCCTGTCCTCTTTCCCTTTTAATGGCCATTGTAACAGCAGAACAAAGGCTGTCTGTCTATGTAATAATCTGTCCAGAACGTTATTATGTATCTCACGGCGTTGGTTAGACAAAAGATTTATGACAACTAATGATTCAGAATAACTTTTTAATCTATGTCCCTATTGATAAACTAATAAGAAGAAGAAAAAGAAGAAGAAAGAAGAAGACGAAAGAATAAGAAAAAAGAATAAAGGAGAAAAAAGAAGAAAGGAGAAAAAAGAAGAAAGGAGAAAAACAGAAGAAAAAAGAAGAATGAGAAAAAAGGAAAAGGAACGAAAAAGGAGAAAAAGAAGAAAGAAAAAAGAAGGAGTAAAAAGAAGAAAGAAAAAAGAATGATAAAAAAGAAGAAAAAAGAAGAAAAAGCAAGAAGAAGTAAAAGAAAAAGAAGAAAAAGAATGTTATGCTAAAAATATTCAGCAGCACAAATTACACATGGGCAAAACCTGGCGCTTTAATATATTATGTAAATTATGTGTATAAGACCACAGTCCCTAAAATTTAAGCTCAAAGACTGAATTTGTACTTAATGTAAATTACATTTTATGTTTCTATATTTGAGCACAATGTATAAACATAATATAGAACCCTCGTTCTTAATGCTATAAACCACTGCGCTTCTTTCTAAAATTCCAAGTACAATGAACATGTTTGGTTGCAATCTCTCACCTAGGACAGTACTGGAGAAACTCTTCAGCTTCTCACCATATTGTATTGTAGTACACAATCAGAAAAATTGAAGTAATTTACCTCTGAAATTAGTCCTGGCCGGGGTGACATGCCACCCACACAAAAGTAAGAACAAAGAGATCGCAGCTTAAAAAGAATATACGACCCACTCCTTCTTGAAGCCCCGGTCTACTGGGATTACTGAATCCTCATGACATCTCATTAAACTCTCTGGAAGTTCCATAACTCAAACTATTTGAAATACTTTGTCTTAAGCTTTAATGGGTCATCACATGTATATTGTTTTAGTAAGAAGTGTTGTTAGTAATTTACTTTACTTACAGATTTCGATTTTACAGACACCAGAAGAGAAATCATTGACCAAAAACATAAACCACTTCTTCAGTCCCAATTATGGAATCAGCAAACACAAGCAAGCATAGCTTAAGAATGTCAATTGTCAGCACAGGCATAAATTACAGAGGCTTTTTAGGTTGTTATCATATACCAAATCAGCTAACATAAATAAACCTCTATAAATACCTTTTATTAATGTGTCATTAAATTAAGGGATAATAATCCCATACAGACACAACATGTAAATACTAAATTAAATAATATGTAAATACTAAATTAAATCAGATAGAAAAAAGATACTAACAGCACTCTAGTGAAGTACAACATCAGACATCAACATCACCTGACATCCTTATTGAAGCCTCCTGATGAGCCAAAGGGTGAAACGCATAGAGCCAGTCTAATCTACCCTTACCAACAACCAACAATCCACCATCTGGGATGAGTACTATCTTGACGATTTCTTTTGTTTCATTTTGTAACTCTGTCTACTGATTTGTTTATCTATGCCCCTTGAGATTTGTCAAGATATCTAATTGTTGATGTACTTACTGGATATACAGTACAGACCAAAAGTTTGGACACACCTTCTCATTCAAAGGTTTTTCTGTATTTTCATGAACATGAAAATTGTACATTCACACTGAAGGCATCAAAACTATGAATTAACACATGTGGAATTATATACTTAACAAAAAAGTGTGAAACAACTGAAAATATGTCTTATATTCTAAGTTCTTCAAAGTAGCCACCTTTTGCTTTGATGACTGCTTTGCACACTCTTGGCATTCTCTTGATGAGCTTCAAGAGGTAGTCACCGGAAATGGTCTTCCAACAGTCTTGAAGGAGTTCCCCGAGATACTTAGCACTTGTTGGCCCTTTTGCCTTCACTCTGCGGTCCAGCTCACCCCAAACCATCTCGATTGGGTTCAGGTCTGGTGACTGTGGAGGCCAGGTCATCTGGCGCAGCACCCAATCACTCTCCTTCTTGGTCAAATAGCCCTTACATAGCCTGGAGGTGTGTTTGAGGTCATTGTCCTGTTGAAAAAAAATGATGGTCCAACTAAACGCAAACCAGATGGAATAGCATGCGCTGCAAGATGCTGTTGTAGCCATGCTGGTTCAGTATGCCTTCAATTTTGAATAATTCCCCAACAGTGTCACCAGCAAAGCACCCCCACACCATCACACCTCCTCCTCCATGCTTCACGGTGGGAACTAGGCATGTAGAGTCCATCCGTTCACCTTTTCTGCGTCGCACAAACACACAGTGGTTGGAACCAAAGATCTCAAATTTGAACTCATCAGACCAAAGCACAGATTTCCACTGGTCTAATGTCCATTCCTTCTGTTCTTTAGCCCAAACAAGTCTCTTCTGCTTGTTGCCTGTCCTTAGCAGTGGTTTCCTAGCAGCTATTTTACCATGAAGGCCTGCTGCACAAAGTCTCCTCTTAACAGTTGTTGTAGAGATGTGTATGCTGCTAGAACTCTGTGTGGCATTGACCTGGTCTCTAATCTGAGCTGCTGTTAACCTGCGATTTCTGAGGCTGGTGACTCGGATAAACTTATCCTCAGAAGCAGAGGTGACTCTTGGTCTTCCTTTCCTGGGGCGGTCCTCATGTGAGCCAGTTTCTTTGTAGCGCTTGATGGCTTTTGCAACTGCACTTGGGGACACTTTCACAGTTTTCCCAATTTTTCGGACAGACTGACCTTCACTTCTTAAAGTAATGATGGTCACTCGTTTTTCTTTACTTAGCTGCTTTTTTCTTGTCATAATACAAATTCTAACAGTCTATTCAGTAGGACTATCAGCTGTGTATCCACCAGACCTGCACAACACAACTGATGGTCCCAACCCCATTTATAAGGCAAGAAATCACATTTATAAAACCTGTCAGGGCACACCTGTGAAATGAAAACCATTTCTGGTGACTACCTCTTGAAGCTGATCAAGAGAATGCCAAGAGTGTGCAAAGCAGTCATCAAAGCAAAGGTGGCTACTTTAAAGAACCTAGAATATAAGACATAATTTCAGTTGTTTCACACTTTTTTGTTAAGTATATAATTCCACATGTGTTAATTCATAGTTTTGATGCCTTCAGTGTGAATGTACAATTTTCATGTTCATGAAAATACAGAAAAATCTTTGAATGAGAAGGTGTGTCCAAACTTATGGTCTGTACTGTATCTCATTTACTGCTTTTTTCCTATTTACGGTATGTAGGGCGGAAGAAGGATATTAGGGACAGCTGCCAAGGAGCGGGGGCGCCAATGTCACAGGCAGGAATACAGAACAGGCACTTCACTAGAGTGCTGTTAGTATCTTTTTTCTATGTGATTTAATTTAATATTTACATGTTATTTAGTATTTACATGTTGTGTCTGTTTGGGATTATTATCCTTTATTTTAATGAATAAATAATTAAACTATTTTTTAGAGATTTATTTATGTTAGCTGATTTGGTCTAGACTTCTGGCTTCAGATCCGTTTTCTATTTCTGGTATTGTTATCATATACTGTACCACCAACAGATCAACATAGTCAATCTAAAATTGCATATGGATTATTTGGGCTTGTAGCCATATCTTCAAGAAGATATCTGGATTACTCTTTGATTTATGGGTTGACTAGTTTATGGGAAGGGGATCATTTATGCTATTTAACCAGTGCTTAATGGTTGTTTATTTGGGAGGGTTAACCTACATTCCCACAATGAGTATTTGGTGCGTTTTCAATTAATTAAATTGGGTCACTTGCACTTTTTCACTACATTTTTGAGTGTATTTTTTTTTTATCCCATTTTTTCAGCTGAGTGTTTTGCCTCATTTTGGTGTGTCATGTTTTAAATAAAACTCCTCTGTGTTTGATACTTTGTGGTATTTGTACTTGATAAAACTTCATTGATAAGTCATGTGCTGATTATGTACATTTTTAGTACATTTCCACAATGTGTAAAATAAATGAAAAATAAATAAATGAACAATAACAGATAAAAATAAATTGAAAAATTAAAAATACCACTGCCAATCCAAATTGCTGTTAATATCCCTACCCCCGTAAAAAAAAAAGAGGTCAATATATATAACAATATTTGTTACACAATGGGGAACAAATTTTTAAATGTATTTTAGTAATTCTTTGTGGTCATAAAAAAAAAAAACAGAAAATAATTTCATTTATTTTTCCACCGATATCACCCAATATAAAAAAGAGAGGACATGATCAGTGACATAAAATGAAGTCCCATGTATCACAAATAAAAAGACACAGAAATTATTTAAAGGGGTTTTCCCATGAACAGACTATATTTTAATTAATAGATCTTGGAATAAAAATAAGCTCCACAATTGGATGTGTTAAAAAAAATGTTCCTGTGCTGAGATAATCTTATACACCTGCTGTGTACTGTGTAATGGATGTGTCTGACCGTCCAGGAACATGGTCTGATCATACCACAGCTCCTGGGCAGGGCGGAAACAAAAGAGTATACAGACATAGCAGGGGATCACAGCTGATTCTTTCTGAGGCAAAACATTTCACTGCCTGTTTTTAAGCAATACTTTACCTCAAAGAAAGAATCAGCTGTGATCCCGAGCTGTTCTGTCTGTATACCCTCTTTGCGTCCTCCCCTCGCCAGATGTGGTATGATCAGATCATGTTCCTGCAAGGTCAGACACAGCCATTACACAGCAGGGTCACATTTATAAGATTATCTCAGCACAGGAACATTTTTTAACACATCCAGTTGTGGAACTTAGTATTATTCAAAGATCTATTAAATAAAATGATTATTAAAATTATTTTGGTGGGAAAACCCCTTTAAATATCCGAACTGGAACATTTTTTTTACAGTTCTTTAAACTGCGCGTACGAAAAAAAAATGAAAATGTGCCTGGTCAGGAACAGGGGAAAATGGCATAGTCTTGAACTGGTTAAAGATATGCAGTTACATGAGTTACCTGCCATGTTTTGAAATGCTTCGTTTTCCATCAAACTCGGGTGGTATTTTTCCTCTGAGCAGGACTCTAAAAATCCTAGTCTAGTATTGATAAAGTGATGACCCCCTCATCACAATCTGGAATAAGCTGGCAGACTTAAGTCATATGAAGGAAGGTGTCCTGGACCATGAAGCAGCAGGAATATGTACAGTCATGGCCAAAAGTTTTGAGAATGACACAAATATTAATTTTTACAAAGTCTACTGCTTCACTTTTTCTAATGCCAATTTGCATATACTCCAGAATGTTATAAAGAGTGATCAGCTTAACAGCAATTACTTGCAAAGTCAATATTTGGCTAGAAAATGAACTTTATCCCCCAAAACACATTTCAACATCATTGCAGCCCTGCCTTAAAAGGACCAGCTAACCTCTTTTCAGTGATTGCTCCATTAACACAGGTGTGGGTGTTGATGAGGACATGGCTGGAGATCAATCTGTCATGATTAAGTAAGAATGACACCACTGGACACTTTAAAAGGAGGCTGGTGCTTGGCATCATTGTTTCTCTTCTGTTAACCATGGTTATCTCTAAAGAAACACGTGCAGTCATCATTGCAATGCACAAAAATGGCCTAACAGTGAAGAGTGTCGCAGCTAGAAAGATTGCACCTCAGTCAACAATCTATCGCATCATCAAGAACTTCAAGGAGAGAGGTTCCATTGTTGCCAAAAAGGCTCCAGGGCACCCAGGAAAGACCAGTAAGCGCCAGGACCATCTCTTAAAAGTGTTTCAGCTGCGGGATCGGGCTACCAGCAGTGCAGAGCTTGCTCAGGAATGGCAGCAGGCAGGTGTGAGTGCATCTGCACGCACTGTGAGGCGGAGACTCTTGGAGCAAGGCCTGGTCTCTAGGAGGGCAGTAAAGAAGCCACTTCTCTCCAGAAAAAACATCATGGACAGACTGATATTCTGCAAAAGGTACAGGCAGTGGACAGCTGAGGACTGGGGTAAAGTTATTTTCTCTGATGAATCCCCTTTTCGATTGTTTGGGACATCAGGAAAACGCCTTATTCGGAGAAGACAAGGTGAGCGCTACCACCAGTCTTGTCTCATGCCAACTGTTAAGCATCCTGAAACCATTCATGTGTGGGGTTGCTTCTCAGCCAAAGGAATCGGCTCTCTCACAGTCTTGCCTAAAAACACAACCATGAATAAAGAATGGTACCAGAATGTCCTCCAAGAGCAACTTCTCCCAACCCTCCAAGAGCAGTTTGGCTATCAACAATGCCTTTTCCAGCATGATGGAGCACCTTGCCATAAAGCAAAGGTGATAACTAAATGGCTCAGGGAATAAAACATAGAGATTTTGGGTCCATGGCCTGGAAACTCCCCAGATCTTAATACCATTGACAACTTGTGGTCAATCATCAAGAGACGGGTGGACAAACAAAAACCTAAAAATTCTGACAAAATGAAAGCATTGATTGTGCAAGAATGGACTGCTATCAGTCAGGATTTGGTCCAGAAGTTGATTGAGAGCATGCCAGGGAGAATTGCAGAGGTCCTGAAGAAGAAGGGTCAACACTGCAAATATTGACTTGCTGCATTAACTCATTCTAACTGCCAATAAAAGCTTTTGTTACTCATATGTTTGCAATTATATTTCTGTCTGTGATAAAAACATCTGTCAAACACACATAAAAACCCTAGTGGGCAGCAGATCATGTGAAAATATATTATTTGTGTTATTCTCAAAACTTTTGGCCATGACTGTAGAACTATTTAGTCAGCACATTTTAAATACTGAACTATACTTGGGTAAAATATATCTCCTAAAGGATCTTGATGAGAAGCACCTTACTGTTAAGATTGATGGTTAGAACCTAATTGACATACCATATAAGAGCATGCAAGGTAAAATAATCTTTAAAAATACAATTTCATGGGTATAAAATTGACAAAAATATAATTTCATGGGTGCAAAATAATGTATTTAATTATAGATGTTGAATCCATCAGCAATGTCACAAGATTTGGGGTAACTTTGATCTGAATAACTGCTGATATCTGCAGTCTACCGGAGGGTCGTTCTCCTTACAATAGAATTTACAAGAGGGTTATTGTAAAGTACCTAGTAAAGTCTACTTTAACATGAATTATTTATTGCCGTGTTAGTCAATAGCATAAACATAAAATTACTAATATCTGATGGCCCCTTGTCCACTGAAGCTTTCAACAACCTACATACCAGCATCATATTTCATACAAAGCTAATTAATTATAGAATATTGAAGAAATCCACATAGATAAACACTCTAAGGCAAGTGATATCCTGGCTAGAATTGATTCCATGGTTGGACATAAGTTGAGAAGTGCTAGGCAAGTCATTCTTCAATGTGATAGAAAGGGTCTTCTAAGAGGCACTTTAGGACACTTAGTTCTTCTCACATAAGCTTTGTTCATTTTTAAAGAAAACAGGCATGGAAAGGAATTGTTTGACCGAAGTACAGATGTCCTAATGCTCTGGACTATGAATGATAATAACTGGAGCTACAGTTTTATATTCATGGCCAACAAATTATTACTAGCCCACTTTACAAAAAACATACATGATATACACAATGCATGAGCATAACTACTGGGTACCAGGCACGGCTGCTGCTATTCAGCCCAACAACTAAGAGGTCCTCTTTAGGGATGAGCAAACCAGAACTGTAAAATTCAGAGTTCGACCGGACACCCAGTGTCTGGTACCGAACCCCGAACACAAATTTTTTACCTGAAGTCCGGTCTACTGATGCTGAATAAAGTTTGTTGAAAGGCTGCAGAGCAGCCAATCAACAAGCTTTTAGGCTGTGGGCACTTCCGTATCCATCACAACCACGCCAAGTATTGGCATGGCTGTGATTGGCCGGCGTACCACGTGACCCAGCCTGTATAAATGACGGATAACGGGTACCACCGCAGTGATTCTGCTCTGATTAGTGTATGGACAGGATGCAGCTGGAGTAAGGGACAGTATTAGACTTTGTGTGCGCGCATTCTGCCAATAAGCCTTTGTGTGTACTCTGCACCCATATCTGTGAAAGTACTGTGCTTTTAAGCCTCCTTGTGTACTCTGCAGCCGTGTCTGTGGGAGTACTGTGCCAAAAAGTCTCTGTATACTCGTCACCTGTGTATGTGGGAGTACTGTGCCTTTAAGCCTCTGTGTGTAATCTTGAGGAATTGGCATCTCATTGATTACATCATTGCCAGGAAAAGGGATGGGATGGACTTTAGAGTGATGAAGGCCATGTGTGGTGCAGACTGCTGGACTGACCATCGCCTCATTGTGTCTAAGAGCAGGCTCTGCATCCTGCCGACGAGGAGACCCCAAGGGCAGAAAACTACAAAGAGGCTGAATGTCTGTAAGCTGCAAAATAAAAGAATTGCAGAGGAATGTGCCAATGACCTTGATGGCAGACTGTCATATATACTGCAGGCAGAGGAAATGAAAATGACGAGGAAATAAAGATACTCCTAGAAGAGAAAAATCAGTGGTACAAGATGTATCAAAATGATCCCACGTCGCTAGCTAAGAAAGATGCTTTTATCAACATAAAAAGAAAGGTACAAATCAATCTACACGAGATGCAGGATAACTGTTTTAGTAAGAAGGCTGATGAAATTCAGTGCTATGCAGATACCCATGACCTGAAACGCTTCTACAATGCGCTCAAAGCTGTATATGGACCCCAGTCATCAAGTTCTTCATCTCTGCTTAACGCAGATGGAACTAAGCAGCTGACAGAAAAGAAACAAATTCTGGAACGGTGGGCTGAGCACTTTATTAATATTCTCAATCGCCCTGCCAATATCAATGACGAGGCTATTGCTCGCCTGCCCCAGTCAGAAATCAACAAGGACCTTGATGTTCTTCCAAGTGGAGATGAAGTCAGGCATGCAGTAAAAAACTTTCTTGTGGAAACGCACCCAGAAATGATGCTATATTTGCTGAGGTATATAAAGTTGGCGGCCCTGCTCTGATGCAAACGGTGACCAAACTATTCCAGTGTACAGTTAGGTCCATAAATATTTGGACAGAGACAACATTTATCTAATTTTGGTTCTAGACATTACCACAATGAATTTGAAACAAAACAAATCAGATGCAGTTGAAGTTCAGACTTTCAGCTTTCATTTGAGGGTATCCACATTAAAATTGGATGAAGGGTTTAGGAGTTTCAGCTCCTTAACATGTGCCACCCTGTTTTTAAAGGGACCAAAAGTAATTGGACAAATGACTCCAAGGCTATTTCATGGACAGGTGTGGGCAATCCCTTTGTTATGTCATTCTCAATTAAGCAGATGAAAGGGCCGGAGTTGATTTGAGGTGTGGTGTTTGCATTTGGAAGGTTTTGCTGTGAAGGAAACATGCGGTCACAGGAGCTCTCCATGCAGGTGAAACAAGCCATCCTTAAGCTGCAAGAACAGAAAAAAACCATCCAAGAAATTGCTACAACATTAGAAGTGGCAAAATCTACAATTTGGTACATCCTGAGAAAGAAAGAAAGCACTGGTGAACTCATCAATCCAAAAAGACCTGGGAGCCCACGGAAGACAACAGTGGTGGATGATCGCCGCATACTTTCTTTGGTGAAGAAGAACCCGTTCACAACATCAACTGAAGTCCAGAACACTCTCAGTGAAGTAGGTGTATCTGTCTCTAAGTCAACAGTAAAGAGAAGACTCCATGAAAGTAAATACAAAGGGTTCACATCTAGATGCAAACCATTCATCAATTCCAAAAATAGACAGGCCAGAGTTAAATTTGCTGAAAAACACCTCCAGAAGCCAGCTCAGTTTCTGGAAAAGTATTCTATGGACAGATGAGACAAAGATCAACCTGTACCAGAATGAAGGGAAGCCAAAAGTTTGGAGAAGAAAGGGAACGGCACATGATCCAAGGCACACCACATCCTCTGTAAAACATGGTGGAGGCAACGTGATGGCATGGCCATGCATGGCTTTCAATGGCACTGGGTCACTTGTGTTTATTGATGACATAACAGCAGACAAGAGTAGCCGGATGAATTCTGAAGTGTACCGGGATATACTTTCAGCCCAGATTCAGCCAAATGCTGCAAACTTGATTGGACGGCGCTTCATAGTACAGATGGATAATGACCCCAAGCATACAGCCAAAGCTACACAGGAGTTCATGAGTGCAAAAAAGTGGAACATTCTTCAATGGCCAAGTCAATCACCAGATCTTAACCCAATTGAGCATGCATTTCACTTGCTCAAATCCAGACTTAAGAGGGAAAGACCCACAAACAAGCAAGACCTGAAGGCTGCGGCTGTAAAGGCCTGGCAAAGCATTAAGAAGGAGGAAACCCAGCGTTTGGTGATGTCCATGGGTTCCAGAATTAAGGCAGTGATTGCCTCCAAAGGATTCGCCACAAAATATTGAAAATAAAAATATTTTGTTTGGGTTATGTTTATTTGTCCAATTACTTTTGACCTCCTAAAATGTGGAGTGTTTGTAAAGAAATGTGTACAATTCCTACATTTTCTAACACATATTTTTGTTCAACCCTTCAAATTAAACGTTACAATCTGCACTTGAATTCTGTTGTAGAGGTTTCATTTCAAATCCAATGTGGTGGCATGCAGAGCCCAACTCGCGAAAATTGTGTCACTGTCCAAATATTTCTGGCCCTGACTGTATGTGGAAAAAGGAACAGGTTCTGCAACAGATGAAAGATGCCAGCATAATTCACATATACAAGAGGAACGGTAACTGCCAATTTTGTGACAACCATCGAGGCATCTCCATTCTGTCCACTGCAGGAAAGATATTGGGTTGTCTCTTGCTCAACCGCCTTCTACATCACCTTGAGCAAGGCCTATTACCTGAAAGCCAGTGTGGTTTCCGTGCTAAACATGGAACAGTAGATATGGTCTTTGCAGCATGTCAACTCCAGGATAACTGTGAGGAGCAATACAGTGACCTTTAAGTGACTTTTGTTGATTTGACCAAGGCTTTCGACATAGTCAGTGAAGACGGCCTGTGGAAGATCATGGCAAAATTCGGATGCCCGAGCAAGTTCATCTCAATCATCCGGCAGTTCCATGATGGCATCATGGTGAAGGTTCTGAACGATGGCGATGAATCTGAGGCTTTCCCAGTAACAAGCGGTGTAAAACAAGCCTGTGTGCTTGCTCCAACCCTGTTCAGTATGCTATTCTCTGCAATGTTAAGTGATGCCTCTAACAACTGTGAAGCTGGAATCCAGATTAGGTACAGGACTGATTGCAAGCTATTCAACTCCAAACACCTGAAGGCAGTTACAAAAGTTCATGAGACTGTTATCCGTAAATTATTATTTGCTGATAACTGTGCAATTAACGTTAGCACGGAACAGCAGATGCAGCATGAAATGGACTGTTTTTCTCAAGCTTGCGACAATTTTGGTCTCGAGATCAACACTAGAAAAACCGAAGTCATGTATCAATCTGTTCCAGGGAAACTATACGTATCACGGTGAAGGAGCAAAACCTCAAAGCATAACTTCACCTACTTAGGCAGCACACTTTCCCATGAAGTAACCATAGACGCTGAGGTTATTAACAGAATTGTCAAAGCCTGTGCAGCCTTCGGGAGACTGTGTCAAAACGTCTGGGAATGAAGGGGACTTAGCCTTATCACCAAGCTGAAGGTCTACTGCACGGTGGTCCTCATCACACTTCTCTATGCTAGTGAGACCTGGACAGTCTACATGGCTAAACAGCCAAATCATTTTCACATGAGTTGCCTCCGCAGACTTCTTCACATCAGGTGGCAAGACAATGTCCCGGACACGGCAATCCTCGAACAAACTGGGCTCTGCAGCGTTTACCCTCTCCTGCTGAAAGCCCAAGCCAGGTGGGATGAACATGTGGTCAGAATGCCTGACTGCTGACTACCGAAACAACTGCTGTATGGAGAACTGTGTCAAGGAAAACGAGCAGTTGGGGGGCAGAAGAAGTGCTATAAAGACTGCCTTAAGTGATCTATCAAAAACTTGGAAGTCAACATCAACAAATGGAAAGAGCTTGCCCTGGATCGTCTAGATTGGCGGGGCAGGATCACCTCAGGAGCACGTGCAGCTGAAGATAGGAAAATCTTGGACGCAAAAAGAAAGCGTGTTGTCCGCAAGGCACAAGCAGAATCTGGTGTACTGACATCTACTTCCTTATGTCAAGTATGTGGGCGAACCTTCAGGGCCCAGATTGGACTCATCAGCCACCTCCGGACCCATAATTATTAGCAATCTCCTAACCATGAAGCCATGGTCATCTTCGACTACGAAGGACAAACATCATATGGGAGTGCTGTGCCTTTAAGCCTCTGTGTTTAATCTGCACCCTTGTCTGTGTGGTATTGTGCCAAAAAGCCTTTGTGTACTCTGCTGCCGTGTCTGTATGAGTAATGTGCCTAAAAAATAATTATACTCTGCTGCTGTCTCACGTACAAAAAACATGGAGTCCTCTATAAACATGACAAAATTTATTAAAGATATAAGAAAATAGGCATACACACGAGTATACACAAATACAGACAAGGTGAATAGTCTGACTGTCAAGGTGTTAAGGACATGCTTATCCACTAATACACCATGTTCCAAATTATTATGCAAATTATATTTTTCTCTGATTTTCCAAAGTGGTCGGTGCAAATGAGTCAGTCTAATAAAAGTCATCACCCGTTAGAGTATACATCGAATTTTATTGAAGAAACCTCCCAATGATAACAGTATAATCTCCAAAATGAATAAAAACTCGAAATGTACTGTTCCAAATTATTAGGCACAGTAGAATTTCTAAACATTTGATATGTTTTAAAGAACTGAAAATGGTCATTTGTGGAATTTGCAGCATTAGGAGGTCACATTCACTGAACAAAATAGCTATTTAACTCCAAAACATCAGGCCAAGTTACATATTAACATAGGAACCATTCTTTGATATCACCTTCACAATTCTTGCATCCATTGAACTTGTGAGTTTTTGGAGAGTTTCTGCTTGTATTTCTTTGCATAAATAGCCTCCCAGAGCTGCTGTTTTGATGTGAACTGCCTCCCACTCTCATAGATCTTTTGCTTGATGATACTCCAAAGGTTCTCTATAGGGTTGAGGTCAGGGGAAGATGGTTGCCACACCATGAGTTTATCTCTTTTTATGCCCATAGCAGCCAATAACTCAGAGGTGTTCTTTGCAGCATGTGCTTGTGCATTGTCACGCATGAAGATGATTTTGCTCCTGAAGGCACGTTTCTGCTTTTTATACCATGGAAGAAAGTTGTCAGTCAGAAACTCTATATACTTTCCAGATGTCATTTTCACACCTTCGGGAACCTTAAAGGACCCTACCAGCTGTTTCCCCATGATTCCAGCCCCAAACATGACTTCTCCACCTCCTTGCTGACGTCGCAGCCTTGTTGGGACATGGTGGCCATCAGTAAACAAGACTGTTTGAAAATTAGTCTACATGTATGTCTGGGCCCACTGCAACTGTTTCTGCTTGTGAGCACTGTTTAGGGGTGGCTGAATAGTAGGTTTATGCGCCACAGCAAGCCTTTGAAGGATCCTACACCTTGAGGTTCCAGGGACTAGCAGCCTCAAATATCTGTTCGCCGGTTTGTAATGGTTTATTTAGCAGCTGCTCTCTTAATCTGATGAACTTGCCTGGCAGAAACCTTCCTCATTCTGCCTTTATCAGCACGAACACGTCTGTGCTCAGAATCAGCCACAAATCTCTTAACAGTACAATGATCACGCTTAAGTTTTCAGGAAATATCTAATCTTATCATCCCTTGACCAAGGCATTGCACTATTTGATGTTTTTCAGCAGCAGAGAGACCCTTTTTCTTTCCCATGTTACTTGAAAACTCTGGCCTGCTTAATAGTGTGGAACATCCAGTTTTCCTGTTATTGGGCTCACATGGCAAACTAACTATCACAGGTATCTGAGATTGATTTCAGTGATCCAAAGAACCCTGAGACACAATACCATCAATGGGTTTAATTTACAAAAAAACACACAAAACGCTATGACACTTAAAACCAATTTGCATAATAATTTGGAACATGATGTAAGTATTAGGGTGGGGTAGTAAACTAATATACTGATACATGTGTAAAGATCCTTTTTTTAATTTTTGGTTTTATTTTAATTTGGGGAGGCCCCAAAACATTGTGAAGACTCGTGCGAGTTTCTCGCATCAACACCCGGCACTGCCACCAGCACTCAGACTGGAGCGTGTGGCTGCATAGAAATACATGCAGCTGCATGCTCTTGTCCGAGTGCCAGCGGCAGTGCCGGTTGTTGATGCAAGAAACTCGTGCGAGTTTCTCGCATCACACTCGCAAGTGTGACACCGGCCTTAGTCATGTACAAGCTGCTCTCCCTAATGCTCTCAATGATCAGTGAAAAACTGAGAGAAGCAGGAAGAGAAGCTCATTGTCACAGGAACATAAGTATGAAAATCGCATATGATTGAAGTGCCAATGTGATGACTACTGGAACCTGCAGAGCTGAATCCTGACATAGCAGCTTCTGAATTCTAACAACGAATGCACTGCACACTGCTAGGATTCTCCCTTGCCTGTGGTAAGAGTACACGGTCATGTCAGCACAAGTAGGTTATTTGTATACTTCTGGCCACATTCTGACTAGATGTGCTCGGCCTCGCTCTGTACATTTTCATTGAGTGAGGCCACACATGTCTAATCAGCATGTGACTGCATTTAGGTAAATCACCGGCGCAAGAGAATCCTAACAGCGTGCAGTGAGCACTGTGAGAGTTCAGAATTCTGCAGTCACATAGAATGACTGCGGACTCAGCACAGACCTGGACAACCTCTTTAATGCTCTTAACAAATAAAAACATGAGAATTAGTCAGTATCACAAATAACATATACATCCAGGTACCTTATAGATGACATAATCTCTAGAGTCGTTCTCCTTCTTTTCTTCATCTTGTCCAGACCCCATGATGAGTTTTCTCATCCAGATCTCGTCTCTGCAGACTTCCATCTTCTCCAGTCTTCTGCAGCAAATCTCCACATGATGACCTTAAAGATAGAAGTGTCATTATAATGCTCCTGAATAAAAATATCTGCCCTACGCTGAGTCCCTGAATAAATAACTGCCCCTCACTATATTGTCTGCACAAAATATGACCCAACACTGTCCCTCTTATGGTACATGCTTTCCACACTGACCTCTCCTTTCCATACCGGCCTCCCTCTTCACACTGTCCTCTCACACTGTGTCCCCCATATAGGGTCCAGTCTGTGCTTTCAGCTGGATGAGGAGAGATTGTGCCTAGTCTAGGAGTTGTGCCCAGCCGCCGATGTGCCTGACATCTGCACACAGCATGGCCGGTCAGTTGTAGGCACTATTGACATGCAGGGCAGGGACTAATGAAGGAGGCAGGGGCTGGGGAGGGGCCCACCGGAGATTTGTCCGGTGTCCCGATGCCTCAGTCCGACCCTGCTTACACTGTCCCCTCATGCTACGCCCCCACTACTCAGTTTCTATTCTGTGCCAACTCACTTTTCTCCCCCATTCTGTTTCCTCACACTATTCCCCTCCCTCCTTATACTGTCTCCTCTCACATCCCCCCTGTTCACCATACTGTCTCCTCATATATTTACCCCCTCACTTTCTATAATGCCTGCTCACACATACCCCCACTGTGTCTGCACATATCCTATCACCCTCACTCCCCGTACTCTGTCCACATACATTTTTCACATCGCTACTCACATACAGTGTCCACATACATTCCCCCATTCGCTCCCCATACTGTCTGCACCCATCCCCCATACTGTTTCCTCATACATGCCCCCATATCCCCAAAATGTTTCCTCATACATGTCCCCATTCTCCTGTAGTTTCCTCATACGTGCCCCCCATTTTCCTGTATTGTTTCCTCATACATGCCCTGCATCTCCCCCTTCACTCCTCATTTTGTGTTCTCAAATCTCCCCCACACGTTAAATCCCCCCATGCGCACTTCATATCTCCCCACACACAATAAATCCCCCCATGCCCACTTCAAATCTCCCCACATACATTAAATCCCCCCATCCCCACTCCAAATCTCCCCACACACATTAAATACCCCCATTCCCCACACAGCCCCTCATCATACCCCAATTCCCCACACAGCCCCTCATCATCCCCAATTCCCCACACAGCCCCTCATCATTCCCCCATTCCCCACACAGCCCCTAATCATCCCCCTTCTCTCCAGAGCCCCTAATCATCCCCCTTCTCTCTACAGTCTTTATACTGTACTCTCTCATCACACTCCCCCTCCTTGGTGTACTGTCCGATCCTGACTGTACCCACACTGTCCCCTCATGCTACGCCCCCACTACTCAGTTTCTATTCTGTGCCAACTCACTTTTCTCCCCCATTCTGTTTCCTCACACTATTCCCCTCCCTCCTTATACTGTCTCCTCTCACATCCCCCCTGTTCACCATACTGTCTCCTCATATATTTACCCCCTCACTTTCTGTAATGCCTGCTCACACATACCCCCACTGTGTCTGCACATATCCTATCACCCTCACTCCCCGTACTCTGTCCACATACATTTTTCACATCGCTACTCACATACAGTGTCCACATACATTCCCCCATTCACTCCCCATACTGTCTGCACCCATCCCCCATACTGTTTCCTCATACATGCCCCTATATCCTCAAAATGTTTCCTCATACATGTCCCCATTCTCCTGTAGTTTGCTCATACATGCCCCCCATTTTACTGTATGGTTTCCTCATACATGCCCTGCATCTCCCCCTTCGCTCCTCATTTTGTGTTCTCAAATCTCCCACACACATTAAATCCCCCCATGCGCACTTCATATCTCCCCAGACACAATAAATACCCCCATGCCCACTTCAAATCTCCCCACATACATTAAATCCCCACACACATTAAATACCCCCATTCCCCACACAGCCCCTCATCATCCCCCAATTCCCCACACAGCCCCTCATCATTACCCCATTCCCCACACAGCCCCTAATCATTCCCCTTCTCTCCACAGCCCCTAATCATCCCCCTTCTCTCTACAGCCCCTAATCATCCCCCTTCTCCCCACACAGCCTCTCATCATCCCCGCATTCCCCACAGACCTTCATCATCCTCCCATCCCCCACAGCCCCTCATCATCCTCATATTCCCCACAGCCCCTTATCATCCCCATTCCTCACACAGACCCTCATCATCCTCCCAATCCCCACACAACCTCTCATCATCCCCCCTATTCTCCACACAGCACTTCATCATCATCTTCCCTATGCAGCCCCACTCAAGTAACATCAGCCCCTTTCCAAAATACCTACTCAGAGCACTCACACTGAGTCCTGTGTCCTCATTCCCATTTGTACAAGGGTCCATGGTGCAGCTTCTCAGTCTTCTCCTCACACGGCTCCATGAAGCAGCCCCTCATTTCCTGCTTCATTTCTCCAGCAGCTTCAGCAAAAGGCAGCTTCCTGCTATGGGACTAGAATGGAGTTAATTCTTTGAGGTCATGATGTCCCCGCACCTTCCGGTGACATCATCACCACAAAGAATCAACTCCATTCTAGTCCCTACTATCATAGCTTCAATTGTACTCGCGTACATTCTCGTGCGAGTCTCTCGCATGAACACCCGGCACTGCCTCCGGCACTAGGACCAGAGCGTGCGGCTGCATAGAATTACATGCAGCCGCACGCTCCGGTCCGAGTTCTGGCTGCAGTGCCGGTGTTCATGCATGAGAATTGCACGAGAATCATGCGAGTTTCTCGCAAGTGTGTTCCCAGCCTTATATTGACTTTTTCTCACTGTGCTAGCGATAATCTCACCGGAGGTCACCGCAGTTCTGGGACCTGGCTAAAAATGCAGCATCAGTGACCAGCGGTAACCTTGATGATATCACCGCTAGTCACTGAGGCTGCACTTGCAGCAGCTCCTTCCTCAGTAGTTCTCAGCCTGGAGGGTCGCATCTTGGCACCATCCAGGTTGAAAACTATTTATCCCCATACATGGATTACGACGTGGAACAGAACAACGGACAGGTGAGGGATATGATTGTTTTTTTGTTTTTTTTATTACAGGAGACGAGAGCCTCAATGAAATAAGCATTAGATGAGTATAACTGTGTTTGTTATTTTTAAATAAAGAATTATAAGTGTGTTTTTTTTCAAATAAAAGACTCAATTCTTGCTGTGTGTTTATTTACAATATAACTATAGGATTTGTAATGGATAGGCATCTTATAGCCGCCTCTCCTTTACTAACCCGTGGACTTTATGTCACCGGACAATACCTAGGTGACCCCATATGCACCCCATTTGCCACTGCCACTGTGGGAAGAGCCAAGCAAAGAGCCAGAACTGGCGCATCTAAAAGATGCGCCTTTTCTGGTGGCTGTGGTCTGCTATTTTAAGGCTGGGGGGAAATCCATTGCCCCTTACCAGCCTAAGAATACCAGCCCCCAGCTGTCTGCTTTAGCTTGGCTGGTTCTGAAAAATGGGGGAGACCCAATGTCGTTTTTTAAAATGATTTATTCTTGATAACCAACCTTGCTAAAGCTGACAGCTGAGGGTTGCAGTCCGCAGCTGTCAGTTTTGCCTGGCTGGTTATCAAAAATACAGGGGAACCCACGCCATTTTTTTTAAAATTATTTATTTAGAGCGCAGGCACCGGCTGATGAATACTCCCATCAGCCGCTCCTGAGCTCGCTGTTATTAGCGGCAGCAGGCGGCAGGGACCCAATGTCGTTTTTTTAAATTATTTATTCTTGATAACCAACCTTGCTAAAGCTGACAGCAGAGGGTTGCAGCTCGCAGCTGTCAGTTTAGCCTGGCTGGTTATCAAAAATACAGGGGAACCCATGTCATTTTTTTTTTAAATTATTTATTTAGAGCTCAGGTGCCGGCTGATGAATACTCCCATCAGATTCTCCTGCGTTCATTGTTATTAGCAGCAGCAGGCGTAGTCTGATGGGAGTAGTAGTACCATCAGTTGACGCAAGTGACCAAAGGTAAACTTTTTACCTTCATCACAGCTGCGGACTCACACTGTCATTTAACAGCATGGGAACCGAGGCTGTCTGTCCGGCGGTAATGATTTTACCGCTGATCAGAGGCAGTGTTTGCCGCACTGTCATGCATATGACAGAGTGGCAAACACTGAATGTTCGGCCCTCCTTTCAAGTGAATGGGGTCCGGGTTCAGTTCAGGGTACTGTTCTGGTATCCGAACCCGACCTTTTTTTAACCCGCGGGACACGAATATTCAGGGGCCTACCCATCTCTAATCACATTATGATTTCTCATGACTTGCACATGACATCGGCTCTCTACAAAGAAGGTATCATTTATATTAGTGGACTCGTGCCTCTTCAGCTACAACACTAATTCCATATGTAAAAATGTGCTGACAGG
Organism: Oophaga sylvatica; assembly: GCA_033576555.1. Lineage (NCBI taxonomy): Eukaryota > Metazoa > Chordata > Amphibia > Anura > Dendrobatidae > Oophaga > Oophaga sylvatica. Next base: position 725,236,031 of record JARQOD010000001.1, read on the forward strand.
ACTTGTAATCTATTTTACACATCGTTCAGTAGTAGTCTCTAAATGCTTAAACGGAATAATGTTTCAGGTATTTAAATGCCAAACATAGTTCAGTATGTACCAGAGACAACAGGTCAATAAAAGTATTCTCATTGTATAAGATCAACCACTTACCCTCAGGCCTAAATGCAGCTAGCTATATGTGGCTTAGGAATAAGGTTTGAAGAGCAGGTATGTCAGTACATTGATGCTGGTATGGAATATTCTGAACTTGTTTTGTAGGATTCCAAAAACCTTTCAACCAAATAGAAAACCCCTTATGGTATTCAATCAGATTATCCTGCAGGCTAAGAGCTTCATCTGCTGCAATTAAAATCTACTTTGTTTGGTGTCCATAAGGTTAATAGTTTTGTATTTCCAAATTACCAATGTAACTTATGTCATTCACTACCACCAAAGACACAATATAATTGTTTCATCCGCACATGGATATATCCGGCGGATGGCACTACATATAGGTAAACAGGACTCCAATAGCAGCAATACCACTGTCACAGGAGAGCTCCACACACCTAGCTGGTCTCCATAGAAGTAAACTCTATAACTGACGATAAGCTGATGGGTCACGTGTCTATTTAAAAGGAAGTGGGAGTGGTTACCAGCCAACATCAGCTGATCAGCCTAAAAGAAGTTGCCAGTGAGACAGACATTAACTGTTGCTGGACCAAAGGAAAAAACTACATTTAGATTCCAGCAGACCCACAACTGCCCCAAATCACGTAAAGATGCATGACAGTACGTCCTTTTCTACGAGGGGCTTCAGGTTCCTTAAGACCGGACTTGTCCGGAAAAGACGTAAGGCAGGAACGCATCCAAACACTTGCATTCACCTCAGTAGTCACCTGGTCCTTAATGTCATAGCAAACGCAGACCAAAGGTGATGGTAATAGCGTAGGCTTCGGAAGTGCGATAAATCTTCTAATTAATATGTTATGAAAATGCATCACTGAGGGTAGCTCTAATTGGAAGGTCATAGGGCTGAGAAAGGCCATCACCCGATACGAACAGATCACCTTAGAACTCAGAGTCCCAGATGCGTACTTCCACCTGCTATTTTTAGCGGACACCCACACGTACTCATTCACGTACAGGTCCAGATCTGAACATTTATTACCATACTTACTTTTGGAACAAGATGGTACGCTCCTTGAAGGATAGACAACAGAGGCGTCCCACTGTGTCACAAAACTGTTACCCTAAGGATACTCAGTGGGAACCACCACCCTCCCCTGACCAATTTCCAGGGAGGACACCGAGGTCTAGATATAATCTGTTGTGTGGGTAGAGTCTTGCCCCTATTCTCCAGTAGGACCTTAGCTACCTACACCGGAGAAGAATGAGTAGATTTAACAAAGACAGCAGAGATAGTAGTACCCAGGCAACTGTCTTTACAAAAATGTCCCCAACTGACTTCTCTGGACCCCCAATCAATGACTAGATTGTGTTCCGTTAGTCACGGAAGGCCTAAGACCAGGGGTGGACACTGAGAACAAAGGCCCCTGTGCAAGAATGGTGTATGGGCCCCCCTCCTATTAAATGAGTTTTCCATTTTCTTTTTTTTTGTGCTCATTGGCTTGCACTAGGGAAAAAATAATGAAGTTAAAGTTATTCATTTTCACCTGGTCCAGTGATATCTCTCTGCTACTGCTGCATCTATGTTTACAGGTTGCAGTGGTAATGTCACACATGACCACTTAAGCCAATCACAGGGATCAGCAGCTTGTGATGTCTACCTTGGCATGACTGCTGAGCTCAGTTATTGGCTCACGTGTTTTAGTCATGACTTCATAGCTGCAACCTGAAATCAAAGACAAGCAAACCAAAGAGGAATTGCTGGTCCCAAGGTGGATGAGTATCCCTGATTGTATTTTTCCATAGCATAAACTTTAGGGCATTAAAAGAATTAAAGCAGGAAACCCCTTAAGTAGCATTGTTTGATGCAAAAAACATGTCATGTCATATAATTAAAAAGTACACTGCACACAAGTCACATCAGTACAGCGCACACATTCAATATGTTACACAAGCACAGCACACACATCTCACAAAGTGAATATATCATAAACATCACATAAGTACAGCGCACACATCACACCAGCGCAGCGCACACATCACACAAGCAGCGCAGATATCACTGGACCGCAGAGCACACATTACACGAATGCAGCGTACACATCACATGAATACAGTGTGCACATCACACGAGCGCAGAGCATGTATCACACCAATGCAGAGCACACATCACACGAATGCAGAGCACACATCATACGAGTGCAGAGCACACATCATACGAGTGCACAGCACACATCGCACGAGCGCAGTGCACACATCAGACGAATGCAGCACACCCATCACACGAGCGCAGCACATACATCACACCAGAGCAGGACACACAATAAACACATACATCAGACAAGCACAAACACACATAACATGTGTACAATACTTATTGCACAAACTACATCATAAACAAGTCAGTCACACTGCTAAGAATATTTGTCACAGGCACATAGACATACCATATACACATGCACATAAACACCTATATACAGTTGAAGCACCACAGGTTGAATGTAGAAAGAAATAAATTCAACTTGTATAGTTACCTCTCTGTTTTGTCATAAGTTGCAGAAGATCCCCTGGAATTTGTGCCTGTGCTTCCTCTCCTGCTATGTCCTGCATGGCCATGAGCAGTAGACTGGGTGTGGAGCTGTAGGATCTCCATCTTCCCGCTGTCCCCTCAGCTCTGCTCTCCCTGCCCTCCTATCTTGCAGGCCTGTTGTTATCATTGGCTGCAGATGCTGCAGACTCCATCCTCTCCTGAGCAGAGAACCCCGGCCATCTTCTCCCCCGCGCTCTCACTCAGGGGAAGGGTGGAGCTTATTGCAGAGCTGCAGGGGAGCTTTTTGACTGGTTTCAGGGCCCATCGGGATCTTCAGCAGCTTCCAGTGAGCCAGTCAGACCCCCGGACATATAAAGAGCTCATAGCCCTTTTTTACTTGAGAGGGCCCCTCTCTCTGGCCCATCTCTGGAACTCCAAGCAGTACTCCTCCCCGGGCCCCCTGTTTGATCTTACGCAGTTTAGACTCAGCCAGGGAGACGCCATCAGTTGCACCATAGACGAGCCAAAGCTGAAAAACACTTGTCCACCAACCGCAAAGATGGAGAGTCGGATGGCAGGGAGAAGGCCCAGGACTGGGGATCACCCTTAAGAAGAGAGATTACAATCCCCACTCGTTGTTCCTCACTCCCTGAGGAACAAGAGTGGAGCCTGAATTATAATTTACAGGATTCCCTGAAAATCATAAATTTATGTCTTCCTCCAAAGAACCTGTCGGGAGAGATATTTTGGGTTCCAGTTGAGCCTGGACATGAGCCAAGACCAAAAATCCAGACATATGCTGAAACTGCTGCACCAACTGTGACCGCAACTCAGTAACCTCATCCGTGATGTTCCGAATCTAAATGCTAAAGCTTTAGCTTGAGCCATAGGGACTCTGGAAAATGATGCAGGTTGGTTATAATGTCACATCCGCACATGAATATGTTCGGCGGACGGCACAACATATAGGTAAACAGGACTCCAATAGCAGCAATACCACAATCACAGGAGAGCTCCACACACTTAGCTGGTCTGCGTAGAAGTAAACTATAACTGTCGATCAGCCGATGGGTCATATGTCTATTTAAAAGGAAGTGGTAGTGGTTACCAACCAAAAACAGCTGACCAGCCTAAAAGAATCTGCCAGCAAGAGACTGACATTAACTCTGGCTGGACCAGAGGATAAAACTACATTAAAAATTAGATTTAAATTCCAGCAGACCCAGAGCTGCCACGAATCTCCTAAAGATTGTGGAAACTGTTTGGGTAAGAATACAAGGACAGAACAATGGAAAGGACACCATTGTAGGCATTTACTACAGGCCACCTATGCAAGCTGAATATATGGATGAACTCTTTATGCATCAAATGGCCAAGTTCTCCAAAAAATATGACATAGTGGTCATGGGAGATTTCAACTATCCAGACATTTGTTGGGAATCTCTCAGGCAAAACTAACAGGTCAAGGAAATTCTTAACCTCTCTTGCTGACAACTTTATCTTCCAAAAGGTAGGGGAGAAAACAAGGGGATCTGCTACCTTGGATCTAATTCTTATAAACAGGGAAGAAATGGTTGAGGAGGTAAGAGTGGCTGGGACCCCAGGAGGTAGTGACCATGCTATTTTAGAATTTTGGATAACAAGAGGAGGAAGACCTGTGAAGACTCAGACGTCAAGGTTAGATTTCAGAAAGGCAGATTTTAAGGGACTCAGAAAGAGAATTAGAGGGATCCAATGGCTGGATATTCTTAAGCACAAAAATGTCCAGGAAGGATGGAAAATCTTGAAAAATGAGATTCTCAATGCACAATTGTTAACAATTCCGAAAAGAGTGAAGAATGGGAAGCATTTAAGGAAACCAGGATGGATGAACACAGAACTTAAACACATGCTAAAAAGGAAGAAAGAAATGTTTATCAAATGGAAAGAGGGAGGCATATCTAAAGAAGAATATAATGCCATCTGCAGAACCTGCAGGGCACAAATTAGATTATCTAAAGCTGACAATGAATTAAGGCTTGCAAGTGACATCAAAAGCAACAATAAAGGATTTTGGGGATACGTCAAAAGTAAAAGAAAAGTCAAAGATGCTACAGGATTTTTACAGGATGAAAATGATGAAATGGTAAGACAGGATGTTGAGAAGGCTGAACTGTTAAATTCCTATTTTGCATCTGTTTTCTCTCAGAAAGGAAATGTAACATCAACTGATCTACACTGTCCTATTAAAGGAATAGAAGAATCCAGGATATCTATAAACAGAAAGACAGTGAGGAAACACTTAGCTAACCTAAATGAATTCAAGTCTCCAGGTCCAGATGAATTACACCCCAGAGTACTGAAGGAGATAGCAGAAGAAATTCTTGAACCACTGTCCATAATCTTTGAAAATTCTTGGAGAAGAGGAGAAGTCACAGAAGACTGGAGAAGAGCAAATGTTGTTCCTATCTTCAAAAAGGGGAAGAAGGTGGACCCAGGGAACTACAGGCCGGTGAGTCTGACTTCTATACCAGGAAAGATCTTTGAACAAATTATTAAAGAACATGTATGCAAGTACCTGGATAAGAATGAAGTGATTAAACAGAGTCAGCATGGGTTTGTAACTAATAAGTCATGTCAGACTAACTTAATTTCCTTCTATGACAGAATCACTGACTGGGTGGATCAGGGAAATGCTGTAGATATAGCATATCTTGACTTCAGCAAAGCATTTGACAAAGTATCTCACACAATCCTTATTGAAAAAATGACTAAGTATGGAATGGACAAGGCAACTGTTAGGTGGATTCATAACTGGCTTAGTGATCGGACCCAAAGAGTGGTCGTAAATGGCTGCACATCCAGTTGGAAGAATGTATCAAGTGGGGTACCACAAGGCTCTGTTTTGGGCCCTGTATTGTTCAACATCTTTATCAATGATTTAGATGAAGGAATTGAGGGTAAACTGATCAAATTTGCTGATGACACAAAGCTAGGAGGAGTAGCTAATACTAGAGAAGAGAGAGAGGATTCAAAAAGATATAAATAAACTGGAGCAGTGGGCAGCAACTAACAGAACGGATTTTAACAGGGAAAATGCAAAGTACTACATCTGGGCAATAAAAATGAAAAAAGCATATACAAAATGGGAGGAATAGGGCTAAGTAACAGCACATGTGAAAAAGACTTGGGTATACTAATTGATCACAGACTGAACATGAGTCAACAGTGTGATGCAGCAGCAAAAAAGGCAAATGCAATTCTAGGATGTATCAACAGAAGCATACAGTCTAGATCACGTGAGGTCATTATTGCCCTCTACTCCTCTTTGGTCAGACCTCATCTGGAATACTGTGTCTAGTTTTGGGCACCACATTTTAAAAAAGACATCAACAAACTAGAGCAAGTTCAGAGAAGAGCCACCAGAATGGTGACCGGTCTGCAAACCATGTCCTATGAGGAACGGTTGCAGGATTTGGGAATGTTTAGCTTGCAGAAAAGAAGACTGAGAGGAGACTTAATAGCTGTCTACAAATATCTCAAGGGCTGTCACATTGTAGAAGGATAATTTTTATTCTCATTTGCACAAGGAAAGACTAGAAGCAATGGGATGAAACTGAATGGGAGGAGACACAGATTAGATATTAGAAAAAACTTTTTGACAGTTAGGGTGATCAATGAGTGGAACAGGCTGCCACGAGAGGTGGTGAGTTCTCCTTCAATGGAAGTCTTCAAACAGAGGCTGGACAGACATCTGTCTGGGATGATTTAGAGAATCCTGCTTTGAGCAGGGGGTTGGACCAGATGGCCCAGGAGGTCCCTTCCAACTTTACTATTCTATGATTGTATGATTCTAAGATTTGTGGCTATAATATTAGATAAAACTTGGAGGACATGGTTTGGGTACAATAAAAAGGTCAACATCTTGTCAGAACGGCATATAAATGTTATGTTCTTGTTTACCTAAAGGCTCTCATACACATTAGGCTAAAGTCGGACGATCCTGCAAATATCGGCAGGTCTAGGGGACTTTATTCTATATGGTGGTCTCCTGACATGGGAAAGCTCTTTCTAAGTCTGATCCTTTTGTTCTCCCTGGAGATTAGTCGCTGACAGAGGATTCTGAAATCAGAGATAAAGTACAAATTCCGTGTTTCAGAGAAAACATACCGTATACAGTTAGGTCCATAAATATTTGGACAGAGACAACATTTATCTAATTTTGGTTCTAGACATTACCACAATGAATTTGAAACAAAACAAATCAGATGCAGTTGAAGTTCAGACTTTCAGCTTTCATTTGAGGGTATCCACATTAAAATTGGATGAAGGGTTTAGGAGTTTCAGCTCCTTAACATGTGCCACCCTGTTTTTAAAGGGACCAAAAGTAATTGGACAAATGACTCCAAGGCTATTTCATGGACAGGTGTGGGCAATCCCTTTGTTATGTCATTCTCAATTAAGCAGATGAAAGGACCGGAGTTGATTTGAGGTGTGGTGTTTGCATTTGGAAGGTTTTGCTGTGAAGGAAACATGCAGTCACAGGAGCTCTCCATGCAGGTGAAACAAGCCATCCTTAAGCTGCAAGAACAGAAAAAAAACCATCCAAGAAATTGCTACAACATTAGAAGTGGCAAAATCTACAATTTGGTACATCCTGAGAAAGAAAGAAAGCACTGGTGAACTCATCAATCCAAAAAGACCTGGGAGCCCACGGAAGACAACAGTGGTGGATGATCGCCGCATACTTTCTTTGGTGAAGAAGAACCCGTTCACAACATCAACTGAAGTCCAGAACACTCTCAGTGAAGTAGGTGTATCTGTCTCTAAGTCAACAGTAAAGAGAAGACTCCATGAAAGTAAATACAAAGGGTTCACATCTAGATGCAAACCATTCATCAATTCCAAAAATAGACAGGCCAGAGTTAAATTTGCTGAAAAACACCTCCAGAAGCCAGCTCAGTTCTGGAAAAGTATTCTATGGACAGATGAGACAAAGATCAACCTGTACCAGAATGATGGGAAGCCAAAAGTTTGGAGAAGAAAGGGAACGGCACATGATCCAAGGCACACCACATCCTCTGTAAAACATGGTGGAGGCAACGTGATGGCATGGGCATGCATGGCTTTCAATGGCACTGGGTCACTTGTGTTTATTGATGACATAACAGCAGACAAGAGTAGCCGGATGAATTCTGAAGTGTACCGGGATATACTTTCAGCCCAGATTCAGCCAAATGCTGCAAACTTGATTGGACGGCGCTTCATAGTACAGATGGATAATGACCCCAAGCATACAGCCAAAGCTACACAGGAGTTCATGAGTGCAAAAAAGTGGAACATTCTTCAATGGCCAAGTCAATCACCAGATCTTAACCCAATTGAGCATGCATTTCACTTGCTCAAATCCAGACTTAAGAGGGAAAGACCCACAAACAAGCAAGACCTGAAGGCTGCGGCTGTAAAGGCCTGGCAAAGCATTAAGAAGGAGGAAACCCAGCGTTTGGTGATGTCCATGGGTTCCAGACTTAAGGCAGTGATTGCCTCCAAAGGATTCGCCACAAAATATTGAAAATAAAAATATTTTGTTTTGGGTTATGTTTATTTGTCCAATTACTTTTGACCTCCTAAAATGTGGAGTGTTTGTAAAGAAATGTGTACAATTCCTACATTTTCTAACACATATTTTTGTTCAACCCTTCAAATTAAACGTTACAATCTGCACTTGAATTCTGTTGTAGAGGTTTCATTTCAAATCCAATGTGGTGGCATGCAGAGCCCAACTCGCGAAAATTGTGTCACTGTCCAAATATTTCTGGCCCTGACTGTATACTCGTGTATAAGTCGAGATTTTCAGCCCATTTATAAGTCCCCCTCTCGGCTTATACGCAGGTCATATACGGGGGTCGGCGGGGGAGCGGGGATGTCGGATCATACTCACCCCTCCGCCGGCGCGGTCTCTGCAGCCCCCCTGCTTCTCCCACGATCTCCGGCTCCTTCCTGCAGCGGTCACATAGCACCACTCATTAAAGTCAGGAATATGCATATAATCATGACTTTATGAGCGGTGTGACCGCTGTAGGAAGGAGCCGGAGATCGTGGGAGAAGAGGAGACGCTGCAGATAGTGACGCGCCGGCGGAGGGGTGAGTATAGCGATATTTACCTGTCCCGTTCCACCGCTGCGCGTTGCTCCCTCGTCCGACTCCTCTGGCTGTGAATGTTCAGATGACGTCGTTAGTGCGCGCCGCGCCCCCAGCCTGATCATTCACTGCCGAGGACCCGGAAGAGGGAGCAGCGGTGGAGAGAGGACAGGTAAATATCTCAGGTGCCGGGGTCCTGAGCGAGCGGTGACACCAGCACCTGTCCCCCATAGCGCACCAGTGTCACCGCCTCCTCAGGACACCGGCACCTGGCCCCCAGCAACGAGAGGTGAGTATGTCTTTTTTTTTTGCAGCAGCAGCGCGGGCATCATAAGGGACATACTATGGGGCATAATCTGTGGAGCATATGGGGGCATAATCTGGAGCATATGGGGCATAATCTGGAGCATATGGGGGCATAATCTGTGGAACATATGGGGGCATAATCTGGAGCATATGGGGGCATAATCTGTGGAGCATATGGGGGCATAATCTGGAGCATATGGGGCATAATCTGGAGCATATGGGGGCATAATCTGTGGAACATATGGGGGCATAATCAGGGGAGCACATGGGCATAATCTGTGCAGCATATGGGGGCATAATCTGTGGAACATATGGGGCATAATCTGTGCAGCATATGGGGCATAATCTGTGCAGCATATGGGGCATAATCTGTGCTGCATATGGGGACATAATCTCTGCAGCATATGGGGGCATAATCTGTGCAGCATATGGGGCATAATCTGTGCAGCATATGGGGACATAATCTGTGCAGCATATGGGGCATATTCTGTGCAGCATATGGGGGCATAATCTGTGCAGCATATGGGGCATAATCTGTGCAGCATATGGGGGCATAATCTGTGGAGCATATGGGGGCATAATCTGCAGCATATGGGGCATAATTGAGTCGCACAGCCAGGGCCTGTGGGGTACTCGGCACCGAGCCCGTTCACTTCAATGGGGGATGTCACGGGTAGCACAGCTCGGTCCGTGGCCCTGGGCGCTACCAAAAAGGTGGGGATCTTTACAGGGGAATGAAGTATTTACAGTTTGATCGTGACGCCACCTGTGATACCTGGTCAGGGTGACCAGCGCTGCAGGGTAGATCCACTGAGGGGTTGTTACTGGGCAGCAAGGTGTTAAGTCTTCCACAGGCAAGACTGGGTCCCCCAGGGTAGATGGCGGTGTAGGGGTGCAGGACGGAGAAGGGGAGTTCAGCCGCAGGAGTAATAAGGCAAACACACACAAAAGTCTCTTTCTATACCTTTACTGGTGGGATAGCAGGCACGTCCCGGGATGCTGGCAGGGTGGAGGATGCACATCCAGTATTCCCACTGAGTAGGTGTAGGGCCTCCTTACTCCTGTAGTGTGAGTTTCTGACCTGTATGAATCGAAGTCTAACTCTGTTTTCACGTATACGCCCGGCTGACTTTGTGGTGAGGCCTTCTCTTGGATAGAACAGTGTCTCTAATGGTTGGCCGACCGGACTCCTGTCTTCCTGACCCCGGTTATGTATCAACACTTGTGGGCCCCCGCGACCTGTAGTCCCGCAGGGTCTCCGGTATCTCCTACTAGTCGTGTAGATGCTAGTAAGCTCGGACCCGGTGTTCGGTTGTACAGAGTAGAGGTAAGCTATCAATGCTGTTTCAACCTCTGTTACTCTCTTCTCCTCTTCCACTCGCCTTTCGTTCTACTCCGACCGTTAACATAAGCACACTAGCAGAAGTTAGCTGATTCTTCTCTCTTCACCGCTCTCAAAGCGTCGGCACGCTTACTCACTGAAACTGCCCTCAGTTGACTCAGTTCTGACCAGGCTGAAGTGGCTATCTTTCTCCACTCGTACTAGCCTCCACTCTTTGAACTAAGCTCAAAGCTGCAGTCTTCGGGTTCTCTCACAACTCTCTTGTCTAGGCGTAGACGCACTCTCTCAACTCTGAGGTGACTAGACTGACTCGTTCTCAGCTAATCTGATCTGACTGCTGTGTCTTCACTACCCTTATATACTACAAAAGGGCTCCCTCTGGTGGCTCTAGGGAATAGTGAAGGTTTGTTGTGTGCATATCAGGTCTCCGTGGGTGTTACCTTTGGTGCATCCCCCTGGGGAAATGTGACTCCAGGCACAGCTGGGCTACACATAATCTGTGGCAGCATAAGGGGGCATAATCTGTGGATCATACGGGGGCATAAGCATTTTTCACCCTAGGCTTATACGCGAGTCAATAAGTTTTCCCAGTTTTTTGTGGCAAAATTAGGGGGGTCGGCTTATACACGGGTCGGCTTATACATGTGTATATACGGTACTTTGAAAATCCAGCAACTAAGCATCTCGGATAACTAGTTCATGGCAAGTCTCCTATGGCTTCTTACCACATCCATCCTGTTAACTGACAGACCCAAGACCTGTTAGTCAATGGAGTCAGTGTGGGGAGAAGCTTCAGGGCACCTGCCTTGGACTAGTCATTAGAGATGCATAGTCCCCGGCTGTGCAATTCAGGACAGCTAGTCAAAGGTTGTGCCTGTCAGCAGAATGAAAGGCCAGAAGACCTACTCAGGAATGATAGAACCTGCTGGGAGAAATATATATATTGAGTGTGAGTGGCTCTGGAAATTAGTTACAGACCACTCTCTGGAGACTACCTGTTGGTGTGCCGCCCTGGCCAGGCTGCTGTGGTAATGGTACTGGGTCATTGCGGTTTTGAGTGCTGGTCAAGTCCAACTGGGGGCACGCGCCTGTCTCTGTCAATTGTGGGGTTACTAATAATATTAATAAAAAGGTTTGTGATGCCAGTTGGAATGTTCTGCCTGGTATGGCCGGGCACTGATTAGGGTTCCTGGGAGCTAGGTGATGATGGACAGTGCCAGATGATTAACCCCTTCCCAACTAGGTCTGGCTCCCAGCAGAGTTGGAGCAGGAATGGTACAGCAGAGAATAAACAGCATTATACAAGGTAATGATCAGTGGTACCTTTTACTGGAGTTCTGAAAACAGTTCCAGAAGCTTCCATAAAATTTGCATACAGAGTTTTGGTGAAACCTGCATGGTGAGGCTTCAGTTTCTCTGCTGTGAGGTTGTTTAACCTTACTGCTACAAATTAGTGTAATATGTCCCTGATCCAACGGTACAGTTCTGAATTTAGGGAGATGCCCAACTGTTTAATACAATATATTGGAGCAGAGAGCTGTTAGTTTCCTGCTCCACCATTCTCAATAGAGACTGGAGGACATGCAAGGACCTACAAGTCAAATGACATTCTCAGGTCACATGACAAGACGGGAGAGACTAGCTCAGTAGCCAAGGAGCAGATGTGGAGCCCAGCTGCGTCTGGATTCATATCTCCCAGAAGGGTGCGCAGAAGGAATTCACCACTAGAGGTCTCAATATACATGCACACACCTTCACCCATCCCTAAGACCACCAGAGGGAGCTGTATAGACATATAAAAGGAGGCAGCGTCGGACTGGAACACCTTGGGCCCACCAGAGAAAATCATTCTTGGGGCCCACTATGTAGCTACATAGAAATAAATACAAGAACACCAATTGTGCAGTAAAACATGCTAATATCAGGGTATAATATAAGGTAGTATAAATCTTATTTATGTAGCAAGATTGGGGTAGCCTCCCTCATAGAATATAAAGCTGCCCCCCCTCATAGGGTATAATACTGCCCCCCTCATAGGGTATAATGCTGCCCCCCTCATAGGGTATAATGCTGCCCCCTCATAGGGTATAATGCTGCTCCCCCTCACAGGGTATAACGCTGCCCTCCTAATAGCGGATAACGCTGCCCCCCCTCATAGGGTATAATATTGCCCCCCTCATAGGGCATAATGCTGCCCCTCTCATAGGGCATAATGCTGTCCCCTCTCATAGGGTATAATGCTGCCCCCTCTCATAGGGTATAATGCTGCCCCCTCTCATAAGGTTTAATGCTGCCCCCTCTCATAGGGTATAATACTGCCCCCCTCATAGGGTATAATGCTGCCCCCTCTCATAGGGTATAATGCTGCTCCCCTCATAGGGTATAATGCTGCCCCCTCTCATAGGGTATAATGCTGTCCCCTCTCATAGGGTATAATGCTGCCCCCTCTCATAGGGTATAATGCTGCCCCCTCTCATAGGGTATAATGCTGCCCCCCCTCATAGAATATAATGCTGCCCCCTCTCATAGAATATAATGCTGCCCCCTCTCATAGGGTATAATGCTGCCCCCTCTCATAGGGTATAATGCTGCCCCACTCATAGAATATAATGCTGCCCCCTCTCATAGAATATAATGCTGCCCCCTCTCATAGAATATAATGCTGCCCCCCCTCATAGAATATAATGCTGCCCCCTCTCATAGAATATAATGCTGCCCCCTCTCATAGAATATAATGCTGCCCCCTCTCATAGGGTATAATGCTGCCCCCTCTCATAGGGTATAATGCTGCCCCCTATCATAGGGTATAATGCTGCCCCCCCTCATAGGGTATAATGCTATATAGAGATAGATAGATAGATAGATAGATAGATAGATAGATAGATAGTAGATAATAGATAGAGAGATAAAAAAAACAAACACAATACTCACCTCTCCTCCTCGCTCCCACGCAGATTCTGGCGGCTCTGCCTCTGCTTCAGTGTCAGGAGCTGCCGTCTGCGCGATGAAGTGACGTCATCGCGCACAGGCTGTGAGTGAGAAGCAGAGGGGACTGATGGGAGAGAGAGCGTCATGTGACGCTCTCTCTCCCATTACAACTGAGGGCGGCGCCGGCCCTGAATTACTGCCGCATAGCAGCTGCCTCTGCCAGGGGCCCCTGGGAGAGCGGGGGGTAGCAGTGGGTAGCGGGGGGCCCTGATCCCCCAGCCCTGATAGTGGGCACTGCACTGGGCAATGTTAGCCGCTAAAGTTTAGCGGCCAAAGTGAAATGATATTCACTGCTTCCCACGCCCATGGGGGCGTGGGAAGCAGTGAATATTCATTTCTCTTTAGCAGCGGGGACAGGGGCTCCTGCCTCCTGTCACCCGCTGCTGCTCTGCTAGGACGGGCCCCCATAGCAGCTGGGTGGTGTGCCGCTATTAGCGACACGCCACTGGCTGGGGGCCCCTGGCGCAGCGGGGGCCCTAGGCAACTGGCCCCTGTATGCCATCAGGTGCCAGGGCCCACCGGCTGCCAGGGCCCACCGGAGAATCCTCCGGTTCTCCGGTGGGCCAGTCCGACCCTGAAAGGAGGGTAAAGACAGGAAAGAGAGCTCAGATTTGAGAGACTGCAGTTCAGTTCAGTCAGCTCAGTAGTTCAGTCAGACTGAAGTCTGCAGCCCGCAGTTCAGTTCAATAGAGTGGAGTCTAGTAGAGTGGAATTAATCCATTCCAGTCTAGTCAAAGCTGAGACAAGTGAGTAGTCTGCAGACAGAGCAGATGAGTGGAGTTTGCAGCGAGGGACTCCAGAGCTCAAGTCGAGAGCCAGGAGCGTGCCGACGCTCAGAGAGCGGCGAATAGGCAGCCCACCAACTGCCAGTGTGTGTAATCGTGTGAGGGCCCGAGTAGGCCGAAGGCGAGTGGAAAGAGAAGTAAAAGAGGCAGAGGAGCCGTAATAGCTCACCTCAACAAGTGTTTACCGGACGCCGGGGTCCGAGCCTATTGGGATCTCCACGACCATTAGCAGAACACCGGAGTTCCTGGAGGACTACAAGTCCCAGGAGTACCACAGAGCTGATACGTAGCAGGATCAGGAGGACGGAGTTCGGCAGGTGCCGGCCATCAGGGACCCTGTCCTTTCAGAGAAGGTCCAATCACAAGGTCAGCCAGGTTCAAGACGGAGACTAAGTTAGGCACAGCTACAGGCAGGCCAGGACTTGATCACAGAAAGGCAAGGAACAGGAGGCCACACACCTACTCGTGGAAGAATCTGGATGTGCACCCTTCACCCTACAGTGCTCCGGGGAGTGCCTGCAACATCTTCAGTAAAGGTACCAAAGTGACTTGTGTTTGTGTCCTATTTCTGACCCCCAACTGCCGGGTTCCCTTCTGTCCTGCACCCCTACACATCTATCTGCCCTGAAGGTTTTGGCTGTTGCAGCTGAAAGGAGGACATCGGTAAACCAGGGGAGGAGTCCTGAGGAGATCATTTGCATATTCCCAGTTCATTCTGGGATAAGTGAAGAGTCTCCGCAAGCTCCAAGAACACTGGGTTTTGGCTGTTGCAGCTGAAAGGAGGACATCGGTAAACCAGGGGAGAAGTCCTGAGGAGATCATTTGCATATTCCCAGTTCATTCTGGGATAAGTGAAGAGTCTCCGCAAGCTCCAAGAACACTGGGTTTTGGCTGTTGCAGCTGAAAGGAGGACATCGGTAAACCAGGGGAGGAGTCCTGAGGAGATCATTTGCATATTCCCAGTTCATTCTGGGATAAGTGAAGAGTCTCCGCAAGCTCCAAGAACACTGGGTTTTGGCTGTTGCAGCTGAAAGGAGGACATCGGTAAGCCGCGCGCCGCTAGGTGCGCGAATTTTGGTACTTTTTTCACCGCTGTGATATCTCTTTAACAATAAGAGCATGGAAGAGGCCAGGAGCCATGTGGTGAGTTGCATTTCTTGCTACATGTTCACAGATTTACCAGTGGAAAAGCCAAATTTCACATGCCACAAATGCAAGCTTGTGTCCATGTTGGAGGAAAAGTTGCGGAATCTGGAAGAGAGGTTATCTACATTGAAGATCATTAAGGAAGATGAAGAGTTCTTAGACAGAGCAGAATTATCTCTTCATGGTGCAGAAAGAGAAGAAATTCGAAGAGCACCTGAAGAAGCAGAGGAATGGAAGCATGTGACCCAAAGAAGCAGGAGAATCGTGAGGCAGTCAGCACCCATACTGCTCAGGAACCAGTACCAGGCTCTCACACAGGAGAATGAAGAAGAAATACATCAGGATAAGACTTTGCCCACAAAGAGCAACCTTGTAAGCCCTCAGAGTCCTCCTGAATGGAGAAAGAAAAATGTTGTGAAGAAGAAACGGAGAGTTGTGGTCGTGGGGATTCCCTGTTGAGAGGAACAGAGGCCGCTATCTGCAGACCGGATATAACCTCAAGAGAAATGTGCTGTCTTCCAGGTGCAAAAATTAAAGATGTGTCTGACCGGATATCAGGACTCTTCAGACCTAAAGATGACTACCCATTCCTCCTAATACATGTGGGGACAAATGACACCACAAGAAGTGACCTGGAAACCATCTGCAGTGACTTTGAAAACTTAGGCAAGAAAGTGAAAGAACTGGGTGCGCAGGTGGTCTTCTCTTCCATCCTCCCAGTGGATGGCCATGGAACAAGGAGGTGGAATAAGATTCTGCAGGTGAACAACTGGCTACGTCGATGGTGCCGTCAACAAGGATTTGGATTTCTGGATCACGGAGTGAATTACCTATACGATGGACTACTTGCTAGAGATGGGGTGCACCTTACGAAGACTGGAAAACATGTATTTGGAAGTCGCCTTGCTACACTCATCAGGAGAGCTTTAAACTAGAACAATGTGGGAAGGGAAGCAAAACGCCAGAAAAAGCCATACACCTGACAAATGCTATTGAGAACTCGGCTATTAGAAGTGGAAAGGAAGAACGAAGACAAAACAATCTAAATAATAAAAATATTGGAGGAAGAGAAACCAATCACAAACTAAAATGTTTTTATACAAATGCACAAAGCATGGGCAGCAAACAAGGAGAATTGGAACTACTAACGCAGGAGAAGAAGTATGATGTCATTGGAATCACTGAAACTTGGTGGGACGATACACATGATTGGAATACAAGGCTAGAAGGATACAACTTATTTGCAAGAAACAGACTTGATAAACGAGGAGGAGGTGTTGCATTGTATGTTAGAAAAGCGTATATCTGCACAGAGATTGACGCTTCAGAGACTGGGAGTTCTGTGGAAACTGTTTGGGTAAGAATACAAGGACAGAACAATGGAAAGGACACCATTGTAGGCATTTACTACAGGCCACCTATGCAAGCTGAAGATATGGATGAACTCTTTATGCATCAAATGGCCAAGTTCTCCAAAAAATATGACATAGTGGTCATGGGAGATTTCAACTATCCAGACATTTGTTGGGAATCGCTCTCAGGCAAAACTAACAGGTCAAGGAAATTCTTATCCTCTCTTGCTGACAACTTTATCTTTCAAAAGGTAGGGGAGAAAACAAGAGGAACTGCTACCTTGGATCTAATCCTTATAAATAGGGAGGAAATGGTTGAGGAGGTAAGAGTGGCTGGGACCCTAGGAGGTAGTGACCATGCTATTTTAGAATTTTGGATAACAAGAGGAGGAAGACCTGTGAAGACTCAGACGTCAAGATTAGATTTCAGAAAGGCAGATTTTAAGGGACTTAGAAAGAGAATTGGAGGGATCCAATGGCAGGATATCCTTAAGGACAAAAATGTCCAGGAAGGATGGGACATCTTGAAAAATGAGATTCTCAAAGCACAATTGTCAACAATTCCAAAAAGAGGGAAGAATGGGAAGCATTTAAGGAAACCAGGATGGATGAACACAGAACTTAAACACATGCTAAAAAGGAAGAAAGAAATGTTTATCAAATGGAAAGAGGGAGGCATATCTAAAGAAGAATATAATGCCATCTGCAGAACCTGCAGGGCACAAATCAGATTATCTAAAGCTGACAATGAATTAAGGCTTGCAAGAGATGTCAAAAGCAACAAAAAAGGATTTTGGGGATACATCAAAAGTAAAAGAAAAGTCAAAGATGCTGTAGGATTTTTACAGGATGAAAATGATGAAATGGTAAGAAAGGATGTTGAGAAGGCTGAACTTTTAAATTCCTATTTTGCATCTGTTTTCTCTCAGAAAGGAAATGTAACATCAACTGATCTTCACTGTCCTATTAAAGGAATAGAAGAATCCAGGATATCTATAAACAGAAAGACAGTGAGGAAACACTTAGCTAACCTAAATGAATTCAAGTCTCCAGGCCCAGATGAATTACACCCCAGAATACTGAAGGAGATAGCAGAAGAAATTCTTGAACCACTGTCCATAATCTTTGAAAATTCTTGGAGAACAGGTGAAGTCCCAGAAGACTGGAGAAGAGCAAATGTTGTTCCTATCTTCAAAAAGGGGAAGAAGGTGGACCCAGGGAACTACAGGCCGGTGAGTCTGACTTCTATACCAGGAAAGATCTTTGAACAAATTATTAAAGAACATGTATGTAAGTACCTGCATAAGAATGAAGTGATTAAACAGAGTCAGCATGGGTTTGTAACTAATAAGTCATGTCAGACTAACTTAATTTCCTTCTATGACAGAATCACTGACTGGGTGGATCAGGGAAATGCTGTAGATATAGTATATCTTGACTTCAGCAAAGCATTTGACAAAGTATCTCACACAATCCTTATTGAAAAAATGACTAAGTATGGAATGGACAAGGCAACTGTTAGGTGGATTCATAACTGGCTTAGTGATCGGACTCAAAGAGTGGTCGTAAATGGCTGCACATCCAGTTGGAAGAATGTCTCAAGTGGGGTACCACAAGGCTCTGTTTTGGGCCCTGTATTGTTCAACATCTTTATCAATGATTTAGATGAAGGAATTGAGGGTAAACTGATCAAATTTGCTGATGACACAAAGCTAGGAGGGGTAGCTAATACTAGAGAAGAGAGAGAGAGGATTCAAAAATATATAAATAAACTGGAACAGTGGGCAGCAACTAACAGAATGGATTTTAACAGGGAAAAATGCAAAGTACTACATCTGGGCAATAAAAATGAAAAAAGCATATACAAAATGGGAGGAATAGGGCTAAGTAACAGCACATGTGAAAAAGACTTGGGTATACTAATTGATCACAGACTGAACATGAGTCAACAGTGTGATGCAGCAGCAAAAAAGGCAAATACAATTCTAGGATGTATCAACAGAAGCATACAGTCTAGATCACGTGAGGTCATTATTGCCCTCTACTCCTCTTTGGTCAGACCTCATCTGGAATACTGTGTCAGTTTTGGGCACCACATTTTAAAAAAGACATCAACAAACTGGAGCAAGTTCAGAGAAGAGCCACCAGAATGGTGACCGGTCTGCAAACCATGTCCTATGAGGAACGGTTACAGGATTTGGGAATGTTTAGCTTGCAAAAAAGAAGACTGAAGGAGACTTAATAGCTGTCTACAAATATCTCAAGGGCTGTCACATTGTAGAAGGTTCATCTTTATTCTCATTTGCACAAGGAAAGACTAGAAGCAATGGGATGAAACTGAATGGGAGGAGACAGATTAGATATTAGAAAAAACTTTTTGACAGTTAGGGTGATCAAGGAGTGGAACAGGCTGCCACGAGAGGTGGTAAATTCTCCTTCAATGGAAGTCTTCAAACAGAGGCTGGACAGACATCTGTCTGGGATGATTTAGAGAATCCTGCTTTGAGCAGGGGGTTGGACCAGATGGCCCAGGAGGTCCCTTCCAACTCTACCATTATGTCTATGATTCTATGATTCTATGACTCAGCCTCACCTGTGGGAGGCTTAACACCTATAGCTGCACAACACCAACCCTTCAGTGGATCTGCACTGCAGCGCTGGTCACCCTGACCAGGTACCACAGGTGGCTTCACGAATCCCCATACCAACATTCAATTCCCCTGTAAATATCCCACATTAACGGGTGAGCGCCAGAGCCACGGACTGAGCTGTGTTGCCATGACATCCCCCATAGAAGTCTATAGGCAGAGATCCGAGCTCCGATGGCTATGGAGGGCGACTCACAGATATGTGACAGGACACACAGGCAAGTGAGATGCTTATGTGGGGCCCCTGTTATGACTGCATACTGTTTTTGATGTATGATGTTATATCCTGCACAAGCTCATGGAATAATATTACTCTTTAATAGCGAACGTTTCCACAGAGGCTAGCCCTGAATGTTTCCAGCTGAGCACATAGCAAGGAGAGACTTTCCTGTAACACACCCTCCATAATTATTTTCTTCATCCAATGTTATGAACAGAGAGTTTCATTTTTTAAGCCAGCTAATATATCAGCTGAGCTTAACTCATTAATATGGTTAATCCTCTTTAGGAAACAGTTGGAGATATCTAATAAGCATCGAAAGTTTGGTGATCTCTGTCACCAGGTCAGACACAACATAAGGTCCTACTGCTGACAAGGCAACTCTACCTGTCTACGGGCTGGCACTCAGATCTCAATAAACATAATGCTGTCCTATATACATAGTAAATAGTACTAATACATCTTCATCTCGTTTAATGTTTAATGAACAGCAAATTTCATTATGCAAGGGAAAATGAACATTATTTTGGCTTTTTTTTCAGGCTGATCAAAATTTAAGCAAACATGTATCCTACACATTTGGATACATCTGCCATTAACTTCCAACAAAAAACATATAATTTAATTTACACATTCTTTTGCCCTCCTGCTGTTCTGAAAAGTTTGGCAGCTCACATTTTCTATGCAGTTGAAATAGTTGGATGAAGTCATAGATAGATAAAACAAGTAGGTTGAAGGGTGTACTGATCTGCTTATCCATGCCAAGGGTGCACCGAGCCCTTGAGCTAGATGGATGGACCCTTGGCTGGTTCAGTAATGGGCACAGACCTTCTCTTCGAGGTGGGGAACTGCTATGGGCTGGTATTATTAAAGAAGAGCTATTTGGACTTGTTTGTGTTGAAAATGGACTCAAAATCAACTCCCAAACTTACTGTCAGGTTTTAGAAGACACTTTCATCAAGCAGTGGCATGGGAAAAAGTCTGCATCTTTCAAGAAAATCATGATTCTTATGCAGGATAATGCTGTATTGCATGCGTTGAACTACTCCACTGCTTGGCTAGCCTGTAAAGGCCATAAAGATGAAAGAATGATAGCATGGTCCCTTTCCTCACCTGACCTGAACCCTATTGAGAACTTGTGGACCTTTCTTAAATGACAGATTCATGGTGAAGGAAAACAGTACAGCTCTCAGCGCAGTCTGGGAGGCTGTGGTTAATGCTGCCCAAAAGGTTGATTGTCGACAGATTAAGAAACTGACAGACTTTATTATGCCTATTATTGGAAAAAAAGGTGGCTATATTGATCCCTGATATTTTTTGGAAATATGTTTTTGTACATTTTGAGTTTGGTCATTATTCTCACTTTAACATATGAAAACATACAATTGAGATGGAAAAATTTACTTTTTCATTTAGTTACATAACAATTCTGCACACATAGATACTCTCCTAAGTAAGCCAAAACCTCACTTTTACATTCTTCAATATTTAGGCTTTAGATTTATAAAACTTTTTGATTGATCGACAGCACTGTAGTTGTTCAATAATAAAATTAATAATCAAAAACACGGGTATTACATACCTGGTAATGTGTTTTTTCATGAGACATGACGGCACCACGAGAGAGGGGATCCGCCCTTCAAGGACAGGAAACCTTCAAGATAAAAGGGGCGGCTCCTCTCTCCGCATCAGTTGTTTTACAGAGCATGAGAGGAACTCCGCAGGTTAGTATACATATAAATAATACATCCTTTACAATTCTAATCACCAACACCCAAGGGAATGTATAATACTAATAATGCACCTAACTAATGACGTGATCAAAAGGGAGGGAATATAAGGGTGCCGTCATGTCTCATGAAAAAACACATTACCAGGTATGTAATACCTGTGTTTTTCCATCATACATGACGGCACCATGAGAGAGTTACAGAGATTTGTATTCTCTTTAGGGAGGGATCACTGCTTGTAACACTCTTCTCCCAAATATGAGATCAGAGGTAGCAGATAAGTCTAGTCTGTAATCAGAGCCGGCGTCAGCACCCGGCATACCCGGGCAAGTGCCGGGGCCCTGAGCAGGCGGGGGGGCCCACTCGCCGTCGGGCACCCCGGCGCCCGTTAGCGGATGAGAGCGGTACCAGCGCCGCTACTGGGCCCCCCGCTTGCTCAGGGCCCCGGCAGCAGCCGGCGCAATACTCACCTCTTCCCGTGCCTCCGCTGCCACAGCTCCGGGCTCCAGGGGG
This sequence comes from Oophaga sylvatica, assembly GCA_033576555.1. Classification (NCBI taxonomy): domain Eukaryota; kingdom Metazoa; phylum Chordata; class Amphibia; order Anura; family Dendrobatidae; genus Oophaga; species Oophaga sylvatica. The sequence goes on from JARQOD010000001.1 coordinate 725,257,822, forward strand.
CGCCTGCAGGACGCCGGCGCTTCCTCTCACAGCAGCGCCGCTGAATGACGTCATCATTCAGCGGCCGGCTGTGGCAGTGAGCGCGTGGACTTCGGACAGGTGAGATGTGTGTGTGTGTGTCTCTGTGTGTATCAGTGTGTGTGTATGTAGTGCGGTGCTTTGTGTGTGCGTGTCTGTGTATGTGAGAGAGTGCTGGTGTGCTGCGATGCTGTCTGTGTGTGGTGCTGTATGTGTGATGGTGGTGGGCGAGGGCAGTGATGATTGATAATTATGAGCAGGCATTGATGATGATGGGCAGGCAATGATGATAATGGGGAGGCGATGATGGGGAGGCAATGATGATGATGAGCAGGCATTGATGATGATGGGCAAGCAATGATGATAATGGGGAGGCGATGATGGGGAGGCAATGATGATGATGAGCAGGCATTGATGATGATGGGCAAGCAATGATGATAATGGGGAGGCGATGATGGGGAGGCAGTGATGATGATGAGCAGGCATTGATGATGATGGGCAGGCAATGATGATGATGGGCAGGCATTGATGATGATGGGCAGGCAATGATGATGATGGGGAGGCGATGATGATGATGATGGAGAGACAATGATAATGATGGGGAGGCGATGATGAAAATAGGCAGGCAATGATCATGATGGGCAGGCATTGATGATGATGGGCAGGCGATGATGATGATGGGGAGGCGATGATGATGATGGGGAGGCAATGATGATGATGGGGAGGCGATGATGATAATGGGCAGGCAATGATGATGATGGGCAGGTATTGATGATGATGGGCAGGCAATTATGATGATGGGGAGGCGATGATGATGATGGGGAGGCGATGATGATGATGGGGAGGCAGTGATGATGATGGGCAGGCAATGATGATGATGGGCAGGCATTGATGATGATGGGCAGGCAATGATGATGATGGGGAGGCAATGATGATGATAATGGGCAGGCAATGATGATGATAATGGGCAGGCAATGATGATGATGGGAGTCTTTCCACGGCGCCCATTCCTGAGCCGTAACAGTGCAGAAAGCAGCACAGCACAGAGGAGAGCTCCATATTTTGTATGGAGCTTTATATGGGGACCAGTATCCTGTATGGAGCATTATATTGGGTCCAGTATTCTGTATGGAGCATTATATGGGGGATGGGGGGGTGACATCCTGCATGGGGTATTATATGGGTGATGAGGGGGAGACTATGTGGTGCCCATAATATTGTATGGAGGACTGTACCGTCCAGTCTGTACTGTGCGCTGTGAGGATTTGGCGGTTTTTGAGCTATTGTACAATTTACAATAGATATCAGTCATGTAATGGAAGTGAAGTGTTTGGCATTGTACTATACCTATATTTCTCTGCAGTATCTGTGCATCATGAATCATGGTCTGTGTTAAAGGGGCCCACTGAGGCTCTTTCGCCCGGGGCCCATAAAAAGCTGGAGCCGGCCCTGTCTGTAATGTTTGAAAAAGGTTGATGGAGAGGACCAAGTGGCCGCCTTACAAATCTGGTCGATTGCGGCATCTGCTCTCTCTGCCCAAGATGTCGGCATGGCTCTCGTGGAGTGGGCTTTTAGACCCTCTGGAACAGCCCTGCCTGCACTACTATACGCTAGCATAATGGCCTCTCTCAACCATCTAGCTATAGTCTGTTTAGAGGCTTTAAGGCCCTTCCTTGCCCCCTGGTACGAGACAAATAAAGCCCTCTGCTTTCTCCAAGGTTTTGTCACATCTAAATACTGCAGGGTACATCTTCTAACGTCTAGGCAGTGTAGTTTTTCTTCCTTCTTGTTGTTAGGGTTAGGGCAAAAGGATGGTAAAACTATTTCCTGAGCCCTATGGAATTTTGACACTACTTTTGGAAGATATGCCGGGTCTAATTTTAACACCACCCTATCATCCATAACCTGAGTGTAGGGAGGGTCGGCCGATAACGCGTGTAAATCTCCAACTCTACGGCCAATGTGAGTGCTACTAACAAAGCTGTTTTTAATTTTAGTACGGTACCTTATCCGATGTTGTTTTCAAAGGCTGAAAGGGGCTTTCTGTCAAGACTGATAAGACTAAATTTAATTCCCATGGTGGAGGAACAGGGGATGGCAGAATCAGCTCTATTACAGGCCCGGATAAATCTAGATATCCATCTATTGTTTGCCAGGTCACAGTTGAACAATTCTGCCAGGGCTGAGACATGCACTTTGAGGGCACTGACGGCTAACCCCAGCTCTAAACCCTTCTGCAGGAACTCCAGTATCGCCACTTTCGGGACCTCCCCTTCCGGTATTGGCCCTTAGACAGACAAGAATTTTTTCCATAATCTCCCATAAATTCTTGTAGTCACTGGCTTTCTACTACTGAGTAAGGTGGATATTAGCCCAGCTGAGAACCCCTTTTTTTTTTCTAACAGCGACCTTTCAAATTCCAGGCTGTCAAATGCAGCCCGGGCATCTGAGGGTGACTGAAGGGACCCTGTGTTAGAAGGTCCTGGTCTTCCGGGAGTACCCATGGGTCTGTTACTGACATCACTCTCAGCCAATAGAACCATGGCCTCTTTGGCCAGAAGGGCTATTATAATCACTCTGGCCTTGTCCTCCCTGATCTTCCTCAGAACTGCTGGTATAAGGCATATCGGTGGAAAGGCGTACAGGAGTCCTGATGTCCAGTTTATCCTGAAGGCGTCCACTGCCAACGGTCTGTCTGCTGGACTCAGGGAACAGAATTTCTGCACCTTCCTGTTGGCTTTTGAGGCAAAGAGATCTATACTGGGTTTTTCCCCACATGTGCACTATAAAAAACAGACTCTTTTAGTGACCATTCTCCTTGCCTCAAATGGTTCCTGCTCAGAAAATCTGCCTTTAGGTTGTCTGCACTTCGGATATGCAGGGCCGATAATGAGAGGAAATGATGTTCTGCCAGAGTCATAATCCTCTCTGTTATCCGCATCAGTGACCGAGAACGGGTACCCCCCTGGTGGTTTACATATGCAACCGCTGTTCGGTTGTCCGATAGGACTCTCACATGATGCCCTGTTAGATGAGCTAGTAGTCCTTTTAGTGCTTTCTCGAACACTAGGAGCTCCCAGTCATTTGAGGATAGGTCTCTTTCCTCTTGGGCCCAGGGACCCTGGAGCAATAGTGTGTCTAGGTGGGCTCCCTAGCCCCAAGGGCTGGCATCCGTTGTGACCACCTTGGAGGCTGTGTATGTCCAAGAGACTCATCTCGGAGATGAGTCTATCTGTAGCCACCATCTGAGTCTTGGTTGAGTACAGAGACCGAGAGGGTGATCTTCCGATCTAATTGTCCTTGAAGATCTAGGTCTTCCTGCAGTACACACCACTGTAGTTCCATTGCATGGAACTGGGCCTATTTCACCGCTGGTATGCATGCGGTCAGAGACCCTAATACTGACATGGCCCTCCTTAGCGTGACTTCCGGCTTCCTTATTGTTGTTATAATTATTTGTTTTATCTTGTCCTTCTTTTCCTCTGGGAGGCGATATTCCTGCTCCACCGAGTCTGTTGTTATTCCAAGAAATTCTGGGTCCTTGCTGGTTCCAGCCTGGATTTCTTGAGGTTCAGCTGCCATCTGACTTGTTCTTGACAGTGACAAAACTTTTTTCCCCACTATTAAGAAGTCGTCCAGATAAGGTATTATTAGAGTATCTTTATCTCAGAGACGTGCTGTGACCTCTGCCATCAACTTTGTAAAGACTTGTGGGGCTTTCGCTATCCCAAAGGCCAGAGCCCTGTACTGAAGGTGATGTAATTGTGACTCCCCTTGGACCGCCACCCTGAGATATTTGCAATCTTGCTGCCGGATTGGAACGTGGCAGTAAGCGTCCTTGAGGTCCAGGGCCGCCATGTAGCACTGAGGAAGATGGAATTATCAGATATATATTGAGGCCTTTTAGATTTATAATTGTCTTCCAACAATCGTCCGGCTTTTTCAAAAGAGATAAAGGGGAGTAAAACCCCTCGTTTCTCTCCTCCACTGGAACCTCTTCCAGAACCTGCTTGTGTAGGGGCGATATTATCTCCCCTTCCAGACTCTTCTGCTTTTCCTGTGAGGACTGTAAAGGAGTTTGCATGTACCTTCTTGGTGGCCAATGTTGGAACCTTAATTCCAGGCCTGATCCCACGATTTGCCGGATCCAAACGCTGGATGAGATCCTCTCCCAGGCTGGGAGGAAGAGAGAGTGCCTTCCTCCCACCCGAGAAGGACCGTCACTGGGAGGATTTCTTAGTGTCTTTGGAGGACTTGCCAAAGTAAAAGCCTCTCCCTCCTCTGGATTGCTTGTCAAAGTTGCTTCTGTCTCGATCCCTGTACTCCTGCCTTCTGAACTTCCGGCCCCTCTGAAAGGAGCGCCGAAAGGCCTGAAATGGCTGTTTTGGAAAATTTTTCCTCTTATCGCCGGCTTTTTCCAATACCTTGTCTAATGTTGGTCCAAACAAAAAGTTTCCTTCACATGGCAGAGAATAAAGTTTCATCCTTGCCTATGTGTCCCCCAACTAGCATTTAAGCCACACCGCACGGCTTCCCACATTGGCTAGAGCTGCTGATTCTGCTGCCAGTCTTGCTTAATTTGCTGAAGCCTCAGCTAGAAATACTGCCGCTGCTCTTATGGCCGGTATTGCCTGTAGGACAGTTTCCCTGGGGACTCTTTGCTATAGCTGATCCTCCAGGTTATCCACCCATACTTTTAGGGATCTAGCCACACAAGTGGCTGCGATGGCTGGCCTTAGTGTCCCCGCCGAGGCCTCCCAGGCCGTTTTTAGACAACTATCTGTCTTTCTTGTCCCCAGGTTCTTTCAGGGATCCTAAATCCTCAAAGGCAGGGAGGACTTCCTGGTGATCTTTGACACTGCTACATCTATCTTTGGTCCTTATCCCAGGACGAGGACGCCTCCTCATCAAAGGGGTACTTTCTTTTTAGGGAATTGACTATGTGTCACGTTACTGGCTATACAGGACTGGAAGTCAGTGGCCGGAGCAGAAGTGTGCAGGTGAGCGGACCAAGGAAGGACTTCTGGAAGTGCCGTATATGGCGGTGGTGGTTCACTATGTTAGCAGATGCCGGAGCCCGCCCGAGCACGGGCCGGCCGAGATCACACACAAGCACCAAGTCCGTTTAGGTGAATAGAGTTGGAGGTAGGAACAGCAGGGTTTCCACAAGAGATAGGAAGATGTCAGCAGAACACCTTCCAGATCAGGAGCTCAGATAATGCTTCACTCAGTTAAGGTACTGCCACACTAAACAATCCCGCTAGCGATCTCGTTAGCGTTGCATACTAATGAGATCGCTAGCGGGATTGTTTCTATATCGCTAAATGCTGCCGCATTTAGCGATATAGTTAACGACGCTATCGCCGTTAGCGATCTTCTTAACGACTTTAGCGGTACAAAAGTACCGCTAAATCGCTAAGAAAAGGTGCCACACAGCGATAAGATACTTACCCAGCGGGAGCTCCAGCGATGAAATAGGGTCCGGAGCGATTCCAGCGACGAGCGAGATCACAGCAGGAAGCTCGTCGCTGGAAGCTGCCGCACTGAACAACATCGCTAACGGGATCGCTAAATAGTGACGTTTTTTAGCGATCCCGTTAGCGATATTGTTTAGTGTGGCATACCCTTTAGACTGAGCACCACAATATACTCAGCAACAGGAAGCTGCACAGGGCCAGGTATATATAGCAGGTCCAATCAGTCTTAATCAGGGAGGGAACAATCAGCAGGGCAGGTGATGATCTCTATCAAAGACAAAGTTTATATGGTTTCAGGCTGAAGTTATTCAAGTTCTGAAATAGCTCCACAGCAAGGGAATAGACCAGCAAGCCATGGTTCACAGGTTCAAATCCTAACAATACTTCCCTCTTAACGGCGGCCTATGGACGCAACTTGTCCAGGTTTTGCAGGATACCGCTGGTGAAATTGTCTAATCAAACGAGGAGCATTGATGTTGCTTACTGGTTCCCATGAATTTTCCTCCGTGTCGTAGCCCTGCCATTTGATTAAATATTGCAAACGATTTCTGTGTATTCGGGAAAGCAAGATCTTTTCCACCACAAACTGCTCCTGTCCATCCACTTCAATTGCATCGGGAGGCGAAGGGGATCGTTCTGGAAATGGATTGGCTGTGGCGGCTTTCAACAACGACACATGAAACACAGGATGAATCTTCATTGATGTTGGTAGCTGTAGACGTACGGCTAATGGACTCACAATCTTACTGATTTTGTATGGTCCCACAAATTTTTGTCCTAATTTAGGAGAAGGAATCTTCAATTTCAAATTCTTAGTGGATAACCACACTCGATCTCCAATCCTAAACGTGGGAGTGGGTCTCCGATACCTGTCGGCCGCTTTTTTATATTTCTCCTGAGCTTCCTTTAGAGTGTCTTTCAGAACATTCAGATTTTGCTGCAGCAGAGAGATTCTTTCTGCGACTGCTGGTATTAATGGTGCCACAGGATTTTTGGGAAGGATGTTTGGGTGATATCCCAGATTTGCAAAAAATGGCGTCTGTTTCGTAGAGGCATTCTGTGAATTATTATATGAAAATTCCGCAAATGGCAGCAGATCCACCCAGTCGTCTTGCAGATGGCAAATATAACAACGGAGATACTGCTCCAGCGTCTGATTTGTACGTTCTGTCTGGCCGTTAGATTGTGGATGGTAAGCGGTTGACAATCGTACTTTGATGTCTAGTGCTGAGCATAAACTGCGCCAAAATTTAGATGTAAATTGCACACCTCGATCTGAAACGACTTCATCCGGCACTCCGTGGAGGCGAAAAACATTGCAAATTATCAGATCAGCTGTATCTTTTGCTGAAGGTAGACCTGAACACGGGATGAAATACGCTGCTTTTGTAAGTCGATCCACTACTACCAGAATGGATGTCTTTCCCTTGGACTCTGGTAGATCTACAATAAAGTCCATTGAAATTGATCCCCATGGTCGTGTTGGGATGGCGAGAGGCTGCAATAGTCCCATAGGGGATGCACGTGGAGTCTTATATCTGGCACAGATGTCACAGGAATTAACATACTTCTTCACGTCTTCTTGAAAGTTCGGCCACCAAAAGAAACGTGACAAAAACTCCTGCGTTTTCTGTGTCCCTTTGTGTCCTGCAATTTTAGAATCGTGCACTAGTTGTAGGACTCTTAACCGAGCTGCTTCTGGTACATATAGTCGTCGACCATCAGTCCATACTTGATTTTTAAAAAGCAGATGCACGTCCCCTGATGGACGTGATAGAAACGAGTCTGTTTCGTATGCTGCCTTCAAATCTTCCAGCAAATCTCCATCATGTATTACTCCCAAGATCTTAGTATCTGCCACAATGGGTTTGGGTGTTGTTACAAGATTAGTTTCGCTTGAAAACATTCTGGATAATGGTCTGCTTTCTTGTTGCGGGAGCCTGGTCGATATGAAATTACAAAATTGAATTGATTCAAAAACAGACTCCAACGAGTCTGCCGAGGAGAGAGGCATTTTGCAGACCTGATAAACTCTAGATTGCGATGATCGGTCAACACCAAAATTTATTGTGCAGCCCCTTGGAGATGATGTCTCCACTCTTTGAATGCTGATATGATGGCGAACAATTCTTTATTTCCCACGTCATAGTTCTTCTCGGCTACAGACATACGTTGTGAGAAAAATGCACATGGATGCAGCAACTTCTTTTCCCCTGTCCTCTGAGAAAGGATAGCGCCGACCGCACAGTCTGAAGCATCCACCTCGATGATAAAAGCCAATTCAGGGTCAGGATGGCGTAATATGGGAGCCGTTGTGAATTTCGTTTTTAAACGAGAGAACGCTTCTTGCGCTTGGGGTGTCCAGATGAATTTTGCTCCTTTTTTTGTTAATTGCGTGATAGGTAGCACGATTTCTGAAAAATTTTTAATAAAGCGTCTGTAAAAGTTGGCGAACCCCACAAAACGCTGAACTTCTTTCACATTTTTAGGGATAGGCCACTCGGTGATAGCTTGCGTTTTCTTAGCATCCATCCGTAATCCTTGAGGTGAAATGACGTATCCCAAGAACTGAATCTCTTCTCGATGGAATTCACATTTTTCTAATTTAATATATAATGAATTCTCCCTTAACCGTTGTAACACTTGTCTTACGTGCGTCTGATGTTCCTCCATAGAGTTTGAAAAGATCAGGATGTCATCTAGATAAACGACCATGAACTGATCCAACAGGTCTCGGAAAATATCATTTGCCAGGTGCTGGAAGGTAGCTGGAGCATTAGCGAGTCCGAAGGGCATCACTAGACTTTCAAAGTGTCCGTATCGGGTACGAAAGGCCGTTTTCCATTCATCTCCAGGCTTTATACGTACTAAATTGTATGCCCCACGTAAATCTAACTTAGTGAAGATCTTCACACTTTGTACTCTTTCTAGGAGTTCCGGGATCAACGGTAGAGGATAACGGTTTTTTACCGTGACTTTATTAAGCTCCCTGTAGTCCACTACTGGGCGTAATGTTCCATCCTTCTTCTTGACAAAGAATATAGGGTCTCCAGCGGGCGAGGATGATGGACGAATAAATTTTTTGCTTAGGTTTTCATCAATAAATTCTTTAAGAGCCTTCAGTTCAGGACCCGCTAAAGGGTTGATAGTTCCAAACGGTATAGCCGCCCCCGGGAGTAGTTCTATAGGGCAGTCGTATGGTCGATGCGGGGGAAGTGTATCCGCTCCCTTCTTGTCACAGACATCCAAGAAATCTTCATACACCGCTGGTAGCTGAGGCAATTCTGGATTCTGAACTGTTTCTAATGTGGATTCGCTTGGAACCTCTGTCTGAACTTCCTTTTCGGGGAAACTGATCTTTTTCATCTCCCAATCGATGATAGGATTGTGCTTCTGCAACCAGGGCAAACCTAAAATGATGGGAAAATGTGGAGAAGAAATAATTAGGAATGTCAACATCTGACGATGCTGCGGCTCAATATAGATCTCCAAAGGTCCTGTCTCATGATCCACTGGCCCCAAATTCAGTGGAGATCCATCTACCGTCTCCATCACAATAGGTGAACGTCTTTTCTGCATATCTATGCCATGATTTTGAGCAAATGCAGAATCCATGAACATCCCGCTGGCCCCAGAGTCGATCATGGCTGATGCAGTGATCCACTGGGAGTTAACCTTCAGTTTGATAGTTACAAAATAGTGGGATTCACGGCTCTCCTTCCTGGTAGGTGGAACTATGGATGATATGGACTGGATCTCATCTTTAGCATAATCAGTCTCTGAGACGAAAGACTCCTCGTCGGAAGAATCAGGATCCATTATAGCCGCCACCATTTTTCTTGAACGGTTTGTGGGACGACTTGGACAGTTAATAAGAAAATGTCCCGCTTCCCCGCAGTACAGACATAGATTCTCTTTAAATCTCTGTTCTCTTCGTTCTGCACTCGCTCGTCTCTGGATCGCATCCACTTGCATTGGCTCTAGTTCTGTATCTCGGACATTCCGGCTAGGCACTTCTTTAGTGACCGATGGCAGGGAGGAGTTATAAGAGTTAGTTGAACGATTCATGGAGGTCCACTTCTCTTGTCGTCGTTCAGACAGACGGGTGTCAACCCGGATGCAATGCTTGATGAAATCATCCAGATCCGAAGGGGTCTCACCTCGAGCAAGTTCGTCCTGTACTGCACTAGAAAGTCCTCTTTTAAAGAAAGATACTTTTGCTGCATTATTCCATTCAGTGTCAACGGCCCACCTCCTATACTCCATAGCATACTCTGCGACGGGGCGTTTGCCTTGTCGTAATGCCAGCAACGTTGATTCAGCAGTAGCTGCACGGTTTGGGTCATCAAACATCTAATGCATCGCTCGAATAAACTCGTTCAGATTGTCTAAACGTGCGTCCCGAGTCTCAATCAGAGGATTAGCCCAAGCGATTGCTTTGTGGGTTAACAGCATAATGATGCATAGCACCTTTGACCTATCAGTCGGAAACTGATTAGCATGTGTATCGAAGAACAGGTAACATTGATTCAAAAATCCACGAAATTTATCTCGATCACCGCCAAAACGAAAAGGTGGTAGCTTGGGGGGCGTGGCAGACGCTGAGGCGGAAGCTTGTCCTTCTTGCTGGGTAATTCGAGCAGTCAACACTTGTACTGCATTCTGCAGATCTTGGATAGCTTGTTGGTGGTTCTGGACATTATGATCGCTTTGTGCAATAAATGCGTCCATCCGTGCTTTTCCATTCACCTGTTCGGTGTGCAAACTGGACATTGCACCCTGCAGTTTTCTGACACGTGTTTCCAAAGTTTCTGCTCCAGCGGCCTCCATTTTTGAGCTGCTGAGTATTCTGTCACGTTACTGGCGATACAGGACTGGAAGTCAGTGGCCGGAGCAGAAGTGTGCAGGTGAGCGGACCAAGGAAGGACTTCTGGAAGTGCCGTATATGGCGGTGGTGGTTCACTATGTTGGCAGATGCCGGAGCCCGCCCGAGCACGGGCTGGCCGAGATCACACACAAGCACCAAGTCCGTTTAGGTGAATAGAGTTGGAGGTAGGAACAGCAGGGTTTCCACAAGAGATAGGAAGATGTCAGCAGAACACCTTCCAGATCAGGAGCTCAGATAATGCTTCACTCAGTTAGACTGAGCACCACAATATACTCAACAACAGGAAGCTGCACAGGGCCAGGTATATATAGCAGGTCCAATCAGTCTTAATCAGGGAGGGAACAATCAGCAGGGCAGGTGATGATCTCTATCCCAGACGAAGTTCATATGGTTTCAGGCTGAAGTTATTCAAGTTCTGAAATAGCTCCACAGCAAGGGAACAGACCAGCAAGCCATGGTTCACAGGTTCAAATCCTAACACTATGTGGGACTTCTTTTCTGGTCTTTCCCTTCCCTTATAGCTGCTTGTTAATAGGGAAGGGTCTCCGTTTATTCTTTTCCAAGCCACCGAACCTAAGTTCTTGTGCCGCCCTTTTTGCTTTTTCATCTACCAATTCCATGGTAGACCAGACAGTCTTTATAAGTCTATCTGTAGCTTCGACTGGAAATGTATCCTCCTCCTCAGAGCTACTCTCTGAGTAACATGACCCATCGGAGTCTTTCTCTGATCCTGAGGCGTCCCCTTGGGACATCACTGAGGGGCTGGATCTGTCCCTAGATCCGCCATCTGCGTCTGTTGTTTTCAATGCTTTTACGGACTTACAGACCTCTACCTGAATTAATGATCTCAGGTTCTCAGCAAAGGATGGCGTCACTTCCGCTACTGTCCTTTCGATACAGTCCTGACACAATCTCTTATTCCAGGATGCTCCTAAGGGACTTTTGCATAAGTGACATTCCTTATCCTTAGATTTAGACTTATTCTTCTTAGGGACCCCCTACACTCCACCCCACCAGTGTATGTAAAAGAGGGGAGAGTTGGAGACAATAGAGAGAAAGAGAACAGACATTGGTGTGCTGGACTTTCTCGAAGTTCACTCACCACTCGGACGCTCAAAGGACGGGTACAGGCTCTGGAGGCTGACTGGTCTTTTCAGTGTCTCCCAGTGAGATTATGAACCCCTCCTTGCCACGATTTGCCCCACGTTACCCGAGCGGCTATCACTACTGCTGTGGCGCATCAAGCTCTGCTCACTTGAGCGAGACCGCCTCACCTGCACCTCCTGGTTTAGCTGTAAATGCTCTTGCGACAGGCTTTCTATTATATCAGTTACTCCCTGACGAGAGCAGTCATAGTAACCTGAAAAGGCTTGGTGACACTGTGCAATACTTCCGGCAGCCATTGAATACTAGCTTCCCCCTTTTTTTTTTCTTAATTAATTCACCTGGTTGATCCTGCACCTGCCGGCTGCCTGCGCTCTGTAGCCACGCATGCGCTCTGTGCCTCCGGTGAGCGCCACTCTATCAGGTGCCCGCGCTCCAGCTGATGACTGCAGGCGGGCCCCCGGCAGCCACTTCCGGTGCGCGCCCCGTACTACTTCCGCCTCCAAGTGCCTCTGCCGCGCTCCTGGGCGGCTTTCTACTTCCAGAGCGCGCCCGGCTACTTCCGGTGCATGCTCCCTCCCAGGTGCCCAGCTGATACCTCGGGTGTACGAGCTCCTGCGCGCACCCCGCCATTTCCGGCGCGCACTCCTTCTCACACACCCGGCCGCTGTTAGTGCCCCTGGTTGTACATTCTGCCTGCGTGCACCCTGCTTTCACCTCTGGTGTGCGCCCCATTCACATTGTGCGTGCCCCACTCACATCGCACCTGTTCGGCGTCCTGGACCTAATGCTGCTGATTCTGCTGCCAGCACTGACGCCATGACACCCGTTGTGCCACCCATACCTGTGGCCCTCAGGAGGACGCATCCACGCCACCCTGGCCACCAATGTTACAGGTACCTTCTTCTAGGGCAGTCTGTGTCCAGCTTCTCAACAGAGAGGAACAGTTATGTGGCCTCCGATGAGCTTTAAATTCTGCCTGGGCACCGATGTGCCTCACAGGCTGCATGGCCACTCACTGTCAACAGGGAGGGCACATTGAATGTGACCTCCGAGGACCCCACATCTTGCTGGTTGTAAGCATCAGGGAGGGAACACGAACGTGGCCCCCGTGGCTCCAACTTCACCCGGGCATTGCCTCACGGGCTGTGGCCATGCTTTGCTCAGGGGGGGGCATGGAATACATGGCCCCAGAGGCGACTACCGGCACCTGGCGACGGATGTAGCAAACCCATGCCTGCCAGTATTCATCCGACCCAGGTTCGGGCATCCTCTTCATCCAGAGATCTTCATCTTGAGGGTTCCCCATCAAGGACAGGAAACCAACTGATGCGGAGAGAGGAGCCGCCCCTTTTATCTTGAAGGTTTCCTGTCCTTGAAGGGCGGATCCCCTCTCTCGTGGTGCCGTCATGTATGATGGAAAAATTCAAATTGCCTTATAAGCACACAGTGTATATTAATGGTAGATATTGTCTCATTTATTATAATTCTTTTCTTGTACACTCATGTACTCACTGCTATTATTAATATAAAATCAGCATTTGGTCACTGGAAAGCTTTTTCCACTTGAGCCTCCCACATTAACTCAGAGTGTTTATTTTTTGGAACAGGAACTTTTGTGTACCTAAAACTTAAATCAAGTCACTGTGCTCAAAGTGACAAAAATAATCACCCAGTTACCTACAGGTGCATCTCACAAAATTAGAATGTCATCAAAAAGTTAATTTACTTCAGTTCTTCAATACAAAAAGTGAAACTCATATATTATGTAGAGTCATTAGAAACAGAGTGATCTATTTCAAGTGTTTATTTCTGTTAATGTTGATGATTATGGCTTACAGCCAATGAAAACCCAAAAGTCATTATCTCAGTAAATTAGAATACTTTATAACACCAGCTTGAAAAAATGATTTTAAAATCCAAAATGTTGGCCTGCTGAAATGTATGTTCAGTAAATGCACTTACTGCAAATGCAATTACTGCATCAATGCAGCATGGCATGGAGGCGATCAGCCTGTGGCACTGCTGAGGTGTTATGGAAGCCCAGGTTGCTTTGATAGCAGCCTTCAGCTCGTCAGCATCGTTGGGTCTGGTGTCTCTATTCTTCATCTTGACAATACCACATAGATTCTCTATGGGTTAAGGTCAGGCGAGTTTGCTGGCCAATCAAGCACAGTGATACTGTTGTTTTTAAACCAGGTATTGGTATACTTTTGCCAGTGTGGACAGGTGACAAGTCCTGCTACAGAATGAAATTTCCATCTCCTAAAAGCTTGTCAACAGAGGGAAACATAAAGTGCTCTAAAATTTCCTGGCAGACATCTGCGCTGATTTTGGTCTTGAGAAAACACTGTGGACCTACACCAGCAGATGACATGGCTCCCCAAACCATCACTGATTGTGGAAACTTCACACTAGACTTTAAGTAGCTTAGTTTGTCTCTCCACTCTTCCTCCAGACTCAGGGACCTTGATTTCCAATTCTTTGAGGTCATAGTCCAATATTAGACCTGTACACACCATGTGAATACTACTCTTGATTACTACAGGTTACCAACTGTTTTCACCTACCCGGATATGTTGAGGTCACTGGGACATGAATTTTGCTGGGTTTTCATTAAATAGCTCAAAACCCGTTCAATACAGTACTAGAAAACCTTAGAATGTTAGACCCCTATTTTCAGAGCAATTAAAGGCTTTGTAGTATTGTGATTCATGGAGAATAAATTAGTCAAAAACTAAATTGTTTGAGGAACATTAATCAAAAATGGCAAATTCTAATGAAAAAAATGAAAAAATATTCGATATTGGAGAAACTATTATACTGAGGGGGCTATGAATACATAAGATTTTTCCTTGGGGATTTTATAATTTAAACCTATTGTTACAGTAAAGCACAGGATCTTGAGTAAGGATGGAAGCAAAGTGGTGGGTTCAACCCAAAGATGATATTAATGCACTGCCCTGGGTGTTGCACAGATGGCAGCATGCATGCAGCCGCTATGGAGCCCATGAGTCTGGGTGGCCCGGTGCCAGTGCCCAGCATCACACACTCAACTGTATCGACATCCTGGTGTGTGTTATACTATTTGGAGAACTATGGGGTACATAATACTATATGGAAGGCTATGTGGGGCCCATTATACTCTATGGAGGTGTATTATACTATATGGAAGACTATGGGAGGAGCATTATACTATATGAATGACTATGGAGGGTGCATTATACTATATGGAGGACTATGTGGGACCCAAATACTATATAAAGGATAATGAGTGGTGCATTATACTATATGAAAGGCAATGTAGGGAACCATTATACTATATGAAGGTCTATGGGGTGCATTATACTACTTGGAAGGTAATGTGGGTCCATTATACTATATGAAGAGCTATGTGGGGACCATAATACTATTTATAGGGCTATGGGGTGAAATTACACTATTTAGAGGGCTATGTGGGGGTCATTATAATATTTGGATTGCTATGTGGTGGCTATTATAATATTTGGAGGCCTATGTAGGAGCCTTAAAACTTCATAGAGGGCTAGGCTAGGTGGGGACCATTTTACTACATGCAAGCAATTATACAGTGTGAAGGTTTATGTGAGGTCCATCATACTGTTTGGGGGCCATTATACTGTTTGGAGGGTTATTGGGGGCCATTATACAGTGTTGAGAGGTGTGGGTCCATTATACTGTATGTAGGCCATTATTCTGCATGGAGGGCTGTGTGGTGTCACAGTTGGGGGATCGTACTATGTTGGAGGTCACCATAATTTGCTGGTGGAGTTGAAGGGGGATACAGTAGGGTTATCATACTGTGCGTGTGGAGCTTACTGTGGATTAATTCACTGTGGGGGGATCATACAGTGTTTTTGAGGCACTTTTGTTGGCATCATGCCTATGGGTGCAATGAAAGGGAAATCTAATGGCTTCAATAGGTAGAAAATTACTTTGTAAGGTCTGTAAAGTTGTGAGATATGCTTTTCTGTGACCCTGCTGAATATTAGTATTTTTTTTGGGGGGGGATGAGCAATTAGAACTTCTCCTGTGTATGGTTACAGTTTCACCATAAAGATGTTCACCACAGAAATAGTGGTGCAAGCTACAAAGTTACAGTGGAATATAGCGTCACATAAACAAAGGTACTCAGCTCCAGACATTGGTGATTCCTTTCTATCACCCACCCAGCTTCAAGAGTATCAGGACACTCTGTCCAGGCAAAATAAAACTTTACCCAGGGGACTGGATATGTAAAAAGTAACAAACTCAGTCAAACTCACTTACTGGCACCCACCTGGTCTGTGCAGAGATAGGAAGCTGTGATGTCACAATTATATCATAACACATTCAATGTTTTAACAATTCTTTAATATACATTACCAGTGAGACATTTGGGAGTTCTTTTCTTCTGAAAAGGAATGTTCCCAAATATGGATCCATCTAAGACAA
Organism: Oophaga sylvatica; assembly: GCA_033576555.1. Taxonomy (NCBI): domain Eukaryota; kingdom Metazoa; phylum Chordata; class Amphibia; order Anura; family Dendrobatidae; genus Oophaga; species Oophaga sylvatica. The sequence goes on from JARQOD010000001.1 coordinate 725,273,761, forward strand.
GAACTATTACAGATTTGGCTTTTATATTTTATATGAGTGGAACAGGCTGCCACGAGAGACGCACTCCAGCAACCCTTTGAAGAGTCGTACAGGAGGGCCTCCTGAAACCAATGTTCCCATTATTAGTAAGTGTTTCTCCCATACTGTTTGCCTATGCAGTGAATGCAAGGCTGCCAAAAATTTGGACGCACTTCAATGCCCCTTGGAAGAGACATGGAGGATGGCCTCATTAAAAAATGTTCCCATTAGAAAGGTGCAGGTCACCTATACTTGTAATGCCCATGCACTAAGTGTATGGGCTGACAAACATTTACCCCTGGGGGGTATACATGAACACACTGTATACCTTTTTTTTTTACGGGCATCATAAACACTCTTTAAAAAAATTATGTGGGTGTTGCATCACGGACCACAGTCACCCTGGTAATATGGTGGTGGAGGATGAGGATGAGGAGAATGAGGAGGACAACAGCAAATAGCCAAAATCAGGAAGCGTATACCCATGTGTGGGTGTGAAGAGGTGCAGGGGAATAGACCTCCAAAGAAAGACACTGGTTTTGAGTTTATGTAACGCTGCTATCATTCGGTGGTGAGAAGTCTGGCCCAATCCAGCCCTTGTTCATTTCTATAAGAGTCAGCCTGTCAGCATTTTCAGTTGACAGGCGGATGAGCTTATCAGTTATAATTCCACCAGCAGCACTAAAAACCCGCTCTGACAAAACGCTAGCGGCAGGGCAGACCAGGACCTCCAAGGCGTAGAGAGCCAGTATATGCCACGTGTCCAGCTTGGATATCCAATAATTATAAGGCACAGAGAAATCATGGAGGACATTGGTACGGTCAGCAAGGTACTCCCTCAGCATCTTTTTCAAACTTTGCACTCCTTGTGAGAGTACCCCATGCCTCAGGGCCTGTGCGATGGGAGGGACTGAGAAAACTCTCCCAGAACTTTGACAGTGTTCACCTGCCTTCTGGATTGGAGTTGTGTCTCTCTCGCCTGTACTTCTTAGTTGTCCAAGGAACTGTAACCTCTGCCGCCAGCATTTTCAGATGGGAATTTTTTTAATAATTCCGCAACAAGGGCCTTCTGGTACTGCCCCATGTTACTAGACCTCTCTGCCTTGGGAATAAGAGATAGAGAGTCTCCTTGTAGCATGGGTCTAGAAGTGACACCAACCAGTAATGACTGTCACCCAATATTTGGAGAACGCGAGGGTCACGGGAAAGGCAGCATAACATAAACTCAGCCATGTGTGCCAGACTGCTAACAGGCAAGACTTCCGTGTCCTCACCAAAAGGATGACTGACGGTATGACAGTTGTGCAGGTAGCACCGTCTGTGGAGCATTAAACTATCTCCTGTTCTTCCTCCTCCTCCTCCTCTTCCTCATTGTCACCCAATCCATGTTGGATGAGATGAGGCTGGGCTGTGTGTAACCACCCTGTATGGTTCCTTGCTCCATCTCATCATGCTCAGCCTGCAATGCATCCTCTTTGATTGTAAGCAGAGAGCGTTTCAGAAGACAGAGAAGCGGGATGGTGACGCTAAAGTTTTAGAGGATGGTACATATGTCTGACATCCATGTCCACTCCTGAGGTCTTATGTGTGGAGTCTGAACTGAATACAGACGGCCTTAGTGATGCCGGTAGTCAACAACTGCGCTCTTCTGCTCACAAACCCTTCCCAACATCTGCAGTGTAGAGTCCCAGCGCATGGGACATCACACACAAGTTGATGAGCCGCAAGCTGCAAACACTGCTGAAGCACGACAAGGGCAGCGGAAGCTGTAGCTGACTTTCTAAAATGGGCACTCAGGTGGCGTACTTTGACAAGCAGACCCGTCAGCTCCAGGTAGGTTTTGAGAAACCACTGAACCACAAGGTTAAGCACATGGGCCAGGCATGGTACGTGTGTGAGCTCGCCTCGCCTCAAAGCCGCCACCAGGTTCCGGTCATTGTCACACACGACCATGCCTGGCTGTAGGTTCAGCGGTGTCAGCCACAGATCTGCCTGCTCTTTCAGAGCTGTCCACAACTCTTCAGCATTGTGCGGTTTGTCACCTAAGCATATTAGCTTCAGCACAGCCTGTTGCCGCTTGGCGGAGGCAGTGCTGCAGTATTTCCAGCTTGTGACTGATGTGGTCATTTCGGACAGGAACTGTAGACTGTGGGGGCAACCCTGATTGACCTAGGGCCTGCAATCCTTGGCGTCAGGGGGACGTGTTCCATCCCAAGGTCCGACTAGGTCCCGGCATCCACTATGTTAACCTAGTGTGCCCTCACCGAGATGTACTGTCCCTGCCCACAAGCACTTGTCCACGTGTCCATGATTAGGTGGACTTTCCCAGTAACTGCATTGTTGAGGGCACGGCTAATGTTGTGGGACACGTACTAGTGTAATGCGGGGACGGCACACCAGGAGAAATAGTGGCGGCTGGGGACCGAGTACCGAGGGACAGCCACCGCCATCAGGTTGCGGAAAGCTTCTGTCTCCACAAGCCGAAAAGGCAACATTTTGAGTGCAAGCAGTCGCAAAATGTGTAAATTTAGTAGTGTGGACTGTGGGGCATTGGCTGTGTAGTTGCGTTTGTGGACTGGGGTTTGGACAACTGAACGCTGCACTGGGACAAGGACATGTACGTGCTTGATGATGGTGCTAGTTGAGTGTGTGCAACAACAGGTGCAGGGCAGGAGGCATCTTTGCATGCATAATGGACAGGGGATTGGCTTGCACGCACAACAGCGGAAGAATTAGTGGTGTCACCCGCAGACACTGTTCCTGTACCTTGGGGTTTGGCCCACAAAGTCGGTGCATTGCTGCCATGTGCCTGATCATGCTGGTGGTGGTCAGGCTGGTAGTTTTGCTACCCCTGCTGATGCTGGCCTGACAGGTGGAGCAAATGGCCTTTTTGGGGTTATCGGCAGAGTCTTTAAAAAACAACCAGACTCGGAAAGACCTAACAGTTGTACTGGCAACTTCCGTCATGTTAGTGTTATGGGGTACGGTTGCCCGCCTTCTGTCTGCGGCCACCACACTGCTTCTTCCTGCCTGTTGGGGTGCTATGCCTCCCTCCCCTTGTGTGCTGCTGTCTTCGCTCTGCATGTCCTCCTGCCAGGTTGGGTCAGTTACTACTGTATATCATCCACCACCTCCTCTTCCACTTCAGCACCCTGGTCCACCTCCTGACTTTCTGGAAATTGTGTCTCATCATCATCCACCTCTTGTAACACTTTCCCACCGTCGCTTTCGTGTGACCGTGGCTGCTCAAATATTTGGGCATCGCCAAATGCGATCTCCTCTTGCCCCACTTCAAGTGGACCGGGCGAGAGGCCTGAACCTATAAATGTAAAAGGGAACAGCTCTTCGGAGTATCCAAGTGTGGGATCAGTTGTCTCCGGGCACTTGGCATGGTGGGAGGTAGAAGGATCAGTGTGAGGAATATGTGGTCCAGACTCACGGCTACTGAGACTTGAGCGTGTGGAAGACAGGGTGGTGGTTGTGGTGGCAAAGTGACTGGAAGCATTATCCGTTATCCAACCAACAACCTTTTGACACTGCTCTAGGTTCAATAGTGGTGGGCTGCTGCGGTCCCCTAGTAATTGGGACAGGAAGGTCGGGCAAGAAGATGTGGTTGTTTGTTGTGGCACAATTTCAGCTCGGCCTCTGCATGCACCATCACCATCACGTCCAGTTTCCCGTCCCTTGCCACCCGCCTTGCCCATTATAAATGGAGTACAGTATTTTCCACGTTCACTACAAATGGCTGAATGTGGAGCGAACTTATATGTGATCCGTGTGACAACAAACCACAGTTTGAAATATCTGACCGGTAGGTAACTATTTTTTTTTTTCAGAAAACTGGTGTCTATAACTTGGCTAAGACACTGCAACAAAATTTAAATGGAGGCCTGAAATGGCTCAATTTTGAGTGCACTAATATGTGATCCGTGTGACGAACAAACCACAGTTTTAAATATCTGGCCTGGAGGTAACTATTTTTTTTTCAGAAAAATGATGTAAATAACTTGGCTAAGACACTGCTAGAAAATTTAAATGGAGGCCTTAAATGGCACAATTTTGAGCGCACTATGTGAACCGTGTGACGGACAAATCACAGTTTGAAATATCTGGCCTGTAGGCAACTATATTTTTTTCAGAAAACTGGTGTCAATGACTTGGCTAAGACACTGCAACCAAATTTAAATGGAGGCCTGAAATGGCACAATTTTGAGCGCACTGATATGTGATCCGTGTGACGGACAAACCACAGTTTAAGTAGCTGAATTTTTAGCGCTGTAATATGGAAAGGATCTGGCTGTATTCTGCAGTGCTAACAAGCAAATGGAGCAGAAAAACGGTATTCTCTGGATTGCTTTTAAAGCAAATAATCAGGATTAAGCTCCAAAACAAAATATTCCTGGCTACTGATACCTGGGGGTATGTCTATAAATATCTGTAATAGGCAGCAGCAGACAGAGCTGGAATGGACCCTCTTGCTATATGCAATGAAGTCTGCCACATACACTGCCTGCCTGCCTAGCACTGATATCTATGCAGATTTATTAGTCCTCAAGAGGACTGTTAGTTGAGATGGATATGTGTATTAGAGATGGTATACCCACAATAAGTACGAAGCAAACAAATTTCTCCCTAGCTCAGCAGCAACTCTCCCTATACTGCCTGATTCCGTGGCAGACTGTGACAAGCATGGCGGCGCCAGGTCTGATATAGACCTGATGACGCTGTGCGGCCAGTCAATCACTGTAATGCCATAACCAACATGGCTGCGGCATTATAGTGTGTGGCAGACAACCACAGCATGTTCACTGTCTCTGTAAAGAGCGCCAAACCTGCAGGGCGGAGATCCGAGCTCCCACTGAGCAACCCCAGAAATACTCGGCGAGCTCCAAGCATCTTGAGCAGTGAGATGCTTGGGCGAATACCGAGTAGTGACGAGCATGCTCGGTCATCACTAGTAAGCACCACACAAACTACCAATGTGCAGAAAGGCATGCAGCAAGTCCATCTCATAGTGGAGACAACCGACGAGACAACAAGTTGGCGAGACCACTTGGCGTGAGAATGTTTCTCATCGCTGTTGCTGAGGTTCATTGTAATTTCGCTTCTCATGAACCAAAGTATGTACAGTACAAACTTCAGTAAGATTGTCCGTTTCTTTTAGAAATTACAGCAATTTTCAGGGCAAAGTAGCGAATGAACCACCCTGTTGTACCCTTATGCTCTTGCGCCATTTATATCATTAGCTGATGGCTGTATTTGTTCTATCTGAATCTGGGAAGATATAATGAAGCAACAATTGTTTTATTTTTTACATCTCCACATTCTAAAGGCCACAGTATGTTGGCTTAGCCACATTTTGGGGGTGGGGGGGAATCGAAAAGAGAAAGGAACAGTTTTTAGGATTTCTTTTCATTGCCGTTAGCATGTGATATAAATCATGTATTATCTTTATTTTGCAGGTCCTTATGATTGTAGAGATATCATATTCATAATTTTTTCCTTAATGTTTTGCTACTTTAGCACAATAAATATATTTGTTTTAATTAATTGGTTTGTCGCCGCATTGTGAGAACCACAACTGTTTTTTTTTTTTACTGTCAGTGGGGCTTTGACAAAGAAAACATTGTTATTTTTAATGGTTTGAACCCTACTCAATGAAGTACTCATTTTTCTTATTCTAGTCATTATTGTTGCAGTCATACTAATTATATTTATACAGTTATCATCTTTATCTTATTCAATAATTAAGCATTTTCTGATTGAACAAAAATGTATTTGTTTTCATTTTTGTATTTTTACTGGGAATTTGCTTTTACTTTTTCTATACATTTTTTGTATTTTTTTTAGTGTCCCTATGGAACTTGAACCTGCAATGTCCTCATCACTTTTTTAAATGCACTGAATTTTTCTATTAAACGGTGTTGGGGAAAAAAGCATTTACATAAATGTGTAAATTCGTTGAAAAAAAATGCGTAGGCTCCAGCTGTATTTTCTCCACCAGACAGGCAAAGCCAGCGAGTGGGGGCAGATAATAATAGACTAGGGAGGGTGCATTTATTTTGTGCCCCCCCGGCTACTAACATCTGCCCCAGCCACCCCAGAAAAGGCAAAATCTATAATCAGATGCGCCCTTTCTGGCACTTAGCCCGTCTATTCCCATTGCCCTGTAGAGGTGGCTAATAGGTTAATAATGGATTAAAGCCACCTTGCTATTGGAAGGTGACTTTAAGCCAGGTTAATAATTGAGAGTTGTCAATTAGACACCTCTCAATTATTAATCCTATTGTATGAAATAAATAAAAAAACATGCACACATTAATTTACCCCTTAGTGACAGAGTCAATTTGCAGCTTAATGACCGGGCCAATTTTTACAATTCTGACCACTGTCACTTTATGAGGTTATAACTCTAGAACGCTTCAATGAATCCAGCTGATTCTGAGATTGTTTTTTCATGACATATTATACTACACGTTAGTGGTAAAAAATTTAGCAATTTTCAAAATTTTAATTTTCAGAGAGATATGTCACACAAATTTCTTAATAAATAACATTTCCCACATGTCTACTTTACATCAGCACAATCTTGGGAACAATTTTTTTTTTTGTTACGAAGTTATAAGGGTTAAAAGTTGACCAGCGATTTCTCATTTTTACAACACCATTTTTTTTAGGGACCACATCACATTTGAAGTCACTTTGAGGGGTCTATATGAGAGAAAATACCCAAAAGTGACACCATTCTAAACACTGCACCCATCAAGGTGCTCAAAACCACATTCAAGAAGTTTATTAACCCTTTACGTGCTTCACAGGAACTGAAGCAATGTGGAAGAAAAAAATTGACATTTAACTTTTTTTGCAAAAACTTTACTTCGGAACCAATTTTTTTTATTTTCACAAGTGTTAAAAGAAAAAATGAACCACAAAATTTGTTGTGCAATTTCTCTTTGAATTCGCCGATACCCCATATGTGGGGGTAAAACACTTTTTGGGCGCACGGCAGAGGTCGCAAGAGAAGGAGCGCCGTTTGAGTTTTTCAACGCAGAATTGGCTGGACGCCATGTCGCGTTTAGAGAGCCACTGATGTGCCTAAACAGTGGAAACCCCCAACAAGTGACCCCATTTTGGAAACTAGACACCTTAAGGAACTTATCTAGATGTGTGGTGAGCACTTTTAACCTCCAATTACTTCACACAAGTTTATAACGTAGAGCCGTGAAAATAAAAAATCATATTTTTTCCACAAAAACTATCTTTTCACCCCAATTTTTATTTTCCCAAGGGTAACAAGACCCCAAAACTTTTTGTGCAATTTGTCCTGAGCATGCTGATACCCCATATGTGGGGGTAAACCACTGTTTGGGTGCATGGCAGAGCTTGGAAGGGAAGGAGCGCAGTTTGACTTTTTCAATGCAGAATTGGTTGGACGCCATGTCGCATTTGTAGAGGCCCTAATATGTCTAAACAGTGGAAACCCCCCACAAGTGACCCCATTTTGGAAACTAGACCCCCTAAGGAACTTATCTAGATGTGTGGTGAGCACTTTGAACCCCAAAGTGCTTCACAGAAGTTTATAACGCCCGGGCGTGAAAATAAAAAATCATATTTTTTTCCACAAACCTGATCGTTTAGTCCCCAATTTTTTATTTTCCCAAGGGTAACAGAAGAAATTAGACCACAAAAGTTGTTGTCCAGTTTGTCCTGAGTACGCTGATACCCCATATGTGGGGGGACCACTGTTTGGGCGCACTGCAGGGCTTGGAAGGGAAGCAGCGCCGTTTGACTTTTTCAAACCAAAATTGGCTGGAATTGAGATTGGACGCCATGTCGCGTTTGGAGAGCCTATGATGCGCCTATACAGTGGAAACCCCCCACAAATGACACCATTTTGGAAACTAGACCCCTTAAGGAACTATCTAGATGTGTGGTGAGCACTTTGACGCCCCAAATGCTTCACAGAAGTTTATAATGTAGAGCCGTGAAAATAAAAAATAATTTTTTTCCTCAAAAATTATTCTTTAGCCCCCTATTTTTTTATTTTCCAAAGGGTAACAGGAGAAATTGGACCCCAAAAGTTGTTGTGCAATTTTTTCTGAGTACGCCGATACCCCATATGTGGGGTGGAACCACTATTTGGGCGCATGGGAGAGCTTGGAAGGGAAGGAGCGCCATTTTGTAATGCAGACTTTGATGGAATGTTCTGCGGGCCCCATGTTGTGTTTGCAGAGCCCTTGGTGTGCCTAAACAGTAGAAACCCCCTGCAAGTGACACCATTTTGGAAACTAGACCCCCAAGGAGCTTATCTAGATGTGTGGTGAGCACTTTGAACCCCTAAGTGCTTCACAGAAATTTATAAACGCAGAGCCGTGAAAAAAAAAAATCATTTTTTTACTCAAAAATTATTTTTTTAGCCAGCTATTTTTTATCTTCCCAAGGGTAACAGGAGAAATTAGAACCCCAAAATTGGTGTGCAATTTGTCCTGAGTACGCTGATACCCCATATGTTGGGGTAAACCACTGTTTAGGCGCACGGCAGGGCTCAGAAGGGAGGGAGCGCCATTTGACTTTTTGAACGCCACGTCGTGCTTCGAGACCTCCTGATATGCCTAAATAGTGGAAACCCCTCAATTCTAGCTCCAACCCTAACCCCAACACACTCCTAACCCTAATCCCAACCCTAACCCTAATCCTAACCCTAATCCCAACCCTAATTCCAACCCTAATTGTACCCTAACCCTAATTGTAACCCTAACCCTAATTGTAACCCTAACCCTAATTCCAACCCTAACCCTAATTCCAACCCTAACCCTAAGGCTAGGTTCATATTGCGTTTTACCAGCCCGTTCAACACATAGCGTTGACTGGCTGGTAACGGTATAGCATAACGCAATCATGTTATGCTATACCCGTTAGCACAGAGGAATCAGCAGATGATTCATCTGCGCTAGCGGTGGCGGAGCCCAGACACTGCAGGCCGCGTCCGACGCTCCGTCACTGAATGACGGCACGTTGCGAACGCATGTCTCTTTACAGCATGCGTCACGATGCGCCCACAAATGGGGGTGAATGGCAGCGTTAACGGACTGTGTTACACCGCGTTATACCGCGGTGTAACGCTGTCCGTCTATTGGACTACCATAACGCAGTATGAACCCAGCCTAACCCTAACCCTAATTATAACCCTAACCCTAGCCCTAACCCTAACGGAAAAATGAAAATAAATTCAATTTCTATATTTTATTATATGTCCCTAACTAAGGGGGTGATAAAGGGGGGGGTTATGTACTGTTTTTTTTATTTTGATCACTGTGATAGTTTATCACAGTGATCAAAATGTACTTTTAGAGAATGAATGAATTCATTTTTTTAATCTGCCGCCAGGCAGATTCGGCTGGCGCACTGCGCATGCGCCCGCCATTTTTTTTTACAGGAAGAAGAGGCCGGGAGGATCAGAGGACGGGGGACATGGGGAACACCTACAGGTACAGGGGGGTCGGGGGACCTGGGGACCCTAATTCTCACCCGTCTGATGTGCGATCACATCAGAGGGGAGAGAAATCATTTTTTTTTTTGCAGTCGCCGTTATACTGTTATAACGGCGATCGCAACACTGGGGTCGGTAAATACCGACCCAGATCATGTTCTCTGGGGTGTCGGCTACCCCCGTCAGCCGAGACCCCGGAGAAAATTGCTCAACACCCCCGTCACATCGCGGCGGGCGCACTGAGCATGTGCCCGCCATTTTCTCACCATTAATGATGGCGGCGCCCACCAGAGGAGGTAGGAGGGCCCTGGGGCCACAAGGGGGGATCGGGGATCCTTTTTCTCTCTCCTCTGATGTCCGATCACATCAGAGGAGAGAGAAATTAAATGGCACATCAGATTTTTTTTTTTGTTGCGATCGCCGTTATAGGGTTAATAACGGCGATCGCAACATCGGGGTTGGTAAAAACCGACCCAATTCATGTTCTCTGGGGTCTCGGCTACCCTAGGTAGCCGAGACCCCGGAGAAAATGCGACTCTGGGGGGCGCTATACACTTTTTCCACAGCGCCATTAATTAACGGCGCTGTGGTTTAAGTACCCTTAACTGCTGCCGTTAAAAGGCGTATCGGCGGTCGTTAAGGGGTTAAAAATCATTTTAATGAAATAAACACACAGTTTTTGACCATCTTTTATTGTACTGGTATTCCTTCGATTCCCTTGTTCTCCTGTACTAAAAAAAAATAATAAAACAACATTATTCTTACCTATCCGGCGCTCAGTCAGGTCCAACGCTGTAATCATTCACAAAGGGTTAACATGTTTTCTGCGTGGACCGGAGCTACTGCTGCCAGCTTCGCAGCAAACCCCCGAATGAATGAGTTCCTCTCCCGGCTGACAGGAGAGGAAGTGATTAGCTGGGAAGCTTAATTGATTGTTTCTCAGGCTAATCAGTTCACTTCAGGTCAGTCGGGGACACCGCACAGCATCAGTAACGTCAGAGGGAGTCCCCGGCTGACCTGAAGCGAACTATCAATTAAGCTTTCCAGCTAATCACTTCCTCTCCTGTCAGCCGGGAGAGGAACTCATTCATTCGGGGTTTACTGCGAGGCTGGCAGCAATAGCTCCGGTCCACGCAGTAAACATGTTAACCCTTTGTGAAGGATTACAGCGTTGGACCTTACTGAGCGCTGGATAGGTAAGAATAATGTTGTTTTATTATTTTTTTTTATTATAGAACAAAGGAATCGAAGGAATACCAGTACAATAAAATATAGTAAAAACTGTGTGTTTATTTCATTAAAATGATTTTTAATTAATGTGTGCGTGTTTTTTTTTATTTCATACAATAGGATTAATAATTGAGAGTTGTCTAATTGACAACTCTCAATTATTAACCTGGCTTAAAGTCACCTTCCAATAGCAAGGTGGCTTTAACCCATTATTAACCCATTAGCCAACTTTTACAGGGCAATGGGAATAGACGGGCTAAGTGCCAGAAAGGGCGCATCTAATTATAGATTTGCCTTTTCTGGGGTGGCTGGGGGCAGATGTTAGTAGCCAGGGGGGGCACAAAATAAATGCACCCTCCCTAGGCTATTATTATCTGCCCCCACTCGCTGGCTTTGCCTGTCTGGTGGAGAAAATACAGCGGGAGCCCACGCATTTTTTTTCAACGAATTTTCACATTTAATTAACAGCTACATGTATGAAATTTTGCACACATACACTCATGTAATTGTTAGTGAAAACCATATACCAAACTATATGAAATGACATGGTTAACTGTATGTAAACCATGTGTCATTTCATGTCGGGTTCTGTAATTTTACAAAAGCCGACAATTGAATTAGCGGCTATTATACTATGTAGAAGTGTATGAACTATAAATATATGTATATATATGTCTCAATGACATATATATGTGTGTATTCTATGTGTATATATCTATTCTTTCTTTTGTGATTTAAAAACTATTCATTTGGATCCATTATATGTCGGTTTTGCTAGCCACCGACAAAATCTCGCCAGACGGATGACAACAGGATGTCAAACATACGCTCAGATGCGACAAAATTGCATGCTCGCATTCAAATCGGATGGCAGAAGGATCAATGTTCATTAAACATTTGTGCGATTATCGGCCGTCAAAAACTGTCCAATCTTTTAGACGGTGTGTGTGACTCCAGCCTGAGAGTCAAAATGAGAAAACAAATCCAGAAAAATCACCTTGTCAGATTTGGCAAGATTTATTTTGCAAATTATTGTGGAAAATAAGTACAGTCATGGACAAAAGTTTTGAGAATGATACAAATATTAATTTTTACAAAGTCTACTGCTTCACTTTTTCTAATGGCAATTTGCATATACTCCAGAATGTTATAAAGAGTGATCAGCTTAACAGCAATTACTTGCAAAGTCAATATTTGGCTAGGAAATGAACTTTATCCCCCAAAACACATTTCAACATCATTGCAGCCCTGCCTTAAAAGGACCAGCTAACCTCTTTTCAGTGATTGCTCCATTAACACAGGTGTGGGTGTTGATGAGGACATGGCTGGAGATCAATCTGTCATGATTAAGTAAGAATGACACCACTGGACACTTTAAAAGGAGGCTGGTGCTTGGCATCATTGTTTCTCTTCTGTTAACCATGGTTATCTCTAAAGAAACACGTGCAGTCATCATTGCAATGCACAAAAATGGCCTAACAGGGAAGAGTATCGCAGCTAGAAAGATTGCACCTCAGTCAACAATCTATCGCATTATCAAGAACTTCAAGGAGAGAGGTTCCATTGTTGCCAAAAAAAGCTCCAGGGCGCCCAAGAAAGACAAGCAAGCGCCAGGACCGTCTCTTAAAAGTGTTTCAGCTGCGGGATCAGGCTACCAGCAGTGCAGAGCTTGCTCAGGAATGGCAGCAGGCAGGTGTGAGTGCATCTGCACGCACTGTGAGGCGGAGACTCTTGGAGCAAGGCCTGGTCTCAAGGAGGGCAGCAAAGAAGCGACTTCTCTCCAGAAAAAACATCATGGACAGACTGATATTCTGCAAAAGGTACAGGCAGTGGACTGCTGAGGACTATGGTAAAGTTATTTTTCTTGATGAATCCCCTTTTTGATTGTTTGGGACATCAGGAAAACGCCTCATTCGGAGAACACAAGGTGAGCGCTACCACCAGTCTTGTCTCATGCCAACTGTTAAGCATCCTGAAACCATTCATGTGTGGGGTTGCTTCTCAGCCAAGGGAATCGGCTCTCTCACAGTCTTGCCTAAAAACACAGCCATGAATAAAGAATGGTACCAGAATGTCCTCCAAGATCAACTCTCCCAACCCTCCAAGAGCAGTTTGGCGATCAACAATGCCTTTTCCAGCATGATGGAGCACCTTGCCATAAAGCAAAGGTGATAACTAAATGGCTCAGGGAACAAAACATAGAGATTTTGGGTCCATGGCCTGGAAACTCCCCAGATCTTAATCCCATTGAGAACTTGTGGTCAATCATCAAGAGACGGTGGACAAACAAAAACCTAAAAATTCTGACAAAATGAAAGCATTGATTGTGCAAGAATGGACTGCTATCAGTCAAGATTTGGTCCAGAAGTTGATTGAGAGCATGCCAGGGAGAATTGCAGAGGTCCTGAAGAAGAAGGGTCAACACTGCAAATATTGACTTGCTGCATTAACTCATTCTAACTGTCAATATAAGCTTTTGTTACTCATATGTTTGCAATTATATTTCTGTCTGTGATAAAAACATCTGTCAAACACACATAAAAACCAGAGGGCAGCAGATCATGTGAAAATATAATATTTGTGTCATTCTCAAAACTTTTAGCCATGACTGTATCTGGTCATTAACAAAAGTTCATCTCAATATTTTGTTATATATCCTTTATTGGCAATGACAGAGGTCAAACGTTTCCTGTAAGTCTTCACAAGGCTGGCACACACTATTGGTGATATGCTGGCCCATTCCTCCATGCATATCTCCTCTAGAGCAGTGATGTTTTGGGCCTGTTGCTGGGCAACAGAGACTTTCAAATCCTCCAACATTTTCTATGGGGTTGAGATCTGGAGAATGGCTAGGCCTCTCCAGGACCTTCATATGCTTCTTACGAAGCTACTCCTTCGTTGCTCTGACGGTGTGCTTGGGATCATTATCATGCTGAAAGACCCATCGACGTTTCATCTTCAATGCCCTTGCTGATGGAAGGAGGTTTGCACTCAAAATTTCACGATACATGGCCCCATTCATTCTTTCATGTACACGGATCAGTCGTCCTGGTCCCTTTGCAGAGAAACAGCCCCAAAGCATGATGTTGCCAACCTCATGCTTCACAGTGGGTATGGTGTTCTTTGGATGCAACTCAGCATTCTGACTCCTCCAAACACGACGAGTTTTGTTTCTACCAAACAGTTCTACTTTGGTTTCACCAGACCATATTACTTTCTCACAATACTCTTCTGGATAATCCAAATGCTCTCTTGCAAACTTCAGATGGGCCCGGACATATACTGGCTTAAGCAGGGGGACACGTCTCCCACTACAGTATCTGAGTGCCAGGCGGTGTAGTGTGTTACTGATGGTAGCCTTTGTTACGGTGGTCGCAGCTCTATGAAGGTCATTCACTAGGCCCTCCCCGTATGGTTCTGGGATTTTTGCTCACCTTTCTTGTGATCATTTTGACCCCACCGAGTGAGATATTGCGTGGAGCCCCAGATCGAGGGAGATTATCAGTGGTCTTGTATGTCTTATTATTGTATGGTCTTCATTTTCTTATTATTGCTCCCACAGTTGACTTTATCACACCAAGCTGCTGCCTATTGCAGATTCAGTCTTCCCAGCCTGGTGCAGGACTACAATTTTGTTTCTGGTGTCCAGGGCAGGTTCCAGGTTTTCGTGGGCCCTGGGCGAAAGAGTCTCAGTGGGCCCCTTTAACACGTACCACAGTTTTTTGATGCACAGATACGGCAAAAAAAATATAGGTATAGTACAATGCCAAAGATTTCACTTCTTACATTACATGAGTGATATCTATTGTAAATTCTCCAATAGATCAGAAATTGGACAGTATAGTACTCCATACAGTATTATGGGCACACATAGTGCTCCATACAGAATAATAAGCCCCATATATTGCTCCATACAGTATTATGGGCACCACATAATGATCCATACAGAATAATGAGCCCCATATATTGTTCCATACAGAATAATAGACCCCATATAATGCTCAATACAGTATAATGAGCCACATATGATGCTCCATACAGTATAATGAGCCCATATAATGCTCCATATAGTATTATGGGCACCATATATTACTCCATACAGAATCATGGATCCTGTTATGTTTCGGTAGCTGAGGAGTGCAGGCAAAAAAGGCAATACACCAGAGCAGTTGGAATCTATGAGATTGCAGTACCCTGACTAACCACAACAACTAGAGGCAGCCGTGGAGCGTTCCTACGTTGGTCCTAGACGCCTCGTCACAGCCTGAGAAACTAACTACACCTAAAGATAGATATAGGAAAGCTATCTGCCCCGGAGCAGAACCCCAAAGATAATAGAAAGCCCCCAAACATGTAATGGCGGTTAGACAAGAAGAAATACTGACACAGACAGAAAATAGTATGAGCAAACGTTGGGGCCCAAACTAACTAAATAGAAAAGGATAGGAAGGGTACTTACTGCAATCCCAGAAAACCCTGAAAAGCACCAACTCTACTAATTTCAAAAACACCTGAGATCACACGACCTCTACCACCTAAATTAGTTCTCTGGTGCAACAAAATCAAAACAGCAGCCACTGAAAAAAACTGGAAAAAGCAAAAGTACAAACATCAGTGGCTGAACTAAACTGAGAGGGCAAAAGCCCCCGGAGGGGACCCTGAAGGCCCCCACAGAAGTGCAGGACAAAATGCAAAAATCAAGCACAAAAACAAAAAGAAGAAAATGTCTTATCTGTTAGCAGGAGATGCAGACACGACACAGCAGGCTACAAGGGAAACAGGAATCAAGGATAGAGACCAGAACAATTGATCACCGGCAACCCTGATGGGAAGGTGACTCCCTTATATAAGACCAGTCAGTAACACCTGATTCCCAATCCTCACAATCTTCACAATCTTCACTGGTCAGACCAGTACCGCTTGTAACCACCAGAGGGAGCCTCTGCTCAGAACTCATCTCAAGCCCATTCACAACAGGATCCCATATTTTGCTCCATACAGAATAATGACCCCTATATGTTGCTCCATACAGAATAATGAGCCACATATATTGCTCAATGCAGAATAATGAGCCCCATATATTGTTCCATACAGTATATAATAGGGCCCATACATTGCTCCATACAAAATAATGGACCCCATATAATGCTCCATACTGTATAATGGGCCCCATCTATTGCTCCATACAGTATATAATAGGCCCCATATATTGTTCCATATAGAATAATGAGCCCCATGTATTGCTCAATACATAAAGGGGCCCATATAATGTTCCATACAGTATATGATGGACTCCATATAATGCTCCAGTATATGATGGGCCCATATAATGATCCATATATAATTGGCCCCATATATGATGCTCCAGTGTATAATGGGCCCCATATATGATGCTCCAGTGTATAATGGGCCCCATATACAATGCTTCAGTGTATAATGGGCCTCATACCAGTGTATGATGGTAACGATACATAATGCTTCAAACATAAAAAAAATATATGAAATACTTACCTCTCCTAGCTGCTCTGCTCCGGACTCCTCAGCGTCGCCATCTTCCAGCTCTCTGCACTGTGACTTTTCAGGCAGAGGGCACACAGACGTGACGTCATAGTGACCTCTGACCAGAACGTCACAGTTAGAGGACGCTGCAGTGATGGAACGGGGAGAGGTAAGTATCACAAATTACAGGGCCCTGAGCAAGCAGGGGGCCCACTCACGGGAGTCGGCACTGGCACAGACACTGGGTCCCCATAGTGTGCCGATGTCCCTGACGTCGAGTGGCCCCCCAGCCTGCTCAGGGCCCCGGCACTTGCCCAGGTGCGCCTGGTGCTGACGCCGGCCCTGCTGGTGTCCTTCGACAGCTCTTTGGTCTTCACCATAGTGGAGTTTGGAGCGTGACTGTTTGAGGTTGTGGACAGGTGTATTTTATACTGATAACAAGTTCAAACAGCTGCCATTACTACAGGTAATGAGTGGAGGACAGAGGAGCCTCTAAAAGAAGACGTTACAGGTCTGTGAGAGCCAGAAATCTTGCATGTTTTTACGTGACCAAATACTTATTTTCCACCATAATTTGCAAAATAAATCTTGGAAAATCAGATAAGGTGATCTTCTGGATTTGTTTTCTCATTTTGACTCTCATAGTGTGGTCTACCTATGATGTCAATTACAGGCCGCTCTCATCTTTTTAAGTGGGAGAACTTTCACAATTGTTGGCTGACTAAATACTTTTTCCCCACTATGTGTATATATATATATATATCTTAATTCTGAATCTGTACATTTCTGCCAACTCTACAGACCTGGGGGAAATAGCGACACATACTAATTAAATATAATAAACAGACCAAGTTTAGAATAGTCATACCAAATGTGGAATTCTTGTAGCACCCTTCCCCGTTATCATCTGCAGTTCATAGAGCAAGAAATGATGCTTTATGCATTGTGGTACTGTAGCCATGTGGTGCCATACTGATGGAAGATAATCCTTCTATAAGTACATGCCAGATCTCACAAGACCTGCTTTCATATTGTCACACCACAACTGTTTCCAGATTAGCACATGCTTCATATTTAATCTTCTCCTGATGCTGCCAAGAAGATTATCCACGTAACACAAATGTTAGCTCCAAGATGGAAACTACAGGACCTACAGCAGAATGGAGGACCTCATCCTAGGTCAGATGCTTTTTTACCATGAGTGAAGACACCACAGCATACACTTTACTGATTGTTTTTTATTTTTTTTGTCAGGCAAATGTTTACAAATACAATGGGTGATGCAAACATTGTTCAGGAATATTCAATTATTGCCCAGATCTGTATTGTAGTAGAAGCAGAGGATACAATTAATTATATTTTGCTTTTTGGGCAAGGACCTCACCTCCTCCTCTTCGCCCCGTCAGCTTTAGATTAAACTGTTTACAGCATTACACCGCCAAGAGATCTCTAATTTCTAAACTGGGGAAAGATCAGTGTCCCACAACACCCCCACCATTCTGGCTCTGTGCGCTTTTGTTTCCCTTGCCAAATAGCTCCCAGGAGAATGTTCATTAACTGCTAATTAATGGCCTGGGACCCAAAGGTGGGTAATTTTGAAAGGAAAAAGTTGGCTTAGCTCTGAGAGAGTCAGCCTTGACCTTTGAAAATGCTTTATTTCTAAAACACATAAGGGGTGCTTAGATATCCACAGCGTGCAAATTAACCCTATAATTATTCAGACTGTTTACAAATCAGAAGCAAAATAAATATTTCACCATGAAGAACAACTCCTTAAGATTTATTCTTCAGATCTTCAACTTGTAACTTGTGCAAGGCTGATCTACTCCTGGAATACAAACACATTTTTGATTTGCAAAACATTTTGCACCTGTTGTCAACAACTTGTAATTGCAGTTTTTGATCAGTAGATGGCAATAGTACCCCTTTCTGTAGATAAATCTTGGCATGGGAGTATTTTTACCATTTCAATCAGGTAGGAACAAAATTAGTACTTTGGTAAAACTAAACACAACCATTTGTTATACTGATTATTGATTATTACATAATTAAACCAAATATAGAATTACTTGAAGAGAGCTCAAAATATCATGATATATATGTATATATTTACAGTACAGACCAAAAGTTTGGACACACCTTCTCATTTAAAGATTTTTCTGTATTTTCATGACTATGAAAATTGTACTTTCACACTGAAGGCATCAAAACTATGAATTAACACATGTGGAATTATATACTTAACAAAAAAGTGTGAAACAACTGAAAATATGTCTTATATTCTAGGTTCTTCAAAGTAGCCACCTTTTGCTTTGATGACTGCTTTGCAAACTCTTGGCATTCTCTTGATGAGCTTCAAGAGGTAGTCACCGGAAATGGTCTTCCAACAATCTTGAAGGAGTTCCCAGAGATGCTTAGCACTTGTTGACCCTTTTGCCTTCACTCTGCGGTCCAGCTCACCCCAAACCATCTCGATTGAGTTCAGGTCTGGTGACTGTGGAGGCCAGGTCATCTGGCCTAGCTCCCCATCACTCTCCTTCTTGGTCAAATAGCCCTCACACAACCTGGAGGAGTGTTTGGGGTCATTGTCCTGTTGAAAAATAAATGATGGTCCAACTAAACGCAAACCGGATGGAATAGCATGCTGCTGCAAGATGCTGTGGTAGCCATGCTGGTTCAGGATGCCTTCAATTTTGAATAAATCCCCAACAGTGTCACCAGCAAAGCACCCCTACACCATCACACCTTCTCCTCCATAATTCACGGTGGGTACCAGGCATGTAGAGTCCATCCGTTCACCTTTTCTGCGTCTCACAAAGACATGGTGGTTGGAACCAAAGATCTCAAATTTGGACTCATCAGACCAAAGCACAGATTTCCACTGGTCTAATGTCCATTTCTTGTGTTCTTTAGCCCAAACAAGTCTCTTCTGCTTGTTGCCTGTCCTTAGCAGTGGTTTCCTAGCAGCTATTTTACCATGAAGGCCTGCTGCACAAAGTTTCCTCTTAATAGTTGTTGTAGAGATGTGTCTGCTGCTGGAACTCTGTGTGGCATTGACCTGGTCTCTAATCGGAGCTGCTGTAAACCTGCGATTTATGAGGCTGGTGACTCAGATAAACTTATCATCAGAAGCAGAGGTGACTCTTGGTCTTCCATTCCTGGGGCGGTCCTCATGTGAGCCAGTTTCCTTGTAGCGCTTGATGGTTTTTGCAACTGCACTTGGGGACACTTTTAAAGTTTTCCCAATTTTTCGGACTGTCTGACCTTCATTTCTTAAAGTAATGATGGCCACTCGTTTTTCTTTACTTAGCTGCTTTTTTCTTGACATAATACAAATTCTAACAGTCTATTCAGTAGGACTATCAGCTGTGTAACCACCAGACTTCTGCACAACACAACTGATGGACCCAACCCCATTTATAAGGCCAGAAATCCCACTTATTAAACCTGATAGGGCACACCTGTGAAGTGAAAACCATTTCCAGGGACTACCTCTTGAAGCTCATCAAGAGAATGCCAAGAGTGTGCAAAGCAGTCATCAAAGCAAAAGGTGGCTACTTTGAAGAACCTAGAATATAAGACATATTTTCAGTTGTTTCACACTTTTTTGTTAAGTATATAATTCCACATGTGTTAATTCATAGTTTTGATGCCTTCAGTGTGAATTTACAATTTTCATAGTCATGAAAATACAGAAAAATCTTTAAATGAGAAGGTATGTCCAAACTTTTGGTCTGTACTGAATATATAATAAGAGAGAGAGAGAGAGAGAGAGAGAGAGAGTAGAGGTTTGTAGTCACTCAGCTGCGACTGAAAGCGGTACTGCTGTAGTGTCCAGGCAAGTTTATTTAACCTTCATAAACCGCTCAGGATAGCAAACCAAAAGAACAGCCTTTTCCGCAACAAAGTGAAAACATAAAGTAAAAAGTCCATACAACATATGGCTGGTCTGCCCGCTCAGGATAGTGACCAGTTCTTTAGGCCTTAGCACAGCCCAACACACAGGATATCCACACATCTCCAGCTCCAGACACTGAATGAGACACTCAGCCTCCATTTTATCTGCCAAACCATGCCCCTGGGGTTGGGATATGTGAGCAGTCATTCCCACCCATCTCTTATGATTGCTCATAAAACCCGGCCCTGGAATGACCTAATAACTCTCTCCGCACTATATGTGCTGGAGCATGCTTCCGAGCTCACATCACCATGGCTAACAACCGCGATGACACATATCACCCCTCAAGGATCCATCTGGCGGCCATCTTACATACCCCCTGTCTGCCCAAAGCCGGGGGCTTGGCACCTTCTGACAATAAACACTGGACTCTCGACAGAGCATAAGCATTGCCATGCAGTTTCCCTGGCCTATGTTCCACATGGAAGTTAAAATCCTGAAGTGCTAAGAACCACCTGGGAATAGTTCCATTACTTCTCCCTCATCCACTTCAGTGGTGCATGGTCTGACACTAGTTTGAACTTCCTGCCTAAGAGGTAGTACCTTAGAGTGTCCAACGCCCACTTGATGGCCAAGCATTCCTTCTCTACTATAGAGTAATTTTTCTCACAGGATGACAACCTCCGACTCAGATACATTATGGGTGCTCTTCCCCGTTCACCTCTTGAGATAAGACAGCGCCCAGCCTGACATCCGACACGTCCGTCTGGACCACAAACTCCTTTGAGAAAACGGGTGCTACCAGAATCGGCTGTTTACACAAGGCTAGCCTCAGTTCCTGGAAGGCTGTCTCAGCTTCTGGAGACCACTTAGCCATAGCCGAATTTGTCCCTTTAAGGAGGTCTGTCAGAGAGGCAGCTACCATGGCAAAGTTTGGGATAAACCGGAGGTAATATCCCACAATGCCCAGAAACACTCTGACCTGCTTCTTTGAGAGGGGTTGTGGACAAACCTGGATCGCTTCAACTTGATTTATCTGAGGCTTTATTTCGCCCCTGCCTACAACATGGCCCAAGTTTTTCACTTCCTCCATTCCCAAGGCACATTTCTTCGGGTTTATGGAAAACCCTGCCTTACATAGAGCATCAAATATCGCCTGGACCTTGCTCAAATGGCTTCCCCAATCCTGGCTAAAGATCACAATGTCGTCTAGGTAGGCCGCTGCGGACCTCTTGTAGGGAGCTAGGATCCGGTTCATGACTCTCTGGAATGTGGCTGGTGCGCCATGTAACCCAAACGGTGTCCTAGTGTATTGGAAGCATCCATCCGGCTTTGAAAAGGCAGTCTTCTCCTTGGCGCCTTGGGACATGGGGATTTGCCAATACCCTTTTGTGAGGTCAAGGGTAGTAATGAACCGAGCCGGCCCTACTCCTATTAAATCATCGACATGAGGCATTGAGTATGCATTGAACTTAGAAACCTTGTTCAGCTTCCTATAGTCATTGCAAAACTGCCATTCTCCATCTGGTTTTGGCACTAAGACTATCCGACTGGACCAGCCACTTCTGGATTCCTCTATGACTCGCAGGCTCAGTATCCGCTTCACCTCTTTTGAGATCACCTCTCGGCGGGCTTCGACAATCTGATATAGCTTCAAGTTAACCCTAGACATGAGGCTCCATCAGAACCTCATGCTCTATGGCCTTCGTACAACCTGGTAGCTCCGAGAACAGGTCCCTGTTCTGCTGTAGCAACTCTCAGCATTGTTGCTTTTTGGCAATTGACAGCGTCTCTGCCATCTTAACTTCCTCCATGTTTGCTTCAGGCTTGGCCTCCAAACATGGAGCTTCCACGGTCTCCCTATCGCACCATGATGTACGTAGTATACCATGTACGGCTTCCTTCTCCCTGGTTTGTGGACTTTATAGTTGACATCTTCAGCCTTTTCAACTATTTCATAGGGGCCCTGCCACTTGCCCAGGAATTTGCTCTCCACCGTAGGTACCAGCACCTGTACTCGATCACCAGGGTCAAAGTGACTCACCCGCACCGACCTATTGTACACGCTCGACTGCGCCTTTTGTGCTTGGAGGAGGTGTTCTCATGAGGAGCATCACCTTGTCAATCCTCTCTTGCATCTGGGCCACATGCTCAATTACACTCCAGTAGGGTGTAGACTCTGCCTCCCATGTCTCTTTTGCTACATCAAGGAGCCCACGTGGGTGTCAGCTATAAAAGAGTTCAAAAGGAGAGAACCCCGTAGAGGCCTGTGTGACTTCTCTGATGGAGAATAGAAGGTACGGTAATAGACAGTCCCTGTCCCAGCCATTCTTCTCTATGACCTTCAACATGGCCTTCAAGGTTTTATTGAACCTTTCTACCAAGCCATACGTCTGTGGATGGTAGACCGAGGTCCAGAGTTGTGTGATTTGCACGGTTTTGCACAACTCCTTCATCACCTTTGACAAAAAAGGGGTCCCTTGGTCTATCAGGCTCTCTTTAGGCAACCCCGTTCTAGAGAAGACATGGACCAACTCTCAGGCGATATACTTGGTGGAGAAGTTACATAGTGGAATGGCCTCCGGGTATCGCGTAGCATAGTCCAGTACCAAGATATACTGATGCCCTCTGGTGGACTTTAGCAGGAGTCCCACTAGATCCATGGCTATGCAATCAAATGGCACCTCAATAATGGGAAACGGTACTAAGGGATTACGAAAGTGAGTCACTGGGGAAGTCAGCTGGCAGGTGGGACAGGACCTACAGAAATTCACAACCGACCAGTAGAACCTCTGGAATATCTGTTCCTGGGTTTTTTCTATGCCCAGGTGACCACCTAACACGTGCTTTTGGGCCATGTCTAACATGTGTCTGTACAGCTCTGGCACCAGTAACTGCTCAATTGCCTCCTCTCTCAGCTTGGTGACACTACACTTAGGTAGGAAAAAAGGATCATCCCCGCGCTGCCGCAAGAAGAATTCCAAAAATTGTAGAGGTTTCAACGTGGTTTATTCTTCGCGTTTCAGGGTTCAGGTGACCCCTTCATCATGACATATCACAAATATTGTACCCTAAGACCCTATTTGCGCTTTTGTGTCTCCCTCTTTTCTCTAGCTTGGTGACCTGATATATATCAACTTCCCATTCATGGCAAAATATGGATATCGGGTGTCAGCCCCCGGCTTTTGAGCAACACCATTAAGTACCATCACATTATCAAATGCCCCTTTTAGAGTTAAATCCCTGAGTTGGGCGGTTCCAAAGCTGGGCAGTTTTTAGCTAAGGAATGTTGGCCTTTGGGGATGCTGTCTCATCCTCATCGCCAACAAGCACACAAAACGGAAACCTGTCAGCTGTGGCCTGTGACTAGGTGTTATGATTCGGTAGCCGAGGAGGACAGTAGCCAAAATAGCCAAGTCAGCCTGTCACCCAGAGAGGTTGGTAACTTAGCGGATTGCAGACCCCTAAATTAACCGCACAACTAGAAGTAACCGTGGGATGTACCTACGATGACCAAGACGCCTCGACACAGCCGGAGAGTTAACTAAGCCTAAAGATAGAAAGGGGAAAGCTAACTGCCCCGGAGTAGCACCACAAAGGAATAGGTAGCCCCCACACATATATTGGCAGTGAGACAAGATGAAATACAAACGCAGGCAGAAAATAGAGTAAGCAAACGCTGGGGCCCAAAACTATCTAGATAGGACAGTACAGGAAAGAAAACTGTCTGCAATCCGCAAAAAACCCTAGGAAAAATTTCAACACTTCTGATTTCCAAAAATACTGAGACCACATGATCTCTCCCCCGCTAGATCAGAGCTCTGGTGTGAACAGGTAGCTAACCAGCAGATACTGAAAACAGGGACTGAACAAATAAACAGTGGAAGCTGAGACCAGTGCAGGCCCCAGACGGGGAACCTGGCTGACCTCACTCAGAAGGGCAGAAAAGCAAAGCAAAAGCCACAAAAACAAGCAGAAAACAAGTTATCTAAAGGTTGCAGGAGACAGCAGAAAGCAAGCTGACTTCAAAATGGGACCAGGAAGAACAACAAATCACCTGCGAGGATCATGGGAAGGTTACACCCTTATATCTCCCCAGTCAGAGCTACCTGATTGCCAATCGTCCCCAGCTGATGGACCTCTGCCAGCTACAGTTAGGTCCATAAATATTTGGACAGAGACAACATTTATCTAATTTTGGTTCTAGACATTACCACAATGAATTTGAAACAAAACAAATCAGATGCAGTTGAAGTTCAGACTTTCAGCTTTCATTTGAGGGTATCCACATTAAAATTGGATGAAGGGTTTAGGAGTTTCAGCTCCTTAACATGTGCCACCCTGTTTTTAAAGGGACCAAAAGTAATTGGACAGATTAAATAATTGTAAATAAAATGTTCATTTCTAGTACTTGGTTGAAAACCTTTGTTAGCAATGACTGCCTGAAGTCTTGAACTCATGGACATCACCAGACACTGTGTTTCCTTCTTTTTGATGCTCTGCCAGGCCTTCACCGCGGTGGTTTTCAGTTGTTGTTTGTTTGTGGGCCTTTCTGTCTGAAGTTTAGTCTTTAACAAGTGAAATGCATGTTCAATTGGGTTGAGATCAGGTGACTGACTTGGCCATTCAAGAATATTCCACTTTTTTGCTTTAATAAACTCCTGGGTTGCTTTGGCTTTATGTTTTGGGTCATTGTCCATCTGTAGTATGAAACGACGACCAATCAGTTTGGCTGCATTTGGCTGGATCTGAGCACACAGTATGGCTCTGAATACCTCAGAATTCATTCGGCTGTTTCTGTCCTGTGTCACATCATCAATAAACACTAGTGACCCAGTGCCACTGGCAGCCATGCATGCCCAAGCCATCACACTGCTTCCGCCATGTTTTACAGATGATGTGGTATGCTTTGGATCATGAGCTGTACCACGCCTTCGCCATACTTTTCTCTTTCCATCATTCTAGTAGAGGTTGATCTTGGTTTCATCTGTCCAAAGAATGTTCTTCCAGAACTGTGCTGGCTTTTTTAGATGTTTTTTAGCAAAGTCCAGCCTAGCCTTTTTATTCTTGATTCTTATGAGTGGCTTGCACCGTGCAGTGAACCCTCTGTATTTAATTTCATGCAGTCTTCTCTTTATGGTAGATTTGGATATTGATACGCCTACCTCCTGGAGAGTGTTGTTCACTTGGTTGGATGTTGTGAAGGGGTTTCTCTTCACCATGGAGAGTATTCTGCGATCATCCACCACTGTTGTCTTCCGTGGGCGCCCAGGTCTTTTTGCATTGATGAGTTCACCAGTGCTTTCTTTCTTTCTCAGAATGTACCAAACTGTAGATTTTGCCACTCCTAAAGTTGTAGCAATTTCTCGGATGTTTTTTTTCTGTTTTTTGCAGCTTAAGGATAGCTTGTTTCACCTGCATGGAGAGCTCCTTTGACCGCATGTTTCCTTCACAGCTAAACCTTCCAACTGCAAACACCACACCTCAAATCAACACCAGCCCTTTTATCTGCTTAATTGAGAATGATATAATGAAGCGATTGCCCACACCTGTCCATGAAATAGCCTTGGAGTCAATTGTCCAATTACTTTTGGTCCCTTTAAAAACAGGGTGGCACATGTTAAGGAGCTGAAACTCCTAAACCCTTCATCCAATTTTAATGTGGATACCCTCAAATGAAAGCTGAAAGCCTGAACTTCAACTGCATCTGATTTGTTTTGTTTCAAATTCATTGTGGTAATGTCTAGAACCAAAATTAGATAAATGTTGTCTCTGTCCAAATATTTATGGACCTAACTGTAAATCAGCTTCACTACTATCAGCAGCCACCAGAAGGAGCCCAGATTCAGAATTCAGATCCAAGGCATTCACAACAGTACCCCCCTTGAGGAGGGGTCACCGAACCCTCACCTGCGCCACCAGGCCAATCAGGATGAGCCCAGTGGAAGGCGCGAACCAATCTCTCAGCGTGAATGTCAAAAGCAAACACCCAAGAATTGTCCTCCTGACCATAACCTTTCCACTTGACCAAGTACTGGAGTCTCCGTCTAGACAGACGAGAATCCATCTCTTCTCCACTTCATACTCCAGATTGCCCTCAACCAAAACAGGCTCAGGGACGCAGCCATAGGAACCACTGGCTCAACAAACCTTTTCAATAAAGACTTATGGAAGACGTGAATCATAACGTCCCTGGAAGAGCCAAATGGAAAGAAACAGGATTAAGGATTTCCAAGATCTTATAAGGTCCAATAAACCTTGGCTTAAATTTTGGAGACGCGACCTTCATAGGGATATTTTTTGAGGACAACCAAACCATGTCACCCACTTTAAACCAGGGACCATCAGTCCTATGCCGTTTGGCAAACCGCTGGGCCCTCTCCTGAGACAGAGACAACTTATCCACTACTTGATCCCAAATCTGCTGCATTCTTTCTACCAGTCAACACGTGGACAGACAGAAGTCTCCACCTTCCCTGAAGAAAACCAAGGATGAAACAGAAATTGCAGAAAAAAGGGGACATCAAAGTGGCAGAACTGGCCCTATTATTTAGAGTGAATTCAGCCAAGGGCAAAAAAGAGACCCAGTCATCTTGATCAGCAGACACAAAAAGTCTGGTTTGTTCTCTCAGACAACTGAATTCCCAGTTTAGAACAAAAGGCTCTCCAAAATCTGGAAACAAATTGGACTCCTCTGTCAGACACAATGTTCTCCGGAATGCCGTGCAAACGAACCACCTGCTGAAAAAACAAGGGCACCAACTCGGAGGAGGATGGCAACTTCGACAGTGGCACAAGATGGACCATCTTGGAAAATCTATCACAGATCACCCAAATAACAGTCATTCTCTGAGAGACAGGGAGGTCTGAAATAAAATCCATAGAGATATGGGTCCATGGTCTCCTGGGCACAGGCAGTGGCATTAACAATCCACTAGAGCGAGAGCAGGGTTTGGACCGAGAACAAGTCCCACAGGACTGCACAAAATTCTTGACATCACGAGATAAAGTAGGCCACCAAAAGGACCGACTCACCAAATCTCTGGTACCAAAAATACCGGGATGACCAGCCAACACTGAGCAATGAATTTCAGACATTACTTTCTTCCTCCATTGGTCTGAGACAAACAATTTCCCCACAGGGCAACGTTCAGGTTTATCCCCCTGAAATTCCTCCAGAGCCAGTCTCAGATCGGGCGAGATAGCGGAAGAACCACACCCACCTTCAGAATGGCGAGAGGCTCAGTCACATCAGGAGAATCTGCAAAGAAACTCCTAGAGAGGGCATCCGCCTTAACATTCTTAGTGCCCGGGAGAAAGGAGACCACAAAATTAAAACGCGTGAAAAACAAGGCCCACCTGGAATATCTAGGATTTAGGCGCTTGGCAGATTCGAGATAGATCAGGTTCTTGTGGTCAGTGAGGACCACAACTTGATGTTTGGCTCCCTCCAACCAATGTCTCCACTCTTCAAAAGCCCACTTCATAGCCAACAATTCCTGATTCCCCACATCATAATTACGTTCAGCTGGGGAAAATTTTCGAGAGAAGAAGGCACAAGGGTTAATCTTAGAAGTTACAGGATCCCTTTGGGACAAAACGACTCCTGCACCAATCTCAGAAGCATCTATTTCCACCTGAAATGGTAGAGAAACATCAGGTTGCTGCAGAAAAGGAGCAGAAGTGAATCTCTGCTTAAGCTCCTGAAACACCAAAACTGCCTCTGGAGACCAATTCACTACATCGGAAACCTTTTTGGTCAAATCAGTCAGTGGCTTCACAATACCAGAGAAATTACTTATAAATTTACGGTAAAAATTAGCAAAACCCAAAAATCCCCGAAGAGCCTTCAATGAAGTGGGCTGAACCCAATCACAAATGGCCTGAACCTTGACCAGGTCCATTTCAATAGCAGACGGAGACAAAATGAATCCCAAAAATGAAACCTTCTGTACGCCAAAGAGACATTTGGATCCCTTACCATACAACGCATTTTCTCTCAAAATCCGGAATACCATCCGAACATGTTCCACTTGAGAATCCCAGTCATTGGAAAAATCAAAATATCGTCCAAATAAACGATCAGAAACTTATCCACAAAATCCCAGAAAATATAGTTCATGAAAGATTGGAAGACGGAAGGGGCATTAGTGAGCCCAAAGGGCATCACTAGGTACTCAAAATGCCCCTCAGGAGTATTAAATGCCGTCTTCCATTCATCTCCGTGCTTAATGTGAATAAGATTATACGCCCCCCTAAGGTCAAGCTTGGTAAACCAACTAGCATCTTTCACTCTGGAGAACAAATCGGAAATCAGGGTCCAAAACTGGGTTTTTTTCTCCGCCAAAGGGGTTGAATCAATACCCAGCAAAGGAATAGGAGTCCGCAGGGGTACCATGGGAAAACGACAATGTTTGGCAAAGTCAAAATCCATCAGGTTCAGGGCTGCTCCTGAATTGACAAAAGCCTGAGCAGAAAATGAAGATAAGGAGCAGATCAAGGTAACAGTCAAGAGAAACTTAAGGTACTGCCACACTAAACAATCCCGCTAGCGATCTCGTTAGCGTTGCATACTAATGAGATCGCTAGCGGGATTGTTTCTATATCGCTTAATGCTGCCGCATTTAGCGATATAGTTAACGACGCTATCGCCGTTAGCGATCTTCTTAACGACTTTAGCGGTACAAAAGTACCGCTAAATCGCTAAGAAAAGGTGCCACACAGCGATAAGATACTTACCCAGCGGGAGCTCCAGCGATGAAATAGGGTCCGGAGCGATTCCAGCGACGAGCGAGATCACAGCAGGAAGCTCGTCGCTGGAAGCTGCCGCACTGAACAACATCGCTAACGGGATCGCTAAATAGTGACGTTTTTTAGCGATCCCGTTAGCGATATTGTTTAGTGTGGCATACCCTTTAGACTGTACATTGCCCAAAACAAATGAGCGCGCAAAACATCTTCCCCGCCTAGGGCAGACGGAAATAGTATGAGAAGCGTCCCCACAATAGAAGCACAACTTGTTATGCTTTTGAAATTCTCGACGCTAAGCCCAGACACAACTCCACCACACTGCATGGGCTCAGAGACCTGTTCGAAAGGCAACAAAACGTCTCGCATACTTTTACTTTCACGCAATCGTCTGTCAATTTGAATGGCTAAAGACATAGGGTCCCGTCACACTCAGCGATGCAGCAGCGATCCCGACAATGATACGACCTGGCAGGAATCGCTGCGTCGCTTTGTGATCGCTGGTGAGCTGTCACATAGGCACCTAGTTACCCAATATGTACCATGGATACCAGCTCTCAGTTTCTGCTGTACAGCGCTGAGAGCCGGTATCCAATGTACATATCGGGTAACTAAGCACCGCGCGGCACCTAGTTACCCGATATGTACCCTAGATACCGGCTCCCAGCGCTCTACAGCAGACGCTGAGAGGCGGCAACCAGGGTACATATCGGGTAACTAGGCGCGGCGCCGCCCTTAGTTACCCGATGTTTACATTGGATACCAGCTCGCTGATCGTTGGTCTCCCGCTGTCACACGCAGCTGGATTGGGCCTTTGACAAAAACTCAGATGCCTCCTGGGCTCTTGGACGCCTCCCAGATATGGCTCTAGCTCCCCTTTTGAGAACCCCAGTTTCCCAAAGGAACTCTCAAGGGCCTAGTACCTCTCCACCAGGCTCACTATGTCATCCGTATTACGGGGATCTCACTGGGCAACCCAGGATTGCATCGGCCTTGGTAGAGAGTGTATTAACCTGTCCATGATGACCCTCTCCACCACCTGTGCTGGGTAGGAAGATTCAGGCTGCAACCATTTTTTGAACAAGGTGTAGGAGGTCAAACAGTTGGGACTGGGGAGGTTTGCCACTGCAATAGGCACACTAGTGCACCCATTGCGCCCTGACAGTCAGACTCACTCCTAAGCGTGCCAAGATCTCAGTTTTTAACTTGGCGTACTCTTTAGCATCCTGCAAGGCCAGGTCATAATAGGCCTTCTGTGGTTCACCTGTTAAATATGGCGCCAGAACCTCCGCCCACTGCTCCGGAGGCAATTTCTCCCGCTCTGCCAACCTTCTCGAAAACCATCAGGAACACCTCAACATCATACCCCAGGGTCATCTTTTGCAATGCTCTTTTTACCGTCTTCCTCACGTGAGAGTTATTGCCTGGATTTGAGGTTGGGGCGGTTGCCCTGCCACGGATCGCATCAACTAGGAGTTCCATCTGCTGCCTCTGCTGCTGCATCTACTACTGCTGCTGCCACATCTGTTGTTGTTGGAGATTAGCCTGAACAAGTTGCTATATTAATTCCTCCATGTTGTTGTCTTTCGCTCCTACAGTTGCTTTCACCCAAGACATGTGTGGCTCACCTAAGGGTCCAGTCGCCACAGAGGTACTGCACCTCATCCAGAGGTGTCGTATCTCACTCTCAGGTAAGGAGGGAGCACCACCCAGGACTCTAACACTCGCACCCAACACACACTAGTTCAGTCAGGGTACCTGGGCGTACCCCAAGGGAGGAGGGCCTCATCTCACGCTGGGTAGGAAAGGGTCTTGGCGTGTGGGTGGAGAAGGTAGAGAAAGGAGCTTAGAGAGCGGGAAGAACAGAGCAGTTGGTCTGAAGAGACCAAAGGAGAAGGAGTGCAGCAGAGAGAGAATTGTGAGGAAAGGATGAAGGAAGCTCCCGGGAGGACAGAAGGGGTCCTAGGGACACGGAGAGTGCTGAAGTCACCCGTGGGACCCAAATCCAGTAGTGGAGGGACCAGGTCTCAGTAGGGGCCCCCAAGATTAGTGAAGGACTGCAAGACTCAGCTAGCAAGCCGGAGGCAGGGTAGCTGTAGTTGCCCCAGCCACATCCACAAATAATCGCAGAAAAGGCAGTCATATAGGAGCAAGGGAGCGACAAGGTCCGCGGCTGCTGGCTTGGGACACTGTGTAGGTGCTGGGCTGAAGGGAGGAAGCCAGCGTGGTGAGATGGCCAGGAAAGGAGCATACTAAAGGGAGTCCTGGAAAGGTGTATCCTGATTTACCTGGGAGTTTGCTGGACCCCTCACCTGGAGGACACGGCACTAAGCGGGCATCTGTGCACAAGTGAACTGTGAGTAAAGCATTGGAAACTGCACCTTGCTGTGTCCTCTGAATCATTCCTGCGCAACCGGTCCTGCACCACATTCACCACCAACATCATCTTTAACATCCTAACTGCCCTTGGACACAGATCTACCCATGGAGAGCTTAACCATCTTAACTGCCCTATCATTGTCCCAGAGGATCTGCACTGCAGCGTCGGACCCCTGACTGAACACCACGGGTGGTGTCATGAACACTTTATTACAAACTTTATTTACCCCTCTTCATCATCCCCTTTCATTGAATGCCCAGGGCCAAGGACCGGGTCACTGCTGCCGTGACACTTCCCCTTTAAGAAGCGGCCCGGTGCCGAGTATCCCCACTGAAGAGGTGGGTTTTCAGGTTCCGTCTGAAGGATCCGAATGTGGTTGATAGTCGGACGTGTTGGGGCAAAGAATTCCAGAGGATGGGGGATATTCGGGAGAAGTCTTGGAGGCGGTTGGATGAGGAGCGATTAAGTGTGGGGTAGAAAAGTAGGTCTTGGGAGGACCGGAGATTACGTGAGGGAAGTTATCGGGAGATTAGTTCAGAGACATATGGGGGAGACAGGTTATAGATGGCCTTGTAGGTCAATATTAGTAATTTGAACTGGATACGCTGAGGGAATGAGAGCCAGTGAAGAGGTCTGCAGAGGGGGAAGCGGAGGAGTAGCGAGGAGAGAGATGAATTAGTCGGGCAGCAGAGTTAAGGATGGACTAGAGAAGTGCGAGGCTGTTAGCAGGGAGGCCACAGAAAAGGATGTTGCAGTAGTTGAGGTGGGAGATGATGAGGGGATGCACAATCATTTTAGTAGATTGAGGGTTGAGGAAATGACGGATTCTGGAAATATTTTTGAGCTGGAGGCGACAAGAGGTAGAAAGAGCTTGGATGTGCGGTTTGAAGGACAGGGCAGTGTCAAAGGTTACTCCGAGGCAGCGGATTTCTGGTACGGGGGAAAGTGTGATGTCGTTAATTGTGATAGATAGGTCAGGTAAGGAAGATCTGTGAGATGGGGGAAAGATGATGAGTTCAGATTTGTCCACACTGAGTTTGAGGAAGCGAGAGGAGAAGGAGGATATGGATGATAGACACTCCTGTATTCTGGACAGCAGAGAGGTGACGTCTGGGCCAGAGAGGTAGATCTGAGTGTCATCAGCATAAAGGTGGTAATGGAATCTGTGGGACTTTATGAGTTGCCCCAGGCCAAGTGTATAGATTGAGAAGAGTAGGGGTCCTAGAACAGAGCCTTGGGTAACTCCAACAGAGAGAGGGTAGGACGAGGAGGTAGTGTGGGAGTGGGAGACGCTGAATGTGTGGTTGTAAAGGTATGAGGAGATCCAGGATAGGGCGAGGTCTTTGATGCCAAAGGAGAAGAGGATCTGTAGTAGAAGGCAGTGGTCAACTGTGTCAAAAGCAGAGGACAGGTCTAGAAGCAGGAGTATAGAGTATTGTCCATTCGCTTTGGCGGTAAGTAGGTCGTTAGTCATTTTGGTCAGGGCTGTCTCAGTGGAGTAATGGGGGCGGAAACCAGATTTTAGATTGTCAAAGAGCAAGTTAGATGAGAGGTGGTAGGAAAGTTCAGCGTGGACGTGCTGCTCCATGAGTTTGGAAGCGAATGGGAGCAGCGATATTGGGCGATAGCTGGACATAGCGGTTGGGTCAAGGGTTGGCTTTTTAGGATAGGCGTTATTGTGGCATGTTTGAAAGCAGAAGGGAAGGTACCGGAACTTAGTGATAGGTTGAAGAGGTGTGTTAGGGATGGGATAATAGTTGTGGTGAGGTTGGGGAGGAGGTGGGATGAGGTCGAGTGCACAGATTGTGAGGTGCGATTTGCCGAGGAGACAATTAAGCTCCCCTTCAGTGATATTGGAGAGGGAGGTGATGGGGTTTGGGCATTGGTCTGGTATACAAAGGGGTTGTGGTGGTTGAACAATGAAGACTTGCCTTGTTTGGTCGATATTATTTTTGATGTGTGTGGCAAAGTCCTCAGCAGAGATAAGGGAGGTAGTAGGGGGCAGTGGTGGGCGGAGAAGGGACTTAAAAGTTTTGAATAACTGTTTGGGGTTGTAGGATAGGGAAGATACGAGGATTGTGAAGTAGGCCTGTTTAGCAGAGGTGAGGGCAGATTTGAAAGCGAGTGTTGCCTGTTTGAATGCAGTGAAGTCGTCTTGCGAATTTTAGCATCTGCCCCCTACCAGAAACACATCCATTCTAGAATTTGCCAACCTACCAGGAGCCCATCCATTCTAGCATCTGCCTCTACCAGTAGCCCATCGATTCTAGCATCTGCCCCCTAATAGGAGCCCTTCTTTTTTAGCATCTGCCCCTACAAGGAGCCCATACATTCTAGCATCTGCCTCCTACCAGTAGCCCATCCATTCTAGCATCTGCCCCCTAACAGGAACCAATGCATTCTAGCATCTGCCCCCTACCAGGAGCCCATCCATTCTAGCATATGCCCCTACCAGGAGAACATATATTCTAGCAACTGCCCCTACCAGGAGACCATACATTCTAGCATCTGTCCCCCCCAGGACACCATCCATTCTCGCATCTGCCCCCTACCAATATCCCATCCATTCTAGCATCTGCCCCACTACCAGTAGCCCATACATTCTAGCATCTACCCCCTACCAGTAGCCCATCCATTCTAGCATCTGCCCCCTACCAGTAGCCCATCCATTCTAGCATCTGCCCCCTACCAGGAGCCCTTCCATTTTAACATCTGACCCACCTACCAGGAGCCCATCCATTCTAGAATCTGCCCCCTACCAGTAGCCCATCCATTCTAACATCTGCTCCCTACCAGTAGTCCTTCCATTTTAGCATCTGCACCCTACCAGGAGACCATCCATTCTAGCATCTTCCCCCTAGCAGCAGCCCATCCATTCTAGCATCTGTCCCCTACCAGTAGGCCATACATTCTAGCATCTACCCCTTTCCAGCAGCCCATCCATTCTAGAATCTGCCCCCTACCAGCAGCCCATCCATTCTAGAATCTGCACCACTACCAGCAGCCCATCCATTCTAGCATCTGACCCCTACCAGCAGCCCATCCATTCTAGCATCTGGCCCCTACCAATAGGCCATCCATTCTAGCATCTGCCCCCTATCAGTAGCCCTTCCATTCTAGCATCTGCTCCCTTCAAGCAGCCCATCCATTCTAGAATCTGCCCCCTACTAGCAGCCCATTCATTCTAGCATCTGCCCCTACCAGGAACCCATCCATTCTAGCATCTGCCCCTTACCAGGAGCCCAGCCATTCTAGCATCTGCCCCCTACTTGTAGCCCCTCCATTCTTGCAAGTGCCCCCTACCAGGAGCCCTTTCATTTTAGCATCTGCCCCCTACCAGGAGCCCATCCATTCAAGAATCTGCCTCCCTACCAGCAGTATATCCATTTTAGCATCAGAGCTGTTTAAAAATTTACAATCCAGGCATTTTTGCAATTTTGGTCCAGAACAGCCTTCAGTTGATTACATTCTTTAGCAAACATAAATGGAGCGCCCGCCGGGGCAGTGGGGATACTCGGTACTCGGCCTTTCTTAAAGGGGCAGTTTCACGGCAGCAGTGACCCTGTCCGTGGCCCTGGGCGTCCAATAAAAGGGATGATGATGAAAAAGAGGAAAAAATAAAGAGTTTGTAATAAAGTGTACGTGATGCCACCTGTGGTACTCGGCAATAAAGATGTTAGGCGACACTGCAGATTCAGTCCACTGGGACAGTTGTTGATGCAGCAGAGTTGATTCAGCCCCCCACAGGCAGAGCTAAGTCCCAGACAGTAGCGTAGCTACCGGGGGGGGCAGAGGAGGCCATTGCCCTGGCCCAGTCACATGGAGGGGCCCACTCAGAGCCACGGCCGCTTCTGTCATTTAGCAACAAGCGGCCGCGGCTCTCTGATGTTTTAGAGACAGAGCACAAGCTGCGGCGTCTCCCCTGGACTAGTCACATGATGGAGGGGCCCACCCAGAGCCGCGGCTGCTTCAGTTGTTAGCAATAAGTGGCCACGGCTCTCTGATGTGTTAGACAGTCAGAGACATGGCGGCACGCTGCTGCGGCGCCACTGCCTGGTCTCTATCTGAGCGGAGACTCTGCACGCTGAACAGCAGAGTCTCACTGCTACGCACGGTGTGGGCTGGAGGCTCAGCGCTGCTAACATGATATTCTGACAGGCTGGCAGCGCTGCGGTTAGCTCCACCCCAAGTGCGCTCCTATTGGTCCACGCTCTTCTCAGGGTCTTAGTGTGCAATAGCTCTACCCCAGGTGCGCTCCTATTGGTCCACGCTCTTCTCAGGGTCTTAGTGTGTGATAGCTCTACCGCAGGTGCGCTCCTATTGGTCCACGCTCTTCTCAGGGTCTTAGTGTGCAATAGCTCTACCCCAGGTGCGCTTCTATTGGTCCAGCTCTTCTCAGGGTCCTAGTGTGCAGCTGCATCTTAGGTTGTGCCAGAACTGGAGCCCAAGATAGTGCCTGCTGGACTGGACAAACTCAGGGACGGGATGGACATTTTCATAAATGTAAGGGCTGCTGTCTGCTGTGGAACAAAATGTTTGTTCTTTTAAATAAATTAAAGCACATGATGTTAGTATGTTGCTGTGGGAGTGGGATGAATGTGAGGGGAAGAGGGGGACAACTGAATTAGGGTAGTGGGGGTGTGTGGCGCTGTAGGGGCCTTGTATTTCATTTCTTGGAGTATATGCAATGCAATCTTATCTAATAGTGTTTGTCTGGGGAGTGTGGAGGTGGGGGGCCTATTATATTTACAACTTAGGTCTTATAATAAGCCCCAGCATGTTAGTATAACAAGCCCCCATACAATAACCATGGCACAAGCTGCACTTTATTTAAAGAGATTTTCTGATCTAATGCTACAAGTTTGCAGTTACTCCTTTGTGGCTGCAAAATTGTGACTCTTCACATCACGCACACTAAGGATTCGCCATTGCCCATATCAACAAGTATGGGATTTGCATACTCCATGTTCTAACTATGCAGCCTTACTCAATAAGGCCTCTTTCACACATCTGTTTATTTCCTGTACCGGAAAAACCAGTACCAGAGATATCCATGTCCGTGTGTCTAATACGTGCAGCACACATGTGGCCGCCGGGGAAAAAGCGCTACAGTAAGTGCTGTTCCCAAGCAGCAGGTGCTCAAAGCGGCTTTCATCATTCTCCCCTGCTCTGCCGGCGATCGGCGTGAGCAGAGGAGTATAATGAGAGTTATAATAAAGTCACAGCGATGACAGCAGGTGGCGGCTATGGGACTATTACTCCCATGCCGCTAATAACAGTGACATCAGGAGCGCATGATGGGGATATTCCTGAGCTGCCGCCTTCTATGTAATTAAATGAATGAATGAAAAACCCGAAGTGGGTTCCCCACTATTTTCTTGAACCAGCCAGACAAAACTCACAGCTGGGGGCTGCAATCCTCAGGTTCAGCAAGGTTGGTCATTAAGAATAGAGGGATTCCCACACTTTTTAATTATTTAAGTAAATAATTAAAAAACGGCTTGGGATCCCCCCCATTTTTGACAACCAGTCTTGCTAAAGTGCAAAGCTGGGGGCTGGTATTTAGGCTGGTAAGGGTCCATGGATATTGGCCCCCCCAGCCTAAAAACAGCAGCCCACAGCTGCCCAGAAAAGGCGCATCTATTAGATGTGCCAATTCTGGCGCTTTGCCCGGCTCTTTTCACTTGCCCTGTAGTGGTGGCAAGTGGGGTTCATATTTGTGGGGTTGATGTCACCTTTGTATTGTTAGGTGACATCAAGCACACGGCTTAGTAATGGAGAGGTGTCTTTAAGACACCTCTCCATTACTTATCCTATAGTTACATGTTAAAGACATAGCCAGAATAAAGTCTTTTATTTGAAATAAAACAAAACACAGTTTACCATTTTTATTGTTACGCCTAATCCATGCGAAGCCCTCACTCTACTGTAATAAAAATAAAATAACAAACCAACAATCTACTATACCTGTCTGGCGTTCTGTCCCACTCAGTAATCCATATCTGGTGAATATACAGTGTGCAACCGCGATGGTGCTAAGATGCCACCGTCCTGCCTGTAAACCACTGGTGACTGAGATGCTGCCTGCGCAGTCTCAGTGACTAGCGTTGACGTCACTGAGTCTGTGCTAGCAGCTGGGCTGAACTGTGACCTCAGGACCGTGGGAAAATGCCAGTGATGAGGTCACGGCAGTTCAAGTTCAGTGTTTTCTTCACAGCCGATCACCATGAGAGTAAGGCCGGAGTCACACTGGTGACAAAATCGGACAACTGCAATGCGATGAAATATCGCATTGCAGTCGGACCTATGTTAATCTATGGAGCAGCTCCCAGTATCCGATTTTTTTGTGGTCCGTTTTAAGCGTGCGAGTGCAATCGCAGCATGCTGCGATTGTCACCGATTGTGGGTCGACTATCGCCAATGCAAGTCTATGGGTGCGATGATAAATCGGATTACAAACGGACCGCACGTGTGACTTGCGATTAAATCGCACCGGTGTCCTTTAGAAAAGCCGGCAATTCATCCCCGGCTATACTGTAAAATCACACTGACAGCTTTAATAAAGAATAGAATCAATACATATACACACATAGTATATATATATATATATATATATATATATGTCAATGTGACATATATATATACATATATTTATAGTTCATACATTTCTACATAGTATAATAGCCGCTAATTCATCCCTGGCTATACTGTAAAATCACACTGACAGCTTTAATAAAGAATAGAAACAATACATATACACACATAGAATAAATATATATGTATATGTCATTGTGACATATATATATAACACATATATTTATAGTTCATACACTTCTACATACTGTAATAGCCGCTAATTCAATTGCCGGCTTTTGTGAAATTCCAGAACCCGACATGAAATGACACATGGTTTACATACAGTTAACCATGTCATTTCATGTATTTTGATATATGGTTTTCACTAACAATTACATGAGTGTATGTGTGTGAAATTTCAGCGGTGGCGAATGGGTTAATAATGGGTTAAAGCCAACTTGCAATTGAAAGGTGACTTTAAGCCAGGTTAATAATTGAGAGTTGTCAATTTGACAACTCTCAATTATTAATCCTATTGTATGAAAGGAACAAAAACTCACACACATTAATTATGAATCCTTTTAATGAAATAAAGACATAGTTTTGGACCATATTTTATTGCTCAGCTGTAATCCCCTGAATGAATCAGTTCCTCTCCCGGCGACAGGAGAGGAAGTGATTAGTGTGTGAAGCTTAATTGATTGCTTCCCACTTTCACTTCAGGTCAGGTCAGGGTGACCTGACCTGAAGTGAAAGTGGGAAGAAATCAATTAAGCTTCACACATTAATCACTTCCTCTCCTTTCGCCGGGAGAGGAACTGATTCATTCAGGGGTGTAAGGCGGCGGTGTTCACACCGTGCAGTAACTGAGGCAGTGACCCAAGCAAGTCCAAAGTAAACAGCTTTTATTCAGCAACTCACGGGTTAAACAGAAAAAGTCCTCCGGTACGCAGCCGGGTTAACATCAGTCCATAAACACTGGTTGCCGGGGACAACGGCCGCGCCGGGCCGAACAGAGCCTGATAGGTGCAGAGCCGTCCCAGGCTCGGGTTCAGCTACACACAATCCTGTGGAGCTTCCCTGCTATGCTCCTAGCAGGTCCAAACATAGAGAGACACTAATCCTTAGTGCAGGAGTTTTAAAGACCTGTGGCAAAAGCCACTGGAAAACCCGGGTTGGAGGGAGGAGGCCGCCCCACTGCCTCCTGTGACCTCCTCCAAGAAATGAAGGCCCTGCCGGATTTTACTTAATCTCCCTTAGCCAGGTAGTCTGACTAGGTCATTGCTCACCTTCATTCCTGCATTGCAGCCGCAGCTGTGTGTGTGACTGCAATGCACTCCAATGGTTTTAATAGGTCTCTGTACACATTCTGGGGGAAATATAACGTCCCTCGTAAATGATCCCGGTCACTGCCTCACATATTCCCCCCCTCTGTTCGAACTTGTGGGGTTGAACATTTGCCACCATACAGGGTGCCCGGGACAGGGCATCCGCGTTTGCTTGCAACTTCCCAGGGCGATGTTCTACAGAGAAACTGAAATTTTGCAGTGACAGGAACCACCTGGTGACTCGCGCATTCCTCTCCTTGGCATTCCTCATCCATACCAAGGGTGAGTGGTCCGTCACCAAGCAGAACTGACGCCCGAGTAAATAATAACGTAGTGATTCCAAGGCCCACTTAATAGCCAAACACTCCTTCTCTACCACACTATAGTTTTTCTCTGCCGGGACAAGTTTTCTACTCAAGTAGGTGACCGGGTGCTCTTCACCATTCACTTTTTGTGACAACACCGCCCCTAGGCCTACCTCTGAGGCATCTGTCTGTACAATGAAGGTTTCATTGAAGTTGGGGCTGATGAGGACCGGCTGTCCACACAGGGCCAACTTCATGGACTGAAAGGCTTCTTCTGCCTGAGGGTTCCACCGAACCATTACCGTTTTTTTTCCTTTCAAGAGATCGGTCAGGGCCGCCGTTCGCCCAGCAAAATTAGGTATAAACCGGCGGTAATACCCAAGGATGCCAAGGAACGCCTTCACCTGTTTTGTACTCGATGGTTTAGGCCAGTTTTTTATGGCCTCAACTTTATGGATTTGGGGCTTGATAGTTCCTCGGCCTATCACATACCCCAAATATCGAGCTTCCTCCAGCCCTATCGCACATTTTTTTGGGTTTGCCGTTAACCCCGCGGCTCTGAGAGAATCCAGCACCGCTTGTACGTGTGTTAGGTGCGTTTGCCAGTCGGTGCTAAATATGATGATATCATCTAGATACGCGGACGCGTATTCCTGATGAGGCTTGAGCACTATGTCCATCAATCTCTGAAATGTAGCCGGGGTCCCATGTAACCCAAAAGGTAAGACCACATAGTGAAATAGACCCTCCGGAGTTACGAAGGCGGTCTTTTCCTTCGCCGAATCTGTGAGAGGTACCTGCCAATAACCCTTGGTGAGATCGAGCGTGGTAAAGTACTGGGCCTGTTCCAGTCTCTCAATCAGCTCGTCCACCCAGGGCATTGGATAAAGGTCGAACTTTGACACTTCATTAAATTTTCGGAAATCATTACAGAAGCGTAATGATCCGTCTGGCTTTGGAATCAGTACAATGGGGCTAGCCCACTCACTCCGTGATTCTTCTATGACGCCTAACTGAAGCATTTGTTTTACCTCGGCCGTGATGGCTTGCCTCCGGCTTCGGGCACCCGGTACGGTCTTATTCGCACCCTTACCCCAGGTTCGGTGACAATGTCATGTTGTATAACCGTAGTCCTACCTGGTAGCTCTGAGAACACGTCAGTATTGTTTTGCACCAGGAGCGAGCCTCCCGTCGCTGCTGTTTATTGAGGGCATCACTTATCCTGACCTCCCCCTTGGATGCGTCCCTGGCTAAAGGTAGAGAACTCTCTGGTGATATGCCCGGGGTGATGTCTGTAACTAGACACTCTCGATCTTTCCAAGGCTTTAGCAGGTTTACATGGTAAACTGCTCAGGTTTCCTCCTCCCGGGCTGATACACCCGGTAATTTACCTCCCCCACCTTTTCTCGAATCTCATATGGCCCTTGCCACTTGGCCATGAGCTTACTCTCGGCTGTGGGTACCAGTACTAATACCCGGTCGCCCTTGTTAAAAGACCTGACTCTGGCTCTTTTATTATATGTGCGCCTCTGGGTTGCCTGGGCATCTAACAGATGTTCTTTCACGATGGGCATGACCGCCGCGATCCGGTCCTGCATACTAGCCACATGTTCAATTACACTCTTATGTGGAGTCGGCTCTTGTTCCCATGTCTCTTTGGCTACGTCTAACAGACCCCTAGGGTGTCTGCCGTACAATAACTCAAAGGGAGAGAACCCTGTGGAAGCCTGGGG
Organism: Oophaga sylvatica; assembly: GCA_033576555.1. Taxonomy (NCBI): domain Eukaryota; kingdom Metazoa; phylum Chordata; class Amphibia; order Anura; family Dendrobatidae; genus Oophaga; species Oophaga sylvatica. The sequence goes on from JARQOD010000001.1 coordinate 725,314,966, forward strand.
TACCTCACGGACAGCGAACATCAAATAGGGTAGCAACATGTCCCAATCCCTTCCATCCTTAGAAATCACCTTTTTTAACATGGACTTGAGGGTTCTATTGAATCGTTCTACCAACCCGTCGGTTTGAGGGTGGTACACCGAGGTGCGCAATTGTTTAATTTTTAGCAGTTTGCACAGTTCTCTTGTCACCTTGAACATAAAGGGGGTCCCCTGATCCGTCAGGATCTCCTTAGGTAGCCCCAGGCGACAGAACATGGCAAACAGTTCTCGGGCAATAAGTTTTGCCGAGGTGTGGCGTAGTGGTATAGTCTCCGGGTACCCGGTGGCATAGTCGACGACCACCAGTGTATGTTGGTGGCCACGTGTGGATTTTACAATGGGCCCTACCAAATCCATTGCAATCCGTTCAAAAGGTACCTCTATTACTGGCAGGGGTACCAATGGACTACGGAAACTTGCAGTGGGTGAGGTCAACTGACATTCGGGGCAGGATTCGCAGTACCTTTTGACCTCCGCGTAAACTCCAGGCCAAAAGAACCGCTGCAAGATACGTTCTAGAGGTTTTTTTTCCCCCAAGTGGCCCCCCAGCAAGTGTGAGTGTGCCAAATCGAGAATCACCCGACGATACGACTGAGGTGCTACCAACTGTTCCACAACCTCGTCCCTGATTTTATCTATCCTATAAAGCAACGCCCCACTGACTACCATGCGTGGAAATACCGTATCTGCATTGGGCTACGCCGTTTACCTCTAGCACCCTTTCCCGCGCCTGAGTCAGGGTGGGATCTTGTAGCTGAGCTGTCCCAAACGTGGCTCTGGACACTTCCAGCTCGGGAATCGATGCGGTCTCCTCCACCTCTCCTGCCAGCACCTCTAAGGGAAACCTATCGGGGTCACACTCTATCCCTATGTGGGACACCCCTACGACAGGTTCGTCGGGTACAGCATCTGTAATACATTTTACCGGGGAACAATGGATTTTGTTTTTCCACAGAGTCCAGAACAGGGGCAAGTCTCTTCCCAACACAGACCCATAGGGAAGATTTTTTACCACTCCCACCACATGTTTTATGTCTCCACATGGCGTGGACAAAACTACCTCCGTGGTTTGATACTCTCGGAGGTCCCCATGGATACATACAACCCCGACCTGCCGTCCGCTGGGGTTGTCTCCTGCCACCAGTGACCCATGCACCAGAGTCACGAGGCTCCCTGAGTCCAGGAGAGCCTCCGTAGGGTACCCATTAACCAGTATCTGGCATAGTTGGAGTTCACTGTCCTGGGGGTCGAGGCTCGCTGTGCAGACGGTCTGGGCATACATTGAGACCTGGCGGCTATATCCGCAGTCCATGGGTTCCGTAGTCAGGGGACAATTAGCCATCACATGTCCCGGCCCCTGACACCACCAGCACCTAAGGGTGGAGGTACTGTTAGGTCTTATGACAGTTTGGGAGGGACCCGGTCTCCTGCCACTCTCACTCCGGGGTTCCCTTCAGCACGGGTACGGTGCTGACTGTCACCAGCAGAGGGACGCGACCCCTTTCCCAATTCCTGGGTTGGCAGGGATCGGCGTGACAGCCGAGAGGGGGCGGAGTCTCGTATGAAGTCTTGAGTGGCCGAGTAGTGCTCGATCAAACTGACTACCTGGTCGAGTGTCCCGGGGTCGCCTTGCCCCACTCAACGTTGGATAGCAGCCGGCAGAGTCCTTACCAGCCAGTCAACCACCACCCTCTCTACCATCTGGGCTGGGGACAAAGTCTCTGGCTGGAGCCACTTCTTTACCAGCTGCAGGAGGTCATAAGCCTGAGACCGCGCGGGTCGTGTCTCCACATAGGCCCATGAAAATACACGCTGAGCCCTCACATATGTATTAACCCCCAGTCGGGCAAGGATCTCACCTTTGAGCCTCTGGTAGTCCTGGGCGTCCTCCCGACTGAGATCGAAGTAGGCCTTTTGTGCATCACTGACCAGAAACGGAGCTACTACTTCTGCCCACTGGTCGGCGGGTAGGTTTTCCCGCTCCGCTGTGCGCTCATAAACTGTCAGGAAAGCTTCCACGTCGTCCTCCGGTCCCATCTTCCTCAACGCTGAGCGAACCCTATCTCGGGCCTCGCGACGTTCCGGGGCTGGTGCCGTCGAGGTCTCCCGCAGTGCAGAAATCTGTTGCAGCAACAGTTTGTTTGTTTTTTGCTGCTGCTGGTACAATAGCTGCTGTTGCTCATTGTGCTGTTGCTCCTGCTCCTGCTGTTGCCGCTGGAGACTCAGGTGCTGCTCCTGTTGTTGCCGCTGGAGACTCAGGTACTGCTCCTGCTGTTGTCGCTGAGACTGCAGCTGCTGCTGTTGTGTAATTACCAGCTGCTTTACCAGCTCCTCCATTATGTCCACGGGGTGAGGCTGAAAAGTGGCCGGCCTGATTGTGGTCATGAAGCTGCCGGTGGGGTATGCCTCAGTCACAATGCCCGCATTCTCCACCAAGTTGTAAGGCGGCGGTGTTCACACCGTGCAGTAACTGAGGCAGTGACCCAAGCAAGTCCAAAGTAAACAGCTTTTATTCAGCAACTCACGGGTTAAACAGAAAAAGTCCTCCGGTACGCAGCCGGGTTAACATCAGTCCATAAACACTGGTTGCCGGGGACAACGGCCGCGCCGGGCCGAACAGAGCCTGATAGGTGCAGAGCCGTCCCAGGCTCGGGTTCAGCTACACACAATCCTGTGGAGCTTCCCTGCTATGCTCCTAGCAGGTCCAAACATAGAGAGACACTAATCCTTAGTGCAGGAGTTTTAAAGACCTGTGGCAAAAGCCACTGGAAAACCCGGGTTGGAGGGAGGAGGCTGCCCCACTGCCTCCTGTGACCTCCTCCAAGAAATGAAGGCCCTGCCGGATTTTACTTAATCTCCCTTAGCCAGGTAGTCTGACTAGGTCATTGCTCACCTTCATTCCTGCATTGCAGCCGCAGCTGTGTGTGTGACTGCAATGCACTCCAATGGTTTTAATAGGTCTCTGTACACATTCTGGGGGAAATATAACGTCCCTCGTAAACGATCCCGGTCACTGCCTCACAGGGGTAACAGCTCAGCAGGCAGCATTAGCTGCCTGCTAGCTGTAACCTGTTAACCCTTTCTGATGGATTACAGCGTGGGACCTGACTGTGCATCGAATAGGTAAGAATCATTTTGCTTTTTTATTTTATTTTTATTACAGGAAATGGTTTTAGCAGGAAAATAAAAGATGGTCAAAAACTGTTTGCTTATTTCATTAAAATGATTTTTTATTAAAGTGTGTGTGTTTGATTTTTCTTTCATACAATAGGATTAATAATTGATAGTTGTCTAATTGACAGCTCTCAATTATTAACCTGGCTTAAAGTCACCTTTCAATTGCAAGGTGGCTTTAACCCCTTATTAACCCATTCGCCACCGCTACAGGGCAATGGGAATAGACAGGCAAAGTGCTAGAAAGGGCTAATCTAATTATAGATTTGCCTTTTCTGGGGTGTCTGGGGGCAGATGTTAGTAGACAGGGGGGGCACAAAATAAATGCACCCTCCCAGGGCTATTATTATTTGCCCCCACTCGCTTGCTTTGTCTGTCTGGTGGAGATAATACAGCGGGAGCCCACGCATTTTTTTTCAACGAATTTACACCTTTAATTAACCCCTACATGTCTGCAATTTTGCACACATACACTCATGTAATTGTAAGTTAAAACCATATATCAAACTACATGAAATGACATGGTTAACTGTATGTAAACCATGTGTCATTTCATGTCGGGTCTGTAGTTTCACAAAAGCCGGCAATTGAACTAGTGGCTATTACAGTATGTAGAAGTGTATGAACTATAAATATATGTATATATATATATACAGTTAGGTCCATATATATTTGGACAGAGACAACATTTATCTAATTTTGGTTCTAGACATTACCACAATGAATTTTAAACAAAACAATTCAGATGCAGTTGAAGTCCAGACTTTCAGCTTTCATTTGAGGGTATCCACATTAAAATTGGATGAAGGGTTTAGGAGTTTCAGCTCCTTAACATGTGCCACCCTGTTTTTAAAGGGACCAAAAGTAATTGGACAAATGACTCCAAGGCTGTTTCATGGACAGGTGTGGGCAATCCCTTTGTTATGTCATTCTCAATTAAGCAGATGAAAGGGCCGGAGTTGATTTGAGGTGTGGTGTTTGCATTTGGAAGGTTTTGCTGTGAAGGAAACATGCGGTCACAGGAGCTCTCCATGCAGGTGAAACAAGCCATCCTTAAGCTGCAAGAACAGAAAAAAACCCATCCAAGAAATTGCTACAACATTAGAAGTGGCAAAATCTACAATTTGGTACATCCTGAGAAAGAAAGAAAGCACTGGTGAACTCATCAATCCAAAAAGACCTGGGAGCCCACGGAAGACAACAGTGGTGGATGATCGCCGCATACTTTCTTTGGTGAAGAAGAACCCGTTCACAACATCAACTGAAGTCCAGAACACTCTCAGTGAAGTAGGTGTATCTGTCTCTAAGTCAACAGTAAAGAGAAGACTCCATGAAAGTAAATACAAAGGGTTCACATCTAGATGCAAACAATTCATCAATTCCAAAAATAGACAGGCCAGAGTTAAATTTGCTGAAAAACACCTCCAGAAGCCAGCTCAGTTCTGGAAAAGTATTCTATGGACAGATGAGACAAAGATCAACCTGTACCAGAATGATGGGAAGCCAAAAGTTTGGAGAAGAAAGGGAACGGCACATGATCCAAGGCACACCACATCCTCTGTAAAACATGGTGGAGGCAACGTGATGGCATGGCCATGCATGGCTTTCAATGGCACTGGGTCACTTGTGTTTATTGATGACATAACAGCAGACAAGAGTAGCCGGATGAATTCTGAAGTGTACCGGGATATACTTTCAGCCCAGATTCAGCCAAATGCTGCAAACTTGATTGGACGGCGCTTCATAGTACAGATGGATAATGACCCCAAGCATACAGCCAAAGCTACACAGGAGTTCATGAGTGCAAAAAAGTGGAACATTCTTCAATGGCCAAGTCAATCACCAGATCTTAACCCAATTGAGCATGCATTTCACTTGCTCAAATCCAGACTTAAGAGGGAAAGACCCACAAACAAGCAAGACCTGAAGGCTGCGGCTGTAAAGGCCTGGCAAAGCATTAAGAAGGAGGAAACCCAGCGTTTGGTGATGTCCATTGGTTCCGGACTTAAGGCAGTGATTGCCTCCAAAGGATTCGCCACAAAATATTGAAAATAAAAATATTTTGTTTGGGTTATGTTTATTTGTCCAATTACTTTTGACCTCCTAAAATGTGGAGTGTTTGTAAAGAAATGTGTACAATTCCTACATTTTCTAACACATATTTTTGTTCAACCCTTCAAATTAAACGTTACAATCTGCACTTGAATTCTGTTGTAGAGGTTTCATTTCAAATCCAATGTGGTGGCATGCAGAGCCCAACTCGCGAAAATTGTGTCACTGTCCAAATATTTCTGGCCCTGACTGTATATGTCACAATGACATGTATATATATATATATATATATATATATATATATATATATGTGTGTTCTATGTGTATATATCTATTCTTTCTTTTGTGATTTAAATACTATTCATTTGGATCCATTATATGTCGGTTTTGCAAGCCTGCGAGAAAATCTCGCAAGTCGGATGTAAATCGGATGTTATAACTACGGTCAGATGAGACTAAATCGCATCTTTCCAGGAAAATCGGATGCCAGACGGATGACTGTTCATGACATTTTGGTGCGATAATCGACCGACTAAAACGGTCCGATTTTTTGTCGTATGTGACTCCGGCCTAAGAGGCACAGTGGAGGGCATTAATATGTGGGGAACAGTGGTGGCATTATTATATGGAGTACTAATAGGATAAGTAATAGGGGCACATATGGCAGCAGCAGCTCAGCATTGGGGTATCAGCAGGATTGGGAGTTGTGCAGGTTGGGAAAAGACGGTAATGGTGCTGGAAATATGAGAAGTCAAATGTGTCTTTGTTGTAATCTCTGCAGCCGCGTCGTGGTGATCTGTGCCTGGTTTAAAAAACTGGAAAAGTGATCGACTCCATTAGAAAGAGCATCACCTGTAAGTCTCTATAACTGCACTGTAATCATTGATATGTTCTTTAGGACTGATATCTACTACTACATAGTCACCACATGGCGGTAATATCAGTGTGTGTTGTTAGAGATTTTTAATATCAGTTACAGCACAGTCATCTGCAGATATTTGATTTATCAACTGCATCTTTTTGTATTTTTTTTTAAGTAGTAAAACATTACATATACATAATTGTGTATTTGTTGCTTTACCATGCTCTAATCCCTGTGTGCTTAATGACATATGTATCAGGTCTGTTCCCTGTTCATGACAGATATGTTATGCTCATCTTTTGGATGCTGCATTTTACATGCAAGATGAACAGCAGGCTACAAGTTCATAGTTTACTACTTAGACAACCTCTTCTTAATTGTTAAAGTGCCCTATGTGAATATAAAAAAAATTATACTCACCTCACATACTGGCACCACTCCAGCGATGTCAGTGCTTTCTCCCAGCTGTGAAATTCCATTGTTATGTCATGGGATAACATCAGACGAACCTTTAGTGTAGGCCTGGAGAACTTGGGGCTTTTGTCCTTGCGGGTTGCACTTATATAGTGCTGGGCAGTTCACCTGCTCTAATAATGTGGGGTCACTAATAGGCTGAAGCCAGACACTGTGCACTACCTGTGTATGGCCGGGATCACACATCCGAGAAACTTGCACGATTCTCATGCGAGTCTCTCGCATGAGCACCCGTCGCTGCCGCCGGTACTCGGACCGGAGGGTGCAGCTGCATAGAAATACATGCAGCCGCACGCTCTGGTCCGAGTGACGGGTGTTCATGCGAGAGACTTGCACGAGAATCATGCGAGTTTCTCATATGTGTGATCCCGGCCTATGACTGATTCTCTTGGCCTCTTTCACACATCAGTTTTTTGACTCCAGGCACTATTTATCCATACATGTTGTTTAATATACAGTTTTTGGCTTTGTGTATTTTAGCAGCTTTACTGGTGTAGGTTGTACGCTGTATTATTTATTAATAATTTTTTTGTTTTGCCTGATCACACGGTGTATTTTATGCATGACACTAGTTTTATATCAATTCTTTTTCACATGCACTCTGTTATTTTTCTGAGCAAAAAATTGTTATTGTATAGCTATTCAATCAACTGTGTGCATATATTTAGCGATATTAGCATTTCATGATCGTTGTGAACGTGTCTTGTTATACAGTTTAATAATTGTTTTTATGTGTTGAGCTTATCGTGATTAATAAAATTATATCTTTTGTTCCGGCTCCTTACTTTATCATTAGGCGTACCTTCACAGTGTTCTTTATTACGGATTATGCTGAACAAAAACGTTAAGAGCTGACATATCTGTGTATTAAATACAACCTTCTCAAAGATGACTCGGACGTGAGTGGTGTTGTACCTGTGATCCGTATACATTGAATCGACTGTTTTAAATATTTACAGTCATTCAGTTTTCCGACATGCAAAACGATTTTTCTAGGATCATAGTTGATTTTCCGGTGTCATGTTCAGTTCGGAGTTCTAAGAAACCAATGATTTATGCATGTTTTTTATTCTGTCAGTACCGTCAATCTTGCTATTGAGACTAGTATCCAAGAATGCCACAAGATGATATAAAAACATAATTTATAAACCATATTATTAGATTAGAGCCCATCTGATGTTAACTGCAACCCAAGGCTGACCAGTAGCCTCGGCTAAAGACCAGCAGTTAGGGATAAGTAATGGAAGGAATTGTAAGAAGGGCCAGCAGGAAAGAATAAGAATAAAGTCATTTCTTTACCTTTCAACAATAGCTAAGTAACAGTACTAAGCTCATGTTAAACATGGTTACTGGACGTCACCACGAAAGCAATGGAAATGCTATATTCTAGTGAATTGATCACTCACTATCGATCAATAGGTATTGTGCTGTAAATCTTTCAAGTTACACATCTCTTACTTAGTAGACTCCACTCATGACAGAACCGTAGGCATTGATGAAAAGAATGCTATAGTAAATTGTCTAGTGCACACTGCATGTAATCATTGGTTCAGTTGGACAAAAAATTGTGTCTTGACTCCGAATATCTACAACTAGTACCCACACAGTGTCAGGTGTTCATGCGCAAAGCACAAAAGCTGAAAAATTAGAATAGCTACAGACAGTTTTAGCAAGTTGGGCACTTAAGAATTAAAATTGGTACTGATAATTGCAACAATGCAAATCACACAAAACAAATTATTAATTATGCCTGGATACACGCAGTTAAATGAATAAGATAGACAAATGCAATAACAATAACACTTGTTGTCACTTTCCAAATGTCTGAAATGGTGTAATAAGGGACAACAAAGTGCGACAATAACATGTGAAATACATGAAGAAAAAATATGTATGTATATATATAGAAAAAAGTGCGCACCAAAAAACCACTAACAGTCTGTGTGCAAACCGCTATAGACAAATGAGCAAATGCACAACATAGGAGAAGATTGCCACTATACCTGGGAGCTGAAAATCAGTGTGAGGTGTCAGAACGCGCCCCGACGCGCGTTTCGGAAAAACTCCTTCGTCAGGGGGATATCCCTGACAATTATTATGTCATTACATTGCACATAATTCTATCTACATACATTTTTTTCTTTTTTATATTTTTCAGTTTTTTGTGCTTTGTGTATTGTTATACACGCTTACACTGGTGTAGGTTGTACGCTATTGTATATTATTTTATTATATTAATTTTTTTTGTCTTTGCCTGAACACACATTGGTGTTTATTTGTGTCAGTGCATAACACATTATTTTATATATACATTCTTTTTTTCATCTATTGCCCTCCTGGTTATTATATCTGAGCAAAAAATTGTTTATATATAGTATATGCTTATTCAATCAACGTGTGTTGATATATTATTAGTATATTAGCATTTCATTGTATCAGTTGTGACGTGTCTTTGTTATTAACATGTTTTAATAATTGGTTTTATTATTGTTGTTTGAGCCTTATGGTTGTTGGATTAATAAAGATTATTATTCTTATTTTTGTGCTCCTGGCCTCCTTTTCTTTTCTTCTTCCATTAAGGCGTTCCTTCCACACTCTGGGTGGTTCTTTATTCGACGGATTATGCCTGACAGAAAAAAACGGATGTGTGAAAGAGGCCTATGCAAGCCATATCTGTGTGTATTTATAATATTAAGCAACCACCTTCTCAATGAATGATCTGCGGCAGCGTGTGAGTGGTTGTTTTGTACCTGTGCATCCTGCTAGTACATTGGTAATCTGACCTGGTGTTTTAAAATATTTAACAGTAAAAATTTTTACAGTTTTTTGCCAGAGATAAAGATTTACATTCCTTAGGTATATCTGTGGTTGTGATTGTAGCTGCTCTGCATTTAGGGGTTTAGAACCATGATTTAATGTATGTTATGCATAATGTAGTATCTATTCATGTGTAGCGATAATCTTGCTCATTTGGAATGCACAGTAGTCCACTGAGATGCCACAAGAGTGTTTTAAAACCACCATATTTATGTAAACATATGTTACTCAGGTTAGGGGGCCCACTCAGAGTGTTTTCGCCACCCCTAGGCTGAACCCTTAGCTACGCCTCTGGTCCCAGGGCAGTTAGGATATTAAAGATAATGTTGGAGGTGAATGTGGTGCAGGACAGGTCACGCAGGAAAGATTCAGAAGACACAGCAGAGTGCAGTTTCCTTTACCTTTTACTAAGCAATGTAGGTACAGTCTGGGGCTCAGGTTACAGATGGTTCTGGAGTCGGTCAGCCAGAAAGCAATTTGGGAATCTCCTTATTCAGGTGGGATGTGAGGCCTCCTCTCTATCGCTAGTCTCTGAGGTACTTGCTGCTGTAAACTCTTTTCAAGTTCCTCTCTGCTACTTAGGTAGAACTCCACTTGCATGACAGGCAACTGTAGCCTGCTTCATGGATCGCTCCTGGCTGGTGTCTCAGGCTCACACGTGCTGCTGTGTCATTGGGTCTCAGTTGGGGACAAAGGATCTGTGGTCTTCTGCCCTCCGGATTCTGCTGCTGGGGCTTTAGTACCCACACAGTGTCAGGCTCCAGGGCCTGGTCTCTGGCGCTAAAGCCTGGGGTGAGCTCAGCTCTAGCCAGGGACAGTTTTAGGCAAAGTGGGGCCCTAGGCAAAGTTTAAAATGGGGCCCCAAATGCTAACATATTGCACATCACACAGAAGCATTTTGATTGTATTTTCATGCGCTGAGGTCAGGCCGCTAAATGAGTGTGATCGACAATATTGAAGTCATTCAACACTTGTTTCCGGCCTCTTTCCACTGTCTGAGAAAGAATAATGGGGACAGAATGATCACTAATGGATCACTAACAGATCACCATACAGTGTCATGTTATCAGCAGCTCATATACAGTTTACACCCCATAGTCCTCCATATAATATAATGTGCCCCATAGTCCTCCATATAGTATAATACACTCCACATAGTCCTCCATATAGTATAATACACTCTTCATAGTCCTCCATATAGTATAATACACTCCTCATAGTGCTCCATATAGTATAATACACCGCCAGTCATCCATGTAGTACAATTCACTTCCCATAGTTCTTCATATAGTATAATGTATTCCCCATAGTCCTCGATACAGTATAATGCAACAACCCCATAGAGCATAATGCAGCCACCCCAGAGAGTATAAATGCAGCCACCCCACAGAGTATAACGCAGCCCCGCCATACAATATAATGTAACCCCCCATAGAATATAATTTAGCCCCCCCTTACAGTATAATGCAGCCTGTAACGCTTCCCACGGCTACGGGGCGGCATCGGGACATGGCATAGCTTGCCTAACTAGCCAATGCTCCCACGCCACCAGACCACGACGACGTGAGGCATGCATCCCAGATGGTAAGGGAATATGGACCCACTGGACCACAGAGGGGGACACGGGCCTGCCTGGACTAGGGGAGGGCAGCGACCAGGATCCGTGGCAGCTGAGCATGTGGGCAAGATGGCGACCTGCAGGACTAGACAACACCGCACAACTTCAGGTATGAAGAAACATAAAGTTTACTTGAAGACAAACACAGTACATAAACAGAACATAATGCCAGGCTCCCGATTCCACTCATCAGCAAAGGGTACACGTCTCAGGATTATAGGCGAATGCAGGAGGACATCACGGGTTGATGCAGTCCAGGGATATCTGGCACGGGCATACTAGGACAGCCTCTCTCTCAGGCCTCAGGTGTAGCACAGGCTCAGCAGGAGAACATCAGACACCGGCCCAGGACGAACGTCAGACGATGGCGGGGACATCACTGGTTGATGCAGTCCAGGGTCATCTGGCACGGGCATACTAGGACAGCCTCTCTCTCAGGCCTAAGGCGTAGCACAGGCTCAGCAGGAGAACATCAGACACCGGCCCAGGACAGACGTCATCAGAGGGTAGACCACGGGGAACCAGCAGGACATCGGAACATCAGGAACACGGACTAGATCTCAGGAACACGGACTCAGGAACAAGGACTCAGGAACATGGACTGGAACTCAGGAACATGGACTCTGCAACACGGACAGGACATCAGGAACATGGACTCAGGAACACGGACAGGACATCAGGAACATGGACTGGAACTCAGGAACACAGATTCAGGAACACAGGCAGGACATCAGGAACATGGACTGGAACTCAGGAACACGGAATCAGTAACATGGACTCTGCAACACGGACTGGACATAAGGAACACGGACCGGACATCAGGAACACGGACTGGATCTCAGGAACACGGACTGGACATCAGGAACACGGACTGGACATCAGGAACATGGACTGGAACTCAGGAACACGGACTCAGGAACATGGACACAGAGGACACAGTTCAGACATTCAGGTACAGGAACCAATCCAGGATCAGGGATTCAGGAAACATAACACAACAGGAACAGGCCTGGATATGCAGCCTCCAGGAAGGGCAATCTGGGTATTCTGCCCCCAGAGCTGGCGGAAACACAAGACAGGACAAAGGGAATCAGCTCTCCCAGAACTGATCGCACTTAGAGCAGGAGCTGAACACACAAACACACATGGTTAGGTTCAGGAACTCAATGCAAAGCTCTGGCAACGCCCCACAGGGCAGAGGAACTTTATATAAGAGCTGCCTCACAGCGATAGGCTGAAGCACCAATTCTAGTGCACACCCATTCCTCATAAGAGGAAGGAAGGTGTGGGCGGTGCACCCTATGCAGAGCCAGACAAATCAGCACAGCAAGGACACCTGGCAATGGCTGCAGCCTAAACACACGTAGTAAGTCATGCACCATTGCAGAGGACCTTGCAACCCACGGGTAGCTTCTACAGCAGTAGCCAGGGATCGCACATGCGGGTGGTCATGCAATGCAGCGGAGACACTCACGCATGTACGGCTACGCAGCAGAGCTGGGGACTGAGCATTAGTGGTCACCAAGTTGGCTACTCGGTCACGCAGACGGTTCTTGTTCTGTACCATCTGTGCTAACTATTACAATCATTGTCCTGGTCACTACGAGGTCAGTGACCAATTATCCATATAATCAAGAAAACAAAAATGGTCAAAAGTCATACAGTAAGTCTCTGTAGGCTCATATGCTTAACGGTTGCAATTATGAACATTATTAACTTATTTACACTAGCATCACACTTATAGTTTAGTCCTATACCGGTTGGGACCTGACCCCTATCCACAGGTTATCTACACAGTACAGGTGTCTGTATGATCTAGCCTGGTCTAGTGTGTTTATTGGTAAGCTGGGCAGTAGCTGTCTGCGACTTTTTAGACTTACCGTAGGACTGAAAGATTCACTGCTAGCAGGAGGCAGATTTTTGCGTTCCACTGCAGATGTGGCTTTTGTTACTTGAGCTTGTGGATCTTCAGGCTGGTCTTGAATCGCTTCTATTTCTGGCACTTCCAGCTGGTGAAAGGTTAAGACGGGCACGGCTATGGCTTGGTTCACTTTTGCCAAATTTAAGGGAACTCGCCGAGTACAGTGCTGATCTTTTCCTCTTCTTCTTTTACTGGCTGAAGAATGTCCTTATCTCCAATCTTTTCCTTCAGTTGGTCAGAGCATGGTTTCAGATGATATCTTGACACTGCCGCGGAGTTTTCTCCTCCATCTTTGCTGATGAGGCACACCTTGGTGTTATCAAAGTCTGAAGGTACGACGGTGTATGGTTTAGGCAAAACATATAGAAAAAAATCTCCAGCGCAAAAATGAATAAAAATTAAATTTTTAATAAATAAAATTAAAATCCATCTTGATAGAAAAATACATATACAGGTGGGGTCCCTGGTGGTCTGAAACCAGGGACCCCACATGTATATGTCTTTTTTCTATCAAGATGTATTTTAATTTTATTTAATAAAAATTGAATTTTTATTCATTTTTGCTCTGGAGATTTTTTTCTACATGTTTTGCTGCAGCCAACGCCTCTAATCAAGGTGACTCCGTGCGCATGAGGATTCTGGACTACTGCTGAGTGTGAAAATCTTCTGGACTACTGCTGAGACTGGTGAGCTGACTATTTTCCTGCTACCCCCCTTTTCCTTGCCTACAGGTGTATGGTTTAGCCTCACACTGGTCATCAAGTTTATGAAGTTGTCTTTTTCTTTGGAGTACCTGTTCTCCAGGTGACAAGGGAACTGCGGGGGCATGCTGATTGTAATTTCTTTCTTGCTTTTGTCTTGCTTGGGCCAGACTCTTCTCTACACATTCTTGCACTTTGCGTTACTGCTGCTGCCGCTCTGTATCCCAATCTGCATCTGGTGATGTTACTTCAGGTGTTAAGACTCCCATGTCCAAGTCAATTGATAACTTGCCAAGTCTTGCTCTCATCAAGTAGGCTGTAGTACAGTTGATGGAGTTTACAGGGATGTGATTGTAGAGATCTACCAGATCCGGCAACTTCTCTGGCCACAGGTTTCTCTCTTCCAGGGCAAGGTCTTCACTAGGTCAATTACTACTTGGTTCATTTTCTCATACATGCCATTTGTCTGTGGATGGTACGGCGTCGTCCTGATTTTCATGCAGCCATACAGGTTACAGAACTCCTGGAACACTTCTGCTTCAGAGGCTGGGCCTTGGTCGTTAAGCACTCATTCAGGGTAACCGTGCGGTCGACAAAAGTGTTGAAATGCTTTGGCCGCTGTCTTTGCTGTTTGGTCCTTGACAGGCACAACTACCAGGAACTTTGAGTAATGGTCAACGATGGTGAGGACATAGACATAGCCTGAACGGCTTGGGGTCAGCTTCACGTGGTCCAAGGCTATCAATTCAAGAGGCTGTTTGGTGATTATTGGTTGTAACGGGCTCACTGGCTGTTACGGTCCTTCCTGCGCAAGTAGCATGGTCCACACTCTCGGCACCAATCTTCAATGGCCTTTCTCATACCAACCCAGTAGAATCTCTTGCAAAGTAGGACCTCCAACTTCTTCCATCCGAAGTGTCCTGTTCCATCGTGGTATGCTTCCAGGATCATTGACGCATCTCGCTTCGGGACTACCACCTGCCAGACCAGTTCGTGAGTTCGGGCATTGACACTCCTCCGACACAGCTTTCCCTCGAAGATGAACAGCCTACCCTTTTCCTTCCACAACTGTTCTGTCTCTTGTGGCGCATCTGGACCAGCGTGCGAGTCAGCTTGCGTTAGTAGCTCCTTTACCAGGTAGGTCACTATCCTGCATCTCTGCCCACTCATGGTGGGGCAAGGGGTTTAACATGGCCTCTTTCACAGTGTAGCGTTTGTTTTTCACCCCTTCGGCGCGTTGGGCTGCAACTGGCCGGTGAAAGGCGGGTAACTCGATTTCTTCGAGTGCTTCCGGATCTTCTCCCCCATCTGGTAAGTTGGGCATTCTGGACAGCGCATCAGCATTGGCGTTCTTATGCTCCACTCGGTACTTGATGGTAAACTCGTAGTTGGACAGCTGGGCCATCCATCGCTGCTCCAGCACACCTAGCTTTGCGGTTTACAAGTGAGTAAGCGGATTGTTGTCTGTGAAGATGGTAAACATCGCCGCAGCTAGGTAGTGCTTGAATCGCTCGGTCACAGCCCAGACTATGGCGAGAAACTCCAGTTTAAAGGAGCTGTAGTTGTCAGGGTTCCTTTCAGTGGGATGAAGTTTCCTGCTGGCGTAGGAGATTACTCTTTCTTTGCCTTTCTGTACCAGCGACAGTACTGCTCCCAATCCCACGTTGCTGACATCAGTATAAAGGATAAATGGTTGGTCATAGTCTGGGTATTCCAGAACTTCATCCCCCGTAAGAGCCAACTTCAACCGAGCGAAGGATCTTTCCAGTTCGTCATTCCAGTAAAACGTAGGACTCTTCTTCCTGGCCTTCTTGGGCTGGCCCACGAGAAGGTTTTGCAGGGGTGTGGCTATTTCTGTGAAACCCTTGATGAACCTTCGGTAATAGCCTATGTCGTCGCTGTTATCTTGTTAACCCTTTCCTCCTCGGAATGTGGTACCAGAGAGAATAAGACACAGACCAAAGTGTGCGTCAATAGACTCTACTCTTTATTGCTAATGAAGGGGCTTATATACACCCCTGAAGCAGGAAGCGGAATTACCATATATGGCAGTTAATACAACTTATCATTAAAGCACGTAACATACTGTTTTCTAACCAAACTTTCCATCTTTGCCTTTAGCCCCTGATTTTCGGCTCCTAGCACAGAGTATCTCTTCAGCTCAGGGGGAGTATTATCTCAAGGAAGGAACATTCTTTTCTTATCTTCCCTTCTGCTATGCCTCAGCTTCCCAAGGCCTTTCTGAAGAAATACTGAATTTAACTCTAACATCCCCTCCTTTTGTTCCTTCATTTGATCAATACACATCTTCATACCTCCTCTTTGTCCTAGTACATCGTTTAATACACATCAAACAAATTTTAAAAACTAAATAGATAGCAAGACATATCAATAAAACCTGTAGGCCAGCTTGTATTATCCCAGTCAGCCATCCCCCTATGCCTTTGAACCAATTTGCGGGGTTAAGAAAGGAGAAAGTATTTGCCCACCATGAGTCTTGATTCTTCAGATTTGCCTCATCATATAGTTTCCTTAACTTTATGACATCCTCTAGCTTATGTTTAAGGGTTAAAACACTAGAATTATCAATATAATGGCAACATGCAGGTCCAATAATCTGGCACATCCCTCCTTGAGCTGCAGTCAAGTAATCTAACACAAGGGTATGTTGGTTAGTAACAATAAGTAACTGGTTCTGTACTGCAAGGGACCCATTCATGATATCTAAAATATCCCATATTTGATCATCTAGGTAGATAAATAATGCACTGAAAAATTTATTTGCTATCCCCATCTCCACTATATGTGGTCTCCCATTTGGGCGAGGTCTATTGTCTGCAGATCGTTTATGTAATGTACAAATCCAACAGTTTGCAACAGGTTGGTTTTGTTCTTTCAGTCCATCCACTAAAGCTAAGTGGTGTCTAATGAACCTGTTATCATCACCATTTACGCGGCTAAGTCTGTTCCAAGCATCCGTTACTGCAAGGATGCAAGCAAATGTCATTAGTAGCATCATTCCTCTTCTGGAGGCTCTCCAAGGATCTTCTTACAATGCGATACGTGGATCCAAGTTTCCTTGCCTTGTAGCTTGACTGCGGTACTTGTCGTCAGTAGAACTTGAAAAGGTCCATCAAATCTCGGATCCAGACTCTTTCTCACGTGTCTTTTAATGACTACCCAGTCTCTGGGCTGCAGGCTGTGACTCCCAGGATCCTGGTTCGGATCTGGAAGAGAACTGAAGACATTATCATGTACTTTTTTAAGTCTTTTATGCAAATCCCTTACATATGAGCTTAATACATAGTTACTCATCTCCAGTGCTTGGGGAAAGAAACATCCTAAACTAGGCACTTTGCCAAATAGTACTTCATACGGAGAAAGTCCAGTTTTCCTATTTGGAGTATTCCTTACTGAATATAGGGCTAATGGTAAACATTCAGGCCAAGATTTCCCTGTTTCAGCCATGGCCTTTTGGATTTTTAACTTCAATGTCCCATTTAGTCTTTCTACTTTTCCACTGCTTTGTGGATAATATGGGTGTGGAAAGCTTGTTGAATTCCCAGAGCTGTCAAGACTTCATTCATTATTTCACCTGTGAAATGTGTACCTCTGTCACTTTCGATCACCTCTGGTACTCCATACCTGCACACCACCTCCGCAAGCAGCTTCTTTGCGGTTGCCACAGCCGTAGCCTTGGCAATCGGGAAAGCCTCCGGCCAACCTGAGAATAAATCAAAAACACACCAACACATACTCCCATTACCCTGATTTTTGGCAGCTGAATATAATCAATCTGCAGTCTCTGGAAAGGATAGAGGGGCCGAGGGGTGTGTTTGGGTGGTGTCTTGACTACCCTTCCCTGATTATGTGTAGCACATACCATGCATCCCTGGATCAAACCTTCTATACAGGTGGAAAAGCCTGGTGCCACCCAATGCTTCTGCATCACGCTCATTACAGCAGTTTTGGACTGGTGGGTTGGCCCATGTAACATCTGGGCAACCGCAGGGTACAACGCCCTTGGAAGGCATCGACGCATCCCTCTTCCCCATACCCCATTTGCTTCATTCAGACATGCACCTTCTTTTTCCCACTTTTCTACTTCCTCCTGGCGCACCTGAGCCTGCATCTGGGATAAGGCATCCTCCGACACAAAGGGATTTTTGGGAGCGCTTACCTGGTGCATCGTTACCCCTTGGAGTGGTCTACTGGCTGCTGTTTTTGCTGCTGCATCGGCCATTGCGTTTCCTTTACTCACCTGATCAGTGCGTCTGGTATGTGCTTTAACTTTTATGACAGCTACCTCTTTTGGTAATTGTAATACATCAATTAACTGCTGGACTGCGTCAGCATTTTTAATGGGATGTCCTGCTGCCGTCAGGAATCCTCTAGACTTCCAAATTGGACCAAAATCATGAGCTATACCGAATGCGTATCTAGAATCTGTGTAGATGTTAACAATTCTACCTTCAGCTATCTTACAGGCCTCGGTCAGAGCCTTAAGTTCAGCCTTCTGGGCCGACTGATGTGGGAGCATTGGTTCTGCTTTGATTACTGCATTCAGGGAGACGATGGCATACCCGGTGTGGAAGGTACCTGAGTCATCTTGGTGGCGAGATCCATCTACAAAAAATTCAAAATTAGCATTAAGTCTTTCAAACACTATAGGTAGGCCTGCTGTTTCCTGTGCCATAAGCTGAACACAGTCATGAGGAATCTCCTCTCTTGGATCTTCTTTGTACAATACCGTACCTGACCCCTCCTTTAGATCCGAGAGAGGTAACAACGTGGCAGGATTAAGTGTGGTACATCTCTGCAAAGAAACATTTGAAGGCATTAAAAGTGCACATTGCAATCGAAGGTGACGTGCAGCTGAAAGGTGTGCCGGTTGCACCTGGTTCAGTATGGTATATACATCATGAGATGTAAGTACTGTCAATAGATGATCAAAAAACAATGTCTGACGATTTGTGGAGCAATAGTCCTACAGCATGTACTGCCCGTACACAGGACGGGGCACCTCTAGCCACTGCATCTAGTCTTCCACTGAAATAGGCTACTGGCCTTTGATTGTCACCATGTAACTGAGTCAATACCCCTGCCGCGTGTCCCTGCTGTTCATGGATATACAGGGTAAATGGTAGTTCATAGTTGGGGGTTCCTAGCGCTGGAGCTGCCACAATCCTGTTTTTGAGAGAATAAAAACAGTCTATACCTTCAGGAGTTAGTTTAAAAGGCACAATGGTGATACAGTCATAAAGAGGCTGCATCCTGCAGTATGAAAACCAGTCCAAGAAATGTCCTAAGAGCGGCAACATTAACAGGAATAGGAAAATTCTGTACAGCTTCTTTGCGAGCGCTGGTCAGATGTCGCGCCCCTGGTATAATGTAATGTCCCAAAAAGATAACTGAAGATTTACAGAATTGCAGTTTATCCTTTGACGCTTTACATCCAGCTTGGTACAAAAACAACATGAGTAATATTGTTGCACTGTGACACTGTTTCCTGGAGGGGGCACAAATCAGTAATTCATCAACATATTACAAAAATAACATTTGGCAAAATCAATACTGTGAACCAAGCAGCATCCTGAGATATCTGGAACAAAAGTGTATATATATATATATATAATATATATATATATATATATATATATTGTACCAGCCAATATATAGAGAGTTAAATCTCGTAGTTGAAGGGGGAAGCTGAAGTTGGAGTTTCTACTGTCAAGGCCACCTAGCTGCAGAGATGCCGAAGGTGGGGGCTAGGTTTTAACTAAAACTCCACTTGCTACCAGTTTCTGTATCTGCTGAGCTATAGCCGTCTCTTGAGCTAAACTAAGAGGATACTGTTATGTTTCGGTAGCTGAGGAGTGCAGGCAAAAAAGGCAATACACCAGAGCAGTTGGAATCTATGAGATTGCAGTACCCTGACTAACCACAACAACTAGAGGCAGCCGTGGAGCGTTCCTACGTTGGTCCTAGACGCCTCGTCACAGCCTGAGAAACTAACTACACCTAAAGATAGAAATAGGAAAGCTATCTGCCCCGGAGCAGAACCCCAAAGATAATAGAAAGCCCCCAAACATGTAATGGCGGTTAGACAAGAAGAAATACAGACACAGACAGAAAATAGTATGAGCAAACGTTGGGGCCCAAACTAACTAAATAGAAAAGGATAGGAAGGGTACTTACTGCAATCCCAGAAAACCCTGAAAAGCACCAACTCTACTAATTTCAAAAACACCTGAGATCACACGACCTCTACCACCTAAATTAGTTCTCTGGTGTAACAAAATCAAAACAGCAGCCACTGAAAAAACTGGAAAAAGCAAAGGTACAAACATCAGTGGCTGAACTAAACTGAGAGGGCAAAAGCCCCCGGAGGGGACCCTGAAGGCCCCACAGAAGTGCAGGACAAAATGCAAAAATCAAGCACAAAAACAAAAAGAAGAAAATGTCTTATCTGTTAGCAGGAGATGCAGACACGACACAGCAGGCTACAAAGGAAACAGGAATCAAGGATTCAGACCAGAACAATTGATCACCGGCAACCCTGATGGGAAGGTGACTCCCTTATATAAGACCAGTCAGTAACACCTGATTCCCAATCCTCACAATCTTCACTGGACAGACCAGCACCGCTTGTAACCACCAGAGGGAGCCTCTGCTCAGAACTCATCCCAAGCCCACTCACAACAGTACCCCCCCCTTGAGGAGGGGTCACCGAACCCTCATTTGAGCAACCAGGTCGGTCAGGATGAGTTCTATGGTACGCACGGATGAGTCTCCTAGCATGGATGTCCGAAGCAAACACCCAAGAATTGTCTTCCTGACCATAACCTCTCCACTTAACCAAATACTGGAGTTTCCGTCTAGAAAAACGAGAATCTAATATTTTCTCAACCACATACTCCAGATTGCCCTCAACCAAAACAGGGTCAGGAGGCACAGCAGCAGGAACCACTGGTTCAACAAACCTCTTCAACAAGGACTTGTGGAACACGTTATGGATCTTAAATGTCCCTGGAAGAAGCAAACAAAAAGAAACAGGATTAAGAATCTCTATGATCTTATAAGGTCCAATGAACCTAGGCTTAAATTTAGGAGATGCTACTCTCATAGGAATATTTTTTGAGGACAACCAGACCAAGTCACCTACTTTAAACCGAGGACCATCAGTCCTATGTCGGTTAGCAAACCGCTGGGCCCTCTCCTGAGAGAGGGACAACCTCTCCACTACCTGGTCCCAAATCTGTTGCATACGCTCCACAACAGAGTCAAGACCTGGACAGACAGAAGCCTCCATCTGTCCTGAAGAAAATCGAGGGTGAAACCCAGAATTACAGAAAAACGGAGACATCAAAGTGGCAGAGCTAGCCCTATTATTAAGAGCAAACTCAGCCAAAGGCAAAAAAGAGACCCAGTCATCCTGATCAGCAGACACAAAGCATCTTAGATAAGTCTCCAATGTCTGGTTTGTTCTCTCAGTTTGACCATTGGTCTGAGGATGAAATGCCGAGGAGAAAGACAATTGAACACCCAGTTTAGAACAAAAAGTCCTCCAAAATCTGGAAACAAACTGGACTCCTCTGTCAGACACTATGTTCTCAGGAATGCCGTGTAAACGAACCACGTGCTGAAGGAACAACGGCACCAATTCAGAGGAGGAAGGCAACTTAGGTAATGGCACAAGATGTATCATCTTAGAAAACCTATCACAAATCACCCAGATGGCGGTCATTCTCTGAGAAACAGGAAGGTCGGAAATGAAATCCATAGAGATATGGGTCCATGGTCTCTTGGGCACAGGCAATGGCATCAACAAACCACTAGAGCGAGAGCAAGGCTTGGAGCGAGAGCAAGTCCCGCAGGACTGCACAAATTCCCTGACATCACGAGACAAGGTAGGCCACCAAAAGGACCGACTAACCAAGTCTCTGGTACCAAAAATTCCGGGATGCCCAGCCAACGCGGAACAATGAATCTCAGACATCACACTCTTTTTCCACTGGTCCGGGACAAACAATTTTCCAACAGGGCAGCGCTCGGGCCTATCCTCCTGACACCCCTCCAGAGCAAGTCTCAAATTAGGTGAGATGGCGGAAAGAACTACACCCTCTTTCAAAATAACAGAAGGATCAGATAACTCAGGAGAGTCCGCAAGGAAGCTCCTCGAGAGGGCATCCGCCTTAACATTCTTAGTGCCAGGAAGAAAGGAAACCACAAAATTAAAACGTGTGAAAAACAAGGCCCACCTGGCCTGTCTAGGATTGAGTCGATTGGCAGATTCCAGATAAACCAGATTCTTATGGTCAGTAAGGACCACCACCTGATGTTTGGCTCCCTCCAGCCAATGTCTCCACTCTTCAAAAGCCCACTTCATGGCCAATAACTCCCGATTACCCACATCATAATTACGTTCAGTAGGAGAAAATTTTCGAGAGAAAAAGGCACAAGGGTTACTTTTAGAGGTCTCTGGATCTTTTTGGGACAAAACGGCACCTGCCCCAATTTCAGAGGCATCAACCTCCACCTGAAATGGCAGAGAAACATCAGGCTGCCGTAGAACAGGAGCAGAAGTGAATCTCTGCTTAAGTTCCTGAAATGCAGAGACTGCCTCAGGAGGCCAATTCACCACATCAGAACCCTTTTTGGTCAAATCAGTTAATGGTTTAACAATAACCGAGAAATTACCAATAAATTTACGATAAAAATTGGCAAAACCCAAAAATCTTTGAAGAGCCTTTAATGAAGTAGGTTGGACCCAATCACAGATGGCCTGAACCTTGACCGGTCCATTTCAATAACAGATGGGACAAAATGAATCCCAGAAATGAGATCCTCTGTACGCCAAAAAGACACTTTGATCCCTTCACATACAGAGCATTCTCTCTCAAAATCTGGAATACAGTTCGAACATGTTTCACATGAGAGTCCCAGTCATTAGAAAAAATCAAGATATCATCCAAATAAACAATCAGAAATTTATCCACAAAATCCCTGAAAATGTCATTCATGAAGGACTGGAAGACAGAAGGAGCATTAGTGAGCCCAAAGGGCATCACAAGGTACTCAAAATGCCCCTCCGGGGTATTGAATGCCGTCTTCCATTCATCCCCGTGCTTAATGCGAATAAGGTTATATGCCCCCCTGAGGTCAAGCTTGGTAAACCAAGTAGCGTTTTTCACCCTGGAAAACAGGCCAGAAATCAAGGGTAACGGGTATTGATATTTCACAGTAATATTGTTCAAAAGACGATAATCAATACACGGCCTAGAATCGATCCCCAGTAGGGGAATAGACTTCTGTAGGTAGTCTGTGGGTTTGCTAAACCCACAACGTTTAGCAAAATCATAATCCATCAGGTTAATAGCTGCTCCAGAATCAACGAAAGCCTGAGCAGAAAATGAGGACAGAGAGCATATCAGAGTGACAGTTAATAAAAACTTAGTCTGAACACTACCCAAGACAACTGAGCGTGCAAAACGTCTTCCCCGCTTAGGGCAGACTGAAATAGCATGAGAGGCATCACCACAGTAGAAACATAACCCATTGCGCTTTCGAAACTCATGACGCTGTGCCCCAGACACCACTCTATCACACTGCATGGATTCAGAAGCAGGTTCACAAGGCAACACTATTCCACGCATACTTCTCCGCTCACGCAAACGTCTGTCAATTTGAATCGCTAATGACATAGAATCATTGAGACCAGAGGGGACAGGAATCCCACCATAACATCCTTTACATTATCTGACAGACCCTTCCGAAAAAGGGCCGCCAAAGCGTCGTCATTCCACTTGGTCAGGACTGCCCACCTACGGAATCTCTGACAGTATAACTCAGCGTCACCAAGCCCCTGATTTAATGCCAACAAGGCTTTTTCAGCTTGATCAGTGACATTAGGCTCATCGTACAATAACCCCAAAGCCTGAAAAAATGCATCAACATCACTCAAAACAGGATCCCCAGGTGTCAGGGAAAAAGCCCAATCCTGAGGATCGCCGCGCAGGAGAGAGATGACAATTTGAACCTGCTGCGCTGCGTTCCCTGAGGACTTAGATTTTAAGGCAAAAAACAATTTACAATTATTTTTGAAATTCTGAAAGTTAGCTCGATCCCCTAAAAACAAATCTGGCATTGGAATCCTAGGTTCCACAACAGGCAACCTAGCAAGATATGCAGCAATACTCTGAACCTCAGTGGCAAGCTGATCCACACGGCCAGACAACTGTGCAAACTCCATTGAGAGAAAAAATCCTCCCCAGCACCCAGAGATACAGAGGGAAAAAAAAAAAAAAGCAACAAACAGAAAAATATCTCTGACAACTCTGACAACCGTTTTTTCTTTCACAAATTTTTTCCCTTCTGTGAGTACCATACAATTTTAAATTTTGGGGCCGGTGATACTGTTATGTTTCGGTAGCTGAGGAGTGCAGGCAAAAAAGGCAATACACCAGAGCAGTTGGAATCTATGAGATTGCAGTACCCTGACTAACCACAACAACTAGAGGCAGCCGTGGAGCGTTCCTACGTTGGTCCTAGACGCCTCGTCACAGCCTGAGAAACTAACTACACCTAAAGATAGAAATAGGAAAGCTATCTGCCCCGGAGCAGAACCCCAAAGATAATAGAAAGCCCCCAAACATGTAATGGCGGTTAGACAAGAAGAAATACAGACACAGACAGAAAATAGTATGAGCAAACGTTGGGGCCCAAACTAACTAAATAGAAAAGGATAGGAAGGGTACTTACTGCAATCCCAGAAAACCCTGAAAAGCACCAACTCTACTAATTTTAAAAACACCTGAGATCACACGACCTCTACCACCTAAATTAGTTCTCTGGTGTAACAAAATCAAAACAGCAGCCACTGAAAAAACTGGAAAAAGCAAAGGTACAAACATCAGTGGCTGAACTAAACTGAGAGGGCAAAAGCCCCCGGAGGGGACCCTGAAGGCCCCCACAGAAGTGCAGGACAAAATGCAAAAATCAAGCACAAAAACAAAAAGAAGAAAATGTCTTATCTGTTAGCAGGAGATGCAGACACGACACAGCAGGCTACAAAGGAAACAGGAATCAAGGATTCAGACCAGAACAATTTATCACCGGCAACCCTGATGGGAAGGTGACTCCCTTATATAAGACCAGTCAGTAACACCTGATTCCCAATCCTCACAATCTTCACTGGACAGACCAGCACCGCTTGTAACCACCAGAGGGAGCCTCTGCTCAGAACTCATCCCAAGCCCACTCACAACAGGATACTGTCTCTGTTGGGGCAGGATTTCACCTGGCTTTAATTTGACCATGACTGGCTGCACCCTTAATCTGCCCACATCTGTTTTATCTGAAGCCCAGAAATCATGCGGTATCACACCTTCTAACATTGAAGGAAATTCATTTGTGTCCTCTATACTAGCAACGTCTAACGACATGATTTTACAAAGAGTGCTCGGCTTCAGTCCTGGTGTCATAGTGACAGTTCCATCAGGATGATACTCAATATGTGCTTGCAATTGTGACAACACATCACTTCCTAAAAGATTACATTGACCCCGTGGTGATACCATTAACTGTGTGTGTGTACAGTGGTTCCTTGAATTTGCAGGTGTCATGGGTGCATCGCCACGAAGATTGTCGCGATTGCACATTCTGACTTCTCGCAGCTGAGTTGCTGTTTCTTTGTGTTTGGTAATGAGGGAGTTAATTTTACCTAGCTCTTTGCTAAGACTAGGTGCAGCCTCGCCCGGCTGCTTTTGATTATGTTCTAATTAGCTTCCTTTATATAGCTGCCAGTCTGCTGGTTAGATGCCGGTGAAAGCATTCATACAGACTGCAGATAGGATCGGTTCTGAGAAGACTTAAGCTAAGAGCTCTTTTGTTGTTTCTCCTCACCTTGCTTATAGTTTATCTCCTAGACCTTTGGTGTTCCCTCTGTGTTTTAATGTTGTATGCAAGACAGTATTTACTTTATCCCCTGTCTGTCTCGTTCGTCTATACTGTTTGTTAACCTTTACCTGTCCATTCCCTATGGTGGTAATCAGGGTCCTTCTAAGGACTAGATTACAGTGGTGAGGGATTTATAGGAGACAGGGTTTACGCTGGTGGCCTGGACCTCTGTACCATTAACAGTACCTCCAGGTAGAGGGACTAGTCAGGACCCCAGTTTAGGGTCAGCATAGACCCCGGTCCACCTCTAGCCAGAGACAGCGTGAAAAGGATTCAGTATTGACCCACAGGATATTATGTCAGGTAATACTATGCTATATATACATGTTAATGTTAACTATTTATATGTTATATAGAATGTTGTCCCACTTGATAGATTACTGACATTATATATTTATACATCTGCTAGACAGCGTGACAGCAGGGGAATCTTTTTAGTGACGGGGAGCAGGATAGATGGAGAGTTGTAAGGAGTCGCTATAACATGGTGGGAGAAATCACTTTTCCCAAATGGCCAGTCCTCTTCTGTAATTACTGAATTGTCTGCCCCCGTGTCCACTTGGAACTCAACCTCATGTCCCCCTGGTAGGTTCACCTGCACTGTGCAATTAGGAGTGGGGGGTTAAGGAGACAAGGGGGTTCATGTGCAAGCTACCTCTTTTTGCCTGCGCTAAATCATGTTGTGCCCCTTGTGCTATTCTGGCTAGATCCTCTGCTTTTACTGATCTCCAATCCGGTCTACTTACTTTCAGCTTTCTGTCACTTCCTTTTTTAACCCATTCATATAAAACTTGCCAGAACTCTCTCACTAGTCTTGTTTTCTGGGACAAAACCCATTTCCACCCAAGTTTTTCTTAGAGCCCAGATATAATCTTTTGGCTCTTTCCTGAACTCTGTCTTCTAGTGTAACTTCCTTTCTCTGCCTGTCTATCTTTACATGCTTTTTTCAACACTTCTGTAAACAGAACCCCTGCTTCTGTGTCATTTCCTACCAACATAACACTTGTATGTCTCATCTGTCAGTCTATCGTATCTATCTTCATCTGCCAATTTCCCTTCTTATAAGCGCTTGCAAATCCTGTCTAGTTGCTTTATTAGAGCCAACTGCTCTGTAGGGCTCCATGGTCTGTACATTTCTGCTGTCCGGGGGGAAAAACAGACAGGAGGGTAAATCAGTCATCCCTGTTTTTGTCAGTCTGTAACGTCCGTCTCCTAATTCTTCAGTCTTTTCTTCTAAGTAATCACACGCACTCATCCACAGGTTCACTGTTTTCAACAGTCCTTTGTCTCTCAACCATCCATGATGTGAGTCAAAGAACCTTTTCCATTTATCACTGTTCAATTCTCCGTTTTCATTCATGCCTGCTTTTCACAATCTCTGCGCACAACTAAATCTTTAGCAGAAATGCCTTCCTTGGCATTTTGGTTCCCCATTTTTCTATCTCCTCACCTAGAAGAGATTCTCTTGTCACCAAGACAAGTTTGTCACCAAGACAATTGCGTCACCAAGACTCTGTCACCAAGACAATGGGTCACAAAGGTTTCTGAACCATTTCACTGCTCGCTCTCCAATATTTGTACGCCAACCAAATAAACAATCCAATCACACAGACACCAAGACAAAACCACAACACAATCATTGGATCCATACTGTCATTATTCAAAGGAGGAAAGGCAGGACTGACAATTAATCTGAAGGTCTACTGGTTCAAAGGGACCTGAGCCAGGAATACCTGTGATTTACCTGGAAAGCCGACCGCTGGGGGAAGAGGGAGTCCACTATACAGTGATATAGATTTTAGGTAGAATATAATAAGTATTCTTACCTCAGCGCTGTATGTATATCACCAACAGAAGGCTCCGCTCATCCCACATCTCCGGACCAGTTGGGCTTCCTCAGAATAGAATAACTCAGTCCCCTGGTCTGGCGCCAGTTGTCGTCGCTGTTATCTTGTTAACCCTTTCCTCCTCGGAATGTGGTACCAGAGAGAATAAGACACAGACCAAAGTGTGCGTCAATAGACTCTACTCTTTATTGCTAATGAAGGGGCTTATATACACCCCTGAAGCAGGAAGCGGAATTACCATATATGGCAGTTAATACAACTTATCATTAAAGCACGTAACATACTGTTTTCTAACCAAACTTTCCATCTTTGCCTTTAGCCCCTGATTTTCGGCTCCTAGCACAGAGTATCTCTTCAGCTCAGGGGGAGTATTATCTCAAGGAAGGAACATTCTTTTCTTATTTTCCCTTCTGCTATGCCTCAGCTTCCCAAGGCCTTTCTGAAGAAATACTGAATTTAACTCTAAGGCCGGCGTCACACACAACGACAAAAAATCGGTCCGTTTTAGACGGTCGATTGTCGGATCAAAATGCAAACATCACACATCCTTCTGGCATCCGATTTTCCTTCAAAGATGCGATTTAGTCGCATGTGTGTGTACCTTGTAACATCCGATTTTCATCCGACTTGCGAGATTTTCTCGCAGGCTTGCAAAACTGACATATAATGGATCCAAAAGAATAGTATTTCAATCACAAAAAAAAGAATAGATATATACACATAGAACACATACATACATATTTCATCGTATTGCAGTCGTCCGATTTTGTCGCCAGTGTGACTCCAGCCTAACACCTACAAACCCGAGGAATTGACGTATTTTATGAATGTTGCTGGGCCTCTGCCAGTCCCGGATAACAGTGACTTTGTCGGGGTCTGGTGCCACGCCTTCCGCACTCACTACGTGGCACCTTGGGCTTCAGGAGGTGGCACTTGGACGGTTTCACTTTCAGGCCAAAGTTGGACAGGGCTTCGAACACCTCGGCCAGGTGCTCCAAATGGTCTTCGTAGGTCTTAGAGAAGACAATGACATCATCTAGGTACAACAGAACTGTCTCGAAGTCCGAGGCAGCACTCCATCAACCTCTGGAACATTCCTGGCACATTACAAAGCCCAAACGGCATGTAGTTGAATTCTGAGAGGCCCATTGGTGTCGCGAAGGCGGTCTTCTCTTTGTCTGCCTCTGCCATGGGAACTTGCCAATACCCACTGGTGAGATCCAAGGTAGAGAAATAGTTAGAGGTTCTCAGTGCAGCTAGTGATTCCTCTATCCTAGGTAATGGATAGGCGTCCTTGTGGGTAATGCTGTTAATTCACCTGTAGTCAAAACACATCATCATTGTACCATCTTTCTTTCTAACAAGGACTAGCGGAGCTGCCCAGGGGCTACAACTGTCTCTGATCACCCCAGCCTCCTTCATCTCTCGTAACATACTCTTGGCACATTGATAGTGAGCTGGGGGTACAGGCCGGTACCTCTCTTTAATGGGCGGATGATTTCCAGTGGGGATATGATGTTGGACCCCTTTTACCTGCCCAAAGTCTAAAGGGTGTTTGCTGAATACTCGTTCAAACTTTTGGACCACTCAGTAAACCCCATTTTTTTGGCGTGAAAGGGTGAAGTCAGTGTCTACGTGCAGCTGCTAACACCAATCCTCCAGCAACGTGTTTTGCAGAACCATTGTCTTCCGCCTGGTCGGACGAGACCAAGGGTTCTGCTGTCTGAATTGCGTTGTGATTGACAGTGAACAGCTTAGCAATGGTGGCATACAGAGGTAGTTTGGCCTCCTCCTCCCCACAATTTAAGATGCGTACAGGTACCCTCCCCTTGCGGACATCGACTACCCCTCTGGCTGTCAGGACAGTGGGCCTACTATCAGAGTACACTGGTTTTACCAGGGCCTGGTAATCTCTTCCCCTAAGGCTTATGGCTGCCCAACACCAAATTACTATTTCACTCCTTGGGGGTATTGCAATAGGAAATGAATCACTCACTGACACTGCCGACTTCTCCGCCAGATAGCTCTACCTGTTGTCTTTGCATCAGGGCCTTGATCTCCTTTTGCAGGACCCGTTGCTCACTGGAACCAGCAGTTTCGGCTACCTGTTGCAACAAAACAATAACCTCAGCAAGACAATTTTCTATCACATTAGTACCTAAGGTCATTATTGGGTTACATTCTCATCGATCAATGTCTACAATTATCATACCTTGGGCTTTTAATTCTACTCACCCCACCTTAATGGTCACCTCCTTATACCCCACCTGTGACAAAGGCTGACCATTGCTGGTGACTACTGTCAGATCATCTGGGCCGTGAGTAATATCAGAGTCAGCCCAATACCGTTTGTAAAGAATATATGGCATAGTCATCACCTGAGAGCCGGTGTCCAGTAAAGCGTTCATTGGGATGCCTTCAATCACAACTGGGAGGACCGGTCGTCCTCCGATGTACTTGGTTTGCCAGTTTTGTGGGCCTGGTCGTCCTACTCCTGGGGGTTGGCCCTCTGCCCCAGGGGTTGCTCGTTTAAATGGCAGAATCTTGTGATGTGCCCCGCTTTGCTGCAGCTGCGGTAAATGGGTCGTCCGTCCTGGTCGTAGCGATCACTGTCTCTCCCTCTGATCGGTGGGATCCTCTTCCGCCGTCGCCAAGGGACGTCATCTGGACTGGAAGCCAACTGGATCATCTCCTTCGGGGGAACTTGCATGGACTGCACGGTTTTGGCTAGTGCAGCCACACTTTTGGTCAGCTCCTGGACCTGTTGAGACGTAGTTCTGCAGATGGATCATTATCCAGGGTCTCTGTGTCGACCTCAACAGGGGGTATGAGGGAAGGATGCTGTCTCATGGTGCTATGTAATTGCTGGGCGCCTAGGGGGCGCTGGGCAGCTGACATTTGGTTCATGCAGCACCCTGATAGCCCTATTTTTAAAGTCTGCAAAGTTCAGGTCAGAGTTTTGTAGGGCCATGATGTGCAGTTGTGTCCTGTGGGTGCTGGACAGGAGTCCCTCAATAAATTGCTCCTTTAACAATCTGTCTCCTTCCTGCATGCTGTCTGGGTCAATCTGCTTTACGACCCACAGCGCCTCCTGAAGGTTAAGGGCATAGTCCTGTATACTGTCCTGCACCCTTTGTTTGCACACAAAGAACCTCATTTTTATTTCTGCTGCAGTGCGGGTGTCAAAGGTGCCCCTCAGCTTAGCCAAAATTTGCTTAACAATCTCTTTATCTGCGTCCTGCCAGGACTTTACTTCTCTTTGAGCTGCACCAGTTAACTGTCCAATGAGAATGCTTACTTTTCGGCTTTCAGACAGGGGGTACACTTCAAATAAACTGCACAGTCTCTCCTTGAAATCGCTCAGGGTATGCGACTCCCCTGAGTATTGCAGTAGCCAGGTATAAATGGCATTGATAGCGGCATTATAGGAACTGCAGCGGCGGCCGCCAGATCTTGTGGCACTCTGGGGGCTATGGCTGCGTCGGCTGCAGGATTCTGCTGTCTTATGGGAGCTGCAGCTGCGCTTACCACTGAATCGTGCAACTCTATGGGCTGCAGCGGCGTCTGCCGCTAGATCTCCTTCTGCGCTGGACATCCTCTTCCCCTCTATTGAATCTTAGCCAGGCTCTGAGGTTCCGCTGGCATACCACTGTGTTGCTCTGTCGGCGGGATGAACTGTGTGCGCCGGGATTCCAGGCCTCAGCTCCCTCTTCTCTGCCAGCTGCTGTCTCTGCGCGCACAGCACTTCTCTTTTAACTCTCTCTCTGGGTCCGCCCACGACGACACGCGCCTTCTGCTTCCCACGCCCCGCGTGGTGCTGCAATGGCAGCAATTCACCCAGTTCAATACAGTCTATGGCACACAGTACCCAGCAATGCCAGGGTACAGATCCTGTTCGGGACTCCAAGTTGGAGCGCCCGACAGGGCAGTGGGGATACTCTGTACCGGACCTCTTCTTAAAGGGGCAGTGTCACCGCATCAGTGACCCGGTCCGTGGCCCTGGGCATCCAATAAAAGAGGATGATGATGAAAAAGGGGATAAATAAAGAGTTTGTAATAAAGTGTTTGTGATGCCACCTGTGGTACTCGGCAATAAAGATGTTAGCCGACGCTGCAGATTCAGTCCACTGGGACAGTTGTTGATGCAGCAGAGTTGGTTCAGCCCTCCACAGGCAGATCTATGTCCCAGGGCAGTTAGGATATTAAAGATACTGTTGGAGGTGAATGTGGTGCAGGGCAGGTCACGCAGGAAAGATTCAGAAGACACAGCAGAGTGCAGTTTCCTTTACTTTCTACTGAGCAATGCAGATACAATACAGGGCTCAGGTTACAGATGGTTCTGAAGTCAGTCAGCCTGAAATCAATTTGGGAATCTCCTTATTCAGGTGGGATGTGAGGCCTCCTCTCTAGCACTATTCTCTGAGGTTCTTGCTGCTGTAAACTCTATTCAAGTTCCTCTTTCTGTCTGATGCTTAGGTAGAACTCCACTCGCATGACAGGCAACTGTAGCCTGCTTCAGGGATCACTCCTATCTGGCATCTCCAGCTCACATGTGCTGCTGTGTCCTCGAGTATCAGTTGGGGAGAGAGGATCTGTGGTCTTCTGCCCTCCGGATTCTGCTGCTGGGGCTTTAATACCCATACAGACTTGGGCTCCAGGGCCCGGGCTCTGGCGCTAAGGCCTGGGGTGAGATCAGCTATAGCTCCTGGTTCCCAGCTCCTCTCTACACGTCCTGTCTCAACCCTGTTCAGGCTCCAACTAACTACCAACTTCCTGCTTCTGACCAGAGAGCAGCTCCCATGAAGTCGGTTTAGAGCTCACCTTGCTGGCAAAGGAGCAGGAACTGTGTTGTATGCTGAAACTACCTGATAAGGGGATCCCTTTTTTGCTTCAAGACATGACATTACTCCCCCCTGGAGGGAGGCAAAGCCATTGTGGCAACCGAACTCCTGGGATGCCACATAAACATAATTTTAATTTGACAAAAATAATGCTCTTTTCACAAATTTTCTTTGACACTAAGACCGCTGGCAATTATTCATCCACATTGGTTTGTGCTGAACTTGGAGCATGTCTAACAACCAGAGGCTGTGGTGCAGGTGATATACCTGTATTGCCCAGCAGGGGAGCCAGAACCATTGTTCAGGAAGACAGCTGCAGAAGATTTGGGCGAAAGGTTTAGTGTAGTAGAGAAATATTTTGCAATCACCGAGAGTGTTTACTGCAGAGCCCACAACCAGCGATAATGCTGGTAATAAGATAGTTAGGCTACGTTCACACTGTATTTTTTGTCTGAGTGCTGTCCGTAAAAACAAACTGACAACACTCAGACCAATGACATTCAATTCGGCTGTTCAGTCAACCATTTTGTTTTCACTTGGACTAGCAACATGCACCAGTCTCTTCCATAATTCGGATGAGACTCACCTATTCAAGTCTATGGATGTGCAAAAAAAAAATCGGATCCCATACAGATTAACTGAATATAATACTCTATTTCTACAGTCATTGCAATTCTAGAACATTGGAAAATGTATTTGGTCTTGTAAATTTAAATAGCTGCTGATTAGAGATGAGCAGATCGATTCTCGGAGGATGGAGTTTGAGTCAAATTTCCTGAAATTAGATGTGACACTCCCAAAAAAAAACATGCCTGGAGCCATCGTTGAGCTGACTAATCAAGTTTTGTGTAGCTGTGCTCACCACTAGTGTTGAGCATTCCGATACCGCAAGTATCGGGTATCGGCCGATATTCGCGTTATCGGAATTCCGATACTTAATTCCGATACTTTTCAATATCGTATACCGGAATCGGAAGTTCCCATAATTCTTTGAGAGGCAATGTGATGTTAGTCAGCCAATGATGAATCTTATGAAGTGTGGGCACATCCTGTAATGCTGCGGTCATCTTAACTAATGGCATGTCTGTGATTGGCTGCTGAAATGATGTCAGAATGCACTATAAAAGGCGCCGCAGCCATTTTAGCGTCACTGTGCTGTGAACTCAGTTAGGGACAGAACGCTACTCTGCTCACTCTGAGGGACAGTTAGATATTGCGATTTTGTGTACTACTGTGCTTGAGGCAGGCTAGTTTACCAACCGCTGTGTAAAGCTTCATTTTGCCAGTGTTGTTTTAACAGCTCTGTGCAAGGTGTGTGTGTGACAGTGCAGGTGACGCTGCAGTTTGCTCTGCATCCACCGCTGTTTGTAGGCATCTGCACGTGTCACTGACTCTTTTTTTTTTTTTTTTTTATTTTGTGGAATTGGTGCAGCTCCATTATATTAGAAAAAAATCAAATCTATTAGTGTGACGTGCTTCCATCCGTATACAATACATTGGTTGCAAACACTATAGAAGTACAGAAAGGAGCCTTTCACAGCTACTGAACAGTTGTCTGCAGGGTTTACTGTAGTCTGTGAGCTTTTAATTTTGTGAGTGCAGATTACGCTCCAGTTAGTTCTTCAACCACTGCCGGTTGTAGTCTGCTGAGCGTGTGTCACTGCCTCATCCTTCACATTTTTCTCTAATTGGTGCTGCTCCATTTTAGTGGAAAAAAATCTAATCTATTAGTGTGACGCGCTTCCATCCGTATACAATACATTGGTTGCAAACACTATAGAAGTAGACAAAGGGGCCTTTAACAGCTACTGAACAGTTGTGTTTCAGTGTTCACTGTAGTCTGTGAGCTTTTCATTTTTTGAGTGCAGATTACGCTCCAGTTTGTTCTTCAACCACTGCCGGTTGTAGTCTGCTGAGCGTTGGTGGTCACTATCTGCCTCATCCTTCACATTTTTACTCTAACATTGTGTGACGTGCTTGCTCATATATTTATTGTGGGAAAAATAATTCTAATCATAATTAGTGTGACGCGCTTCCATCCGTATACAATACATTGGTTGCAAACACTATAGAAGTAGACAAAGGGGCCTTTAACAGCTACTGAACAGTTGTGTTTCAGTGTTCACTGTAGTCTGTGAGCTTTTCATTTTTTGAGTGCAGATTACGCTCCAGTTTGTTCTTCAACCACTGCCGGTTGTAGTCTGCTGAGCGTGTGTCACTGCCTCATCCTTCACATTTTTCTCTAATTGGTGCTGCTCCATTTTAGTGGAAAAAAATCTAATCTATTAGTGTGACGCGCTTCCATCCGTATACAATACATTGGTTGCAAACACTATAGAAGTAGACAAAGGGGCCTTTAACAGCTACTGAACAGTTGTGTTTCAGTGTTCACTGTAGTCTGTGAGCTTTTCATTTTTTGAGTGCAGATTACGCTCCAGTTTGTTCTTCAACCACTGCCGGTTGTAGTCTGCTGAGCGTGTGTCACTGCCTCATCCTTCACATTTTTCTCTAATTGGTGCTGCTCCATTTTAGTGGAAAAAAATCTAATCTATTAGTGTGACGCGCTTCCATCCGTATACAATACATTGGTTGCAAACACTATAGAAGTACACAAAGGGGCCTTTCACAGATACTGAACAGTTGTCTGCAGGGTTCACTGTAGTCTGTGAGGAATAACCACACTTAGGCCTTATAACTTTTCTGACTTTCTTTATCAATCTACCAAGATGAAGAAGTCAGTGAGTAAGGCACGTGGTCGTGGTCGTGGCCGTGGATTTGCAGCAGGGAGAGGACGTGGGGATTCTGTGGCTGCTGCCGCACCCAGTGACACAGCATCCACCAGTTTTCCCCGTGAGCGTTCCTTTATGCGCACTTTTGTAGGAGCTCAGCGTACCCCCCTGCTGCGTGAAGAACAAATTGAAGCCGTTGTTGGTTGGATGGCAGCCAATGCATCGACTTCAATAGCTTCCACCTCCTCTCAGGACCACAGCACTGTTGAACAACCATCAGTCTCTTCACCGCCTGCCAAATTGCCCAGGCAGTCAGAGAGCTCTGTACAGGAGCCAGCTGAGTCTCTGCTTCTGTTCTCAGAATCTGTTGGCTTGCAAACAGGGGCCCAGCCAAGCAGCATTCTGGAATGTGAAGAAGAGGCAGTATGCAGTGATGCGCAACAGCTGTGTCTCTCTGAATCTGAAGAGGCGGGTGAGCCAGTGCCGATGGTCAGCACACCGCAGAACGCATCTGATGATGATGAGACTCAGTTGCCAGTTTCTGTTGAGCATGGTGCTGGCCAGACCACCCAACAACAGCAGGTGTTGGAAGAGGGTAGTGGTGGAGATGATGAGGTCCAAGACCCAACATGGCGTGAGGAACAGGAAGGTGGTGGGAGCAGCTCTGAGGAAGAGATTGCCCCAACGGTCCAAACAGTAGGGAGAGGTAGGCTGCAGACTCGCTTGCCTGTAGCCTCCAGTTTGGCACCCGTTCGGAGCAGTTCTCTTCCAACAGCCAAACCTGGCGCTCCCAGGACTTGCTCTGCGTGGTCCTTTTTTGATACAGTTGCAGATGATATTTGCTATGTCAAATGCAAGCTGTGTAATCAAAAAATTAAAAGAGGTAAAAGTGTCAGTAACCTTAATACAACAAATATGTGGAAACATGTGCGGTCAAAGCACTTTGTTGAGTTACAAAGACACACTGGAGATGTAGGCCAACCTACAGCAGCACCTACATCTTCAGCTCGTGTTGGAGCCTCTTCCTCCAGTTCACACACAGCTGGTTCGGCTTCCTCACAGGATCGCCATGGAAGAACCTCTGTCACTGTTGTCCAGAGACACAGTGTTATTCCACCCACAGCTGCAAGTTCCCTGTCATCCTCACACACCCAGGCCACAAAACAGCCATCGGTAGCACAGGCATGGGATAAAAGACGGCCATACTCGGCAAACCATCCACGAGCACAGGCTCTGAATGCTGGCATTGCAAAACTCCTGTCCCTTGAAATGCTGTCATTCAGGCTGGTGGAGACTGACAGTTTCCGTGAATTAATGGCATTGGCAGTCCCACAATACAATGTGCCCAGCCGATTTTATTTCAGCAGGCAAGCGTCCCTGGTCTGCAAAAGCATGTTGAGGCAAAAATTAAACATGCGCTACTAAACGCCGTCAGTAGCAGGGTCCACCTGACCACCGATGCGTGGACCAGTACCCATGGCCAGGGACGATACCTTTCACTCACTGCCCATTGGGTGAATGTTGTGGAGCCGGGTACAGATCTTGCGAGTGGCGCTGTACGTGTTCTGCCAACTCCAAGGATTGCCGGAATCAAGTCTGTCCACATTGACTCCTCCTCCTACTCCAGTTCCTCAGAATCATCGCTGCAGGAGCCGTCACGGTCTACCTCCACATGGACCCGTGGACGCTTACCTGATGCGACCGATATGAGCACAGCCGTGGCCAAACGGCAACAGGCCGTTCTGAAATTAATTCCCATGGGGAATCGAAGCCACACAGCGCAGGAGGTCTGGAATGCCATCAAGCAGGAGACGACGTGTGGTTTTTGCCAGCGAATCTCCAGCCAGGCTTGGTAGTGTGTGACAATGGCCGAAATCTGGTGGCAGCTCTGGGCCTTGGCAAACTCACTCACATACCATGTCTGGCACATGTGCTCAACTTGGTCGTGCAGAGTTTTTTGAGGGACTATCCGGATCTTGATGCACTGCTGCACAAGGTCCGCCTAGAGTGCGCTCACTTGCGACGTTCCAGCATGGCCAGATCGCGCATTGCAGCTCTGCAACGCAGATTGCGCCTTCCTGAACATCGCATCATATGTGACGTATCCACCAGGTGGAATTCAACGTTACATATGTTGGAGCGGTTGTGTGAGCAGCAGCCAGCAGTTATGGAGTATCAGCTGCATCAGGCGCAATCAACACGCAATTTGCGCCGTCCACACTTCACCATTAATGAGTGGGCCACTATGAAGGACATGTGCCACGTTTTGCGTGCGTTTGATGAGTCAACGCAGATGGCGAGTGCAGATGATGCACTAGTCAGCCTGACTGTCCCCCTTATCTGCCTGCTTCAAAAAACACTGCAAGCAATAAGGGATGAGGTTTTGGAAGAGGTGGAGGATGAGGAGTCACAAATTCCATCACCTTCTGGAAAGTCAGCGCAACGTGGTTCCTCACAAAGGGCTGGGCAGGGCTCACTTTGTGAGGAGGATGAGGAGGAGGAGTCAATGGAGGAGGAAGACATCGCTCCAGAGGGAGGTACACAACGCTCTAGTCAGTATGTAGAGCGAGGGTGGGGTGATGCAGAGCAGGCAGAGATGACGCCTCTTGCAGAGGACAGCGTTTCTTTGCCAGTTGGGAGTCTGCAGCACATGGTTGATTTCATGCTGCAGTGCCTAAGAAACGACCGCCGCATCGCCCACATTCTCATGACGTCTGATTATTGGGTGTACACCCTCCTAGACCCTCGCTACCGGGACAACGTCAAAAGCCTCATCACACCGTTGAACCGGGAGCGTAAAAATGCGGGAGTACCAAGACACACTGGTGCAATCCCTAATGTTCTACCTTACTGCCGAGAGCACTGCTGCTGCTACTGCTTTACAAAGCAGCTCTGTGCGTCGAGGCAGTGTAGAGAGCTTAGCAACAAGAGGGAGCACACGCAGTGCCTCTGCACAGGGAAAGACCAGTATGTTAAAAATGTGGCAAAGTTTTGTGGCAGCGCCACAAATGTCTACACCATCCGAGAGGGCTCCAGTCAGCGGGAGGCAACGTATCCGTCAGATGGTGACAGACTACTTGGCTTTGCCTCTCAGTGTACTCCCAGATGGCTCTTCCCCATTCAAGTTTTGGGTCTCTAAGCTGGATACATGGCCAGAGCTTAGCCAGTATGCATTGGAGGTGCTGGCTTGCCCTGCTGCCAGTGTATTATCGGAGCGCGTCTTTAGTGCTGCAGGTGGTGTACTAACAGACCGTCGCATGCGACTATCCTCCGATAATGTAGACCGGCTTACTTTTCTGAAAATGAACAAGGCATGGATCTCGCCAGAATTTGTCTGTCCGTTTTCAGATTAAATAACTGGTTCGCAACGTTATCCATGTCTCCTGTTATGTTCATCTTTCTACCACCTGAACTCTACTCCCTGGGCTCCAACACTGCCAGTTGCTGCTCAGAAGTGTCGTGTCCACAGAACAAAACACAAGCTCTACTGTTAGTGGGGTTCAGTAACGCCAGCTGTTCCCCTGCTGTGTGAACGGCAAGAAGTCTCCTGTTCCCGACACATGGACAGAAAAACACATGACCAACATGCTCCAAATAGGGAAGAGCCGTCACCCTGCTTGTTATGCTGAAAACATGAAATTGTGAAGTTTTGCAGGCCTAGAATGATAAATTTTTATGACAAATATGGACAAATAATAATTTGTCATCACAGCGCATATCTGCACATGTCTATTAGAAATGGTAACAAAAAATAAAACATAGTCTACTCTTCACATTTTGAAATTAATGCATAAAAGTACATTTCATACTTATGAATTAATGCTTTTTAAGGAACTTTATCTGTACCTGTAAGATAATGCAGTCAATGGATGTACGAATCATAAAATCCTCATCATCACGAGTTTTATTTATGACAGACATTATAAAATACACATACTGATGCCAACTGTAACTTCAAACACCATATATGAAATGGCCAGCATGTAAACATGGTAATAATGTCCAATAATAAATTATTACATCTAGAAAGTGCATCATGCATACTGACAATAGGTAGTTATACCTGCAAGTGCTGTTGAAACAACCACAAGAGATATAAATTAATACTGGTATATAGGTATCACAGTGCATAGTTACTCATGGACAATGTTGATGTAATACTGTATCTCAATTAAGTCAGCGTCAACCATTAGGCTTGTTAGTCTTGTACATTGTTAAAGAGGGAACGTAATTTTTTTGTTTGTCATAGGTGGAGTATTACACATTAAATTATTACTGCTGTATTATTTTTTGCGTCCCTAGTGCGCAATAACGCAGCCTAACCTCACATTTTATAGTCAGCTAATTGCCACACGCTACCCTACCCTACGCGTGACAGTAGGAAGGTAGTGTTGACGGATAAAGCTTTGCGCAACCAGACATTCTTTTACCCTCTTCAACACTCTACAAGCAAAAAATGCATGATTTCAGCCGCAGACTTTATTGACGTACAGTATAACATCGGCATTACCCATCAGAGGCTGTCCACTGTCTGATACAGACATAGAATATACCTTTGCTATCCGTAGCCTTTGTTTCACCTACACTTGCAGGCACACACTTAAATTGTGACAAACAATGCCTAATGTTTTTTTAAATGGTTATTTTTTATCGTACATTATTGTGTCATCAATCATCACATTGATGAGTCCATGCTGGACATGTCATACATGCTATAGAAAGTTACGATTTTATGAACTTAAATAATTGAAATGTCTGTGACTGTCACATAAAATTTGCGATGATGATGATGAGTGACTATTACAAAATCCATTGTCTTCACTATGTTATGGTTTAACATAGCGTTCCTTAAGCATTATTCATAAAAAAAAAAATGGACTTTTAATTCTTAAATTTACAACACTATATTTTGTTACCAATTTTTTGGGTGTTGTGTTGTTCCATTTATTTTTGGCATGTGCATATATGCGTTTATATTTGTATTTTCTTTATTTTTCCTTCTTGAAATTAGAAAACATGTGTATCTTTGTACCGTGTTAGCCAGTAGATAGAAAAATATTTAGACTTCAGAGTCAGCAGTGGTTGATACCTTTTAATGGATAACTGAAAAGATGGAAACAAATTGCAAGCTTTCAAGGCTACTCACGTCTCTTCATCAGGCAAAGACTAAATAACAAAATTAAGCATCACATATTTCTATACACAACAGGACACAGGAATAGTGCAATAGGTAAGACAAGTAAGTGACGTGTATCAGAACTGTCATTATCTCACAGGGATGAACATAAATATTGGAACAGTTCCTAGATAAGGATAGAAAGTTTGATTGCCCTCTCATTGGCGTCTTTTTTTGGGTTTTCATGACCCTGGAAGGGCATAGACGCAGATTCCTTAATTGATATAGAATGACATAAATCCATGTGATCTATTCATTCCATCACTAACAGTGTCAAAGGTCATGATGAGCTTATATTCTGAAACCTTTGTACGTTTCTCATATTTGAAGTTATATTTTAATACCAGTAATTCCATATCCATCATGCTATGACCGGGCATACAAAAGTCTTTTGCCACAGGTAAATTCATTAATTTATCTGTGATTGTGTGGTGCTGATAATTCATCCTTGTTCTCCTTTTTGTTGCCGGTCTCCCCTCACTTGTCCCTCCCTCACTTGTCTTAGCTATTCCTGTGTCTGTTGTGTGTAGAAATATGTGATTCTTCATTTTTGGCTTTACTCTTAGCCTGATGAAGACACCTGAGTAGTCTCGAAAGCTTTGAATTTGTTACCATATTTTCAGTTAGCCATTAAACGTTATCAACCACAGAGGACTGTCAAGTATAAATATTTTTCTATTCTTGTAACTGAAATTCATCATTTTATTGTCGTAGTAAAACTTCATTTATTCTTGTTTGAAGTACATACATTTGCAATGGCCACGTAACAAGGCAATAACTCAATATTTTATGCCTACACCCTCCTTGACCCTGGGCTTCAACAGCGCCAGTTGCTGCTCAGAAGTGTTAGATGCACAGATGAAAACAATCGGTGATGTGTTTCTGGGGTTCAGTAACGCCTGCTGTTCCCCTGCTGTGTGTCTGGCAAACAGTCCTGCTGCCTCCACCATGTTCTCTTCTCATCCCTGGGCTACAACACCGCCAGTTGTTTCTCGGAAGTGCTGTTAGCACAGTCTACACTTGCTCCTGTGTTACTGGGGTTCAGTAATGTCAGCTGTTCCCCTGCTGTGTGAACGGCAAACAGTCCTGCTGCCTCCACCCTGTTCTCTTCTCATCCCTGGGTTACAACACCGCCAGTTGTTTCTCGGAAGTGCTGTTAGCACAGTTAACACTTGCTCCCGTGTTACTGGGGTTCAGTAATATCAGCTGTTCCCCTGCTGTGTGAACGGCAAAAAGTCCTGCTGCCTCCACCATGTTCTCTTCTCATCCCTGGGTTACAACACCGCCAGTTGTTTCTCGGAAGTGCTGTTAGCACAGTCTACACTTGCTCCTGTGTTACTGGGTTTCAGTAATGTCAGCTGTTCCCCTGCTGTGTGAACGGCAAAAAGTCCTGCTGCCTCCACCATGTTCTCTTCTCATCCCTGGGTTACAACACCGCCAGTTGTTTCTCGGAAGTGCTGTTAGCACAGTCTACACTTGCTCCCGTGTTACTGGGGTTCAGTAATGTCAGCTGTTCCCTGCTGTGTGAACGGCAAAAAGTCCTGCTGCCTCCACCATGTTCTCTTCTCATCCCTGGGTTACAACACCGCCAGTTGTTTCTCGGAAGTGCTGTTAGCACAGTCTACACTTGCTCCTGTGTT
Organism: Oophaga sylvatica; assembly: GCA_033576555.1. Lineage (NCBI taxonomy): Eukaryota > Metazoa > Chordata > Amphibia > Anura > Dendrobatidae > Oophaga > Oophaga sylvatica. The sequence continues at coordinate 725,356,815 of JARQOD010000001.1, forward strand.
ACTGGGGTTCAGTAATGTCAGCTGTTCCCCTGCTGTGTGAACGGCAAAAAGTCCTGCTGCCTCCACCATGTTCTCTTCTCATCCCTGGGTTACAACACCGCCAGTTGTTTCTCGGAAGTGCTGTTAGCACAGTCTACACTTGCTCCTGTGTTACTGGGGTTCAGTAATGTCAGCTGTTCCCCTGCTGTGTGAACGGCAAACAGTCCTGCTGCCTCCACCCTGTTCTCTTCTCATCCCTGGGTTACAACACCGCCAGTTGTTTCTCGGAAGTGCTGTTAGCACAGTCTACACTTGCTCCTGTGTTACTGGGGTTCAGTAATGTCAGCTGTTCCCCTGCTGTGTGAACGGCAAAAAGTCCTGCTGCCTCCACCATGTTCTCTTCTCATCCCTGGGCTACAACACCGCCAGTTGTTTCTCGGAAGTGCTGTTAGCACAGTCTACACTTGCTCCTGTGTTACTGGGGTTCAGTAATGTCAGCTGTTCCCCTGCTGTGTGAACGGCAAAAAGTCCTGCTGCCTCAACTTTAATTTCCATGGGTACCTTCTGCTACCCATCCGGGTTCCAGTACCGTCAGCTGGTTCTCCGCAGTGCCTTTGGCCTAGGTGCCTCCATGTCGGTATCCGAGTTCCAGCAACGTCTGCTGGTCCTTGGTAATGCTTTGGAGCACAGGTACCTCCTGCTTAGTAACCGTGTCCCAGTAACATCAGCTGGTCCTCGGTTGTGCCATTGGCTCTTTTCCTTCTGCTGACCCTCCGGGTTCCAGCACAGTCAGCTGGTCCTCGTTACTTTCATTGGCTCTTGTACCTTCTGCTACCCATCCGGGTTCCAGTACCGTCAGCTGGTTCTCCGCAGTGCCTTTGGCCTAGGTGCCTCCATGTCGGTATCCGAGTTCCAGCAACGTCTGCTGGTCCTTGGTAGTGCTTTGGAGCACAGGTACCTCCTGCTTAGTAACCGTGTCCCAGTAACGTCAGCTGGTCCTCGGTTGTGCCATTGGCTCTTTTCCTTCTGCTGACCCTCCGGGTTCCAGCACAGTCAGCTGGTCCTCGTTACTTTCATTGGCTCTTGTACCTTCTGCTACCCATCCGGGTTCCAGTACCGTCAGCTGGTTCTCCGCAGTGCCTTTGGCCTAGGTGCCTCCATGTCGGTATCCAAGTTCCAGCAACGTCTGCTGGTCCTTGGTAGTGCTTTGGAGCACAGGTACCTCCTGCTTAGTAACCGTGTCCCAGTAACGTCAGCTGGTCCTCGGTTGTGCCATTGGCTCTTTACCTTCTGCTGACCCTCCGGGTTCCAGCACAGTCAGCTGGTCCTCGTTACTTTCATTGGCTCTTGTACCTTCTGCTACCCATCCGGGTTCCAGTACCGTCAGCTGGTTCTCCGCAGTGCCTTTGGCCTAGGTGCCTCCATGTCGGTATCCGAGTTCCAGCAACGTCTGCTGGTCCTTGGTAGTGCTTTGGAGCACAGGTACCTCCTGCTTAGTAACCGTGTCCCAGTAACGTCAGCTGGTCCTCGGTTGTGCCATTGGCTCTTTTCCTTCTGCTGACCCTCCGGGTTCCAGCACAGTCAGCTGGTCCTCGTTACTTTCATTGGCTCTTGTACCTTCTGCTACCCATCCGGGTTCCAGTACCGTCAGCTGGTTCTCCGCAGTGCCTTTGGCCTAGGTGCCTCCATGTCGGTATCCGAGTTCCAGCAACGTCTGCTGGTCCTTGGTAGTGCTTTGGAGCACAGGTACCTCCTGCTTAGTAACCGTGTCCCAGTAACGTCAGCTGGTCCTCGGTTGTGCCATTGGCTCTTTTCCTTCTGCTGACCCTCCGGGTTCCAGCACAGTCAGCTGGTCCTCGTTACTTTCATTGGCTCTTGTACCTTCACCAACAGGACAAAGAAGGTTAAGACAAACTACAAGATACAGAACAAGAGACAGAAGAACAATAAGCAGAAGATCAAAAAGCAGAAGAACATTAAGTATAAGACCAAAATGAAGAGCAAAATATATGCTCTAAATTCTAAGCAGAAGAAGACTAAGCAGTGTATGGGGGTGAGTCCGTTCCTCCTCGTGGTGCCCCTGGAAAATGCCTGATGCTGCTGCAGGCTAAACTGAACGCGGACAAATACTGTTGTAATTAAAATCTTTCGTGACAGCAAGAACGGAAGGATGAAAATTCAGAGTTTTACAGATTACAAGTACAGGAATGTCTGTCACAAATAAGAATATGATGAAAAGGATGAATAGGAAGAAGATGAAGAAGTAGAATATGAAGAATAATAACTGTTTAATAAGAACAATATAAGTAATGTTAACAAAAAGATGAATAGCAAGAAGTTTTAGAAGATTAAGAAGGTGAAGATGAAGAATAATTTGATGAGAAAGATGATGCTGCTGAAGATTATGAAGGAGAAAGTGTGTGAAAAGTTAAAAAGGTGAAGAGCATGGAAGTTGTGAAACAGACATATTTGACAAAATAGAAAAAAGGTTAACAACATTGTCAATTTCTTCGTCAATCCAAACGTATTTCAAAAAAAGAAATATTAATGCTATTCCATTGCATTGTGTTAAACATCTATGCCTTTAATGTCTCCTCAACCTCCCCAATAAATTCTACATTACTCTTTGTTGTTTTCCTTCATGTACAATTAACCAACAAGGCAAGAATGGGTTTTTTTTAATTCCGATATTTTGTTCCCATAGACTTACATTGTATTTCCGGTATCGGTATCGGGTATCGCCGATATTTTTTGGGTATCGGCGATACCATTCCGATTCCGATACTTTTGGATATCGGAAAGTATCGCTCAACTCTACTCACCACCCCATAATGCCCAGCAACTGTGACATATCACATTACCATTCCTTGTATGTGGGCGATCAGTGATAGATCAGTTAGACAAAAAGAAGGACTAGCACATCTAAGCTAGTGTGAATATGCGCCAACTAAAAAAGCATACAAGTCAAAAAGATTAAGGTTTGCACCATAACTTACCATGAATGATTACTCTCTAGAGCAGGGGTGGGCAATTAATTTTGCCAGGGGGCCGCATGAGAAATTGGGATGGTTTTAGAGGGCCGGACTAATATAATTAACTCCGTTCTACCCAATACTGTATATATACATATATATATAATATATATATACTGTATATATACATACCTGCCCATTATCATCATCTTCTCCCCATCATCATCAATGCCTCCCCATTATCAGCAATGCCTGCCCATCATCATCTTTCCCCATCATCAATGCCTGCCCATTATCATCAATGCCTGCCCATTATCATCATCTTCTCCCCATCATCATCAATGCCTCCCCATTATCAGCAATGCCTGCCCATCATCATCTCCTCCCCATCATCATCAATGCCTGCCCATTATCATCAATACCTGCCCATTATCATCATCTTCTCCCCATCATCATCAATGCCTGCCCATCATCATCATCATCTTCTCCCCATCATCATCAATGCCTCCCCATTATCAGCAATGCCTGCCCATCATCATCTTCTCCCCATCATCAATGCCTGCCCATTATCATCTTCTCCCCATCATCATCAATGCCTCCCCATTATCAGCAATGCCTGCCCATCATCATCTTCTCCCCATCATCATCAATGCCTGCCCATCATCATCATCATCTTCTCCCCATCATCATCAATGCCTGCCCATCATCATCATCATCTTCTCCCCATTATCAGCAATGCCTGCCCATCATCATCTTCTCCCCATCATCAATGCCTGCCCATTATCATCAATACCTGCCCATTATCATCATCTTCTCCCCATCATCATCAATGCCTGCCCATCATCATCATCATCTTCTCCCCATCATCAATGCCTGCCCATTATCATCAATACCTGCCCATTATCATCATCTTCTCCCCATCATCATCAATGCCTCCCCATTATCAGCAATGCCTGCCCATCATCACACACAGACAGCACATAAGCACTCTCTCACATACATACACACACACACACACACACACACACACAAAGCACCGCACTACATAGACACAGACACACACAGAGACACGTCTTACCTGTCCAGCGTCCCCGCTCTCTGACACAGCCGGCCGCTGAATGATGACGTCATTCAGCAGCCGGCTGTGAGAGGAAGCGCCGGTGGAGCCCGGAGCTGCAGCAGCGGAGGCACGGGAGAGGTAAGTATTGTGCCAGCTGATGCCGGGGCCCTGAGACTGCCGGAGCGCCTCCGCGGGCCGGTCACTGACAGCCGGCGGGCCGGATGCGGCCCGCGGGCCGCCCCTTGCCCGGGTCTGCTCTAGAGCATAGGAATTGCATTGTTGCCATAGTAAATGGGAAAAAATGCTATATAGTGTATATATGAAATATGCATCTGCAAAAATTGCTATGAAAAAAAGGAAGGTTCTTAGCGCATAGATTGGCCAATAAACAGGGTGGTCCAAAAGTAGGTGGACAGTATGTGTAATAGGGTTATGAAGGGGGAGATTTATCAAACATGGCGTAAAGTGAAACTGACTCAGTTACCCTTAGCAACCAATCAGATTCCACTTTTCATTCTTCACAGACTCTTTGGAAAATGAAAGGTGGAATCTGATTGGTTGCTAAGGGCAACTGAGTCAGTTTCACAGATCCAGTTTTCACAGATAAATCTCCCTCAAAATGGCAAATAATTTAAATACAGATCAAAGAAAATGGATTTTAAAAGAGTATTAGAAATCTCAAAATGCTGAAACAGTTAAAGCAAATTGCAAACAGGGAAAAGGAAAAAGAAAAATTCAGCTCACCAGTTTCAGCAGGAGTTCACCCTGATAACACGCTCAGGCGTCAGTTCCAGAGGAATGGAGAAGTAGTACACGCACTGAGGTGCCTTGATCAGAGGCGTTGTCCACAACAAGGAGAAATGGGGAAAGGAATAATGATCTCCAGCTTGAAGACTTGGATAAAAATGCAAATTTATTCAAAAAATGTTTTAAAAATAAACAACCTTAAAGATACGATACATGGGCTGGGTCCCTGGTACAACCTGGTAATACATTTTTTGAATAAATTTGCATTTTTATTCAAGTCTTCACACTGGAGATCATTCTCCCTTTCCCCGTTTCTCCTAGTTAGAGCAAATTAGGTTGAAACCTTTGGTACTCAAGCCCCAAAGAGACAATCCATTTACCGCATTTGTGACAAATTAGGGCCACTGGCTCAATCCTTAATGCTCCAAAAACTGGTCGACCCAAAACAGCCTGTACAGAAAATAATAAACATTTGTTCAGAGTCCAAAAAAGTCCACCAGAAGAGTCTCTTTAGAATTGGGAATTTCACGAGCTTCCATCATGCGAATCCTGAAATCTATTGGGTGGAAAGCTTATCATCCACGTCTAATTCATGGTTTATTGGAGGATGATCCAGACAGGCGGCTGCAATTTAGTGAGATTATGCTTAACGAAATTGAAGAAAATCCATTAATTTTAGATAACATTATGTGGAGTGATGAAGCTTCTTTCAAGTTATCTGGCCATATTGACAGACATAATTGTATTTATTGGTATAATGAGAACATGCATTTAACATTAGAGCAGTGTTTCCCAAACTCCAGTCCTCACGGCCCCCATGGGTCATGTTTTCAGGATTTCCATAGTTATATCCAAAGGAAGTCCACAACTATATATTCTATAGGGGCTAACACTCAAAAGCATACTCATAAATCCAAGACTACGGTTTTACCATAATACAATAACCGTAAAGAAGTGTTCAAGCAATATATTAAAATACAAATTTATTAATAAATCCTTTTTAAAAATACATACATAAAAAACAGAACAAAACAATTAGATACCCAGTAGAAGGGGAACAATCCCTATATAATAAGAAAAATATATCTAGCAAATCCAAAGCTACAAAATTTATTATAGGGTACATATAACCTCTAAAGGTAAGGCAATTGCCTATCATTAAATGCGCCCATAAGGAATTAACCTAATTAATAGGAAAATATGCAGCAAAAATTTGCAAAAAAATTGCATGTGTCAAATCCTTGTTGATAAGAATACCGCGTCTTTACAAGAAATAGATGCAGAACTTGAGGAGATTCAGAAAAATCTACAGAAAGACATTACTAAAGAAAATTTTGATAAATGGACTAAAGAATTGGAGAAAGATTCCATCAAATGGGATGAAGAAGTGAGTCTTACCAAATTAAAGAAATTCCAACGAGATACAGCTGATTTTGAGACTGATAAAGTATATAAATGGCAAAATAGATCAGCAGTATATAGGGAGAGGGCCAGAGATCGCTCTGAAGCTTCTATCTCAGGATCAGAAAGTAATATCTCTAACAGTGATGGGGAATATCGACGGGATTATTCACTTAGAAGTGATAATCAAAAGAAAAGATTTCCAGAAATTTTCAATAAGTCTCATCGTGGCAGAAAACGTAAAGATCATTTTAAGGTAGTGAATCTTTCTCAACATGTGTTATCAGATGTACAATTGAATATACTAGAAAAGGGGTTAACTTTTTCACCTTCCTCAAATATAGATCTATTCACAGCGGTAAAGGATACACATTTATTCTCAAGGAAACTGATATTATAGAAGCTTCATTTTAAGGCTCAAAGTAAGGAAATCTTTACCACTAAGGAAGAATTGGAGGCCCTAGAGATCTTGAGATCCCTTGAAGATGAAAATGTTTCAAAACAGGTGAGTACTATTCCGGATCACCTCTTTGAAAAATCAAAGAAATTTCTAGCCTTGGGGCTATGCCCGGCAATAGATACCTTTACTAGGTTGGTTACTAACGATATAGAGTCCCTTGGTGGGGTTAAAGAAGGTAGATCTAATTTCACCAGAAGTGAACAAAGGCCTTTGGAGGAATTAAAAACATGGGATGATGTCAGTTTCAAAGCAGCAGATAAAGGAGGTAATCTAGTCATTTGGCCAAATAACTTGTATGAGAAACAAGCAAATATCCTCCTCAGTGATGATAACTGCTATCGTAAACTGACATATAATCCTTTAACTTCCTTCCAAGCCAAACTGGTTAAGATTTTGGAGGATGCATTTTTCCAGGGTATAATTTCTAAGAAACTTTTGGAGAGTGTACGTAATTTTCATCCAAAAATGGCAACATTTTATCTAATACCGAAATTACATAAGAATGCCTGTGATCCCCCTGGACGCCCTATTGTGGCTGGCAATTCTGGACTATGTGAAATAATTTCAGGTATAGTTGATTTTTTTCTTAAACCTTTGGTGTCTGAGTTGCCTTCATTCATTAGGGATACCACTTCTGCCTTACAGCGTATTGATCATTTACAATTAGAACCACATATGGTTCTTGTAACAGCAGATGTGGAATCTTTGTAACGTCCATTAGGCACAAGGATGGTTTGGCGGCAGCCAAGTGGTTTCTTAGTACTAGTAACATTGATCCCCCCATTGCTGACCTTGTACTGATATTATTAGAATTTGTATTGTATCATAATGTTTTTACATTTAATGGAGGAATTTTTTTACAGTTGCAGGGTACAGCAATGGGGGCATCCTGTGCCCCGGCTTATGCCAATTTATTTCTTGGGGCATGGGAAAGACGTATTTTTCAATCTGACCTCATCCAGGGTGTGGAATTTGTCCACAACTGGATGAAGTATATTGATGACGTCTTTTTTATTTGGGAAGGCTCCAATGAAGAACTGGGGGCCTTTTTTGAAAGACTCAATCAAAATGATATCAATGTGAAACTCACCTACAAAACAGGAAAAAATTTGGAATTTTTGGATATCTTCATTTCAGCATCATCGGATGGTTATCTAAGGACAGATATGTATCGAAAACCGACAGCAACTAATTCTTTACTTCTGGCTCAATCTCTCATCCAGCATCAATGATTAAAGGAATACCTATAGGACAATTCCTTAGGGCCAAAAGGATCTGTTCTGAATCAGAAACATTTGAAATGCAAGCAAAGGAATTGGCTATGAGATTTGAAGATAGGGGATACAGCAGAAGATCGATACGTCGGGGATATTTGCGAGCAGCAAGAACAAATAGGGATCAACTTCTCTATGGGCCTCCTAAAAATTCTAAAAACATAAGGAATAAAGAAAACCCTGTCTCAAATAAGGTACGATTTATTTCTACTTTTAATCGTCAATGGCAGAGTCTGACTGGTATTGTTAAGAAACATTGGCCGGTATTATCTGCTGATCCAATTTTGAAGAAAATTCTGCCTTCCGTTCCCTCTTTCGTGGCGAAACGGTCAAAAAATCTGAAAGACACCTTGGTTCATAGCCATTATATATCAGAGGAAAATAAAAAGAGAACTAAAAGAAATGAGGGTAAACCCGGGTTTTTCCCATGTGGTATATGTAAAGGTTGTCTAAACATGGTCAAAGCAGATAGTTTTTCTAACCAAAACAGATCTAGAGTATTTTCCATCAAAAGTCATATAAGTTGTTCCTCACATGGGGTAATCTATTATGCTGAATGTCCGTGTGATAGGATCTATATAGGTCTTACCACACGTGAACTTAAAATTCGAACAAGAGAACATGTGAGGGACATTGAAAAGGCTAAAATCGTCGAAGATGATTCATTACTTAAGACACTGCCCAGGCATTTTAAACGCTTCCATGACTGTAATGCCAGGGGATTGAGAGTCATTGGCATTGATTTGATTTCCCTGGGCATTAGGGGTGGAGATCTGAGCCGAGTTTTGGCTCAGAAGGAAAGCCAATGGATTTATCGGCTTGGTACTATGAGTCCATACGGCCTGAATGAAGTTTGGGCTTTTCTTCCTTCTTGTGAAATAATTCTGATATAATTTTGTTTTGAGCTTTATATAATTTTGGTTGTCTTCTTTTCTATTCATAGTGGCATCATTTTTAGGGGAGGGTGGTTTTCTTTGTTTTAGTTTTAGTTTTATTATTATGTCTGTTTTTTTGCATTAATAATTATTTTTTATCATTTTTCATATAGATTTAGCACCAACATTCATACATTTGTGAATGACTGATTTTTTTCTGTTGTGGCGAATTTATTCACATTAACGATCAATATAACCTGAAGACTGAAGCTATTAAGAAGAAAGTAAAAGATATGGACATTTGATTATTGTTCTTATATTTACGTTGTTTGGATTCAAGCTATTATCTATTGCACTTTTTTGGTTATTTAGGGAGAAACCTTTTTTCCAAGATTATCAAAATTTTATAAACAATTATTTATTTATTGTTTTGATGCACTTTGTCACTTTAATATTTATATAAATTATATTTGTTTTGTTAGTGTGTTATTCTTTATGTTTTGTTATTCTAGTTATTTTATGTTTGTTTATTAGAATGATATATTTATGCATCTGTAAATGTTTATGGATTATGCACTTTTTATTTATTCAATTTTATTAAATTAGTATATCACATTCACTTTTTACTTTATTATCATTATTATAATAAATTCCTTTCTGCACATCGCACTTTTTTTCGGTTTCCCTTTATTATAATTATGATGGGGTTTTTTCCCCTTCTTTTTATTATTATGGTCACGTAATGGCTTGGATGTATATTTTCCCTTTGTTTTTTACTATGTCACATTGCTTACCGATCGGGTTTGTCCCATTACCTAGTTTTACTAATTACAGCGTCTAGGTGATTCTTTTCTCCCTACTGATGGAGCGCTTGCGTGATATCATGTGGCACTGCTTATTTCCGGGTGTGCTCCATTATTGAGCTTCATGCGTACCAGCATGCGGTTCAGGGAGTGCAAGTCCGGAAGTATCTTTCATCTCAGTTGCACAGATGCATGCAAGCGCCGTAGTTATCGGAGGGATTATGGGTATTTCGTCACAATTTACTCGCTACTTTCCTATTGGTGCTCGGTACTATTTAATTGGTAACCACCCGGATTTAGACACGCCCCCGGAAGAAGCTATTGCGAAACGTGCGTTGGGGTGAGGAGGGAACGCCAGACACGATCACGCAGTCCTGCTACTAGGTATATTCATTCCTTCACTTTAGCCTCATTTATCATGCGCTCATAACAGGTACAAATTGGATTTAGGATGTTTGTATCCATTTATAGATGTGTCACTTCTCCAGCACTTGTGATATCCTATCTGGTGCTTCAATAGGCACAAATTGATTTAGGATTCTTTTCATTCATCTATGTGTAGCCTTTATTTAGCCCTGATGTATTTCTATACTATTGTGCTGGAGTGATGACACATGCAATTTTTTTGCAAATTTTTGCTGCATATTTTCCTATTAATTAGGTTAATTCCTTATGGGCGCATTTAATGATAGGCAATTGCCTTACCTTTAGAGGTTATATGTACCCTATAATAAATTTTGTAGCTTTGGATTTGCTAGATATATTTTTCTTATTATATAGGGATTGTTCCCCTTCTACTGGGTATCTAATTGTTTTGTTCTGTTTTTATGTATGTATTTTTAAAAAGGATTTATTAATAAATTAGTATTTTAATATATTGCTTGAACACTTCTTTACGGTTATTGTATTATGGTAAAACCGTAGTCTTGGATTTATGAGGATTTCCATAGTGTTGCACAGGTGAGAGAATTCCTGATGCCTTGATGATACTTCCACCATCTGCGCAATACAAAGGAAATCCTGAAAACATGACCATGGAGGCCGCGAGGACTGAAGTTTGGGAAACATTGCATTAGAGCAACAACTAAATGAGCCTGGTGTCAATGTTTGGGGTGGTATTTCAAGCTTTGGTGTTTTTTTTATGGAGCATCAATCAATTAGATCAGGTCCCATGCACACTATATCGTAGGTGCTTCTGAGGAAAACAGGTATAGTATAATAAAGGGACACCTCGAGCACACTTGAAAAGAAAATATCCGACAGAGATGTGGTATTCGCTTAGAATATTTATTTTAGCATTCCAATCAAGCTCCAGTAAATGAAAAGATGAACACAAAACCCCAACGTTTCGGCCTATTTGGCCTTCATCAAGGGGGAATTTTTCTGTTAAAACAAATATAACCAAAATCTTGTCACAACATGTGAGAAAAACATGTACGAATATACAAAAATTCATCAGAGTACTCAGTTAACAAACTAGCACTGCACTGAAAAATGTGCTTATATGGTAGATTTTTCTGTTAAACAAATATAAATATAACAAAAATCTTATCACAATATGTGAGAAAAAAACATTATTAGGTATAGCCAAATTTATGTTATTAACGAATTCATTTAAAGTTAGCTCATCTCCCTGCCATATCATGAAGACATCATCAATGAAGCGTTTCCAAAATCTCATCTCAATCTCAGAGATTTTGGAAACGCTTCATTGATTGATTAGTTTCTAAGATACCTCTGTCAAATTGAACGTGGATGGAACCGTGGACATAGATCTATACACCAAGCCCACTGACAAAAACAGGTTGCTACATTTTAGCAGCTGTCACCCTCCATACATAAAAAAGTCATTACCTCGCTCTCAACACCACCGAGTAGCACGAATAGTATCCAACCCAGAAACTAAAAAACAAAGACATAGTGAAATGACTAGCAAATTCGTGCAACGGGGCTACCCTTTGCCACTGGCATTACCGGTGAATACCATTTCTGATCCTTCTACACAGGACATTGAACGAAATTCTAGTAGAATACCATTTGTCACCACCTATCACCCATTTGTATCCGCCTTCAGAGATTGCATTAACAGACATTGGACGCTACTTAATAAAGCATACCCGGATATTGTAGAATTTAGAGACCGCCCGTTCATGTGTTATAAGAGACCACCTAATCTAAGGAGTCTTTTAGTGAAGGCAGATATTGGGTCCAACAGAACTTATGGTTGCCAGAGGACTCTGGCTACCCCAAAAAAAGGCACTTTTCCGTGTTTGCATTGTTTACAATGCTCAAATATCACTAAGGGTAGTTCTTTTACCCATCCAAGATCAGGAAAAGTTTACCAGATCAACAATTTCTACACATGCGATTCCACATATGTAGTGTATCTAATAAAGTGCCCATGCGGTCTCGGATATGTGGGTGAGACCACCCAACATATCCGGGACCGCATCTCACAGCACAAATCTACCATCAGGTGTAGGAAGCTAATGTTACCAGTTCCGGCTCACTTCATAGCCATGGGACACAATATTTCCCAGCTAAAATATCAAATCATAGATCATATACCCACCTTACGGAGAGGAGGAGACAGGATTAAACAGTTAAAAATCAGAGAAGCCTTCTGGATTTTTACACTGCAGACGTTGGAACCCAGGGGCTTAAATAGGGAGTACGAAGCATTCTCTTAGATCCCCGTTTCGTGAATGAGTCTTATTGTTGATCATTTTATATTTCATATAATTGTCGTTTTCTTTTCCTTTTTATTTACAGATGTCTTAAGGCGTCCTGGATAAACTATTGCGCCCCCTTACAATGTATTATTAAACTCCTTCACACTATCTACCCACTCGATTACCTGCGCGCAGCATGCACTACTTATCACCTATACCGGGCGCTAGTGCGCATGTGTGTGACGTCGGCACCTCTTTGCGACCTCATCCGGATGTTTCATTTACGGCCACCACGGAAGAAATCATACGGCACAACGCACCACGAGTATAAGAAGTCTTCGGGGCTTGAATAGAGCAGAGCTCCACCGGATTACGCCGCGCACGTCTTGCATGCTGCCACAGGTACCATGTTTCATCCGTTAGTTCCCATACAGGGGTACGGTCGCAATACTGATAGTTTGTGATTTCGCTTCAGACCATTAATGGACCGCGATTTTTTCCCAGTTATTTTGAGTGTTTATCTCTTTTTCCGTTTATATGCTTACACGGCAACCCACTTATGTACCCGTGTTCATATATGTACAACTCAGCACGGTATTTCAGCACCCTTTCGGAGCTCCAACACTGGCATGGATTAAGTCCATTTCACCATGCATAGTTTACAACTTTGCACAATTGAGTTTTTCTCACACACAGTATCATGTTGGGCAGACTGTCGACATAATTAATTCTGACACTTATATGTCCCTTGTAAAATACATTTATGAGTTATTTATGCATGTACCACATTTACATTCACATTTATATTTGTATTGCCCACTTCTGGTGTTACATAAGCACATTTTTTATTGCAGTGCTAGGTTGTGAACTGAGTACTCGGATGTAATTTTGTATATTCGTACATGTTTTTTTTCTCACATATTGTGATAAGATTTTTGTTATATTTATATTTGTTTAACAGAAAAATCTACCATATAAGCACATTTTTCAGTGCAGTGCTAGTTTGTTAACTGAGTACTCTGATGAATTTTTGTATATTCGTACATGTTTTTCTCACATGTTGTGACAAGATTTTGGTTATATTTGTTTTAACAGAAAAATTCCCCTTGATGAAGGCCAAATAGGCCGAAACGTTGGGGTTTTGTGTTCATCTTTTCATTTACTGGAGCTTGATTGGAATGCTAAAATAAATATTCTAAGCGAATACCACATCTCTGTCGGATATTTTCTTTTCAAGTGTGCTCGAGGTGTCCCTTTATTATATTATTTTTTATGGAGCAGTCACAGGAGATAAGTATCTCTAAATTCTAATGAATCAAGTTGTTCACCAGTTACAGCAACAGCCTAATTCAAATGACCTTTATTTACAATAAGATGGGGCCCCTCCACATTATTCAAGAGTATGTCCGCGAGTATCTTGATGAAACATTTCCTAATAAATGGATTGGCCGAAGAGGCCCACTTGATTGGCCGGCACGTTCACCAGACTTGACCCCAATGGATTTTTTCTTTTGGGGAGTACTCAAGGACAAAGTTTATAGTCGAAAACCAAAAAGTGTCAGTGATTTGAAAATTTACATGAGATGCATTTCAAAAAATTAATACCCAAAGAGACTTGTGCAAAAATGTTTGTCGAAGCATAAGAGGCAGACTTCAAAGCTGTGCAAATTGTGATGGAAAACAGTTTGAGCACTTGCGTTGATAAAAATTTAAGGGCTTTTATATTATTATTCAGAATAAATTTTAATTGTCAATGTTATGCTTGTGTTAGTAAATATAATTTTATATATAAATCAAAATAAATGTTATTATTTTCTGTCCAATTACCATGTCAAGGTGTCCTTCGTAAATTGGGTCCCTGTCCTGTAATGTCACCTCTCTTGTGCAAAAAAGCCTACAATTTATGGGGCAGGAATGGACCAGCTAATCTGCTTAAAATCACCTGTGGCTGATGGGAGTAGGAGTGCACATGTCCAAAAGGCTTTGATACAAATAGACAAAAAGAAGGACCATCTAAGCTAGTGTGAATAGGCGCCAACCAAAAAAAGCATATAAGTCAAAAAGATTAAGGTTTGCACCATAACTTACTAAGAATGATTACTCTAGAGCAGTGTTTCCCAAACTCCAGTCCTCACGGCCCTATGGGTCATGTTTTCAGAGAAGACTATGATAAGTTCCGTTTCAATACCAGACTGTTGCGTTAAAACTTTTACTTCACTTGTTTATTGTTTATTAGCTCCCTGCGAGGAAACCATTGCCATCTTTCTTGTTAAAAATTATATAGCATTTGTAAGATAGAGCTCACTGGATGTGTTGGGGGATACTCACTTGGCAGCGGAATTAAGGCACACAGGAACGGTTTTCTACTCAAACAGTCCTAATGGTTTATTTCCACATCATAAACTGCATAGAGTACAGTCCATTTCACTTCCAGGAGCTCCACTCCACACGCTGACTTCAGAGACCATGTGACCAAACAACAGTCTCATCATCCCATGAGACACTTCCATTGATGGGAAGTGTATGATTAGCCAGACCCGACCAGCTCTCCGACTAGCCCACATACTAAGGCTGCTTTCACACATCAGTTTTTTGACATCAGGCGCGATCCAGCGTGTTTTTAAAAAAACGGATTCGGTACCGGATGTGTTTTTTTGGCATTGACTTTCATTAGCGCCGGATCGCGCCTGATGTCATTGCGTTGCATCGGTTTTTGGCCGGATCCGGCGGAAATGTACATTCCGGCGGCCGGACAAAACGGTCACTGCAACGTTTTTTTTTTTTCCGGACCCGCCTGATAGTGCCTGAATCGGCGCATCAGGCGGCCGGAAATAATACAAGTCTATGGAACCGGACCAGTCTTTTGTGAAATCCGTCAAAAGACTGATCCGGATTCTGGAAAAAAACTACTACTACTGCATACTACTACTACTACATACTACTACTTTTCCACTCTCTCCGAACATGCGTACCTGCATTTTCTGGCTGCAAAACTTCTTTTTCCGGGTTCAAAAGTTCAGGTCGGATCCAGCAAAAAAAACTGATCCGTTGCATCAGTTTTTTCATTTCAGCGCCGGATCCGTCCTATCAGGTATTCGACGGATTATGCCTGACACAAAAAAAATGATGTATGAAAGTAGCCTAAGCAAGGCTCGTGGAACTACAGGTCCCAGAGAAACATTCCAGGCTTACAGCGCAAAGGACCTCCGCCTCTGCGACGCATACGGCCATTCACAATAACGCCGGTCACTGTCTCACGCATTGTTATACAGCTTAGTTCTGCAATCCCTGCATTACTGCATTCCTGCACCTGCTTACAGATGCACCCAATGACCCTTTGAAGAGACCAGAGGCATATCTAGGGGGGGCAGCCGGGTAATGTGCCCCGGGCGCAGCCGGCAGGGGGGTGCAGTTGGGCCACCTAATGCGACGTTCCGCATTGTCTCCCAAGAGGGCTGCATTCTGCCGCCCTCGGACTGTGAGTCAGCTGCTCTCTGTACAGAAGAGAGTTCAATTGAAGCTCTGACTACCGCATCAGAGTGACGCCAGCAGCATAATCAGATCATGTGATCACGCTGCTGACATCACTCGCCCGCCCTGCAGAGGCGCACATTGGTGGTAAGTGCTCCAGTGGAGCTGAAGACACCGAAGATTAAGTGCAGGGGGGGTTATTTAATGTGTGGGGGGATTTGGAGTGGAGATTGGAAGAGTACTTAATGTGTGGGGAGACTTAGAGTGGGGATTGAGGGGTACTTAATATGTGGGGAGATTTGGAATGGTGAAGGGGGTACTTAATGTGTGTGGGATTTGGAGTGGGGATGGGGGTACATAATGTATGGGGGGATTTGGAGTGGGGATGGGGGATTTAATGTGTGGGGGATTTGGAGTGGGGATGGGGATTTATTGTGTGGGGGAGATTTAGAGTGGGAAATGGGGGTACTTAATGTCTGTGAGGAGATTTGGAGTGGGGATGGGGGGATTTAATGTGTGGGGGAGATTTATAGTGGAGATGGAGGGTACTTAATGTGTGGGGAGATTTGGAGTGGGGATGGGGGTACTAGTGGGGTGAGATTTGGAGTGGGGATGGGGGTACTTAATGTGTGGGGGGATTTGGAGTGGAGATGGGGATTTAATGTGTGGGGAGATTTGGAGTAGGGATGGGGGGATTTAATGTGTCTGGGGGGATTTGGAGTGGGGATGGGGGGATTTAATGTGTGGGGGGAGATTTGTAGTGGGGATGGGGAGGATTTAATGTGTGGGGAGATTTGGAGTGGGGATGGGGATTTATTGTGTGTGAGGAGATTTGGAGTGGGGATGGGGGATTTAATGTGTGTGGGTGATTTGAGGACACAAAATGAGGAGCATATATGTATGAGGGCATGTATGAGGAAACAGTATGGGGATGGGTGCAGACACAGTATGGTGAGTTGGGGGATGGTGCAGACAGTATGGGGAGCAATAGTGTGAGGCGACAGTATGGGGGAGAAAAGTGAGTGGGCACAGAATAGAGACTGAGTAGTGGGGGCATAGCATGGGGGGACAGTGTGAGGGGACAGTATACCAAGAAGGGGTAGTGTGATGAAAAGGTACAGTATAGAGACTGAGCCCTATAGGGAGGACACAGTGTGAGAGGACAGTGTGAAAAGGTGTCCCAGTGTGGAAAGGAGAGGACAGTGTGAAGAGCATGTACCATAAGAGGGACAGCGTGGGGTCATATTTTGTGCAGACAATATAGTGAGGGGCAATTATTTATTCAAGGGCTAAGCGTAAGGCAGATATTTTTATTCAGAATCATTATAATAATACTGCTATTTTTAACAGCATCATGTGGAGATTTGCTGCAGAAGACCAGAGAAGATGGAAGTCTTCAGAAACGGCAGTGGATGAAAAAAATCATCATGGGATCTGGACAAGATGAAGAAAAGAAGGAGAACGACTCCAGAAACTATGTCATCTATAAGGTACCTGCATGTAAATATTATTTGTGAAACTAATTCTCATGTTTTTATGTTAGGAGCCTTAACCCCTTAGTGACAGAGCCATTTTGCAGCTTAATGACCGGGCCAATTTTTACAATTCTGACCACTGTCACTTTATGAGGTTATAACTCTGGAACGCTTTAACGAATCCCACTGATTCTGAGATTGTTTTTTCGTGACATATTGTACTTCACGTTAGTGGTAAAATTTCTTTGATATGACTTGTGTTTATTTATGAAAAAAACAGAAATATGGCGAAAATTTTGAAAATTTAGCAATTTTCAAACTTTAAATTTTTATGCCCTTAAATCAGAGAGATATGTCACACAAATTTCTTAATAAATAACATTTCCCACATGTCTACTTTACATCAGCACAATTTTGGGAACAAATTTTTTTTTTTTTGTTACGAAGTTATATGGGTTAAAAGTTGACCAGCGATTTCTCATTTTTACAACACCGTTTTTTTTTTTTAGGGACCACATCACATTTGAAGTCACTTTGAGGGGTCTATATGATAGAAATACCCAAAAGTGACACCATTCTAAAAACTGCACCCCTCAAGGTGCTCAAAACCACATTCAAGAAGTTTATTAACCCTTTACTTGCTTCACAGGAACTGAAGCAATGTGGAAGGAAAAAATTAACATTTAACTTTTTTTGCAAAAACTTAATTTTGGAACCAATTTTTTTTATTTTCACAAGTGTTAAAAGTAAAAATGAACCACAAAATTTGTTGTGCAAGTTCTCCTGAATAAGTCGATACCCCATATGTGGGGGTAAACCAATTTTTGGGCGCACGGCAGAGGTCGAAAGGGAAGGAGCGCCGTTTGACTTTTTCAGCGCAGAATTGGCTGGACGCCATGTCGCGTTTGTAGAGGCCCTGATGTGTCTAAACAGTGGAAACCCCCCACAAGTGACCCCATTTTGGAAACTAGACCCGTAAGGAACTTATCTAGATGTGTGGTGAGCACTTTGAACCTCCAAGTGCTTCACAGAAGTTTATAACATAGAACCGTGAAAATAAAAAATCATATTTTTTCCACAAAAACGATTTTTTCACCCCAATTTTTATCTTCCCAAGGGTAACAAGACCCCAAAAGTTTTTGTGCAATTTGTCCTGAGCATGCTGATACCCCATATGTGGGGGTAAACCACTGTTTGGGTGCATGACAGAGCTTGGAAGGGAAGGAGCGCCGTTTGACTTTTTCAATGCAGAATTGGCTGGACGCCATGTCGCGTTTGAAGAGGCCCTGATGTGTCTAAACAGTGGAAACCCCCCACAAGTGACCCCATTTTGGAAACTAGACCCCCTAAGGAACTTATCTAGATGTGTGGTGAGCACTTTGCACACCCAATTGCTTGACAGAAGTTTATAACGCCAGGGCGTGAAAATAAAAAATCATATTTTTTCCACAAACGTGATCGTTCAGTCCCCAATTTTTTATTTTCCCAAGGGTAACAGGAAAAATTGGACCCCAAAAGTTGTTGTCCAATTTGTCCTGAGTACACTGATACCCCTTATGTGGGAGAAAACTACTGTGTGGGCACATGTCGGGGCTCGGAATAGAAGTAGTGACGTTTTGTAATGCAGACTTTGATGTAATAGTCTGCGGATGTCATGTCGCGTTTGGAGAGCCCCTGATGTGCCTAAACAGTGGAAACCCCCACAAGTGACCCCATTTTGGAAACTAGACCCCTAAAGGAACTTATCTAGATGTGTTAAGAGCAATTTGAACCCCGAAGTGCTTCACAGAAGTTCATAACGCCAGGGCGTGAAAGTAAAAAAATCATATTTTTTCCACAAACATGATCTTTTAGTCCCCAGTTTTTTATTTTCCCACAGGTACCAGGAGAAATTGGACACCAAAAGTTGTTGTTCAATTTTGTCCTGAGTACGCTGATGCCCCATATGTGGGAGAAAACTACTGTGTGGGCACATGTCGGGGCTCGGAATAGAAGTAGTGACGTTTTGTAATGCAGACTTTGATGTAATAGTCTGCGGATGTCATGTCGCGTTTGGAGATGCCCTGATGAGCCTAAACAGTGGAAACCCCCACAAGTGACCCCATTTTGGAAACTAGACCCCCTAAGGAACTTATCTAGATGTGTGGTGAGCACTTTGCACCCCCAAGTGCTTGACAGAAGTTTATAACGCCAGGGCGTGAAAATAAAAAATCATATTTTTTCCACAAACCTGATAGTTCAGTCCCCAATTTTTTATTTTTCCAAGGGTAACAGGAGAAATTAGACCACAAAAGTTGTTGTCCAATTTGTCCTCAGTACGCTGATACCCCATATGTGGGGGGGGACCACTGTTTGGGCGCACGGCAGGGCTTGGAAGAAAAGGATTGCTGTTTGACTTTTTCAAACCAAAATTGGCTGGAATTGAAATTGGACGACATGTTGCGTTTGGAGAGCCCCTGATACGCCTAAACAGTGGAAACCCCCCACAAATGACACCATTTTGGAAAATAGACCCTTAAGGAACTTATTGTCATTTGTGCATCGCCACGAAGATCGTCGCGGTTGCACATTCTGACTTCTCACAGCTGAGTTGCTGTTTCTTTGTGTTTGGCAGTTAGGGAGTTAATTCTGTCTGTGCTCAGTTCTGGGACTGGGTGCAGTTTCTCCCGGCTGCAATTAATTATTTGTTGA
The DNA here is from genome assembly GCA_033576555.1 of Oophaga sylvatica. Lineage (NCBI taxonomy): Eukaryota > Metazoa > Chordata > Amphibia > Anura > Dendrobatidae > Oophaga > Oophaga sylvatica. Next base: position 725,376,695 of record JARQOD010000001.1, read on the forward strand.
TTGGTTTCCTTTAAATCTCTGGTTGTCTGTTTGGGAGTTGCCAGTGAAATTCTTCATGCAGACCACAGATAGGATTGTATCTGTATAGACTTAAGTTAAAGAGCTCCTTAGTTGTTTTAAGCTCACCTTGCTTAGAGTTTAATATCCCAGATCATTTATGTTCCTTCTGTGTTTGAGTGTGTATGCAAGTCTGTGTTTTCTCCAGTCTGTCTTATATTTCTAATCTGTGTATTTAGCAGAGATCAGCCCATATCCCTTTGGTGGTAATCAGTATCCTTCTTAGGACTGATTACAGGGTTCAGGGACTGATAGGAGACAGGGTTAGGCTGGAGACTTGGACCTCTGAACCATTATCAGTACCTCCAAGGTGAGGGATTAGTTAGGACCCCAGTTTAGGGTCAGGTTAGACCCCCGGTCCTCTTCTTTCCTGTGACAGTGTATCAAGTCCTCAAGATTAATCCTGAGTTCAACGGATATCGTGTCAGGTAAATCTATTCTATATTTACATGCTGATGTTGCTAATCTATATGTTGTATAGAGTGTTGTTCTTTTAAGAATAGTTTACTGACATCGTACACATATCATAAGACCGCGTGACATTTTCACTGGCCCATAAAATTATTCCCAGTTGCCATGGATCCAGTAGCCCAGCTGGCTCTGCAGTTGCAGGGATTATCCATGGAGCTGACGGACATTAAGTCCAAAGTTTTGTCTCCCTCGGAGCAAACCAGATTTGAACCTAAAGTAGCTCTCCCGGACAGGTTCACTGGTGGGCGAGACAAATTTTTTACCTTCAGGGAAGCATGTAAATTGTATTTTCGGCTTCGGCCTCGATCATCAGGGAGTGAAGAGCAGAGAGTGGGAATTGTTATCTCGCTCCTACAAGGGGACCCTCAATCCTGGGCATTTTCCCTTCCTCCGGGATCCCCGGCTCTACAGTCAGTAGATCGATTTTTTACTGCCCTGGGTTTGGTATATGATGACCCAGATCGGGTCTCTCTTGCTGAGACAAAATTACGTAAGATACAGCAGGGAGATCGTTCGGCGGAGGAATTTGCTTCTGAGTTCCGTAGATGGGCCACAGATACTCAGTGGAATGACCCAGCTCTTAGGAGCCAGTTTTGTCATGGGCTTTCTGACAAATTAAAGGACGTTTTGGCTCAGTATGATTCTCCTCCATCACTGGAGGCTGCTATGGCCCTGGCTATCCGTACTGATAGACGGCTCCGGGAGAGGTGCGAGGTAACTCCGCCCCCTGTTGTTACTCCACCTACTACTAAAGTCCCTTATGTTGAGGTTCCCCTTGTCTGTTCGGAGGAGCCTATGCAGTTGGGAGGGACATCATTTCGTAGGAGGGGATTGGCGGTACGCCGCAGGACTAGAAGGTGTTTCTTCTGCGGGAAAGAGGGACATTTTGTTGGGGGATGTCCGTCCCGTGCCTTGTTGAACAAGAAGTCGCCGGAAAACTGTTAATCCCAGGTTGTGTGGTGGACGACAACCTGGGAGTATGTATTTCGTCCGCTAGTTCTTCTCAGTTCCTTGTACCAGTGGAGGTGGTGGTTGGTACGAGAGTGGAGAGATTTTCTGTTCTTCTTGATAGTGGGTCCGGGGCTAATCTGGTTGACGCTCAGTTTGCTCAGGCTCAAGGTATGCATCTGAGTGTATTGGTCAAACCGATCCCTATATTCTCCATTGACGCCAGGCCTCTCGGCCAAGGTAGCTTTGTTCATGAGGTTCATAACATTGACCTTCGGGTAGGGGCAATACATAGGGAACTATTATCTTGTTATGTGTTGGAGGGTCTACCTACTCCTATTGTGTTGGGACTTCCTTGGTTGGTTAAACATAACCCTGTGATTAATTGGCAGTCCAGAGAGATAAGCCAATGGGGTGAGTTTTGCAAAAGTAACTGCATGAACACAGTCATCAGTGCGGTCGTGCCTAGTACTTTGCCTCCTTTTTTGGAGGACTTTGGGGATGTGTTCTCTGAGGAGGGGTGTCAGGAGTTGCCTCCTCATCGCGTGTATGACTGCTCTATTAATTTACTTCCTGATGCTAAGTTACCTAAAGCTAGGTTATATAACCTTTCTGGTCCTGAGAGGCAGGCTATGAAAGATTATATTTCGGAAAGTCTGGCCAAAGGGCATATTAGACCTTCATCTTCCCCAGTGGCCGCGGGGTTCTTCTTTGTGAAGAAAAAAGATGGAGGCCTACGCCCTTGCTTGGATTTCCGCGAACTTAATCGGATTACTGTTCGAGATCCGTATCCACTCCCTCTGATTCCTGATCTCTTCAATCAAATTGTTGGCGCCAAATGGTTCTCTAAATTGGATCTCAGGGGGGCGTATAATCTGATTAGGATAAAAGAGGGGGATGAGTGGAAAACGGCGTTTAACACGCCGGAGGGACATTATGAGAACCTTGTCATGCCTTTTGGTCTGACTACTGCACCAGCAGTATTCCAACATTTTGTTAATGACATTTTTCGTCATCTGGTGGGGCTGTTTGTGGTCGTATATTTGGATGACATTTTAATTTACTCGCCAGATCTTGTGTCTCACCAGGAGCATGTGAGACAGGTGTTGCAGATCTTGCGAGACAATAAACTATACGCCAAACTGGAAAAGTGTGTATTCGCCGTACAGGAACTTCAGTTTTTGGGTTTCTTGGTGTCAGCCTCCGGTTTCCGTATGGACCCTGAAAAGGTGAGAGCAGTGCTTGAATGGGATCAGCCAGAGGATCTTAAGGCTCTGCAGCGTTTTCTGGGGTTTGCTAACTACTACCGGAAATTTATTTGTAATTTCTCATCTGTTGTCAAACCTCTCACTGACATGACAAGAAAAGGGACGGATTTTTCTAAATGGTCGGACAAAGCTTGCCAAGCTTTTTCCTCTTTGAAAAAATGTTTTGCTTCGGCACCCGTTCTCATCCAACCAGATGCATCACAGCCGTTTGTTGTGGAGGTGGACGCGTCTGACGTAGGGGTGGGTGCAATATTGTCCCAGGGTCCGTCCCCTGGTAAATGGCATCCGTGCGCTTTCTTTTCTAAGAAATTGTCGTCCGCCGAAAGGAATTATGATATCGGCAATAGGGAACTTTTGGCCATTAAGTTGGCTTTTGAAGAATGGCGTCACTTTTTGGAGGGGGCAGTCCACCCGGTCACCGTCATTACTGATCACAAGAACCTGCTGTATTTGGAATCTGCTAAGCGTCTGAATTCCAGACAAGCTCGATGGTCGTTGTTTTTTACCAGGTTTAATTTTGTTGTCACTTATCGCCCTGGATCTAAGAATGTTAAGGCGGATGCCTTGTCTCGCAGTTTCCCAGGGGCCGGGAAAATGGATGACCCGATTCCTATCCTTCAGGAGGGGGTGGTAGTGTCGGCTGTATGTTCTGAGCTTGAGGAGGAGGTATTAGAGGTTCAGGGGGACGCCCCTGCAGGACCTCCAGGGAGACTGTTTGTCCCAAATCAGTTGAGACAAAAGGTTATTGAGGCACATCATAATTCTGCTTTAGCAGGACATCCAGGGAGTAAGGCTACTTTAGATCTCCTTTCTCGCCGGTTTTGGTGGCCTAACGTTAATAAAGATGTTTTAACTTTTGTCGCGTCCTGTGGGGTTTGTGCTCGCTCTAAGACCCCTCATACCCGTCCGTCTGGGACCCTCTTACCCTTGAAACTTCCGGAGCGTCCATGGACTCATTTGTCTATGGACTTCATCACGGACCTTCCTCAGTCGTCAGGGAAGACTGTCATACTGGTGGTTGTTGACAGGTTCAGTAAGATGGCACATTTCATTGCTCTTCCTGCCCTCCCTAATGCTAAAACTCTGGCGCAGGTGTTCATTGGGGAGATTGTGAGACTTCATGGGTTGCCTTCTGATGTGGTGTCAGATAGGGGGTCTCAGTTTGTGTCCAAGTTTTGGAGGGCATTTTGTTTACGTCGGGGGATGCAATTGTCATTTTCCTCGGCTTTTCATCCGCAGACCAATGGTCAGACAGAGCGTCTGAATCAAAGCCTAGAGACTTATCTTCGGTGTTTTGTCTCAGAGAACCAGGAGGACTGGTCTTCTTTCTTGCCTCTGGCAGAGTTCGCTCTTAACAACAGGCGGAGCGAGTCCACTGGTAAATCCCCGTTTTTTGGGGCATATGGTTTTCATCCCCAGTTTTGTACTTTCAATGGGGGGGGCCCTTCTGGGGTTCCTGAGGAGGAGCGTTTCTCGTCGTCACTTGCTTCAGTGTGGAGAGGTGTATTGAATAATCTGAGTGCTATGGGGAACCGTTACAAACGTATGGCTGATAGGAGGAGAGTTTCTGGTCCAGATCTTAATGTGAACGATCTGGTATGGTTGTCTACCAGGAATATAAAACTTAAAGTTCCCTCCTGGAAGCTGGGCCCCAGATTCATCGGGCCGTACAGGATCAGTTCCATAATTAATCCTGTGGCATTTCGTCTGGACCTCCCTCCTACGTTTAAAATTCATAATGTGTTCCACAAGTCATTACTTAAGAGGTACGTGGCACCAGTCATACCATCACCTCTACCTCCTCCTCCAGTGGTGGTCAATGGTAACTTGGAGTTTCAAGTGTCAAAGATCATTGACTCACCTCTTGATACCCGGTCCCTTCAGTACTTGGTGCATTGGAAGGGGTATGGTCCAGAGGAGAGGACGTGGGTTCCTGCGTCTGACATTAACGCAGATCGTTTGGTGCGGACCTTCCACAGAACTCACCCGGGCAAACCTGGCCCTGAGGGTCCGGAGGCCCCTCGTAGAAGGGGGGGTACTGTCATGTGTGCATCGCCACGAAGATCGTCGCGGTTGCACATTCTGACTTCTCACAGCTGAGTTGCTGTTTCTTTGTGTTTGGCAGTTAGGGAGTTAATTCTGTCTGTGCTCAGTTCTGGGACTGGGTGCAGTTTCTCCCGGCTGCAATTAATTATTTGTTGATTGGTTTCCTTTAAATCTCTGGTTGTCTGTTTGGGAGTTGCCAGTGAAATTCTTCATGCAGACCACAGATAGGATTGTATCTGTATAGACTTAAGTTAAAGAGCTCCTTAGTTGTTTTAAGCTCACCTTGCTTAGAGTTTAATATCCCAGATCATTTATGTTCCTTCTGTGTTTGAGTGTGTATGCAAGTCTGTGTTTTCTCCAGTCTGTCTTATATTTCTAATCTGTGTATTTAGCAGAGATCAGCCCATATCCCTTTGGTGGTAATCAGTATCCTTCTTAGGACTGATTACAGGGTTCAGGGACTGATAGGAGACAGGGTTAGGCTGGAGACTTGGACCTCTGAACCATTATCAGTACCTCCAAGGTGAGGGATTAGTTAGGACCCCAGTTTAGGGTCAGGTTAGACCCCCGGTCCTCTTCTTTCCTGTGACAGTGTATCAAGTCCTCAAGATTAATCCTGAGTTCAACGGATATCGTGTCAGGTAAATCTATTCTATATTTACATGCTGATGTTGCTAATCTATATGTTGTATAGAGTGTTGTTCTTTTAAGAATAGTTTACTGACATCGTACACATATCATAAGACCGCGTGACATTTATCTAGATATGTGGTGAGCACTTTGAACCCCCAAGTGCTTCACAGAAGTTTATAACGTAGAGCCGTGAAAATAAAAAATCATTTTTTTCCTCAAAAATGATTCTTTAGCCCGCTATTTTTTTATTTTCCCAAGGGTAACAGGAGAAATTGGACCCCAAAAGTTGTTGTACAATTTTTCTTGAGTACGCTTATACCCCATATGTGGTGTGAAACCACTGTTTGGGCGCATGGGAGAGCTTGGAAGGGAAGGAGCGCCATTTTGTAATGCAGACTTTGATGGAATGTTCTGCGGGCGTCATGTTGTGTTTGCAGAGCCCTTGATGTGCCTAAACAGTAGAAACCCCCTGTAAGTGACACCATTGGGAAACTAGACCCCCAAGGAGCTTATCTAGATGTGTGGTGAGCACTTTGAACCCCCAAGTGCTTCACAGCAATTTATAAATGCAGAGCCGTGAAAATAAAAAATAATTTTTTTCCTCAAAAAGGATTTTTTTAGCCAGCTATTTTTTATTTTCCCAAGGGTAACAGGAGAAATTAGAACCCCAAAATTGGTGTGCAATTTGTCCTGAGTACGCTGATACCCCATATGTTGGGGAAAACCACTGTTTGGGCGCACGGCAGGGCTTGGAAGGGAGGGAGCGCCATTTGACTTTTTGAACGCCACGTCGTGTTTGGAGACCCCCTGATGTGTCTAAAGAGTGGAAACCCCTCACAAGTGACCCCATTTTGGAAAGTAGACCCCTTAAGGAACTTATCTAGATGTGTGGTGAGCACTTTGAACCCCCAAGTGTTTCACAGAAATTTATAAACACAGAGCCGTGAAAATAAAAAATCATTTTTTTCCTCAAAAATTATTTTTTTAGCCAGCTATTTTTTATTTTCCCAAGGGTAATAGGAGAAATTAGAACCCCAAAATTGGTGTTCAATTTGTCCTGAGTGCACTGATACCCCATATGTTGGGGTAAACCACTGTTTGGGCGCATGGTAGGGCTTGGAAGGGAGGGAGCGCCATTTGACTTTTTGAACGCCACGTCGTGTTTGGAGACCCCCTGATGTGCCTAAATAGTGGAAACCCCTCAATTCTAGCTCCAACCCTAACCCCAACACACCCCTAACCCTAATCCCAACCCTAACCCTAACCTAAATCCCAACCCTAATTCCAACCCTAATTGTAACCCTAACCCTAATTGTAACCCTAACCTTAATTATAACCCTAACCCTAAGGCTAGGTTCATTTTGCGTTTTACCAGCCCGTTCCACACATAGCGTTGACGGGCTGGTAACGGTATAGCATAACGCGATCGCGTTATGCTATACCCGCTAGCGCAGAGGAATCAGCAGATGATTCATCTGCGTTAGCGGTGACGGAGCCCAGACGCTGCAGGCTGTGTCCGATGCTCCGTCACTGAATGATGGCACGTCGCGAACGCATGTCGCTTTACGGAATGCGTCGCGATGCGCCCTCAAATGGGAGTGAATGGCAGCGTTAACGGACTGCGTTACACCGCATTATACAGCAGTGTAACCCAGTCCGTCTAACGGACTGCAATAACGCAGTATAAACCCAGCCTAACCCTAATGCTAACCCTAACACTAATTATAACCCTAACCCTAATTATAACCCTAACCCTAGCCCTAACCCTAACGGAAAAATGAAAATAAATACAATTTCTATATTTTATTATATGTCCCTAACTAAGGGGGTGATAAAGGGGGGGGGTTTATGTACTGTTTTTTTTATTTTGATCACTGTGATAGTTTATCACAATGATCAAAATGTACTTTTAGGAGAATAAATGAAAAAATTATTTGAATCTGCCGCCCGCCATTTTTTTTTACAGGAAGAAGAGGCCAGGAGCCTGGGACCTGCCGGAGGACAGGGGACACCGGGCGGTACAGGGGGGGGATCGGGAGTACTGGAGACCCTAATTCTCTTTTTTTTTTTGTGGTCGCCGTTATACTGTTATAACGGCGATCGCAACACCGGGGTCGGTAAATACCGACCCAGATCATGTTCTCTGGGGTCATGTTCCTGTCTGCTTTGAGGCTGCTGGGCCAGCTTCCTGCATTAACCCCTTACTATCCCTAAACTATATACATTACATGGTACAACATTAAGATATTACAAACAGAGCACAGCATAACCATAACACATTACATTAATAAATACAATGAACATGGCAAGACAATACACATTTATGCATGACCCACAGTCGGGGCAATGCGTGGGGGACCATATCAAGGAAGGGGAGAGGGAGCAACTGAGGTTCCCCGCCACCTCCCTACACCCTTCCCCCCTAAAACATGGTCATCCCCAACCATGACAGTACCTGCAAGATTAAACAGCAACTACAAGAACATACATAACAGTGTGACAAAACTCCAGTTATTATGAATAAAAGAGTCTCAGTCTCTCTTAGAGCGGGTCTGCCTGACCTGGTCCCCTTGCTCGTGGGACTGGTAGAAACATTTATCCTGGCCCGATGGCCAACATATCATACAGTCTTGTAAAGATAAAACTTGGCACTCAACTCAATGAAGTAATCCGAAAGAGATTTTATTACAGACAGTCCATGTAAAACGTTTCGGTCCAACACGGACCTTCATCAATCTGATGGTCAAATATAGACAAAATACCACACAAAATAGGATAATGTCAAACAAAAGAATCAAAATTCATAAACAACAAGATAAGGTGTAGTAAAATTGTGCGATCTCAAGAACTAGGGGCCAAACGCCCGTTCTGGGAGTGGAGATAAATAGCCGATAGCCTGAAATATACGGACCAAATGAAAAATAAAAAATAAATAAAATGAAAAAATAAGAAATTGTTGGTGTTACGGGGAACGGTTGCCTCCCTTCTGTCTGCGGCCACCACACTGCTTCTTCATACCTGTTGGAGTGCTACACCTCCCTCCCCTGTGTGCTGCTGTCCTTGCTGTGCATGTCCTCCTGCCAGGTTGGGTCTCTTACTGTATCATCCACCACCTTCTCTTCCACTTCTGCACCCTGGTCCTCCTAACTTTCTGACAATTGTGTCTCATCATCATCCACCTCTTGTGACACGTTCCCACCGTCGCCTTCGTGTGACCGTGGCTGCTCAAATATTTGGGCATCGCTACATGCTATCTCCTCTTGCCCCGCTTCAAGTGGACCAGGTGAGAGGCCCGAATCTATAAATGGTAAAGTGAACAGCTCTTCAGAGTGTCCAAGTGTGGGATCAGTTGTCTCCGGGCACTCGACATGCTGGGAGGAAGGAGGATCAGGGTAAGCAATATGCAGTCCAGATTCAAGGCTACTGAAACTTGACCGTGTGGAAGATGGTGGTGGCAAACTGACTGGAAGCATTATCTGATATCCAACAAACAACCTTTTGACACTGCTCTGGGTTCAATAGTGGTGTGCTGCTGCGGTCTCCTAGTAATTGGGACAGGAAGGTCGGGCAAGAAGATGTGGGTGTTTGTTGTGGCATAATTTCAGCTTGCCCATGGCCTCGGCCTCTGATGCACCATCACCATCACGTCCAGTTCCCTGTCCCTTGTCACGCGCCTTGCCCATTTTAAATGGAGGACAATATTTTCCACGTTCACTACAAATGGCTGAATTTGGAGCAAACTTACATGTGATCCGCGTGACACACAAAACCCTGTTTAAAATAGCTGGCCTGTAGGTAACTATATTTTTTCAGCAAATTGGTGTCAATAACTTGGCTAAGACACTACAACAAAATTTAACAGTAGGCCAGAAATGGCAGAATATTCAGCCCACTGAGATGTGACCTGTGTGATATCAAACCCCTGTTTAACATAGCTGGCCTGTAGGTAACTATTTTTTTTCAGCAAACTGGTGTCCATAACTTATCTAAGACACTACAACAAAATTTAACAGTAGGCAAGAAATGGCAGAATTTTCAGCACATAGAGATGTGGTCCATGTGACGACCAAACCCCTGTTTAAAATAGCTGGCCTGTAGGTAACTATTTTTTTTCAGCAAACTGATGTCAATAACTTATCTAAGACACTACAACAAAATTTAACAGTAGGCTGGAAATGGCAGAATTTTCAGCGCACTGAGATGTGATCTGTGTGACGGCCAAACTTCAGTTTAAAATAGCTGGATTCTTACACTGTAATATCGAAAGGATCTGGCTGTATTCTGCAGTGGCAACAAGCAAATAGAGCATAAAAACGTGTTCTCTGGATTGCTTTTTCAGCAAATAATCAGGATTAAGATAAAAAAAATATGTCGACAAAAATCATAGCAGCAGCAGACAGAACTGTAATGGACCCTCTTGCTATATGCACTGCAATCTGCCACATACACTGCCTGCCTAGCACTGATATATATGCTGCTTTATTAGTCCTCAGAAGGACTGTTTGTTGAGATGGATATATAGATTAGATTTGGTACACCAACACTAAGGGTCCCGTCACACTCTTCAATGTCCCAGCGATCCCACCAACGATCCGACGTTAGCTGATCGCCGATGAGCTGTCACATGGGCAGACTCACCAGCGATCAGGACCAGCGAGCACGCTGGTATCCAGGCTAAACATCGGGTTACTAAGCGCTGCGCGTTGCTTAGTTACCCGATGTGTACCCTAGATACCAGCTCCCAGCTTCTGTTGTACGCGCTGGGAGTTGGTATACAGGCTAAACATCGGGTTACTAAGCGCCGCGCGGCGCTTAGTTACCCAATGTGTACCCTAGATACCAGTTCCCAGCTTCTGTTGTACGCGCTGGGAGCTCGCTGATCGTTGGTCTCCCGCTGTCACACGCAGCGATGCGCGCTGGCCAGCGGGAGACCAACGATGAAAAAATGGTCCAGGACATTCAAAGACGATCAGTGATACCCAGCAGGGGGGCTGGTCGTCGCTGCGTGTCACACTAAGCGTGTTCGCTGGCTAGGTCGCTGTTGCTTCACAAAATCGGTGACGCTTCAGCAATCTCGCTAGCGATCTCGCTTAGTGTGACGGGACCTTAAGTATGAAGCAAGCAAATCTCTCCCTAGCTCAGCAGCAACTCTCCCTACACTGCCAGATTCAGGAGCAGACTGTGACGAGCATGGCGGCGCCATGTCTGATATAGACCTGATGACGTTGTGCGGCCAGCCAATCACTGTAATGACACAACCAATATGGCTGCGGCATTACAGTGTGTGGCAGACAATCCATGCAAGTTCATTGGCTCTCTAAAGAGCGCCAAACATGCAGGGCGGGGACCCGAGCTCCCGCTGAGCTACTCTAGAAATACTCGGTGAGCTCCGAGCATCTCGAACAGTGAGATGCTCTCGCGCGCACCAAGTAGTGACGAGCATACTCGCTCATCAATAATAAACACCCAAAATTAAGAAGCTCTCAATTCCAAAAAGAAAAAAGCTGGAATAGTCACAATAATTAAAAACTCTGTTTCTTTTGAATTGGTCGAGGAGATAGGTGACTCGTGGGGGAGATGCCAGATTCTTGTCTGCCACCTCAACTACCGCCTCTGCACAATTGTCAATGTTTACGCTCCAAACAAAAAAATCTTCCAATTTCTGAACAAATTAGTTAAAAAATACAGACAATAAAGAAGAGTGAATTAATACTCCTCGGAGACTTCAACATGGTACCTGATGGCCAGTGACTTATCCTCTACCAGGAGACACAACTTCCCAACTCTAAATTCCTGGCTAGCAAAAAATGAAATCTTCTATGTGTTCCGTTGTTTAAATATTACATCTAGGGAATGCACACACTTTTCCGACGTCCACAAATCTTCATCTCAAATCAATCTAGTTACCACAGACGTTTTCTCAATTTCTAAATTTGAAGAAGTCTCAGTTCTGCCCAGATCTCTCTCTGACCACTCCCCAGTATCTGGAAAAATCCTAATAGGCCCTCTCCTCCAAAATGAAAAGCTATGGAGATGCAATTCCACTCTACTACAAATCCCTTCTTACAAAATGGAAATTGAATCGGTCATTAAAATCTACTTCGAGAATTCTGCTGATGAAATCAGCCTTTTCCTTAACTGGAATGCCCACAAGGCGGTCAATAGGGGGATCTTTCTGAAAATGTCATCACATCACAAAATAACACAGGGAGAAAATTAATTCACTCCAATCTTCAATTAAAAATAAAGAGGACCTACGATCAGGTCTTGCTTCCCCTACATCCTCCCTACAATAAGAAATCTTGGAACTTAGACAAGAACTCAAGAAGGAATTATTTTCCTCATATGACTCTTCTATCAAATACTGCAAATTCAACTAATATTACTCTCTCAATAAACTGACTAGGTATATGTCAAACAGGCTAAAACACATTAGAATTAAGCAAAGGATCAACAAAATCTCATACTCAAACGGAGTAAACAGCTATCATTCCAAAGACATAGTGATCACTTTCGCCGAATACTACTCAAATTTATATAATCTTAACTTGGATCACTGCCTTAAACCTCCTAAAGAGGAATCTATCAACAAATTCCTTTAAAAAATCAGTTTACCAAAAATCATACAGTCATGGCCAAAAGTTTTGAGAATGACACAAATATTATATTTTCACTAGTGTTGAGCGATACTGCTCGATATCTAAAAATATTGGATCGGAATGGTATCGCCGATATCACTAAATATCGTCGATATCCGATTCCGATACCGGAAGTCCAATGTAATTCTATGGGAACCAAATATCGACATTAAAAAAAAACATTCTTGCCTTGTTGGATAATTGTACATGAAGGAAAACAACAAAGACTAATGTAGAATGTATTGGGGGAGGTTGAGGAGACAATAAAGGCATACATGTTTAACCCAATGCATTGGAATAGCATTAATATATATTTTTTTGGAAATACGTTTGGATTGACTAACAAATTGACAATGTTGTTAACCTTTTTTCTATTTTGGCAAATATGTATGTTTCACAACTTCCATGCTCTTCACCTTTTTAACTTTTGACAGTGCCACACTTTCTCCTTCATAATCTTCAGCAGCATCATCTTTCTCATCAAATTATTCTTCATCTTCACCTTCTTAATCTTCTTCTTAAACTTCTTGCTATTCATGTTTTTGTTTATATTACTCATATTGTTATTATTAAACTAATTAATCTTCTTCATATTCAAATTCTTCATCTTCTTCCTCTTCATCTTCTTCATCATATTCTTATTTGTGACAGAGATTCCTGTACTTGTAATCTGTAAAAGTATGAATTGTTCATCCTTCCGTTCTTGCTGTCACAAAAGATTTAAATTACAACAGTATTTGTCCGTGTTCAGTTTAGCCTGCAGCAGCAGGCATTTTCCAGGGGCACCACGAGGAGGAACGGACTCACCCCCATACACTGCTTAGTCTTCTTCTGCTTAGAATTTAGAGCATATATTTTGCTCTTCATTTTGGTCTTATACTTCATGTTATTCTGCTTTTTGATCTTCTGCTTATTGTTCTTCTGTCTCTTGTTCTGTATCTTGTAGTTTGTCTTAACCTTCTTTGTCCTGTTGGTGATCTTCTTCTGGGTAATCTTTTATTTTTTCTTTGTGATGGTGTTCAGACTGGTTGGCTTCATGCTCGTCGTCCTTGTTGTCGTCATCTTCTTCTGGGTGGTCTTTAAGGTCGTCTAATTTCCGAGAACCAGCTGACGTTACTGGAACCCTGACGGGTATCAGATGGAGCAAGAGACAATGGAAGTAACGAGGACCAGCTGACTGTGCTGGAACCCGGAGGGGCAGCAGAAGGAAAAGAGGCAATGTCACAACCGAGTACCAGCTGACGTTACTGTGACACGGTTACTAAGCAGGAGGTACCTGTGCTCCAAAGCACTACCAAGGACCAGCAGACGTTGGTGGAACTCGGATACGGAGATGGAGGCACCTAGGCCAAAGGCACTGGGGAGAACCAGTTGACGGTACTGGACCCGGACGGGTAGCAGAAGGAAAAGAGGCAATGTCACAACCGAGTACCAGCTGACGTTACTGTGACACGGTTACTAAGCAGGAGGTACCTGTGCTCCAAAGCACTACCAAGGACCAGCAGACGTTGGTGGAACTCGGATACGGAGATGGAGGCACCTAGGCCAAAGGCACTGGGGAGAACCAGTTGACGGTACTGGACCCTGGACGGGTAGCAGAAGGAAAAGAGGCAATGTCACAACCGAGTACCAGCTGACGTTACTGTGACACGGTTACTAAGCAGGAGGTACCTGTGCTCCAAAGCACTACCAAGGACCAGCAGACGTTGGTGGAACTCGGATACGGAGATGGAGGCACCTAGGCCAAAGGCACTGGGGAGAACCAGTTGACGGTACTGGACCCTGGACGGGTAGCAGAAGGAAAAGAGGCAATGTCACAACCGAGTACCAGCTGACGTTACTGTGACACGGTTACTAAGCAGGAGGTACCTGTGCTCCAAAGCACTACCAAGGACCAGCAGACGTTGGTGGAACTCGGATACGGAGATGGAGGCACCTAGGCCAAAGGCACTGGGGAGAACCAGTTGACGGTACTGGACCCCGGACGGGTAGCAGAAGGAAAAGAGGCAATGTCACAACGAGTACCAGCTGACGTTACTGTGCAACGGTTACTAAGCAGGAGTACCTGTGCTCCAAAGCACTACCAAGGACCAGCAGACGTTGGTGGAACTCGGATACGGAGATGGAAGCACCTAGGCCAAAGGCATGGGGAGAACCATTGACGGTACTGGACCCCGGACGGGTAGAAGAACGCACCCATGAAAATGTAAGTTGACAGGACGCAAGCCGTCCGCAGTTACCGAATCACACAGTCCTACAGTGGGTGCTTGTCCATATTGTCACAAAGGAAACCGCCTTTATTTACATATCCCACAGCACACATAGGAATCACCTAAACTGCAGGCACCATAGAGTCAGCTAACCCGAATGCACACGACAGCACAACTTATTCTAGGATAATTGACGTTCACACTGCCAGGAAACAGCTGTCGTGCTGTAACCAGGCTGGCCAGGAGTCAGTACCCCTGCCAATTACTTTCGAGCAACAATGGCGGTGTTGTAGCCCAGGGAGTAGAGTTCAGGTGGTAGAAAAATGAACATAACAGGAGACATGGAAAACGTTGCCAAACAGTTATTTAATCTGAAAACGGACAGGCAAATTCAGGTGAGATCCATGCCTTGTTCATTTTCAGAAAAGTAAGCCGGTCTACATTCTCTGAGGATAGTCGCATGCGACGGTCTGTTACTACACCACCTGCAGCACTAAAGACACGCTCAGATAATACACTGCCAGCAGGGCAAGCCAGCACCTCCAATGCATACTGGCTAAGCTCTGGCCATGTATCCAACTTAGAGACCCAAAATTTGAAAGGGAAGAGGCATCTGGGAGTACACTTAGAGGGAAAGCCAAGTAGTCTGTCACCATCTTACGGAAACGTTTCTTCCTGGTGACTGGAGCCGTCTCGGATGGTGTAGACCTTGCTGGCGCTGTCACAAAACTTTGCCACATTTGTAACATACAGCTCTTGCCCTGTGCAGAGGCGCTGCTTCTGCTCCCTCTTGTTGTAGAGGTGTCTACACTGCCTCGACGCACAGAGCTGCTTTGTAAAGCAGTAGCAGCAGCAGCAGCTCTCTCGGCTGGAATGTACAACAGTATGGATTGCACCAGTGTGTCTTGGTACTCCTGCATTTTACGGTCCCGGTTCACCGGTGTGATGAGGGTTTGTAAGTTGTCCCAGTAGCGAGGGTCTAGGAGGGTGTACACCCAATAATCTGACGTGGTGAGAATGTGGGCGATGCGGCGGTCGTTTCTCAGGCACTGAAGCATGAAATCAACCATGTGCTGCAGACTCCCAACTGGCCAACAAAGGCTGTCCTCTGGAAGAGGCGTCATCTCTGCCTCCTCTGCATCACCCCACCCTCGCTCTACATACTGACTAGAGCGTTGTGTACCTCCCTCTGTAGGGATTTCTTCCTCCTCCATTGACTCCTCCTCCTCCTCATCCTCCTCACAAAGTGAGCCCTGCCCAGCCCTTTGTGAGGAACCACGTTGCGATGACTGTCCTGAAGGTAATTGAATTTGTGACTCCTCATCCTCCACCTCTTCCAAAACCTCTTCCTTTAGTGCTTTCAGTGATTTCTGAAGCAGGCAGATAAGGGGGACAGTCATGCTGACTAGTGCATCATCTGCACTCGCCATCCGCGTTGAGACATCAAACGCACGCAAAACGTCGCAGATGTCCTTCATAGAGGCCCACTCAGTAGTGGTGAAGTGTGAACGGCGCAAATTGCGAGTTGATTGCGCCTGTTGCAGCTGATACTCCATTACTGCTGGCTGCTGCTCACACAACCGCTCCAACATATGTAACGTGGAATTCCACCTGGTGGGTACGTCACATATGATGCGATGTTCAGGAAGGCGAAATCTGACTTGCAGAGCTGCAATGCGCGATCTGGCCATGCTGGAACGTCGCAAGTGAGCGCACTCTAGGCGGACCTTGTGCAGCAGTGCATCAAGATCCGGATAGTCCCTCAAAAAACTCTGCACGACCAAGTTGAGCACATGTGCCAGACATGGTATGTGAGTGAGGTTGCCAAGGCCCAAAGCTGCCACCAGATTTCGGCCATTGTCACACACTACCAAGCCTGGCTGGAGATTAGCTGACAAAAAACACACGTCGCTCTCCTGCTTGATGGCATCCCAGAGCTCCTGCGCTGTGTGGCTTCGATTCCCCATGGAAATTAATTTCAGGACGGCCTGTTGACGTTTGGCCACGGCTGTGCTCATATCGGTCGCAACAGGTAAGCGTTCACGGGTCCATGTGGAGGTATACCGTGACGGCTCGTGCAGCGATGATTCTGAGGAACTGGAGTAGGAGGAGGAATCAATGTGTACAGACTGGATTCCTGCAATCCTTGGAGTTGGCAGAACACGTACAGCGCCACTGGCAAGATCTGTACCCGGCTCCACAACATTGACCCAATGGGCAGTGAGGGAAAGGTATAATCCCTGGCCATGGGTACTGGTCCACGCATCGGTGGTCAGGTGGACCCTGCTACTGACGGCGTTTAGTAGCGCATGTTTAATGTTTCCCTCGACATGTTTTTGCAGAGCAGGGACAGCTTGCCTGCTGAAATAAAATCGGCTTGGCACATTATATTGTGGGACTGCCAATGCCATAAAGTTCCTGAAACTGTCAGTCTCCACCAGCCTGAATGACAGCATTTCAAGGGACAGGAGTTTTGCAATGCCAGCATTCAGAGCCTGTGCTCGTGGATGGTTTGCCGAGTATGGCCGTCTTTTATCCCATGCCTGTGGTACCGATGGCTGTTTTGTGGTCTGGGAGTGTGACGATGACTGTGAACTTGCTGCTGTGGGTGGAATAACAGTTTGTCTATGGACAACAGTGACCGAGGTTCTTCCATGGAGATCCTGTGAGGAAACCGAACCAGGTGTGTGTGAGCTGGAGGTAGAGGCTCCAACACGACCTGAAGATGTAGGTGCTGCTGTAGGTTGGTCTACATCTCCAGTGTGTCTTTGTAACTCAGCTACGTGCTTTGTCCGTACATGTTTCCACATATTTGTGGTATTCAGGTTACTGATATTTTTACCTCTTTTAACTTTTTGCTTACACAGCTTGCATTGAATATAGCAAATATCATCTACAAGTCTGTCAAAAAAGGACCACGCAGTGCAAGTCATGGGAGCGCCAATTTTGACATTTCTAAGAGAACTGCTTCCAACAGGTGCCAAACTGGAGGCTACAGGCAAGCGAGTCTGCAGCCTACCTCTCCCTCCTCTTTGTACCGTTGGGACAATCTCTTCCTCAGAGCTGCTCCCACCACCTTCCTGTTGCTCACGCCATGTTGGGTCTCGGACTTCATCATCTCCACTACCCTCTTCCAACACCTGCTGCTGTTGGATGGTCTGGGCAGCACCATGCTCCACAAAACCTGGCACCTGAGTCTCATCATCATCATAAGATGCGTTCTGCGGTGTGCTGTCCATCGGCACTGGCTCACCCGCCTCTTCAGATTGAGAGAGACACAGCTGTTGCGCATCACTGCATACTCCCTCTTCTTCAAATTGCAGAATGCTGCTTGCCTGTGCCCGTGTTTGCGAGCCAACAGATTCTGAGAACAGAAGCAGAGACTCAGCTGGCTCCTGTACAGAACTCTCTGACTGCCTGGGCAATTTGACAGGCGGTGAAGAGACAGATGGTTGCTCAACAGTGTTGTGTTCCTGAGAGGAGGTGGAAGGAATTGAAGTCGATGCATTGGCTGCCATCCAACCAACAACGGCTTCAATTTGTTCTTCCCGCAGCAGGGGGGCACGCCGAGCTCCTACCAAACTGCGCATAAAGGAACGCTCATGGGTAAAACTGGTGGATGCTGTGTCACTGAGGGCGGCAGCAGCCACAGAATCACCACGTCCTCTCCCTGCTGAAACTCCACGGCCACGACCATGTGCCTTACTCAATGCCTTCTTCATCTTGGTAGATTGATAAAGAAAGTCAGAAAAGTTATAAGGCCTAAGTGTGGTTATTACGCAGAGACTGAAGTGAACACTGAAACACAACTGTTCACAATCTGTGAAAGGCTACTCCTTTGTCTACTTCTATAGTGTTTGCAACCAATGTATTGGATACGGATGGAAGCGCGTCACACTAATAGATTATATTTTAAATGGAATGGAGCAGAACCAATTGGAAATAAATGAAAAGGATGAGGCACTGAGACACGCTCAGCAGAGTACAAGCAGCAGTGCTTGAACAAGTAACTGGAGCGTGATGTGCACTCAAAAAATAAAAAACACAGACTGAAGTGAACACTGAAACACAACTGTTCACAATCTGTGAAAGGCTACTCCTTTGTCTACTTCTATAGTGTTTGCAACCAATGTATTGGATACGGATGGAAGCGCGTCACACTAATAGATTATATTTTAAATGGAATGGAGCAGAACCAATTGGAGATAAATGAAAAGGATGAGGCACTGAGACACGCTCAGCAGAGTACAAGCAGCAGTGCTTGAACAAGTAACTGGAGCGTGATGTGCACTCAAAAATAAAAAACACAGACTGAAGTGAACACTGAAACACAACTGTTCACAATCTGTGAAAGGCTACTCCTTTGTCTACTTCTATAGTGTTTGTTGTGAATACTTTTCCATCCAATTATGACAAGAGCATTCTTAAGGTGATACCTTTATTGGCTAACCAGAAAATTATATGTTCGCAAGCTTTCAGAGCGCAGAGGCTCCTTCTTCAGGCAAGATTACATTTGGAATAATAAGAAAGACACATTAGATGCTTACTATAGTAGGAAATTTGTTCAAGACCTGGGAGGTGTGATGCCTTCAAAAGATAAGCAAAGGAAATCAAATTAGCATTTTCTTACAAATGGAGAGCTAGTGTGAATGTGTTATTGGCTATAGGGTATGCCACACTAAACAATATCGCTAACGAGATCGCTAAAAAACGTCACTATTTAGCGATCCCGTTAGCGATATTGTTCAGTGCGGCAGCTTCCAGCGACGAGCTTCCTGCTGTGATCTCGCTCGTCGCTGGAATCGTTCCGGACCCTATTTCATCGCTGGCGCTCCCGCTGGGTAAGTATCTTATCGCTGTGTGGCACCTTTTCTTAGCGATTTAGCGGTACTTTTGTACCGCTAAAGTCGTTAAGAAGATCGCTAACGGCGATAGCGTCGTTAACTATATCGCTAAATGTGGCCGCATTTAGCGATATAGAAACGATCCCGCTAGCGATCTCATTAGTATGCAACGCTAACGAGATCGCTAGCGGGATTGTTTAGTGTGGCAGTACCTTATCTGGAGTCCTTCTGGTGAAGGTGTGAACTGTGTCTATGTAATGAGTCATAAAACCGGGTGTTAAGTTGAGTCCTAGTGTCAAAGTATTGAACATCCTAATAAGTTTGAATTCCCATATTTTTCTCTCCCTGTCATCCTTAACCCCTCTCTGACATTAGACGTACTATCCCGTCCATAAAACCCGTGCCATTCTGACCATGGACGGGATAGTACGTCATAGGCGATTAGCTGCGCTCCCTCCGGGAGCGTAGCTAATCGCCGCCGGGTGTCAGCTGATTATCACAGCTGACACCCGTGACTGTGTGTCAGGAGCGGTCACGGACCGCTCCCGGCACATTAACCCCTTGCACACCGCGATCAAACATGATCGCGGTGTACTGGGGGCACAGGGGAGGATCGCGCAGGCAGGGGGCTCCCTGCGCGCCCCCCTGAGACCCTCAGACCAGCGCGATGTGATCGCGCTGCTCTGAGGGCTTCCTCCCTCCCAGGACCCGGATCCAAGATGGCGCTGGGGTCCTGGAGGGAGGCGGCTTCCTCAGTGCCTGCCGAGAGCAGGCATGAGGAAGCGTCCTGCACTGCCTGTCACATCGCTGGTGTGACAGAGTGCTATGCACACTGTCACACCAGCGATCTGATGAAATACAGTGATGTCCCACCCTGGGACAAAGTAAAAAAGTAAAAAAAAGTAAAAATAAACGTGTAAAAAAAAATCCAAAAAAAAAAAAATATATATTCCCCAATAAATTCATTACTTATTGTAAATAAAAAAAATAAAACAATAAAAGTACACATATATGGTATCGCCGCGTTCGTAACGACCCCCCTATAAAAGTGTCCCACTAGTTAACCCCTTTTGTGAACCCCTTAAAAAATAAAAAATAAAAACGAAGCAAAAAATCAGTGCTTTATCATCATACCGCTGAACAAAAAGTGGAATAACACGCGATCAAAAAGACGGATATAAATAAACATGGTACCGCTGAAAACGTCATCTTGTCCCGCAAAAAACGAGCCGTCACACAGCATCATGAGCGAAAAAATAAAAAAGTTATAGCTCGCAGAATAAAGCGATGCAAAAATAATTATTTTTTATATAAAATTGTTTTTATTCTATAAAAGCGCCAAAACATAAAAAAATTATATAAATGAGGTATCGCCATAATCGTACTGACCCGAAGAATAAAACTGCTTTATCGATTTTACTACACGCGGAACAATAAAAACGCCTCACCCAAAAGAAATTCATGAATTGCTGATTTTTGTTCATTCTAACCTCCCAAAAATCGAAATAAAAAGCGATCAAAAAATGTCACCTGCTCAAAAATGGTACCAATAAAAGCGTCACCTCGTCCCGCAAAAATTAAGACCTCACATGACATTGTGGGCCAAAATATGCAAAAATTATAGCTCTCAAAATGTGGCGATGCAAAAAACTACTTTTTGCAATAAAAAGCGTCTTTTAGCGTGACAGCTGCCAATCATAAAAACCGCTATAAATAGTAAATCAAACCCCCTTTATCACCCCCTTAGTTAGGGAAAAATAATAAAATAAAAAAAATGTATTTATTTCCATTTTCCCATTAGGGTTAGGGTTAGGGTTTCGGCTAAAGTTAGGGTTAGGGTTGGCGCTAAAGTTAGGATTAGGGTTAGAGTTAGGATTAGGGTTAGGGTTGGGATTAGGGTTGGGACTAGGGTTAGGGGTGTGTTGGGGTTAGGGTTGGAGTTAGAATTGGGGGGTTTCCGCTGTTTAGGCACATCAGGGGCTCTCCAAATGTGACATGGCGTCTGATCTCCATTCCAGCCAATTCTGCGTTGAAAAAGTCAAACGGTGTTCCTTCACTTCTGAGCTCTGCCATGCGTCCAAACAGTAGTTTATCCCCACATATGGGGTATCAGCGTACTCTGGACCCCAAGAGTTATTGTGAAATTTGTCCTATTTCTTCTGTTACCCTTGGGAAAATAAAAAACTGGGGGCGAAAATATTATTTTTGTAAAAAAAATAAGATTTTTTTGTTTTTACGGCTGTACATTATAAACTTCTGTGAAGCACTTGGGGCTTCATAGCGCTCACCACACATCTAAATAAGTTCCTTGTGGGGTCTATTTTCGAAAATGGGGTCACTTGTTGGGGATTTCCACTGTTTAGGCGCATCAGGGGCTCTCCAAATGCGACATGACGCCCCCAGACCATTCCATCAAAGTCTGCAATCCAAAACGTCACTACTTCCCTTTCCGAGCCCTGACATGCGCCCATACAGTAGTTTTCTCCCACATATTGGGTATCAGCGTACTCAGGACAAATTGGACAACAACTTTTGGGGTCCAATTTCTCCTGTTGCCCTTGTGAAAATAAAATATTGGGGGCGAAAAAATCATTTTTGTAAAAAAAAAAGGATTTTTTATTTTTACGGCTGTGCGTTATAAACTTCTGTGAAGCACTTCGGGGTTCAAAGTGCTCACCACACATCTAGGTAAGTTCCTTGTGAGGTCTATTTTCCAAAATGGGGTCACTTGTGGGGGGTTTCCACTGTTTAGGCGCATCAGGGGCTCTCCAAATGCGACATGACGCCCCCAGACCATTCCATCAAAGTCTGCAATCCAAAACGTCACTACTTCCCTTTCCGAGCCCTGACATGCGCCCATACAGTAGTTTTCTCCCACATATTGGGTATCAGCGTACTCAGGACAAATTGGACAACAACTTTTGGGGTCCAATTTCTCCTGTTACCCTTGTGAAAATAAAATATTGGGGGCGAAAAAATCATTTTTGTAAAAAAAAAAAAGGATTTTTTTATTTTTACGGCTGTGCGTTATAAACTTCTGTGAAGCACTTCGGGGTTCAAAGTGCTCACCACACATCTAGATAAGTTCCTTGTGGGGTCTATTTTCCAAAATGGGGTCACTTGTGGGGGGTTTCCACTGTTTAGGCGTATCAGGGGCTCTCCAAATGCGACATGACGCCCCCAGACCATTCCATCAAAGTCTGCAATCCAAAACGTCACTACTTCCATTCCGAGCCCTGACGTGCACCCATACAGTAGTTTTCTCCTACATATTGGGTATCAGCGTACTCAGGACAAATTGGACAACAACTTTTGGGTTCCAATTTCTTCTGTTACCCTTGTGAAAATAAAATATTGGGGGCGAAAAAATCATTTTTGTAAAAAAAAAAAGGATTTTTTATTTTAAGGCTGTACGTTATAAACTTTAGTGAAACACCTGGGGGTTCAAAGTTCTCACCACACATCTAGATAAGTTCCTTGAGGGGTCTAGTTTCCAAAATGGTGTCATTTGTGGGGGGTTTCCACTGTTTAGGCAGATCAGGAGCTCTCCAAACACGACATGGCGTCCAGCCAATTCTGCGTTGAAAAAGTGAGATGGCGCTCCTTCCCTTCCAAACTCTGCCATGCACCCAAACAGTGGTATACCCCCACATATGGGGTATCAGTGTACTCAGGACAAATTGCACAATAACTTTTGGAGTCTTGTTACCCTTGGAAAAATAAAAATTGGGGTGAAAAGATCATTTTTGTGGAAAAAATATGATTTTTAAATTTTACGGCTCTACGTTATAAACTTGTGTGAAGCACTTGAGGGTTCAAATTGCTCACCAAAGATCTAGATAAGTTCCTTAGGGTGTCTAGTTTCCCAAATGGGGTCATTTGTGGGGGTTTCCACTGTTTAGGCACATCAGGGGCTCTCCAAATGCAACATGGCATCCAATCTCAATTCCAGCCAATTTTGGTTGGAAAAAGTCAAATGGTGCTCCTTCCCTTCCGAGCTCTGCCGTGCGCCCAAACAGTGGTTCCCCCCCACATATGGGGCATCAGCGTACTCAGGACAAATTGGACAACAACTTATGTGGTCCAATTTCTCCTGATACCCTTGGGAAAATAAAAAATTAGTGACTAAAAGATAATTTTTGTGGGAAAAAAACAGGATTTTTTATTTTCATGCCCGGGCATTATAAACTTGTGTGAAGCACTTGGGGGTTCAAAGTGCTCACCAAAGATCTAGATAAGTTCCTTAGGGGTCTAGTTTCCAAAATGGGGTCACTTGTGGGGGATTTCCACTGTTTAGGCTCATCTGGGGCACTGCAAACGGAACATGACCCCCATCAACGTCTGCATTCCAAAACATTACTACTTCCTTTCCAAGCCCTGCCGTGCGCCCAAACAGTTTTCCACCCCCACATATGGGGTATCAGCGTACTCAGGACAAATTGGACAACAACTTTTGGGGTCCAATTTCCTTGGGAAAATTCAAAAATTTAGGACTAAAAAATCATTTTTGTGGAATTTTTTTTTTTTTTTTTTCACACCCAGGCATTATAAACTTTTGTGAAACACTTGGGGGTTCAAAGTGCTCACAACAGATCTAGATAAGTACCTTAGGGGTCTAGTTTCCAAAATGGTGTCACTTGTGGGGGGTTTCCACTGTTTAGGCGCATCAGAGGTTCTCCAAGCGCGACATGGCGTCCAATCTCAACTCCAGCCAATTTTAGTTTGAAAAAGTCAAACGGCGCTCCTTCCCTTACGAGCTCTGCCGTGTGCCCAAACAGTGGTTTTCCCCCACATATGGGGTATTGGCGTACTCAGGAGAAATTGCATAACAACCTTATCTGTCCATTTTCTCCTTTTACCCTTGTGAAAATAAAAAAAAAGTTTGTAAAAGATCATTTTTGTGGCTAAAAAGTTAAATATTCATTTTTTCCTTCCACGTTGCTTTAGTTCCTGTGAAGCACCTGAAGGGTTAATAAACTTCTTGAATGTGGTTTTGAGTACCTTGAGGGGTGCAGTTTTTAGAATGGTGTCACTTTTGGGTATTTTCTGTCATGTAGACCCCTCAAAGTGACTTCAAATGTGAGGTGGTCCCTAAAAAAAATGGCTTTGTAAATTTTGTTGTAAAATGAGAAAATCGCTGGTCAACTTTTAACCTTATAACTTCCTAACAAAAAAAAATTTTGATTCCAAAATTGTGCTGATGTAAAGTAGACATGTGGGAAATGTTATTTCTTAACTATTTTGTGTTACATATTTCTCTGTTTTAAGGGAATAAAAATTCAAAGTTTGAAAATTGCTAAATTTTCAAAATTTTCGCCATATTTGCGTATTTTTCAAAAATAAACGCAAGTTATATGGAAGAAATTTTACCACTAACATGAAGTACAATATGTCACGAGAAAACAATCTCAGAATCGCGAAGATCCGTTGAAGCGTTCCGGAGTTATAACCTCATAAAGAGACAGTGGTCAGAATTGTAAAAATTGTCCCGGTCATTAACGTGCAAACCACCCTTGGGGGTGAAGGGGTTAAAATGACCTTTTAGTATTAAGACTTTTAAGTCTGTCATACAATGTCCAGTTCCAGAGAAATGTTTGCAACCAATGTATTGGATACGGATGGAAGCACGTCACACTAATAGTTAAATTGCATGGAGCTGAAAGAATTACACTGAAGAAAAAAAAAAGAGTCTGTGAGTGACGAGTGACACGTGCAGATGCCTACAGACAGCGTTGCATGCAGAGCAAACTGCAGCGTCACTTACACTCACACACACACCTTGCAGAGCTGTTAAAACAACACTGCAGGCAAAAGGAAGCTTTACACAGCGGTTGGTGCTAGCCTGCCTACAGCACAGTACACTAAATCGCAATCTCTAACTGTCCCTCAGAGTCAGCACAGCAGCGTTCTGTCCCTTACTGAATTCACAGCACAGTGACGTTAAAATGGCGGCGGCGCCTTTTATAGTGCATTCTGACATCATTTCAGCATCCAATCACAGCCATGCCATTAGTTAACATGACCGCAGCAGTACAGGATGTGCCCACACTTCTTAGGATTCCTCATTGGCTGACTAAAATCACATTGCCTCTCAAAGAATTATGGGAACTTCCGATTCCGGTATACGATATATGGAAAATATCGGAACTAAGTATCGAAAGGCCGAAACAGCTAATATCGGCCGATACCCGATACTTGCGGTATCGTATCGCTCAACACTAATTTTCACATGATCTGCTGCCCTCTGGTTTTTATGTGTGTTTGACAGATGTTTTTATCAGACAGAAATATAATAATTGCAAACATATGAGTAACAAAAGCTTATATTGACAGTTAGAATGAGTTAATGCAGCAAGTCAATATTTGCAGTGTTGACCTTTCTTCTTCAGGACCTCTGCAATTCTCCCTGGCATGCTCTCAATCAACTTCTGGACCAAATCCTGACTGATAGCAGTCCATTCTTGCACAATCAATGCTTTCATTTTGTCAGAATTTTTAGGTTTTTGTTTGTCCACCCGTCTCTTGATGATTGACCACAAGTTCTCAATGGGATTAAGATCTGGGGAGTTTCCAGGCCATGGACCCAAAATCTCTATGTTTTGTTCCCTGAGCTATTTAGTTATCACCTTTGCTTTATGGCAAGGTGCTCCATCATGCTGGAAAAGGCATTGTTGATCGCCAAACTGCTCTTGGAGGGTTGGGAGAAGTTGATCTTGGAGGACATTCTGGTACCATTCTTTATTCATGGCTGTGTTTTTAGGTAAGACTGTGAGAGCCGATTCCCTTGGCTGAGAAGCAACCCCACACATGAATGGTTTCAGGATGCTTAACAGTTGGCATGAGACAAGACTGGAGGTAGCGCTCACCTTGTCTTCTCCGAATGAGGCGTTTTCCTGATATCCCAAACAATCGAAAAGGGGATTCATCAGAGAAAATAACTTTACCCCAGTCCTCAGCAGTCCACTGCCTGTACCTTTTGCAGAATATCAGTCTGTCCATGATGTTTCTTCTGGAGAGAAGTGGCTTCTTTGCTGCCCTCCTTGAGACCAGGCCTTGCTCCAAGAGTCTCCGCCTCACAGTGCGTGCAGATGCACTCACACCTGCCTGCTGCCATTCCTGAGCAAGCTCTGCACTGCTGGTAGCCCGATCCCACAGCTGAAACACTTTTAAGAGACGGTCCTGGCGCTTGCTGGTCTTTCTTGGGCGCCCTGGAGCCTTTTTGGCAACAATGGAACCTCTCTCCTTGAAGTTCTTGATGATGCGATAGATTGTTGACTGAGGTGCAATCTTTCTAGCTGCGATACTCTTCCCTGTTAGGCCATTTTAGTGCATTGCAATGATGACTGCATGTGTTTCTTTAGAGATAACCATAATTAACAGAAGAGAAACAATGATGCCAAGCACCAGCCTCCTTTTAAAGTGTCCAGTGGTGTCATTCTTACTTAATCATGACAGATTGATCTCCAGCCATGTCCTTATCAACACCCACACCTGTGTTAATGGAGCAATCACTGAAAAAAGGTTAGCTGGTCCTTTTAAGGCAGGGCTGCAATGATGTTGAAATGTGTTTTGGGGGATAAAGTTCATTTTCTAGCCAAATATTGACTTTGCAAGTAATTGCTGTTCAGCTGATCACTTTATAACATTCTGGAGTATATGCAAATTGCCATTAGAAAAAGTGAAGCAGTAGACTTTGTAAAAATTAATATTTGTGTCATTCTCAAAACTTTTGTCCATGACTGTACAAGTAGATGTATCCACCCTAGCAGCCCCATTCACTAACGATGAAATCATAGTCACAATACAAAAGCTTAAATCTTCTATATCTCCTGGTCCCGATGGCTTCTATAACAAATATTTCCAAAATTTTGGTCTACTTCTAGCGCCTCATCTCGCAAAGGTCTTTAACCTGGCCTCAGATCAAGGTTCCTTCCCCACAGAGTTGCTTGAAGCAACAATCATTGTAATCCACAAAACAAAGGGAGACCCTACCCAGGTTAAAAATTACAGACCGTCTCACTAATAAACAGTAATCGCAATATATATGCAAAAATCCTAGCAAGAAGACTGGAAAACATTCTCCCAAAACGGATAAACAACGACCAGTTAGGATTCATCTTGAGACGTCAAAGAGCAGATGGATCCACGAGATATCTGAATATTATGCACAAAATCAACTCCCTAGAAAAAGCATTTGACAGGCTTAATTGTACCTATCTTAACTCTGTCTAAATTCGTATTTAATAACAAAACTCTGGCATCTATCTTAGCACTATACTGTTCCCCAATAGCCAAAGTTTACGTTAACTACCACCTTTCTAGCCTCATACATATCTCAAATGGCACTAGACAGGGGTACCCCTTATCTCCACTTTTGTTTGCCTTGGCATTAGAACCCCTCGCCCAGTCCATCACAGAGAACCAATTCATTAAAGGTATCCAAACACCAACCCGTCACCTAACCCCTTAACCCCCAAGGGTGATTTGCACGTTAATGACCGGGCCAATTTTTAAGTTCCTGACCACTGTCTCTTTATGAGGTTATAACTCTGGAACGCTTCAATGGATCTCGGCGATTCTGAGACTGTTTTCTCATGAATATTGTACTTCATGATAGTGGTAAAATTTCTTTGATATAGCTTGCGTTTATTTATGAAAAAATGGAAATATGGCAAAAATTTTACAATTTTCAAACTTTGAATTTTTATTCCCTTACAACAGAGAAATATGTCACACAAAATAGTTACTAAATAACATTTCCCACATGTCTGCTGTACATTAGCACAATTTTGAAAACAACATTTTTTTTGTTAGGAAGTTATAAGGGTTAAAAGTTGACCAGCAATTTTTCATTTTTACAACAAAATGTACAAAACCATTTTTTTAGGGACCACCTCACATTTGAATTCACTTTGAGGGGTCTACATGGCAGAAAATACCCCAAAAAAAATACCCCAAAAAAATACCCATTTTAAAAACTGCACCCCTCAAGGTACTCAAAACCACATTCAAGAAGTTTATTAACCCTTCAGGTGCTTCACAGGAGCTGAAGCAACGTGGAAGGAAAAAATGAACATTTAACTTTTTAGTCACAAAAATGATCTTTTACAATTTTTTTATTTTCACAAGGGTAAAAGGAGAAAATGGACAGAAGAAGTTGTTGTGCAATTTCTCCTGAGTACGCCGATACCCCATATGTGGGGAAAACCACCGTCTGGGCGCACGACAGAGTTCGGAAGGGAAGGAGCGCCATTTGACTTTTTCAAACCAAAATTGGCTGGAATCGAGATTGGACGCCATGTCGCGTTTGGAGAGCCCCTGATGTGGCTAAACAGTGGAAAAACCCACAAGTGACACCATTTTGGAAACTAGACCCACTAAGGAACTTATCTAGATCTGTTGTGAGCACTTTGAACCCCCAAGTGTTTCACTAAAGTTTGTAACGCCTGGGTGTGAAAAAAAAATCCACAAAAATGATTTTTTAGTCCCCAATTTTTTATTTTTCCCAAGGAAATTGGACCCCAAAAGTTGTTCAATTTGTCCTGAGTACACTGATACCCCATATGTGGGGGGGGGAACTGTTTAAGCACACGGCAGGGCTCGGAAAGGAAGTAATGACGTTTTGGAATGCAGACTTTGATGGGTGTCATGTTCAGTTTGCAGAGCCCCTGATGTGCCTACACAGTGGAAACCCCCCACAAGTGACCCCATTTTGGAAACTAGACCCCCTAAGGAACTTATCTAGATCTGTCGTGAGCACTTTGAACCCCCAAGTGCTTCACACAAGTTTATAATGCCCGGGCATGAAAATAAAAAATCCCATTTTTTTTCACACAAAAATGATATTTAGTCACCAATTTTTTATTTTCCCAAGGGTAACAGGAGAATTTGGACACAAAAGTTGTTGTCCAATTTACCCTGAGTACGCTGATACCCCATATGTGGGGGGAACCACTGTTTTGGCGCACGGCAGAGCTCAGAAGGGAAGGAGCGCCATTGGACTTTTTCAAACCAAAATTGTCTGGAATCGAGATTAGATACCATGTTGAGTTTGGATAGCCCCTGATGTGCCTAAACAGTGGAAACACCCCACAAGTGACCCCATTTTAGAAACTAGACCCCCTAATGAACTTATCTAGATCTGCGGTGAGCACTTTGAACCCCCAAGTGCTTCACACAAGTTTATAACGTAGAGCCGTAAAATTAAAAAATCATATTTTTTCCACAAAAATGATCTTTTCACCCCAATTTTTATTTTCCCAAGGGTAACAAGACCTTAAAAGTTATGGTTCAATTTGTCCTGAGTACGCTGATACCCAATATGTCGAGTGTAAACCACCATTTGGGTGCATGGCAGAGCTTGGAAGAGAAGGAGCGCCATTTGTCTTTTTCAACGCAGAATTGGCTGGATGCCATGTCACGTTTGGAGAGCCCCTGATGTGACTAAACAGTGGAAACCCCCCACAAATGACATCATTTTGGAAACTAGACCCCCTAAGGAACTTATCTAGATCTGTTGTGAGCACTTTGAACCCCAAGTGTTTCACTAAAGTTTATAATGCCTGGGTGTAAAAAAATTTTTTTCCACAAAAATGATTTTTTTTAGTCCCCAGTTTTTAATTTTTCCCAAAGAAATTGAACCCCAAAAATTGTTGTCCAATTTGTCCTGAGTACGCCGATACCCCATATGTGGGGGAAATACTGTTTGGGCACACGGCAGGGCTCGAAAAGGAAGTAATGACGTTTTGGAATGCAGACTTTGATGGGTGTCATGGTAAGTTTGCAGAGCCCCTGATGTCCTAAACAGTGGAAACCCCCCACAAGTGACCCCATTTTGGAAACTAGACCCCCTAAGGAACTTATCTAGATCTGTGGTGAGCACTTTGAACATCCAAGTGCTTCACACAAATTTATAATGCCTGGGCGTGAAAATAAAAAATCCTATTTTTTTCCCACAAAAATGATCTTTTAGTCACCAATTTTTTATTTTCCCAAGGGTAACAGGAGAAATTGGACCCCAAAAAGTTGTTGTCCAATTTGTCCTGAGTACACTGATACCCCTTATGTGGGAGAAAACTACCGTATTTTTCGGACTATAAGACGCACCGGACCATAAGACGCACCCCAAATTTTCAGAAGGAAAATTGGGGAAAAAAAATAATGTGTCAAATGGGGGTCCGTCTTACAGTCCGAATTTAGCTTACCACTGTGTGGGGTGGTTGGGCACTGTGGGGTGGCTGTGTTCTGTGGGTGTGGCTGTGTTCTGTGGGGTGGCTGTGTTCTGTGGGGTGGCTGTGTTATGTGGGCTGGCTGTGTTCTGTGGGGTGGCCAGGACAAGATCTCATTGCCGAGATTTGAACGAGAGTATGCGGCGGCCATCTTGCCGGAGGCCCCAGGCGGCCATTCCTCATGCCGGCACCGCATCGCAGCTGCGGGGGGCTTTCCGGCTGGGACGAGATGCCGGCGGAGCCCCCCACGCAGCCCAGAGGACCGCTGCTGCCCGGACACCACCACCGCATCGCAGCCAAGCTGCATTGGGAGCGCCACCGCCACTGATCTTTCCGGTATGTTGCGACCATAAGACGCACCCCCATTTTCCCCCAAAATTTTTGGGGAAAAAAGTGCGTCTTATGGTCCAAAAAATGTGTGGGCACATGTCGGGGCTTGGAATAGAAGTAGTGACGTTTTGTAATGCAGACTTTGATAGAATGGTCTGCGGGTGTCATGTCGCGTTTGGAGAGCCCCTGATGTGCCTAAACAGTGGAAACCCCCCACAAGTGACCCCATTTTGGAAACTAGACCCCTAAAGGAACTTATCTAGATGTGTTAAGAGCAATTTGAACCCCGAAGTGCTTCACAGAAGTTCATAACGCCAGGGCGTGAAAGTAAAAAAATCATATTTTTTCCACAAACATTATCTTTTAGTCCCAGTTTTTTATTTTCCCACAGGTACCAGGAGAAATTGGACACCAAAAGTTGTTGTTCAATTTTGTCCTGAGTACGCTGATACCCCATATGTGCTAGAAAACTACTGTATGCGGGCACACGACGGGGCTCGGATGGGAAGTAGTGACGTTTTGCATTGCAGACTTTGATGTAATAGTCTGCGGATGTCATGTGCGTTTGGAGATGCCCTGATGTGCCTAAACAGTGGAAACCCCCACAAGTGACCCCATTTTGGAAACTAGACCCCCCAAGGAACTTATCTAGATGTGTGTGAGAACTTTGAATCCCCAAGTTTATAACGTAGAGCCATAAAAATAAAAAATCATATTTTTTTCCTCAAAAATTATATTTTCGCCCCCAATTTTTTGGTAACAGAAGAAATTGGACCCCAAGAGTTATTGCGCAATTTGTCCTGGGTACGCTTATACCCCATATGTGGGGGGTAAACTACTGTTTGGGTGCATGGCAGAGTTCAAAAGGGAAGGAGCACCGTTTGACTTTTTCAACGCAGAATTGACTGCAATTGAGATCAGACACCATGTCACGTTTGGAGAGTCCCTGAAGTGCCTAAACAGTGGAAACATTCTAACTCCAACCCTAACCCCAACACTCCCCTAACCCTAGTCCCAACCCTAACCCTAATCCACAAACCTAACCCTAACACACCCCTAACTGTTATGAATGTGCTAGAGATGGTTTCTGAGCAGAGGCTCCCTCTGGTGGTTACAGACAGTACTGAACCTTTCAGCGAGGAGTGGCAATCTGGAATCACGGACTGGTCTGACATAAGGGAGGTTCCCTCCCATGATGGTTGCCGGTGTTCAATTGTTCTTGTCTCAATTGTGGTTCCTGGTTCATTTGGAAGTTTGCTGGAGTCTTGCCTGCATCTCCTGCTTTCAGATAAGATATTTTTTGCTTTTCTTTTCGTGCTTGCATTTTGCATTGTTTTCTGCACTTTTGTGGAGGTCAGCCAGGTCCCCTCCTGGGGCCTGAGCTCCTCACAGTTTGATACTGTTATGTTTCGGTAGCTGAGGAGGACAGGAACAACAGCAGGGCAGCCGAACACCTGAGATGTTGGTAACTGATGTGTTGCAGATTCCTAAACTAACGACTAGGGTTGAGCATTCCGATACTGCAAATATCGGGTATCGGCCGATATTGGCTGTATCGGAATTCCGATTCCGAGTTCCGATATTTTCGTCATATCGGATACCGGAATCGGGATTGTCACTGTCACTGTCAGTGTCCGTCGGTCGGGTCTGTCAGGAGTCAGCGGCACTTACCTGGCAGAAGATCTCCGGCGGTCACGGGCTGGACTGCTTCATGGCCGCAATCTTCTTTCCCCGGCGGTCACATGCAGTTTCTCGCGATAACTGCAGTGACTGCTGGGTAATCCCGGCCGTAAAGCAGTCAGTCCGATGACGTCACCGCCGGGGAAGCAGGTAATCAGCTGTGCTGCGTCGCGATGACAGACTCTGCCTGTCATTGCGATGTAGCAGAGCTGGATCGTCGTGGGACTGTCGTTATGGACTGCGTCGGACAGGTGGTATACTGTTGGTTTGTTTTTTTTTCTTTTTTTACAGATCGATGGCGTCGCAGGAATGAGAGTATAATAAAATTAATGAAAACTGTGTTGTCTCTTTTATTTCATTAAAAGACTTTTTTCTTGCTTTGTCTTTTTTTTAAACATTTAAAAACTTTGGGATTAATAATGGATCGGTGTCTTATTGACACCTCTCCATTATTAACCGGGCTTATTGTCACCGTGCAATCAACGGTGACATTAACCCCTTATTACCCCGCTTGCCACCGCTACAGGGCAAGTGGGAAGAGCCGGGTAAAGTGCCACAATTGGCACATCTTTTGATGCGCCAAATGTGGGGCTGCTGTAGCCTGGTATTATCAGGCTGTTGAGGGCCAAAATCCATGGGCCTTGACAGTCTTTTAATACCAGGCCGCAGCAGTCTGCATTTTACTTGGCTGGTTAACAAAAATAGGGGGGATCCCCACGCCGTTTTTTTTTCGAGGGGATCCCCTATTTTTGTTAACCAGCCAAGCTAAGCAGACTGCTGTGGCCTGGTATTATCAGGCTTGCAAGGTCCATGGATATTGGATCCTTACCAGCCTGAAAAACCAGGCCTCAGCGGTCTGCTTCATCTGGCTGGTTAACAAAAATAGGGGGGACCCCACGCCAATTTTTTTCGAGGGGATCCCCTATTTTTGTTAATCAGCCAAGATATGCAGACTGCTGTGGCCTGGTATTATCAGGCTGGCAAGGTCCATGGATCTTGGCTCCTTAATAGCCTGAAAATCCAGGCCTCAGCGGTCTGCTTCATCTGGCTGGTTAACAAAAATAGGGGGGACCCCACGCCAATTTTTTTCGAGGGGATCCCCTATTTTTGTTAATCAGCCAAGATATGCAGACTGCTGTGGCCTAGTATTATCAGGCTGGCAAGGTCCATGGATCTTGGTTCCTTAACAGCCTGAAAATCCAGGCCTCAGCGGTCTGCTTCATCTGGCTGGTTAACAAAAATAGGGGGGACCCCACGCCATTTTTTTTTCGAAGGGAACCCCTATTTTTGTTAATCAGTTCCCTCTGACGTCACTGATTGTGTCCCTGGCTGACCTGAAGTGAAAGTGGAAAGCAATCAATTAAGCTTTCCACTTAAGGGCCCGTCTCACATAGCGATATCGCTACCGAGATCGCTGCTGAGTCACTAGTTTTGTGACGCAGCAGCGAGCTCACCAGCGATATCGCTGTGTGTGACATTCAGCGACGATCAGCCCCCCTGCCGGGTATCGCTGATCGTCGCTGAAATGTCAGGACCTTTTTTTGATCGCTGGTTTCCCGCTGACAGGCACACATCGCTGCGTGTGACAGGCGGGAGACCAGCGATCCGCTGGTAACCAAGGTACACAGCGGGTTTCCAGGCGCGGGGCTGTGCCTAGAAACCCGCTGTGTACCTTGGATACCAGCGCCCTGATGCAGGGAGCTGGTATCCAAGGTACACAGCGGGTTTCCAAGCGCTGCGCGGTGCCTGGAAACCCGCTGTGTACCTTGGTTACCAGCGGATCGCTGGTCTCCCGCCTGTCACACGCAGCGATGCGTGCCTGTCAGAGGGAAACCAGCGATCAAAAAAAGGTCCTGACATTTCTGCGACGATCAGCGATACCCGGCAGGGGGGCTGATCGTCGCTGAATGTCACACACAGCGATATCGCTGGTGAGCTCGCTGCTGCGTCACAAAACTAGTGACTCAGCAGCGATCTCGGTAGCGATATCGCTATGTGAGACGGGCCCTTAAGCGATGTTACCCGCAGTGTCGCTGTCCCAGATCGCTGCCTGAGCTGCCTGTTTGACAGCTCAGCAGCAATCATGTAGCGATACACCAGCGATCCTGACAAGTGCATATCGTTGTCGGGATCGCTGGTGTATCGTTATGTGACACCCAGCCTTTACTCTCCTGTCAGGCAGGAGAGGAACTCATTCATTTGGGGTTTACTGTGAGGCTGCAGCATTAGCTGCGGTCCCTGCAGTAAACATTAACCCTTTCTGAAGGATTACACCGTGGGACCTGACTGTGCATGGGATAGGTAAGAATAATTTTGCTTTTTTATTTTATTTTTATTACAGGAAATGGTTTTTGCAGTAAAATAAAAGATGGTCAAAAACATGTGTCTTTATTTCATAATATTTTAATAAGTGTGTGTGTTTTATTTTTATTTCATGCAATAGGATTAATAATTGATAGTTGTCTAATTGACAGCTCTCAATTATTAACCTGGCTTAAGGTCACCTTTCAATAGCAAGGTGGCTTTAACCCCATATTAACCCATTCGCCACCGCTACAGGGCAATGGGAATAGACGGGCAAAGTGCCAGAAAGGGCGAATCTAATTATAGATTTGTTTTTCCTGGGGGGTCTGGGGGCAGATGTTAGTAGCCGGGGGGGGCCAAAAATAAT
Source organism: Oophaga sylvatica (assembly GCA_033576555.1). Taxonomy (NCBI): domain Eukaryota; kingdom Metazoa; phylum Chordata; class Amphibia; order Anura; family Dendrobatidae; genus Oophaga; species Oophaga sylvatica. The sequence continues at coordinate 725,411,719 of JARQOD010000001.1, forward strand.
GGTCCCTCTCTGGGCTATTATTATCTGCCCCCACTCACTGGCTTTGTCTGTCTGGTTGCGAAAATAGGGCGGGAGCCCACGCATTTTTTTTCAGCAATTTTACACCTCATATATATATATATATATACATGTCATTGAATTTGTGACACATATATATATATTTATATTTGTAGTTCATACACTTCTACATAGTATAATAGCCGCTAATTCAATTGCCGGCTTTTGTGAAAATGCAGAACCCGACATGAAATGACACTTGGTGTACATAGGGTTAACCATGTCTTTTCATGTCCTTTGCTATCTAATTTGCACAAACAATTAAATCAGTCTATGTGTGCAAAATTTCACACCTGTAGGGGTTAATTAAAGGTGTAAATTCGTAGCAAAAAAGTCGGTTTTTTTACAACGAATTTACACCTTTAATTAACCCTTACAGGTGTGAAATTTTGCACACATAGACTGATTTAATTGTTTGTGCAAATCAGATAGCAAACGACATGAAAAGACATGGTTAACCCTATGTACACCAAGTGTCATTTCATGTCGGGTGCTTCTGTCTTTTCACTGAAGCCGGCTTTACCCGGCAATTGAATCAGAGGATATTTTACTATGTAGAAGTGTATAAACTATACATATATGTATAATATATATATATGTCACAATGACATGTATATATATATATATATATGTATTCTATGTGTGTATATTTAGTGTTTACAAGGAAAGAAAGAGGTTTTTTTAGTTGCGATATTTTGTTCCCATAGACTTACATGGGACTTCCGGTATCGGTATCGGGTATCGCCGATATTTTAGTGATATCGGCGATACCATTCCGATTCCGATACTTTAGGATATCGGAAAGTATCGCTCAACTCTACTAACGACACAACTAGAGGTAGCCGTGGAGCGTACCTACGTTGATCCTAGACGCCTCGTCACAGCCTGAGAGATAACTACACCTAAAGGCAGAAAGATGGAAGCTATCTGCCCCGGAGCAGATCCCCAAAGAAAATAGGAAGCCCCCAAACATATAATGGCAGTTAGACAAGATGAAAATACAAACATAGACTGAGAAAATGCTGGGGCCACAAGCTGACTAAATAGGATAGGACAGGAGAGATTACTTTCTGCAACCTAGAAAACCCTACAAAAATCCAACAATTCTGATTACAAAAATACTGAGATCACACGATCTCGCCACCCACTAAATCAGATCTCAGTGTGAACCAAAACCAAGCCGCAGCCGCTGAAAAAACAGGAAAAAGCAAACGAGCAAACAACAGTGGCTGCAGAAAAACTGTGAGGAGCTCAGGCCCCAGGAGGGGACCTGGCTGACCTCCACAATAGTGCAGAAAACAATGCAAAAAGCAAGCACGAAAAGAAAAGCAAAAAATATCTTATCTGAAAGCAGGAGATGCAGGCAAGACTCCAGCAAACTTCCAAATGAACCAGGAACCACAATTGAGACAAGAACAATTGATCACCGGCATCCATCATGGGAGGGAACCTCCCTTATGTCAGACCAGTCCGTGATTCCAGATTGCCGCTCCTCGCTGAAAGGTTCAGTACTGTCTGTAACCACCAGAGGAAGCCTCTGCTGAGAAACCATCTCTAGCACATTCATAACACCTAACCCTAATCCCAACCCTAACCCTTATCTTAACTTTAGCCCCAACCCTAACCCTAACTTTAGCACCAACCCTAACCCTAACCCTAATGGTAAAATGGAAATAAATACATTTTTTAAATTTTATTATTTTTCCTTAACGAAGGGGGTGATAAAGGGGGGTTTGATTTACTATTTATAGCCGGTTTTTATGTTTGGCAGCTGTCACACGCTAAAAGACGCTTTTATTGCAAAAAATAGTTTTTGCATCACCACATTTTGAGAGCTATAATTTCTCCATATTTTGGCCCAGAGTCATGTGAGGTCTTACTTTTTGTGTGACGAATTGACGTTTTTATTGGTACCATTTTTGGGCACATGACATTTTTTGATCGCTTTTTATTCTGATTTTTGGGAGGCAAAATGAACAAAAACCAGCAATTCATGAATTTCTTTTGGGGGGACGTTTATACCATTCCGCGTATGGTCAAAATAGATAAAGCAGTTTAATTCTTCGGGTTAGTACGATTACAGCGATACCTCATTTATATCATTTTTTTATGTTTTGGCGCTTTTATACAATAAAAACAATTATATATAAAAAATAATTATTTCATTTTTAAATTTTTTAGCTGATGGCGGCTCGTTTTTTGCGGGACAAGATGACGTTTTCAGCGGTACCATGTTTATTTATATCGGTCTTTTTTATTGCGTTTTATTCCACTTTTTGTTCGGTGGTACGATGATAAAGCATTGTTTTTTTGCCTTGTTTTTTTTTTAAGGGGTTCACTAAAGTGGTTAACTAGTAGACAGTTTTATTGGGGCGGGTCGTTATGGACGCGGCAATACTAAATATGTGTACTTTTGGGGTTTTTTTTTATTTACATTAAAAAATGAATTTATTGGGGAATATTTTTTTTTCTTTACTTAGGAATTTTTTTTACACATGTTAATTTTTTATTTTACATTTTTACTTTGTCCCAGGGTGTGCCATCACTATATATTGTCAGATCGCTAATCTGACAGTTTGCTTAGCACTCTATCAGATCAGCGATCTGACAGGCGGTGCAGGAGGCTTCTCAGCGCCTGCTCTCAGCAGGTGCTGAGAAGCCACCTCCTTTCAGCACCCGGAAGTACCACATGACCATCTTGGATTCGGGGTCCTGCAGGGAGGAGGCCTTCGGAACAGCACGATCACATTGCGCGGCTCTGAGGGTCTCAGGGAAGCACGCAGGGAGCCCCCTCCCTGCGCGATGCTTCCCTATACCACCGGAACACTGCGATCATATTTGATCGCAGTGTGCCGGGGGTTAAAGTGCCGGGAGCGGTCCGTGACTGCTCCTGGCACTTAGTGCCAGGTGTCAGCTGTGATAATCAGCTGACACCCAGCCATGATCACGGGTGGAGCGCAGCTGTTCGTGTGTGACGTACTATCCCGTCTTTGGGAATTAAGTCCCAGGGCATATGGATGGGATAGTACGTCAGATGGCAGAAAGGGGTTAAAAATTGGACTATTTGCAGACGATCTGATTTTGTCATTAACAGATCCATTAGTATCAATCAAAAAATTGTTACCCATCTCAAATCCTCTATTTTAAGCTAGAAAACTCAAACATCAAAGACATAAAAATATCTCATTGTTTAGTTGGGAAGACAAAGAGCTACCATACCTAGGTATAACCCTCACAAAAAATCTGAAAGATATTATTCCGACAAATATTGACAACATAATCAAAGTGATCACCAAAGACCTATCTAGTTTTTGTACTTCATGACTTACGTGGATCGGTAGAGTAATGACAATTAAAACTTTCATTCTCCCTAAAATTTTATATATATTTAGGACTCTACCCATTACCATCCCTCAATTTTACATTACTAAACTACTAAACACAATAAACAATTTCATATGAAACCACAAAAAAGCAAGAACAGCGACTAATATCCTATTCAAGATTAAACTCAATGGAGGGCTAAGCCTTCCCAATCTCTTGGCATACTACCTTGTCAACCTAATAAAACAAAGTGCCGCCTGGTTCAAATCAGATGCCTCTCACGCCTGGCTAGACCTCGAACTGTCCCTCAACAAAAACCATCCTATTAAAGACCTTGTTTTCAAACATCTACGCGACCCCCCTCTCCATGACCCTTCCCATCCTATTTTTAGAGCTATTTTACTTGCTTGGAAAAATCTGGTTAAACCTAATAAAAAAAATCTGAAAATTTTACCAAATCAAAAACCTCTCCTTTTCTTTGATCAATAGGCTATACAACTCCCAATCCCCTACTATCTGGGATACAGCTCGCTTTAAAACAATCAAAGATATTCACAATGAGGCTGATTTTATACCCTTTAAAGTAATAAAACTACTCAACTAATGACTTTTTACACTACTTTCTAAAGAAGGAATCTTTAAATTCTATGTTATCTAACAAAACCCCTCTTTCAGAGGAAACTTGTACTCTAATCAATAATGTCAACCACAAAATTTTCTGGAGTACGAGACATCTTTAATGTATTTAACAAAGACACTATTTTCTCCAAAATCCCCTACGTGTTCAGATGGGAAACTGAACTAAAAAGATATGCTTTGGAATTCTGCTATTCCTCCAATCTTTCCATGACACTCAACGAGTCCTTCTTCAAACCTATAGCCAGATGGTATTTTACTACAACCAGGATTGCTCATTTTAACGACAGCTCCTCCGTATGCTGGAGAAACTGTGGTCAACCAGGTAACCTGCTCCATATCTATTGGAGTTGCCCTAAAATCACAACTTTATGGAACCAGATTTCTTCTTTGTTCTCAAAACTCCTCAATAAAACTTTCAGAATTACTCCAGAAATGGCACTACTATCACTAGAATTAGAAAACATCAATCCCTTCTCCAGACAACTTATAATCCATATTTTCCTGGTTGTTAAAACCTCCATCTCTTTCCTTTGGAAAGAAAAATTTCCACCTAAATTCAGTGAAATCATGGAAAAAATCTCTTTCCACTGATCCCTAAAGCTTACATATGCAATCATAAATAATTTCTTTCCAAAATACTTTAAAAAATGGGATCGTTGGAACTCTAATTTTCAATAAATATGCATGCAACTCGTAACCACCTACTCTGCTCCTCCATATCCTCCCAAATCACTCATATTACATCTTTGACTCTGCTGTTATATGTACAAAATGTTTTTTGACCATAAAAAATAGTTTTGCTTGTTATTGTTCACATTATACTGATATTGACTTTGTTTATATCTCACCTTGTCAAATCTAGTTTTCCTTATGATTTCCCCTCATCTCCCTTAACATCTTTCTCCCCTTTTACCGAAAAAAGTTTCTCCTCTAGCCTTTTCCCCCCATGTTTGTAAAAATTCAATAAAAATATTGAAACATCAAAAATATTTTTTAAAAAATCACAAAATAATAATAAAAAAAATAAAAAAATATATTGTTCCCATAAATAAATCTTTTTATGAAAAAAAAATAATTAAACAAAAAAAGTACACATATTTGGTATCTCCGTGTCTGGAACTACCCGAGCTATAAAACTGTCCCACCAGTTAACCCCTTCAGTGAACAATAATATCTAAAAAAGAGGCAAAAAATGATGCTTATTTCTCATACTACTGAACAAAAAGTAGAATAAAGCGCGATCAAAAAGACGAATGTGAATAAAATGGTATAGCTGAAAACTTCATCTTGTGCCACAAAAAACAAGCCACCAAACAGCTCCATCTGTGGAAAAATAAAAAAGTTATAGCTCTCAGAATAAAGCGGTGCAAAATAATTATTTTTTTCTATAAAAGATTTTTTTATTGTGTAAAAGCAGCTAAACAAACTATATAAATGAGGCATTGCTGCAATTGTACTGACCTGAAGAATAAAACTGCCTTTTCAATTTTACCATGCGCAGAACGGCATAAACACAAAAAATAACCAATTCCTGAATTGCTGGTGTTTGTTCATCCTGCCTTCCAAAAATTGGAATAGAAAGCGATAAAAAAAAGTTATGTGCCCGAAAATGATACCAATAAAAACATTGACTTGTCCCCCAAAAACCAAGCCCTCATATGACTCTGATGACACAAATCTAGAAAAATTATAGCTCTCAAAATATGGCAATGCAAAATAAAACCGTCTTTTAGTGTGTGACAGCAGTTAATCAAAAAAAGCTATAAATCTGGTATCGCTGTTATCGCACCGACTAGAAGAATAAAGTCGCTTAATCACTTACAAAATAAATACTCCCTTGTAAAATATAAATAAAACCAATTTTTCACCTGTGGTTGATTTTTTTCATTCTGCCGCCCAAAGATCGCTGTAAGGCTTGGAGCACATTTACCCTGTGCACTATATTGAACGACTACATTGGAGTTTCAGTGTAAATCTCTGAAATACATGATTCAGACGGAACCTTTGGTGGAAGATTCCCTATAATGAGGCAGATGTAGGCACTGTGGATAACGTCTGACCTATCATCTGGTGGTGTCTTTTCTTTTTAGTCGAGCATAAAAGTGCCATCGGCCACAGTTTGTGCACCTCTGAAAAGGACACCGCTGAACAGAGGCCCTCCAGAGTCTTGGTGTGTGGCTAAGCAGTACTGTACAGCCACATATGGGGTATTTCTACATTCAAACGGCACTAAGGACCAAGGGAGGTGTGCATATGCCATAACCAGCGTGAAGCTAGTCTTACAAGAAGGGGGAGGTAAAAAAGTGTGTAGTCCGTGAGTGTTTAAGTCAATATGAAGTCAATATCTCATATAGAAAAAATGGTATGCATGAGAGAAATGGGTATTACCTGCTGCTGTAGCTGTTGGGGAGAACCGTGGCGTGTGCTGTCTTATTACCTGGGCTTTGAAGGATATGAGAAAGGATTCCATGTGGCACTAGTCCTGAGTTATAATACCGCAGGACCACTACACATTCAGCTGGTCCAAGCAATGGGTATTAAATGTTCAAGGTCGGTGCAGCAATCCAAAAGCAGCCACCAAGCCCCCACTGTGTGTGGGAGGAAGGGCTCTTGTACCTGCTGCTGGAGCCTTGCACCGGAGATACAAGATATGTGGCGTTCGTTGTCTCTTTCCAATCCGCCGGAGAGATGAAAGAAGGTACCATGGTGCACAGATCCTGAGTTAGAATACAACGGGTCCGCAAGGTATAGGTGCGGGTGGTAGGTATTCAAATGCAAAGTCAGTGTAGTGATCCAAAGAAAACGGTGCTGCACCAGCCGGTGGTATGCACTGAGAGGATAAATGGCGGCAGACCCGAGCATTAGTACACCGCTAACAGACCGTGATGAGTGACGTCACTAGTATCTAAATGGGGAGTCGGGCTGATGGAAGGAATACCATCCAAAGCATTTCAAAAGCTTGCAACTTTCTTTGTCAGGGATGTTACAGCCTCGATTAAGTGAACTATAAGTAGCAGGATCAATAAACCAGTTATGTGACGGACAGTTGCACCCAACATCTCCCAGAGGAAAAAGCATTTATTTCTAATTAAGACTATGTTGTGCTTCCTCGTGCGTTTATTACACTTTTCAGGACAGAGATGCCATTCTGCGGAAGGCCAGAGACCTCAATGATTTTTACATTGATGGTTACAGAGTCTCTATTTATCCTGACTTTTCTGCTGAAATTCAAAAACATCGTTCAAAATTAATTGACAACAAAAGAAGATTGAGGACCGTTCAAGTGCCATCTTCCATGCTGTATCCGGCCAAACTGCGTTTAGCAGCAAAGGGAGAAGTGCATGTCTTTGAGAATCCAACAGATGCTTTATCAAGGTTGGACGCTAATGAAAAAAGCTTACAGAAAAAAAAGCCTGAAGTCATATATACCTCCACCACTTGGGACAGTAACTATGCTCTCTTATAATATTATGAGGATGCTAGGCTGTTAAATTGCTGGTTTATATTTTGCACCTTTAATACACTTGAAGCAGGTATCGTGATGGTCTACTAAACTTTACAATAAGCAATTTGTCATAGGTGCTAATGTGCCACATGAGCACAGGATAATAAGTGGCCCCAATCTTCCCATCATGGGTAGATCGTTTACTAAGAAAAGTATGTTGCTTAACATTATTTTATTAGTTTGTTTTTTGTTGGTTCTTTTCTCAACATAATAATCCGACTGCCGAAATTGACCATCAACAGATAAGGGATATATGTAAAATATATTGTAAATGATTATCACTTTACTCATGTTTCTTCATTTCCACAGATCAATGTTGTAAAATTGTGTGAAGAACCTATGGGTTCAAGGTGCTCAAAACACATCTAGATAACTTCTTGAGGGTCTAGTTTCCAAAACAGGGTCACTTGTGTGGGTTTTCCACCATTTAGGCACATCAGGGGCTCTCCAAACATGACACCTGCAGGCCATTCCATCAAAATCTGCGTGCTAAGCTGTCACTCCTTCAAGCCCTGCCGTGTGGCCAAACAGTAGTTTTTCACCACATATATCTGCATACTCAAGAGAAATTGCACAACACATCTTGGGGCCCATTTTTTCCCTTGTTACCATTGTGAAAATACAAAATTTGGAGCTAAATTAACATTTTTGTGGGAAAAATGTGATTTTTATTTTCAAAACTACGTTATAAACTTCTGTGAAGCACCTGGTGGGTTCAAGGTACTCACCACACATCTAGATAAGTTTCCTGAGGCGTCTAGCTTCCAAAATGGTGTCAATTTGGGGGGGAAAGGGGTTGTAGCACTGTTTAGACACACCTAGGGCTGTCCAAATTTGACATGGCATCCACTAATTAGCAAATTTTGCATTCAAAGAGCCAAATGGTGCTCCTTCTCCCCCACATATGAGGAATCGGCATGCTCAGGGGAAATTGCACAACAAATTTTGGGGTTTATTTTTTCCTGTTACCCTTGAGAAAATTGAGTCCAAAGTAACCTTTGTGACAAAAAGTTAAATGTTCATTTTTTCCCTTCCATATTCCAAACATTCCTGTGAAGCACCTGAAGGGTTAAACTTCTTGAATGTGGTTTTGAGCACCTCAAGGGGCGCAGTTTTTAGAATGGTGTCACTTGGATATTTTCTGTCATGTAGACCACTCAGTCACTTCAAATGTAATGTGGTCCCTAAAAAAAAATTAAATGTTTTTTGTAAATTGTTTAAAAAAAAATGAGAAATCGATGGTCATCTTTTAACCCTAACTTCCTAAAAAAGTGTACCTATTGTGCAACATAATTATTATTTTTTTTTATATAAATTTTTATTGAAAATTTTCGGTAACAATAAAAGGTAGTGACACAGAAAGCATTATCCATGACAAACATGCATTATATTTGCTTGTGTCACAGGATTTAAAGGTTGATGGTTGAATGTCTCTCTCTAGAAGTAGAAAGGTTGACTTTTTTTTTTTACTTTGCTTTCTGTGTATCAGTGTTAACAACAATACCAAAATCAAACATCAACAAGAACAAAGAGGAAATGGAAGAGATTAGGGAAGGGGGGAGCCTCTCTCAAACCGCCTCACTTAGCCAACCCAGTGGCCTATCACATTCCCCCTCCAACCAGTAAAAACCTCACATCAGTTATGTTAAGTACAATCGTCTGGCAATCGAAGGGGTCCTAGGTTGCTCTTAATTTTCTCCATAAGATACCATCTAGTGGAGTAAAAATGTCTGATTATTTTTCGCCTTTCATCAATGTTACAAAATTTGCCAATAAAATTGTTTCCATTTTTTAAGAAATTTGCCTACTTGTGCCTCTTTATTTCCTTGTTGTTATCTCCTTGTTCAACCGACAAATAGTGATGCAGTTGGGCTATCAATTCCGGCAGCTGCGGGGTAGAGGAATCGAGCCAATGCTTGAGAATTAATTTTTCGGCTAAAATCAAAATGGAGTGTATAAGTATTGGAGGGCCCTTCCCTCCACAATCCCTGGACTCCAACTTTCCTCAATAGTGTAAGATCGCCATTGACAAAGACAGCGGCTTTACGTCACCAATCATCTCTGAAGCTAAGCCCACAAAGAGACTATGCAGCTACACAACCACAGTCCATGCAACAAATCAGAACTGGGTAGCTGGCATCTAGGGCAAGCTGTAAGTCTATCGGGCTTAGCATTCGATTTATGGATGTTAAAAGCATAAATAGCTCCATGCATGATTTTGAATTGAGTCTCTCTCCAGGACTCATTTATTATGTGTTTCCTGAAAAGAGACCATATTTTTCTAATCAAGAAGGGAGCATCAACATCTCCCAATTGTTGTCTCCAGTACCTTGTAAAAAGTATCAGGATGAGGGTCTAATAAATGAGATTTCATTATAGAGCAGACTGTGGAGATCGAAGGGGTTCCAGTAGGGTATTGAAGCAAGTCGTCTAAAATATTATGGTTTGACTCAAATTTAACATCATGAAGATTAGACATAATTAAACATTTGATCTGCTCATATTGGATGGAGTGAGAGGGCTGCAGATGGTATTTCTCAAGTACTTCAGAGCACGTTAGCCATCTAGCTTTCGTTGGGTGGAGGAGGTGCGAGATATTAAGAATATCTTTTTGTCGCCAGGCAATGAACAGTCTATTCTCTATACCCTGAGGGAATTCAGGATTTGCCCATAATGGTATATATTTGGATATTCTAAAAGAGAGGCTGTATTTTTTCCTCACCGCCTTCCATGTTGAGATTGTGCCCTTAAATAGAACCGATTGTTTTAAAGAATGAGGTAGGGAAGAGAGACGTCAAATCTAGGGGGTGCGCAAAATCTGCATCCAGGGAGGTATCAGTATATGTGTCTGTTGTGTAGTCAATCGATAATATAACGCATATTACAAGCTAAGTTGTAATTCCTAATACTAGGGAAATTTATACCTCCATCCTCTTTGGAGGCCATTAATTTCGACACGCTAATTCTGGAGCGCTTATTCTTCCATATAAATTGGCTAAATTGACTATTTAGAAAGCTATTATCAGAATGTTTAAGCAAGAGGGGCAGTGTTTGGAGAAAATACATCAGTTTGGCCATACTAATCACCTTAATAAAATGGGCTCGTCCCATGAGCAAGAGTGGGAGATTTTGCCACGCTTTCAATTGGTTTGAAATTTTGGTCAGCGGGGGGGGGAATAATTTAAATTATATAAAGACGAAGGTGTTCTGCCAATTTTGATACCTAGATAGGTGATGTAAGATGAGACAATAGTAATGCCTCCCAAGGGGACTTTTCATAGCATAGTTTCCCACTTCTTTGTTAGCGGCAAAAGCTCACATTTATCTACATTGATTTTAAAGCCCAAATATGTGCCGAATTCCTTAAGTAGGGTTAAAATATTAAATAATTGGTCTTTTGGATTAGCCATAAACAAGATATCATCTGCAAAGAAGGCTGACTGTAACACTTTTTTATTGATTCGTATACCCTGAAAAGCTGTCGGATTCGACAAGGTGCGGTCCAATGGCTCGATTGCCAGATTAAACAAAAGTGGGGAAAGCGGACACCCTTGTCTAGTGCCCTTCTTTAGAAAAAAGGGACCAGAAAGAAATCCAGGGGTGTAGACCTGTGCGCTAGGGGAGCGATATAGAGGGCGTATATATTCAAGGAAGGGGCTCGACAAAGACATTCTGGTCAAGACATTGAATAGCCATTCCCATTTAACATTGTCAAACGCTTTTTCTGCATCTAAAGTAACCAATGCGGGGCATCACTTCCACAAGGGCGGGTCTCGCCAGATAGACCCTATCGAGTGCCAAGAGAACCTTTTATGCATTTAAAGTTGCTGACCTGCTTTTGTAAAGCCTGCCTGAGAGTGGGAGATAATGTTTGGAAGGACCATGGCTAATCTATCCGCCATTATTTTAGAGAGTATCTTCATATCTGTATTGATTAGTGATATAGGTCTATATGAGGACGGCAGTGTGGGGTCCTTTCCTGGCTTTAATATCAACTTGATATAAGCCCTGTTGGCTGAAAGGAATAGAGAATCTCCATTAAGAAATTTGTAAGCTAACTGTTCCAGTACTGGTGTAACTTCTGGAGAAAGAAGTTTAAAAAATTCAGCTGAATATCTGTCCGGGCCGGGGGCTTTACATTTTTTGGATTTTTTTATGGCGGAGTTTCTCCTCTTTAGAAATTGGTTTGTTTAAAAATATTTTTTGTTCGTCTGTGAACATTGGCATGGTCACCTCATTTAGTAAGGTCTGGTGGGTCATTTTTGGGGTGATAGGTTCACTATATAATTCTCCATAGTATGATCCTAGAATTTTATCGCCAGGGGATCAGATTGAATTAATACCGATGGGTCCTTAAGCTGATAAATCCCCTATTGAGGTCTGATCCCCTTGGCCAGATTAGCCAGGACTCTGCCGGCCTTGTTTCCATATCTATAAAAATAGATTTCTCTGAGTCAAAAACAGCTTTTCTCTCCTTTCTGATTGAAGATTAAAATCTGCCTGTTTTTGTAGCCAGTACTTTTTGTTAGCAGGGGATGGATCTGCAAGGAAGTTAGTGTAAGCCTTTCTGAGCTCCTCTGTTAACTCCCCATACTTCTGCAATGTACGCTTTTTCAAGGCAAGCACGTAAGCCATAATTTTCCCTCTGAGCACAGCCTTCGCTGTTTCCCACAGGAGTGAAGGATCATTTTGATGTAGCTCGTTGTCAGTTAAAAATTCCTGCCACCACATCCTGAGGGAATAGGTAAAGGAGTCATCTGCATACAGAAAGTTAGGGAATCTATAGAGGAACCCAATGCCCTTCTGATAGTTCTCCCTCAGGTCTAGCAGCATAGAAGAGTGATCCAAGATGATCAAATCTCCAATATTTGCATCTATTAGTTTGGGAATCAGGGGGAGGGAAAATAGAAAATAATCAATTCGGGACCATGAGTTTTTGGCGTGGGAAAAGAATGTGTATTCTCTGCCCCCCTATTTTGTTGAGGTTCTGATCTGCATTGATTGTATTCTCCAAATAGTTAAAGAAAGGCTTATTGCTATCATTTGGGCCATACGCATTAAAAATTGAGACGTCACCTACTTGTGTCGACAAAGTTAAGTGTGATAGTCTTCCCTCTCCATCAGTTTGGTGAGAGATCAGGTGGTGGGTAAAGTGTTTGCTAATAAGAGTTATTACTCCAGCCTTTTTATGCAGCGATGGAGACCCATGTACACTCCCCACCCATAACCTTCTAATTCTGATAAAGTCAGCCTCAGGCAAATGAGTCTCCTCGAGGAGGTCTACATCAGGCTTAAGTCGTTTTAGATGTCTAAGGACCATCATTCGTTTTTGTGGGGAGCGCAATCCTTTAACATTCTAGCAAATTATTCTCATGTTAAATGTACAATATGTAGATCTGTGACTAAAGGGTATGCCACACTAAACAATATCGCTAACGGGATCGCTAAAAAACGTCACTATTTAGCGATCCCGTTAGCGATATTGTTCAGTGCGGCAGCTTCCAGCGACGAGCTTCCTGCTGTGATCTCGCTCGTCGCTGGAATCGTTCCGGACCCTATTTTCTCGTCGGCGCTCCCGCTGGGTAAGTATCTTATCGCTGTGTGGCACCTTTTCTTAGCGATTTAGCGGTACTTTTGTACCGCTAAAGTCGTTAAGAAGATCGCTAACGGCGATAGCGTCGTTAACTATATCGCTAAATGCGGCAGCATTTAGCGATATAGAAACAATCCCGCTAGCGATCTCATTAGTATGCAACGCTAACGAGATCGCTAGCGGGATAGCTTAGTGTGGCAGTACCTTTAAGCTTGTAACTTAAATAGATTGAGGCAGGTGGGAGCAGAGGCAGGAGAAGGGGGAGGGCAGTGGGGAAAAAATGAACATCAGAGTAGAATTCAATAGACAACATTAGCTGCAGTGGAAAAGACACTAAACAAGAAATTGCAGCCAACTGCTCTGTGGGATAACATTGCAATTTCACCACAAACATTTCATCGAAGCGGCGATGTATAAAATAACATTCACCGCCTGGAGAAATGGAAAACAAATGGACTACACTTCTACCCGACGCTGTGAGACAAGGGTCCCTCTAAGGGTCCCGTCACGCTCTTCAATGTCCCAGCGATCCAACAAACGATCCGACGTGGATGGGATCACTGGGACATCGTTAGCTGATCGCTGGTAAGCTGTCACATGGGCAGACTCACCAGCGATCAGGACCAGCGAGCACACTGGTATCCAGGCTAAACATCGGGTTACTAAGCGCTGTGCGGTGCTTAGTTACCCGATGTGTACTCTAGATACCAGCTCCCAGCTTCTGTTGTACGAGCTGGGAGTTGGTATCCAGGCTAAACATCGGGTTACTAAGCGACACACGGTGACGCTTCAGCGATCTCGCTTAGTGTGACGGGGCCTTTACCCTCCGTCATATCTAAATACAGTAACTACATTCAAAAGATCCACATCAGGAATGAATCACCCATTTTCATGGGGTTTCACGTGATCTATTGTCCTCAGACTTCCGCGGTGACTGCCAAGTCTCAGAGATTCTCGGGAGTAGTTATTCTCGGGGTGGTTCTTTGATTTAAAAAGCTCTCTAGTGAAAGCTTCGGCTTTGTCAGGAGAGACAAAAGTGTGAGACATCCCCGAGTTCTCTCTGACCAACAAGGTAGCAGGGTATTTAAGTTGAAATCGGATGCCTTCCTGGTACAGTTTCGTACAGATAGGACTAAAGGCCTTACGTTTCCTTGTAACTTCAGCTGAGAAATCATCAAAGATGAGTGTTTTGTGGCCACAGATCATCAAAGGTTGGTTATGTCTCCGGTATGCTTGCAATATATCGTTTTTATCGTTGTAGTCCAAAAAGTGCATGATCGTCTGACATGGGCGCTTCGAGGCCTTCCCCTCAGATGTGGTTGAGGGTGCCATTGGCCCTACTCTGTGGGCTCTCTCCACTTTTCGTCCTGTGGAAAGATGTAGGGCCTTGGGAAGATCAAATTCGCAGATTTACTTCAGATCCTTAGGTAGAAAAGATTCTGGCAGACCCACCAAGCATAGATTATTACGTCAGGAACAATTTTCAAGATCATCAACTCTATCCCATAGTAAGGCGTTTTCTTTTGCAAGCGCCAAGAGCTTATTATGGTCACTATAGGTGTCATATTCAAGATTTGACAGTCTTTTTTCCACCTTAGAGATACTTTCGGCTTGTTCGTCCTGTCTGTCTTGCAATCCCTTTAAGGCTGTGTTTAATGAACCTTCAATAGCAGATTTGATTTCCGGCAGAATTTTTGCCATGATGTTATCAACTATAGAGGGGATATTTATTTGCAAGTCTAAGTTACCAGGTGATGGCAAAGAGGTGGAAATGGGCATCACAGCTTCCCTGACAGAGGCCATCTCGGAAGAAGTCATGTTAGCGGACTCCCCAGAAGACTGGTGCTGTTTTTGCCCGCTGCGCAAAAGGTAACGGTTCATATAAAGATATGTTGTAAATGCAGAGTATTGCGCGTCGTTAATTCTAAGCAAGTCACCCGGTCGTAATTCAAGCGTAGCAAGATGCAGGTGTTTGTGCAGGGTTAACGAAGGGCAAGGGACACCAATTACGCAATTCTCACATGGCCGGCGCATGACCCGGAAGCCACATATTTAAAGTGATCATTCCTTGTTGGATAGAAGTAAACTACTGCAAGATTCAAACTTGTCAGGCTGTGAGTGATCTTGCCGATCACAAGAGGGGGTATACATTTGCATAATAGCAGTAGAGTATTGTACAATTTTATGGCAGCCGTAAGATGCAGGCTCTTAAATACGGTATACTTTCTTTCTTCTGCTGTCCAGGGAGAAAGGGAAAAAGCCCTTCCCAGGGAAGGTACTTGATATTTTCACCACAGAATAGGATTTCCGTCGCTTATAATGATCACTCTTTCCCCTTATAGCTCATCTATAGTATATCAGCCAAAGGATGTGTTTCACCTCAGCCAGCAGTTTACTATTATCTTTGGGGGATTGCTTCTTCCCTCCGTTCTGTCCTCTCACCTTCAGCGCCACCGTCCGTCAGCCCAGGGGACTCCGGGGTGCTGAACTTGTATTAGACCGCCGGTATCCATCAGTCAGGAGCTCAGGCCTCACTCAGCACTCTGCCTGCAGTATGGCGCCACCACATCGCCTCCCGCGGGGTCCCGGCTCTCTCCCTGCACGCCGATCCTGGACACGTCCCACTGCCAGGGAAATTCTTCTGTCCGTCACCCGGGCAGCTCCGGTGAGTCCAGCTCCATCAGCAGGGTCTCTGCCATGGACGGTGCCCCGCACTGCTACCGCCATCGGGAGTGCCTCAGCTCCTGTGTTAGGCCCAATCCGGGGGAGGCCTCAACATGTGAGCCCCCAGCGTCGCTCAGCGGCTGCTTCCACAGGCGATAAACGGCTCAAATAGGCCAGAGCCGTACGGGGGATGAAAACGGAGGTATTACAGCTATGTGAGAGGCCCCTATGCTGCTAGATGCATTGGATTAGATCCAATAGGTCTGGAGCCTCTTCACACGCGTCTACCACCCCTGGCGGCCATCTTGGTCTTCTATTGTGCAACATAATTTTTATGCCCTTAAATCAGCTAAGTTTTAAAATTGAAAAATTTGCATCAATTTTTTTTCCCCACAAAAAAACGCAAGTCATGTCGAACAAATTTTACCATGATCACGAAGTACAATATGTCACGAAAAAAAACACTCAGTGGGATCTGTTGAAGCGTTCCAGATTTATTACCACAATGAGAATGGACAGAATTGTAAATTTGGCCTGATCATGAAGGTGAAAACAGGCTTGAGGGTGAAGGGGTTAAACAAGCGCTGAAGATGCCAACAGACCCCTTTCTTCCCTTGGATGATGAGGATTCTACCCCTGAACATAGTATGACTTACCATTTTTATTTTGTTCATATTGACTCGAAGCAAGGTTGCTAAACTCTGGACGACTAAGTCTGCTACTTTCTAGCATCCAGGGATCACCAACCATGTACTTGTCTGGGGACTTTTACTAACATTACCTACTAAATGCACATTTTTAGTGCAGGGGTTTATTGTTACCAGAATGTACTAATACAACCATCTTCCTCACTAAGTGCCCTTTTTGCTCTGTTTTAAAGGTTTTGTAGAAATGAACAAGAAACCGGTTAATACGTACCAGTAATACAATTTTACGGAGTCCATGACAGCGCCCATCGAGAGAGGAGATCCGCCACAACAGCACCCACCGAGACTTTCAGAGACTATCACCTGGGAGGGACCACAGAACTAAGTACTGATAGTCCAAAGTTTAAACTGGAGGTGGATGAAAGATAAAGACGGTAGAGTCTATAAAAGGTGGAAGGTGACGACCACGTTGCCGCCTTACAAATTAAGTCAATGGAAACGTCCACCTTTTCAGCCCAGTAAGATGCCATGGCCAATGCCGAATGAGCTCTCACTTCCTCTGGTGGAGATTCTCCTTTGGCTGAATATGCTAGTAAGATCGCATCTCTTATCCATCCAGCAATGGTGTTCTTTGTGACACTTAACCCCCTTCTTCGACCCTGAAAGGAGACAAACAGCGCCCTGCTCTGCCTCCAAGCCTGAGTCCTTTTTAAGTACTCTAATACTGTTCTTTTAATTTCTAGAGTATGGAACCTTCGCTCCTCTGCTGTAGCCGGGTTATCAAAGAATGAAGGCAAATAGATCTCTTGGCTCCTATGAAACTTAGAAGCAACTTTTGGTAAATAGGCCGGGTCCGGTTTTAGCACTATCTTATCCTGATAGACCATCAAGAAAGGAGCATCCACTGACAATGCCTGAATGTCACTGACCCTCCTTGCGGAAGATAAGGCGACATACAAAGCTGTTTTAAGGGTCAGGACCTTAACCGAGGACGAGTGTAGGGGTTCGAAAGGGGCACCCGTCAATGCGTCTAGAACTAGGTTTAAGTCCCATGGAGGTAATCCAGCAACACTGGGTTACTGCACTCACAGGCCTTTGTGAATCTAGCGACTCACCTGTTCCCTGCTACATTATAGTTATACAGTGCACCCAATGCAGACACCTGTACTCTACGAGTATTGACAGATAACCCCAATTCTCGGCCCCTCTGCAGGAATTCTAGAATCGCCGATATTGGAACTTGGTGCGACAGGGGTGCGGAGTGAAACAACAAAACCTTTTTCCAGGTTTTACAATAAATTTTTGTGATAACCTCCTTTCTACTCCCTAGCAAGGTGGTGACTAGGCCTTCTGAAACCCCTCTACGTATCAGCAGCTTCCTCTCAAATTCCACATCAAGTGGAGACCCTCCATCTGTGGATGACGGAATGGGCAATGAGAGAGAAGCCCCAGGCTCGTTGGTAGTACCCAAGGGTCGGTCACAGACATCGCCTTCACCCAGGAAAACCAAGGTCTCCTTGGCCAGAATGGGGCAATTAGAATCACTCTGGCTCTGTCCTCCCTGATCTTTCTAAGGACCAGCGGAATCAGACACATTGAGGAAACACATAGACCAGAATATAATCACACCACACCTGAAGGGAGTCGTCTTTATCTTTGGCTGGTCTGATGCCCGCAGTGACGCAAACCTCCTAACCGGTCAGTAGCTTCTTGTGGCAAAAAGGTCTATGACCGGAAGGCCCCATAAGTGTACAATCCGCCTGAAAAACTGTCGGTCTAGGGACCATTTCCCCTGGCGCAAGGAATGTTGACTGAGATAGTCCGCCTGAACATTGTGCTCCCCTCGGATGTGAAGTGCCGACAGGGATAGTAGGCGATTTTCTGCTAACGTATGTCACCTGCGGTGGACATTAGTGATTGAGATCTTGTCCCCCCTTGATGGTTTAAATAGGCTACCACTGTAGTGTTGTCGGTACATGTGAATTCCGCAGAGTTGGTAGAAATTCTAGAAGCGCATACATCACCACCCTGAGTTCTTTCAGGTTTGAGTAATACCCTTCCTCCCTGGTTGTCCACCTCCCTTGGGCTAGTCTGTCTCCCATGTGACCTCCCCTCCCCAAGGGGCTGGCATCGGTCATGACTATACTTCTGGGTACTATCCTCCATGGTACTCCTTTGGATAGATGTATCGGGTCTAGCCACCAGGATAGGCTGCTAACAGTGTCGACCGACAATCGCAATCTCCCCCCAAGGCAGCCTCGCTACCTTCTTTCTGCATCGAGTACTTCGCTCTGCAGCGGTCTGGTGTGAAACTGAGCCCACCGTACACAGCTGGCATGCAAGATGTTAGAGAACCCAACAGGGACATTACATCTCTCAAGGACAGATCCGGATTGTCCATTACTCTTGTGACTTTGCAGATGATGCCTAATTTCTTGTCCTCCGGGAGAAAACAATGCTGAGCTACTGAGTCCAGGAGGATGCCGAGGAATTTTTGACAAGTCGATGGAACTAGCCTTGACTTCTTCAGATTGACTAGCCTACCCAGATCCTGCAGGGATATTATATGGTTCAGCCAAGTACTAGACTGGATGGCTGACCCCCCACTATCAGGAAATTATCTACAGTCATGGCCAAAAGTTTTGAGAATGACACAAATATTAATTTTTACAAAGTCTACTGCTTCACTTTTTCTAATGGCAATTTGCATATACTCCAGAATGTTATAAAGAGTTATCAGCTTAACAGCAATTACTTGCAAAGTCAATACTTGGCTAGAAAATGAACTTTATCCCCCAAAACACATTTCAACATCATTGCAGCCCTGCCTTAAAAGGACCAGCTAACCTCTTTTCAGTGATTGCTCCATTAACACAGGTGTAGGTGTTGATGAGGACATGGCTGGAGATCAATCTGTCATGATTAAGTAAGAATGACACCACTGGACACTTTTTTTTAAGGAGGCTGGTGCTTGGCATCATTGTTTCTCTTCTGTTAACCATAGTTATCTCTAAAGAAACATGTGCAGTCATCATTGCAATGCACAAAAATGGCCTAACAGGGAAGAGTATCGCAGCTAGAAAGATTGCACCTCAGTCAACAATCTATCGCATCATCAAGAACTTCAAGGAGAGAGGTTCCATTGTTGCCAAAAAGGCTCCAGGGCGCCCAAGAAAGACCAGCAAGCGCCAGGACCGTCTCTTAAAAGTGTTTCAGCTGCGGGATCGGGCTACCAGCAGTGCAGAGCTTGCTCAGGAATGGCAGCAGGCAGGTGTGAGTGCATCTGCACACACTGTGAGGCGGAGACCCTTGGAGCAAGGCCTGGTCTCAAGGAGGGCAGCAAAGAAGCCACTTCTCTCCAGAAAAAACATCATGGACAGACTGATATTCTGCAAAAGGTACAGGCAGTGGACTGCTGAGGACTGGGGTAAAGTTATTTTCTCTGATGAATCCCCTTTTCGATTGTTTGGGACATCAGGAAAACGCCTCATTCGGAGAAGACAAGGTGAGCGCTACCACCAGTCTTGTCTCATGCCAACTGTTAAGCATCCTGAAACCATTCATGTGTGGGGTTGCTTCTCAGCCAAGGGAATCGGTTCTCTCACAGTCTTGCCTAAAAACACAGCCATGAATAAAGAATGGTACCAGAATGTCCTCCAAGAGCAACTTCTCCCAACCCTCCAAGAGCAGCTTGGCGATCAACAATGCCTTTTCCAGCATGATGGAGCACCTTGCCATAAAGCAAAGGTGATAACTAAATGGCTCAGGGAACAAAACATAGATATTTTGGGTCTATGGCCTGGAAACTCCCCAGATCTTAATCCCATTGAGAACTTGTGGTCAATCATCAAGAGACGGGTGGACAAACAAAAACCTTAAAAATTCTGACAAAATGAAAGCATTGATTGTGCAAGAATGGACTGCTATCAGTCAGAATTTGGTCCAGAAGTTGATTGAGAGCATGCCAGGGAGAATTGCAGAGGTCCTGAAGAAGAAGGGTCAACACTGCAAATATTGACTTGCTGCATTAACTCATTCTAACTGTCAATATAAGCTTTTGTTACTCATATGTTTGCAATTATTATATTTCTGTCTGTGATAAAAACATCTGTCAAACACACATAAAAACCAGAGGGCAGCAGATCATGTGAAAATATAATATTTGTATCATTCTCAAAACTTTTGGCCATGACTGTAGGTATGGTATGACCAAGGTATCCTGTTCTCTCAGATGAGCCATCACTTCTGCAATTACTTTGGTAAACACCCATGGTGCCCTGGAGAGACCAAATGGCATGGCGGTAAATTGAAAATGTCTAACCTGATTGCCCAGTCGTACTGCCACTCTGAAGTATTGCTGGTGGTCTCGGTCTATTGGTAGATTGCATTAGGCATCTTTTAGATCCAGGACAGTCATGAAACACCTGGGAAATAGAAGTTTCGTTGCAGACTTAATGGATTCCATTTTGAAGGTATGATACTGCAGGAACATATTTAGTTTCTGTAAATTCAGTTTGGAAATCAGAAATAGAGGGGAATAAAACCCCTCACTTCCTGGTTTCAGGGACCTCCCCCAGGACCAGTTTCTCCCTCAATTGCAGAATCTTTATTTCAAGGGCCCACTGCTGGTCGTGGGGATCTCCTCAAAGTTGTTAATCGAAAAGAGTCTGGAGGGATACTCCGAAACTCCAATCTCGGATATTATACCAAGGATCCAGGTGCTGGATGTTATACGGACCCATTGATTATAAAAAAAAAAAGATATGCCAATCTACCGCCCATCGGAAGATCAGGGCTAGCGATAGTTGCGCCTACGCCTAGAAGACGCAGCCGCACTGAAGTAGGCACCATTACGCTTCGGTTCCTCCGGCTCCCAGTCTCGGTCTCTATCTCCTCTGGAATGAAGACCGCTTCCTAAAGGTGTTCTAAAAGTAGGGGGTAAACAATTTAGGGAACCCTTTCTTCCTGTCACATGCCTTTGTGAGGATTTCATCAAGCATGGGGCCAAACAGGTACTCACCCGGGCATAGTATGGCACAGTTTTGCTTTAGCATGGGTATCCCCCTTCCAGCCTTTTAGCCACAGTAGGCAGCATTCGACAGGCCAGCAGATCTGGCGGCTAACCGTAGAGAATCAACTGACGCATCTGCCAGGTAAGTCGACCCTCCACGGACTTGGGAGGAGTCCAGCAACCTGTCTCTAGGCATCCAAGCCCGTATCTGATCCTCCAGCTGATCCAGCCAGACAAACATGAATCTGGCAGTACAGGTACTTGCAATCGCTGGTTTAAATGCCCCAGCCGATGACTCATACTCTTTAGGAGCAAGTCTGCTTTTCTATCAGATTGATCTTTCAGATGACCTCGGTCCTCTAAAGGGCCCGTCTCACATAGCGATATCGCTACCGAGATCGCTGCTGAGTCACTAGTTTTGTGACGCAGCAGCGATCTCCCCAGCGATATCACTGTGTGTGACATTCAGCAACGATCAGCCACCCTGCTGGGTATCGCTGAAATGTCAGGACATTTTTTTGATCGCTGGTCTCCCGCTGACAGGCACGCATCGCTGCGTGTGACAGGCGGGAGACCAGCGATCCGCTGGTAACCAAGGTACACAGCGGGTTTCCAGGCGCGGGGCTGTGCCTAGAAACCCTCTGTGTACCTTGGATACCAGCGCCCTGATGCAGGGAGCTGGTAACCAAGGTACACAGCGGGTTTCCAGGCACCGCGCAGCGCTTGGAAACCCGCTGTGTACCTTGGATACCAGCTCCCTGCGTCAGGGCGCTGGTATCCAAGGTACACTGCGGGTAACTAAGCGATGTTACCCGCAGTGTCCTTGTGCTGATCGCTGCCCTGAGCTGCCTGTTTGGCAGCTCAGCAGCGATCATGTAGCGATACACCAGCGATCCTGACAAGTGCATATCGTTGTCGGGATCGCTGGTGTATCGCTATGTGAGACCCAGCCTTAAGGGCAGCGCTGACCTCTGATAAGGAAGCTACAGCTGCATCCTTTTTGGGGATTTTTAACCCACTGCGCCAGTACATCGTCTTCAAATGGGTATCTCCGTTTTGAGGCGGATGTCAGGAATCTCCAGTAATCCTGCCTATCCCATTCCCTCTTTGACTCGATGAAAAATTTTATATTCACTGGGAAGGACTTACAACTCCTCTGACCCAAGCCTGCAAACATCAGGTCCTGAGTGGACCTAGGTTACCTATTGTCCGTGACTCCCATGGTAGCTTGTACTGACCTCACCAGTGTCCATATTATCAACTGGTAAGCAAGGCCTTCCCTCCTCGTCCGAAGATGAATACGATGGGAATTCTGACGTTTCAAACTGCTGTTTCCCTATTGACGGACCAGACTGAGCTAGAGTCGACAATACTAGCCTTCCTTTTACGGATCTTCCCCCTAAGGGAGCTCTCAAACTCTTCCCTGATAAATCGACCTCAGATCCGATGCATAGACGGATTTTGGTAAGACCTTACCTGTAAAATCCTTTTCAGCGAAGGAAGGAAGGGAGACACAGTCATTACTAGTGGGTAGGCGGAGCCCACACAGGATAGAACACCTCAGATTAAAAAAGTGTTGACCGGCCCCTCCAGCTTGGGCTCCTCCTACTCCAGTTCTCCAGTCCGTACACAAGCTAAGGAAGAGCAAATATCACCAGCGGAGCAACATAACCCCCTCTGAAGAACTTCAGAGAAAAAACAAGAAGACAGGTTATGCATATAACAGAAAAAACCACACAGTCCCAGGTACTACTCACTGAACCTGACCACTGCGATGAGCTGGCAATGCTGGAACAGAGCCTTAGCGCGCCGACCTCAGCCCAGATAATCGCTATCAGAGAAGGGTCACGCCGCATCTGAAAACACAGCAACACACTTCTGCCATGGGAGGGATCTGTGTCTCCCTTCCTTCCTTCGCTGAAAAGGATTTTACAGGTAAGGTCTTACCAAAATCCGTCTTTCAGCAGCAGATGGAAGGGAGACACAGTCATTACTGTGGGACGTCCCAAAGCAGTCCAGAAATTAAGGGTAGGCAAAAAACCAAGAGGCAGATTCCCAACAACTTAGATAAATGAACAACAAGCGCTAAATACAAGTTAACAAGAACTTTAAACTACAGCCGCCTGCAGGACCCTACGTCCTAAGGCCGCATCAGCGGAAGCACTGACGTCCACCTTATAAAATTTCGTAAACGTGTGGACGGAGCGCCAGGTCGCCGCCCGGCAGAGCTGAGCTGCCGAGGCCCCTTGATGAAAGGCCCACGATGAACCCACAGCCCTCGTGGAGTGAGCTTGAATCTTAACCGGGCAAGGTTCGACCTTAAGTCGGTAAGCCTCTAAAATGGCCGACCGAATCCAACGAGCTATAGAGTCCTTGGAAGCTCGTTCACCACGTCGACGACCTGCTGGAATCACAAACAGAGAATCCGACTTCCGAAAACTTTGAGTAATAGACAAATAGAACTTCAAAGCCCGCACTAAATCCAAAGTGTGCAAAGCCCGTTCCTTCGCATTCCTCGGCTCCGGACAGAGCGAGGGCAACACAATATCCTGGTTAACATGAAATTGTGACACCACCTTAGGTAGAAAGTCACCCCTAGTGCGAAGCACTACGCGATCCGGGTCCCTCAGATTCCTCGCCCGTCTGAAAGACATGGAGGGCTGAGCTGGAATGAAACTGTTAATAACCGGATCAACCTTTAATATTGGCCATGCCTTCTGAAGAATAGAGCGAACCCTATTGGACTGAGACTAAAAGTAGTCACAAATCTGATCGTCTGTTGATCACCCAATTTAAGTCTAGATGTCGTATCGTATAATAAACTTTGGCGAGGTGTATATTTGGCCCGGTGGTAGGCCCTCTTGAGTGAGCGATGGCTATTTAAGATTAGACGTCATATTACTTGTACAACGAGATATGTCGTATATTATGCCACATGCCCTTGTGGCCTTATTTATGTCGGGTTGACAACTCGCCAACTTAAGGTTCGCATTAGGGAACACGTCCTTGGGATACAGGCGGCACTTTGCCACGATGATGAAACCACCCTGAAAACTATCCCACGGCACTTCAGAGAATTTCACAACTGTGATGGCTCCCTTCTAAGAGTGCGTGGTATTGATGCCCTCAAAATCAATATTAGAGGGGGGGGTTTATCTAAGCGCCTGGGTAGGCTGAAGACCAAGTGGATATGGCTCCTTAAAACGGTTCAACCTTTTGGCCTCAATGAATGCCTGTCATTTGCTCCTTTCCTTTAGGTCTCGTTTTGCTGTGTATTCATCCATGCGTGCACCCTTTCCGCATTATTTTTGTTTTTATATGTTTTTAATAATGATTCTCTTTGTATTTCAGTAATCTTGAATTGCCTTCATTGCCAGGATGAGTGACCATATTGGATGAAGTATATTTCTCTGTCTTGAAGTGATCTCCATATTACTACCACCTACATTCTTATGATATTATGTTTGTCATGTGTATCTCTTTTTGTGGCTATATGTGGTGGTTGTTGCTATAATAAGAATGTGTTCCATGTTATTACACTATATATTATATATTATGTTATTTGTGCTATATGTGTTAATTATGTACATTTTTGTACTGGTGTTATTCTTCATGCGCATGCTATCATCTGTTTGTTGATTAATGGCATTTATTTAATATGATTGCAATTGTGCTGTTATCTTTGTGATATATATATATATGCTGTTGTTCATTACGCCTTTGATGTTTTGTGCTGTGTAATGATGCTCTCCATTATGTACATGACTTTGACTGGCCAGTTTCACATATTTGTACATTAACTCATGATTCTACACATGGCTCCTATATTTCTGCCCACTAGTTGTATGGCCGCACTATAGATTTTTACATGTCTTGTTACCACTTCCGCCCTCTCCTCCACATCCGCCCACCTCTGACGTTTGATCACATGGGGCCCCATGTGGATGCTCGTCAGCGGTGAGGTTGCATTGTGGTGGGAGGAGCGATCTGGTTGGCGTTCGTATGGAATCACTTCCGGTTATGTAACTATTTATACTGCCTGGGTCTCTAACCTGGCGTGCCCCCTGAGGAAGGAACTTCCGAAACGCGCGTTGGGGTGGGCGGGAGACGCGGTAGCACCCGGTATGTATTATGACGATTCTACTGTAGCGGTGGCATTAGATGCATTGTCATATGATCAGCACAGTGTACATCATGTATGGGCAGACTAGATGTTGTGTTATATATTTGCACATGCTGTTAACACATTTATGCCTGTATTCATATATGCCTGCTACCTATATTACTTATTTTTCCGGATGTTGCCGCTATTCTCTGCTGCCTGGGCTTATGCGGATTATGTGTGTCACGTTTTAGCCTTCTTGTTATCCCTTTACCTTGTTCTATTTTGATATGTAATAATAAAGTATTTTCTGCTTTATTTATGTTGACATTGCACTGATTTTTTCTGCGGTCTGTTATCTTTGATATTTTCAGTGTGTCAGATACATTATCCTTTAAAGACTAGCGTTATAATGGTATGATTGTGTTATGCACAGGCTTGTTGATATCTATATTCTATTCTGTATGATGATTCATTATACTAGTCGTACGTGTTTTTCATGCTATTATCTGTTTTCTACGTAGGGTAAGCTTGCTGCCGGTTCCCATCAGGACAGGAACCCAAATGAGGAAGAGAGGATCGCCTCCTTTTTTAATCTATAGGTTCCGGTCCTGATGGTGGGCGGATCCCCTCTCTGAGTGCTGTCATGGCGCTAGGAACAGGTATGTTTATGTTAATATAGCCGTTTCGCAAATTTATTTATTTGTCTAAAACCTGCCTTTTGAAAGCAGCTTCTTACTGCCAAGAGCAGGTTTTGATTGCAGGAAAAATGCAGCAAATACAAGGTGTGAACATAGCCCAACAAGAGGATAGCCTACAATAGAATAATATTCAGCTGCTCACAGGTCAGCAATAAAATTAGTGTATGCCAGCTTACTACTCATGCTGCAGTTCAGGTTGATCACACAGCACATTTATTTTTTCTGCATAAGACAGACTTTCTCCAAAACAGCATTTCCATATAGCTAAAGCAGACCATCTTAGCTTGGTTGCAGAGAGATTGGTGAAGTTACAAAAAAACAAACCCAGAATTAAGCATTTTTTTGTACAAGTCTTTCTGCACGTTTCTTCTATTTATAGACAAGACTATTACGTTATAAAAACAAAGTTTATTTCTAAAGAAATGTAATTTTTCATTTCAAATTTTACACCAACGTTAACTGTAGCAACACAATGCTAAGAACTTTGTCAAAGGTATAGCATAGTGGATGTTTTATAATGAATAAAAAACTAAAAATGACAGGACATAAAATTAAAGAGAAAAAACCCAAGGGGAAAAAAAGAAAAAAAAAAAAAAACTAGTGAGACCACAAGACAACAATGTAAAAACAATACAGTTTTATTCTAGAAGTCGCAAATAGGTATCAAAATGAAATGAGGCAAAGGAAATGCAGAGTGCATAATAAACAGGCTTGAATTAGCTGGTGGTGCGACTGATGGTACAGGGTGAAGCTATGAATCAACTATACACAACAAGCTGAAGAGTTCATCAGGGACTGGACTTAAGATTCTTCCTCATTTACGCTGTCCCCTTCATCTTCTCCTTCTTCTGTTTCTTTGTCACAATCTTTTACTTCTTCAATCTTAAAAAAAATTTAGTTTAACAGTTTAAAATGAGGGAACCATGATTTAAGTGTGGTAAGGTTAGCCAAAAAAAAAAAAATGTTCAAGATCCAAATGAAGACAGCAACTTATCCATCTGGATTTTATTACTCAACACGACACATAAGGAAGGCAACATTTTTTTTTCAAATCATAGAAAATGTGTAGACAAGTGGACCATTTGAAGGGTTGTCCACTACTAGTCCCTTCTCAATCTGAATGTTTGCCTCCATTAAAATAATACCCATACTCCCATGTAGAGCCAGTGCTGTTCCAGCAGGGGTCTAAACTTTGTTCCTGGGGCTCACATGAGGTTATGGCAGCACGTAAGCTTTGTGCCCATTCAGCTTCACTGTCTCCGCCTTTGGACAAATCGAATATCAAGTCATAGAAGTCACAGAGCAGCTGCAGGCCTGATTTCATGTTAGATTTGAAGCCAGTGTTGATTGGGTGCAGGGCTCACGTGACGCAACAACCTCACGTGGGCACTGGGAACATGAGTGCCGAAACCAGAGGACAGTACAGGCGGTTTTATTTTAATGGGCCAAGCACTCAGATTGAGAAGGGTTTGTCATAGTTATGGAAAACCCGCTTAATTAAGTTTTATTATAAATGATGGTTAACCTTTAATATGCTACAAGGGCTGCAAAGTGTTGCTAATCGGTCAAGATCTGTATTTCAAGACAGAATTTTTGTAATTCGCTACAGCACAAATGGTGGCCTTTAGCAATCATCTCATCCATACAATGTCATTAAAATGAAGAAAAAAAATCCATAAAGTCACTTTACTAGCATCTCCACATCACCTGTCTGTTTCTTGCCAACCCAGCACAAGAGGCCCAAGGATTTCAAAGCAAGCATCAGTAATATAAAGATGCGCTGAGAACAGGTGATGTGAGGGCAAGTGAATAGTTTTTTCTTTTTTATACTCTTTAGAGACCTCAGAATAAGGGACATGTAATTTTTTCGTATATCATTTTACAGGGAAAATCGATGTAAACCATATAATTTGAATTGTTTGATCCACTTATGTCTAGCAACTACCAATTAGTTACAATAGACAAGCCCTTACTGTGTCTTCTCCCTGATCATCATCATCCAGCAGGTCTCCCTCTTCTCCCGATTCACCAGCTTCCTCTGCCACCATTTTCACAGCTGACGTTTCTTCTTTCTTTACAGAGCTGCTACTCTGATCATCATCTAATTTGGTCTCTGTAGCAGGAAAGGTTTTCACAATCACATTGCAGCACAGTAGCAAACACTCTGCTTTTAACCATTTAAAATAAGACATTCATGTTTCAAGTCCCATAGTCCTCGATACAGAGGCAAATGCTTACCTTGTTTTGACTGCTCACGCTCAATACGTTCCAGACATTCCAGAAGAGAATCCACCCTCTGCTTTATCTGACTGAGTTCCTTTTTAATGGTTTGTAGATCATCTCCCTTCACTGTAAAAAAAAAAAAAAAAAAAATTATTTGCTAGAAATACAAAAAGGAAGTCGTGATGTTTCTATTTAGGTACCTATGGGCATATTTCAATGATACAGCAGTTACTTTTCACAGACTTAAGGTGCTTCAAATGTAAAACATATACCTCATTTGGCATGAAATGTCAATTAGCTGCCTCACTTCCATTACACCATCAGAAAGTAGCAGGAGTTTGAGGATACCATCAGTATAGAAAGACAACTTATGTTAAAAAAGTTGTAAAATACTTAATATTGATCCACTGCAGATTTTTTTTTTCCAGAGACCGATAAGCTTTCCATACTGCTGCACCTACACTTAATTGCCTTCTGTGCACTCTACATTCTGACAGTGATTTAAGACCCAACTTCACAAACCAGGCTCTCCCCAATAACTTGGTACTGAACCAGTTCCACTGAATCAGTTTCCCTGAACTATTAACAGGTTTTTCTCATCCTTTAATCAGACTCATTTCACCCCCAATATGCCTTTATCTCCCAAACTTTTTGCATCCTGATGCATTTAATGGTGCCTGACTGGTTCACATAGCTTTTGCAACCATTAGCTTATAAAATGCGGTTGAACCAGTGTCTAAATAAAAGCACATATTAACTTAAGCATCATCTTACATTTCTAGCTCTTGAAAACCAAGTACTCACTTCTATCAATTGAATTGATAACTAGTTTATTGGGCTGTAATGTCTGATTTTGTGACATGTGCACCATAAATTAAAGAGGGTTTTCTTACGAACAAAGTACATTTTAACCAATAGATCTTAAATTATAATACGTTCCACAATTGGAAGTGTTTGAAACAATAATAATTAAAAAAATGTTCCTGTGCTCACGCTCAATACGTTCCAGACTTTCCAGAAGAGAATCCACCCTCTGCTTTATCTGACTGAGTTCCTTTTTAATGGTTTGTAGATCATCTCCCTTCACTGTAAAAAAAAAAATAAAAAATAAAAATAAAATAATAATCTTATAAATGTCCCCCTGCTATGTGCTGTGTAATGACTGTCTGACCATACAGGGACATTATCTGATCATTCATTCCCTGCCCAGGAGCTGTGATATGATCAGAACATGCTCCTGTATTTTCAGACACAGCCATTTCACAGCTGGGGCACATTTATAAGATCTCAGCACGGGAACATTTTATTTAAACACGTTCAATTGTGGAAATTATTGCAAGATCTATTGATTAAAATGAACTTTAAAATTAACTGTTCATGGGTAAACCCCTTTAAGGGTTGCTGAATATATTGACGCAGATTAAAAACCAAAAAAGTTTTGTTCACAAAATCATTAAAAATGCAGTGCTCACATCTAGTAGACTTTGAAGACCCACCACGCTGACCGCTCTTTGAGTTGAAACCACTCTTCCCACGACGGGAGGTATTTCCGGAAACTCTCTGACGTTTTGAAGGTACAACAGCTCGGGCTATTGGGGGTGGTGGTGGGGGCACACGGGCTGCAGTATAGCTGTAATAACAGTAGGCAGTAGTCAAATGACCTGCACAGTGACATGTGCAAAGCTTTCATACTAATAGAGGTTATTCACATACGTGTCATAATAGTCCCGGTGAAAATCGTAGTCCAAATCAAAGGTAGACCTAAAAAACAAAAGCACAGTTTGAGAAAAAAAAAAAAAAAAGCGAAGCTTTATTTAGGATTGAACACTGTCAGACACTTCTGCACAGTTTGCATGTTCTCCCCACCACACTCGAAATACATACTGTTATGGAACTAGGATTGTCCTCAATGGGGACAGTGATAATGCTGGTAAAAGTTCTATGGAACGATGGTGCTAAATTAGCAAGAAAGTCCTTACATTTTGTTTGAGCAGAAACATTCATACTAGAACCATTCACTGTAAATGTTTTTTTAGGTGTTAAAAAGTTAGTCAGGGAAGGAAATTGAGCAGGGCAATGTATGAACTTTTCCACATCTGTCAGAGGAAGAGGGGACTAGGCCACTAGCGCAAATATTTTTTTCCTTCTGCCAGACATGATCTGCATTTCTAATACTCAAGTAGATATCTAAAATTGTTTATGCACCCTATTGGCTCCTATTACCTGCAAAGTTTTTTTTTTTTTTTTTTTTCTAAGTTAAACCTCTTGTAGTCTTAATAAAAAAAAAAAATCTTACAAATCCCCATTATCTTAAAAGGGTTTACCACCATTTTTATTTTGAAAACCAGCCAAGCATTGAAAAAAAAAAACAAACCACACATCACACAATTCATGATACTACCACCTTCTATCCCTCTACTGGTAATGCTCAGTTAACATGGTATGTAACAGTTGTAGCCAGTCATCACAGAGGTCACCGATTGCATTTTGGTTATGCAGAGTTGTTACCTCTGTAACAATCACATGCCAACCAATGCAAGTTAGGAAAGGTACAACAGTGGGGTGGGGAACAGGGGACCGTAACATTTTCGTTTTAAATACCAAGCTTGGCCACTGCTACATAAAGGGTTTGACAACCCCATTAGAAAGTTGGCCCATATATAACTCACCCATACATATCAGCTGCTGATCGCTTGATTCCACCTTTTCCTCTGTTAACTTTGGGCTCAGCAGCCAAGTTGATATCTGAAACCATGAAACAAAAAGAAACGCCACTCTATAATGCATTCATCACAATGGTCAAAGTTTACTTAAATAAAATTATTATTTAAAGAAATTATGCCTCGGAGCTCAAAACCAAATGAAATTCCAGTTTGGCTGTTAAATAAGATTCCAGATTCAAAGCCATAAAAGACAGTCACAAAAAAAATAGACAATGTTTTACAAATAAATATGTCCAAAATGTCAACCAAAGTCCATATATGCTATTAAATGGCTTTGGAGAAAAAAAAAAAAAAAAAAGAAGAAAAAAAAAACATTGTTTTCCAGTCACTCACCCAGGACCTGCCCAGCTATCATTCGTCCATCCTCCCCTGCTACAGCAGTACGGGCAGTGCGTTCATTGTTGTATTGCACAAATGCAAAGCCCTTGTGTACGGAGCAGCCCACAATCTTGCCATATTTAGAAAAGATTGCTTCTACATCTCCTTTCTTCACCACTAATGTGTTTAGGTTCCCAATAAATACTCTGGAGTTCAAAGAGCGAGGGTCTGTTTTATTAGTGACATTGCTCGCCATGTCTCTACTACTATCTACAGTAGCAATTTGGAACCCTAGAAAAAAAAATAGAAACTATTTAAAAACAAATTAGTTAACAAGAAACTTTATGAAAAACAACTGCTGCACGTTGAAGGCACATTAACCTAATAAGAGTAAGAATCATCTCGTGTGAAAACCAAGTTTGTGTTCAACAAGTCTTACCAACAGATAGATGTGTGGGCAAAATCATCATTTATACTGTAAAGTGTGCCTATATCCAGCGTTATGCCATGTGGCAAACACCACACACCGTTTACAGCAGTTTAGCGGCAAATACAGACGATTCACTTGTTGCGAAACGGTGCCGTTTCTTTTTGCCAGTAACGGTTAAAAGCAAATACTAAATGTACCGGCACCCCAACAGCAAGAACACTGTATCTGCATGAAAACAAAGCACTCAGCTAATTTATCAACATTTTGGAAAATCTGCCAAATATGAAAATTCTAATAGAAGGAATAATGTGATGGAAATGTATTCAGAGCATCACAAAGTGTTGAAAATCAGGTGGTGGCATGTCATACACTTACTGTTCAATTTTTTGTTTTCTACCAAAAGCAAGAGTGGATTCTAGAGATTTTTTTTTCTCCTCCTGTTTTGGGCCAAAAAAGGAAAAAAAAACCTGGCATAAAAACAGTGTCAACTAGGCCTGAGTCCAATGTAAAAGTAGTTCAGAATGAAAAGTGGGACCTAAAACCCCCATGCATATTAGATTAAAGTCAGCCAAAACCACTGGCATCAGCAGGATAGGACCAGTCTAATGTGTACAGGGTTGCCCCCACTTTCCCCTTATAGTTATCAAGGAGAGAAGGATCAGGCCTGTTGGATTTTTATGGGAGATAAGCCACCATCAGGATACTTGGAGAACACAGTAGCACTAAGGAGAGAGCCTGTGTACGGCTAGAACCGTCCATCTAATGTGTATGAGGGCCTTAGCATCTATGGGCTGTTAAAAGAGGCTGTCCTATGAACAAAAAACATTTTTTGCAATGCAAATCTCCACAATTAGATGTAATTAAAAAAAGTTCCAGTGCTGACAATCTTATAATGTTGTGTGCTGTGTAATGGGTGCAGGAACATGGTCTGATCATACCACATCTCCTGGGCAGGGGCGGAAGCAAAAGAGTATAGAAGCACAAAATGAGTTCAAGGCTGCTGCTTTGTGGAAGATTAAAACATTTTAACAGGCATGGAACTGTTTTACATCACAGAAAGTTGCAGCTGTGATCCTATCTGTAATATCTGTATACCCCTTTTGCTTCCCCCAACTGCCCAGGAGCTTTTGTATGATCAGACCATGTTCCTGCACAGTCAGACACAGCCATTACACAGTACACAGCAGGGGCACATTTATAAGATTATCTCAGCACAGGAACATTTTTTTTTTAAAACTCCTTTATTTGTGAAACTTATTCCAAGATCTATTCATTAAAATTTATTCATAGGAAAACCCCTTTAAAATATTCAAGATGTGTTATGACCGAGTTGGGCATACATTTTCTGTTTCATTAATAACTGATCATCAGAACTCAATATTTTAGGGCAGTTATACGGTACAATGGAGAATAAACGTCTAAAAAGGTCTAAGAGTAACCATCGTTTTAATTTATTTCATAAATCAATACTACACAGGAAAATAAGCAACTTTAATGTATCTTATCAGAGATTTGCTTCTCTCAATCAAACTTCTCAACTCTGAAGTAAAATGTGTATTCAGTGTAGACATTCCCATTACCGAGAAAGAATCTTATACATAGCAACTACCATCTATGTAGGAGGGGAAAGAAGGCGGAGCTCTGCCTCTAGCTCCTCCAATCCACAGAAAATCTAATTATAAACCAAAGTGTTAAAGTAAAAAAATGCGGCATCATGACAAAGTCAATGTAGGCAAAAGCATACTGCCACTTACAAAAAGGACCCATAACTAGGTTCAAAAATTCAATAGAATCCGATATGTACATATGAAACTGAACACTATTTAAAAAAGTATATACTTGCTTACAAAATACAAGAATTAAATATATAAACACAAAAGTTAAAAAGTGGGAGACCCAAAGGGGCACCACAGTCCACAAATAATCTACAAGAGGTTGCACAGAATCATATAGCCCTGATATAAAATAACCCCTATAGCTGAATAGCTCCTAAACAGGGGATATTAAGTCCACTAAACAGTTACACAAAAAGGTATTTAAATAGCCACTATGAGCAAAACAGAAGTGCAAACATTATTTACCTCCTGTGGATCGTGGTGCCAGCCCCAACGTACGTTTCGGCTATGCAGCCTTCTTCCGGGGGTGGCATCACATGTATTTAATTCTTGTATTTTGTAATAAAGTATATACCATTTTAAATAAACAGTGTTCAGGTTCATACGTACATATCGGATTCTAGAAAATCTAATTAGTAGCAGCTGTCATCTCATCTCAGTAATGGGAGAGAGTCTTCCCTGAATACAGATTTTTGTCTCTGAATTGAGAATATTGATGACTGACCAATTTTGGCAGAGAAAGGAGATTTCTCTGATAACCTACATTACAGTTTCTTATTTCCATATGTACTATTGATTCATGAAATAAAAATTAAAATGATTGTTACTCAGAATGAGTCGCATCATATGAAGGCAGCTTCCTCCAGGTCAGAATGAGAGATCTCCATACAGGTTGAAGAAGCCATTATGAGGCCAATAAAGCAGGCTTGTATGCCTATTTCTGCCTAAGGGCCAGAGATTCTTCTGGTCAGAGGTGCCAAGCAGCATAGCGGCTGCAGGAACACCCATTACTTCCATATACAAAGCATGTTACAGTGCAGCACATTAGGTGTGCCTTTTAACCCATTCTCCCGATAAGATTATTCCATAATCTTGTGCTGGCCATACACATTAAGGGTATGCCACACTAAACGAGATCGCTAACGAGATCGCAATTGCGTCACCATTTATGACGCAGTAGCGATCTCGTTAGCGACTTAGCTGTGTGTGACATGTAGCAGCGATGTGGTCCCCTGCTGAGATGTCGCTGATCGCTCATGAACGTTCTGAGCCGTTTTTTGGTCGTTGCTGTCCCGCTGGTCTGGTAAGCCTGAATCGCTGAGTATGACACCCTTTATGAACGACTTCACCAGCATCGCAGGTGGGACTAGGTTTTCCCAAAGACCGCAGAGGTCGTTATACAGATCGCTGATGAGATGTGTTTGGAATCACAGATCGTTGATGAGCTGTGTTTGGAATCTAACAGCTAAGTTGCTAACGAGATCGCTACTGCGTCATAAATGGTGATGCAATTGCGATCTCGTTAGCGATCTCGTTTAGTGTGGCATACCCCCACCATTTAGCAAAAGCAAAATAGTAGTCACTGATAAAACACCTTTGCTGACAAACACATTAGGATATCCCTTGGATTCATAAACCTTTATTGAATGTTTATGGCCAGTGAAAGATGTGGAATATCTGAAAACCTTTAGGCTGCACTCAGATATCCATGTATGGACAGCAATACCCATAACCACGTCTCCCGACGCTTCGTTCAGGTGAAGAGACCTACGGATAAGTCCAGGGTTTGCAGTCTGTACATGGTTGTGCAAATGCAGCCTTAGGCCTGATTAATACATCCATGTGTCAGGGTCTGAGTAAGGACTAGCCGCAGGTCTTCCAACACGAACTCATGATCCTCCTAGGCTTATATGAAGCTGTTGAGTTCAGGGCAGGAGTCCCACAGCTGGTCCGTGCTTGGATAGCAATACATGGCTGTGTGAGTGCAGTCCAAGTCTGGATAGCGACTTTAGCAGCAACATACGTCACATCCAAATAACACAATAATATACGTGAACATGGTTGTGTTGCTCGCAAGTTGCAGTAACTATGATGCATGTGCAGGTTGCGAAAAAAAAAAGAAAATTAACATTGTGCGAGTTACAACTTGAACATATTCAGTCACATCATGGTGCGATGTAGAGGTGACAAAGTAATTTTTGGTTGTGTATTGTCACCAAAGTCACTATTTAGTACTAGTTTTATAGTACATTCTAATGTCCTCAGGGTTGCTCAGCAATTAGACAATTTTTTTTACAACTATGGAATAAGATGTATGAGCAAGTCTGAGGCGAACAAAGTGAAGGGCCTTGGTTAGCAGTAACATGTCAATGATGTACATTTTTTTTACCTTAGTAATCAACCAGTCTTACCAGGCATCAGTAGATTAACTTGTCAGTGGTCTTTCTCCGTTCCCTGTTGCAGATTGTCAGCGGTTGGACAAAAAGGTATGGGAGGTGGAGTGGGGAGGGGCAGGGAAAGGGCCTAAATGAAGGGACATTAACTGCAACTGTCAAAAATGCCACTGCCCACAACGGTAATGCACAGTAGGAAATCACAAGTGTTCCAACAGCATTACTAAAACTTTACCAAGGCTTGAAAATATTTAAGTTATAGCTGCATAAAGTAAAACGTACAACAAAGCAAGAAAAATTGTAACATCTACACATTATAACTGGGAGAAACGTAAATAATTTAGCACAAAAATTGTAGATTAAGCATAATTAAAAATTATAGACTCCTTCCCAATCCAACCCCCAACCATGAAAAATTAAAAAGAAAAATAAAAAAAATAAAAATAAAAATGAAAACAGTGAAAAAAAATCATCTGTACCAATATAAATACACACAGTTTATATAAAAACTATAAAAAATTAGAAATACAGCAATGTTAAAAAGGAGACCAGTAAGGTAGGAAAAATTTGGAAAAAAAAAAAACAATTTAAAAACACAGGAAATGCGAGACTTACTGTAGTTGGCGGTTCAAAAAAAATTCTTCGCTGTGAAAAAAAAAAGGAAAAAAATTATGAAAATAATCCAAATCAGGGAAAAAAAAAATTGTAGAGAATTTCAGTAAAAAGTCCACTTAAAAATACTAGCAATTCTTAAAAATGATTTTCTTGTAAAACGTCACTTGTCAACATGATTAGGTAATACACCCCAAAAATTTTGCATTGAAGGGATGGGAAGGGGAGGGTTGAGGGTAGGCAGGAGGTGAAAGGTTGTTCTGAGCACTTAGGTGCAGCATTCTGTTCTTCTGTATTATATAAAAAAAGTTAAAATTCATAATAGCAGCAAATAGGAGAAGTGGTAAGATTATTTTTCCCTAAGTCTCCCAATAGGATGGTGCATGACACTTCAGGCCACTGAAAGCACCTAACTACTATATGTGCACTTCTCTATTGGCAACAACAAGAAACAAGGGTAGGGGAACGTATTTAAGTTCTTTCAGAACAGGTCAGGGAAGGTAGAGGGGAATTTGGAGAACTGCTGCTCAGATCTCTGTCCTGTGAAAAGGAGAATGGGAGAATAGTTTAGATTCAGGGGAATTGGAATAAGGTATACTTTAAGGGGGGTAGAAGGGAAAAAAAATGAACATGTAGAACTGCCTCCATTCAAACAGATACATAAACACACAAATTAAATAAATACAGCATATAACCAATTATGACTTACAAGTATACAAAAACAATGACCCTACTGAGATCCAAGAGTGACATTTCATCCTTACGGTAAAAAAAAACAGCCTGAAGCTCCCCAAGCAGCCAACACCAGAACATGTTTCTTAGAGGGATCACATGGGTTACACCTGCCCATAAGGGACAAAGAATAAATCCCTAATTGTTGAAGTTTTATACTATTTTCTTTCAAAAGTCTAAAGGAAAGCTTGGATTTGATTCTGAAGGCTGAAGCACAAAGCACCAGTAAGGGCTCTAACCAGATTCAGCAGAGTATTGTCAGGTCACACATTTGGTAATTTGTTCTAGGGTGGTAAAGGACAGCACCCCCAATGAATATGCAACAGATCACATTTTTAGGATGCAGTCAAAATCATGACAGGTAAAATTAAATGGAAGGTATCACAATGAACATTTATCAACAGTTAACTGGATTAATATCTGGTTGCTTTAAGGCCTACACACTAAGACTGACTGCACACTTGCGAATCCATGTACTGCGTGCTGTGAGGATTCTCTGGTGCCAGCGCTGGACGCAGGACAGCAAGCATGATTTGCATGCATGTAGACACGTGTCAATTAGATGGGCACGGTATCGCTCAATGTAATTGGATGGAGCAAGACTGGATACAACCTACTCTGAATGTGACCAGAAGTATGTAAAAATCACTTATTTGGGGTCACATGACCCCCCGCTCCAGAGAATCCTCTCCTCATAATGTGAGGACTCAAGTCTACAGTTACAACGCGACTGCAGACTTAATACACCAAGGCCGGACACACCCTTTGAGCTCCAACGATCAATAGGACAGGGGTATGCTTTTAATGTTTCACATTTTCTACATTAAAGTGAACCAGTCAGCAGGATTTTGCCAAGTAAACCACAAAACACTGTCAGATTGGTAGTGTCAAACGGATTAAAGTAATACCTGAGGTGAACAAATCCAACTTGTGGTTCTTGGTTAATCAGTCAGGCTGTATGCACACGTTGCAGACTTGCTGCAGATTCGCAGCGGATTTTCCACGCGGATTCGCTGCAGATCTGCAAGTGTGTGACCAACCAATGTAATTCAATAGAAAAAAAAAAAAAAAAAGCTGTGCACATGCTGCGCAAAATTCTGCACGGAATCCGCAGCGGTTTATTTTCTGCAGCATGTCAATTCTTTTTGCGGATTCGCATGCGTTGTCACACCCATTCCATAATGAAATCCGCAGGGCTAAATGCATGCCAATCCGCAAAAAAAAAAGTGCAGATTTTGACCTGCGTTTTCTGCCAAGAGATGCAAATTCCGTGCAGAAAATTCTGCAGGCAAATCTGCAACGTGTGCACATACCCTTAGGAGTTTTCAGCCAAGGTATGCTTGTGCACCAGGACAGGACTGCAGGCAGAGTCTCATCTTCCTGCTCCAAGCCAGAGAAACCAAGGAAAGACTTGCCCACATGCTGCCCTGAATCACAGTCTGTCTCTATGCTTTGGGGCAGCCTGTAGACAGCACTTTCCTTGGTTTCTCTGGCTTAGAGAAGGAAGGTAAGACTCTGCCTACCATCCTGCCACAAAGAAGGAAAATCTCATTAACCCCAACTCTCATTTTAATCAGTTTAACATTGCTTATCTGACAGTGTCTGTAGTGTACTTCGCAAAACCCTGATGACCAATTCGCTTTACGTTAACTATTTGAGTTACTTTTTTAATTGCACTTTTTCAGTTCGTTTAGGTTATGTTGTAGAAAAAGCTTTTGTTTTGGATATGTCCTGTTTCTTGGATTTGATAAAACTATTGCTCAAGTCATGTGTGGATTAGAGTGCTTTCACATTGCGTTTCTGCAACAGTTCATATGCATATGCAGTTTAACTCCAAATTTCTTCACCTCTTTCAAGTTTATGAGAAAATTTGCAATTAAAAAACACATTAGTGCAAGAGAAATCAAACTTAAAAAATGCACTGCAGGTCATGTTTCGTAGTGGTAAAAAAAAAAAAAAAAATGGGCATGAGACTTTCATAAATCCCATACGGTTCCATAAAAGTGTAAGATGTTGTGTTTTTTGTGTGCAATGTAAATAAGCGGTGCCAAAAACGCATCAAATACTCAATGTGTGAACTTGGAAGTCTGAGAGGTCCCACACCAATTAAAATGTCAGCCAATACCCTTAACGGCCCTTAAACCTGGGGTGCAGTCTTTTTGGTCCTAGGGTCACATTGTCAGATTGAACCGATCCCAAAGCTTGCAATACATCATAAATATCTAATAGGTACCGATTTCATTTTAGCTCCCAACATATCAGGAGGATA
The DNA here is from genome assembly GCA_033576555.1 of Oophaga sylvatica. Lineage (NCBI taxonomy): Eukaryota > Metazoa > Chordata > Amphibia > Anura > Dendrobatidae > Oophaga > Oophaga sylvatica. Next base: position 725,451,278 of record JARQOD010000001.1, read on the forward strand.
GAGATCTCCTCTCCCATTTCCAGTCCAGAAAGGAAGAGACCATGGATACAGCTTTCTCCATTGTAGTTTATGCAAGATACTGACAGACAAGGAGTTTTCAGTTTCCCATAAACTACAGAGAATGAGGCAGTATACTTACCTGTCCATTTTACTTCATATACCCCGTACCTAGATGAAGAATTGGTCAGGGATGGATCATACAGTGCATAAATATACAGTGCTGTTTGCTCTACTACCTAATGTGAAAAATACTTCTGACAAGCCACCAATCGAGAGAGAGAGAGAGACACCAGTTTTCTGATGGATTTGTCAAAAGACTGGTTCCATAGACTTGCATTGTCTCCGGCCGCCTGAAGCGCCGATTCAGGCACTATCAGGCGGCTCCAGAAAAAAAAAAAGTTGCAGCCAGCGTCTTGTCCGGCCGCCGGAATGTACATTTCCGACAGATCCGGCCAAAAACGGATGCAACGCAATGACATCAGGCACGGTCCGGCGCTAATGAAAGTCAATGGTAAAAAAAACGCATCCGGTACCGGATGCGTTTTTTTTTTAAAAACACGCCGGATCGCGCCTGACGTAAAAAGATTGATGTGTGAAAGCAGCCTTAGGCCTCTTTCACACATCCGTTTTTTTGTGTCAGGCATAATCCGTCGAATGCCTGAAGGGACGGATCCAGCGCTGAAATGAAAAACTGATGCAACAGATCAGTTTTTTTGCTGGATCCGACCTGAACTTTTGAACCCGGAAAAAGTAGTTTGCAGCCGGAAAATGCAGTAGTAGTAGTAGTAGCTGTAGCAGTCCCTGATTTCCAGAATCCGGATCAGTCTTTTGACGGTTTGCACAAAAGACTGATCCGGTTCCATAGACTTTATTATTTCCGGCTGCCTGATGCGCCGCTTCAGGCACTATCAGGCGGCTCCGGAAAAAATAAAAACGTTGCAGTCACCGTTTTGTCCGGCCGCCGGAATGTAAATTTCCGCCAGATCCAGACAAAAACTGATGCAACACAATGACATCAGGCGCGATCCGGCGCTAATGAAAGTCAATGCTAAAAAAAACGCATCCGGTACCGGATCCGTTTTTTTAACAACACGCCGGATCGTGCCTGAAGTCAAAAACGGATGTGTGAAAGAGGCCTTAGGCACTAAAATAGCTACATAGTTTTTGAAGCAAAAGATACTTCAGGAAAATGCAGGCGGCGTTTTACCCGAAGAGCCTTTCTAGACACTCCATATATAAAATAGCAACTCCCAAGCGGAGGCCACCAGAAGAATGGACAGGTCATTCTTAGCCGCTTCACAGCTTTTGAAGCCTGAAACTGTTAAGAGAAAAGGCAAATGACAGCAAAATGCACTAGGGGCCATTTAGAGATTGATGTGCATGTTTATTTAAGCACTTTATTTTTTCCAGCAGATGCTGCCTGCAAAAGTGCACATACCCTAAACATATCCAAACTCTGCCAAGGCAGGGTGCACCTTTAGATTCGGAGAGGTGGCCATCAGCTAGCTAATGGATATGACCAGCTTTTCACTACACTTTCATGCCCCGTTAGCTAAAGCAGTGTACAGACTATTGAACATAACTCAGCTATTTCTGGCAATGCCATACACAGACTTAATGAAGCGGTGGTAAGCTATATTGGCTATTTCTTGATTAAAACTAAGTGTGCCCTTTTCTCAGAATAAGTGAAGGTCCCAGTGATCAACAAGTTATTACCCATCTACAGGGCTAAAGAGAGTGCCCAACTTGGCATCAATGATATGGTTTTGACCCCATTACTAATAATGCTACAACATCCATGATGTCACAATAGTTACTAGTTTTTTGGTTGGCGAATGGTGCTCAAATCCATAAAACGTCAGTAAAAAGCTTGAAAATTCATGTTCCATGCGATTTCCTCAAATCAAAACCTGAAGTACAATCACAACACTGGGGTAAGGAGGGACTCATGCCAGTTTTCGTATTGACAGTCCTATACAAGCATTAGAAAACATCTGTGAAGAAAAAAAACACACCGTTTCCAGCAAACAAAAGTGTGACAGACCTTATCAGGGGCAGATTGTAAAAAAAAACCTGGGAATGCTCTGGGGAATAGGAGGCAATTAATGGCATTGTTCTTTTCTTTTTCCAAAAGAATGCTTTTACAAATGAGACCTCCTATCCCCTTATATCAAAATGTAGCAGCAGGGGAGGAATGGGGCAGCAAGACACTCATGACACCCTCACCAGATGCCAGTGGACCCATGTGAGGGGAGGGGGTGTGACATCCCTGAGCACAAAAAAAAATAAAAATTTACTCTGGTCCAGAATGCAACTTATCCTCCTCACTCCCTGGCTCATTAATAAAGGGTTGTCTCTGTCCTGTAGTTAACGAACCCTGTAAGTCTTGTACAGCTATAAATAAGACACACACAAGTCTGTCTACTGTACCTTTGTATGGCATAATGAGAACAAGAAAAAATGGTGTTCTCCATCAGACGCCTCAATCCATTTTTGAGGCAAAACTAAAAGCTGTAGTACTTTTTTTATGTAACCATTGCCAGAGTACAGTCTTCAATATTATTTCTTCATACATGGAAAAACTGCAGTGCTGGATTTAAAGACAGCCCATCTCAATGCAAATCAGACATTAGAGCAGCAAGGAATGCTGGGAAATTTCAGCTCTGGCCTGTAATGCCAGCTAGAGCTTAGAAACGAGATTAACACTGTAAAATAGACAGTTTAAAGGGCACACAACATAGGCAGTCACAAAATTATTATTCACTATGAATAAAAAAAAATGTTGCATTTGATACTATCCTGCCATCCATAATCAGGGGTTGAGCCTAGCCTCAAATCTGCAATTTGTAATCTGATGGAGAAAGCTTGGGTCTAGCCTCACAACCAGGGTACCTAATCTGAGAGTCTAGCCTCATATACGCTGTCCATAATCAGAGATGGCACAGGCCAAGCCATATAAATGCCACCGGCAATTGGGGAGAGGGTACAGGCCAAGCAATATATACGCCATCTAAATTGGGGAGAAAGGGGTAAGCCTAGCCTTTTAAACACCATTCGTAATCAAGTAGGGGGTGGGGTCAATTCAAGCCTTATAAAACTACCATCCATAATCAGGGAGGTGGGTGAGGCCTAGCCTTATACACGTAGTCCAAAATCATGTACAAACACATGGGCCATGCACAGTGAACAAGTCTGTAGGACAGTGTTCACACCACCAAAAGTCTGAAACATGGAAAAGCACATAATGCTCCATAAAGTTCATGATGGCCTCATAAGATGCTGCATACAAAATACACCCCATATAATGCTCCATAAAGGTTAATAATGGCCCATAAGATGCTCCATATTAAAATATGCCCCATATAATGCTGCATAGAATATGCCCCCATATGCTGCTCCATAAAGGTTATGGCCCCATAAAATGCTCCATAGAATATGCCGCGGCGATAAAAAAAAAAAAAAAAAAAAGACATACTCACCTCTCGTCGCTGGGGACCAGGTGCCGATGTTCTGAGCAGGAAGGGACACCGGCACGCTATGGGGGCCAGGTGCCGGTATCGCCGCTGGCTCGGCCTCTGGCACTTGCGAAATTCACCTGTCCTCGTTCCACCGCTGCTCTGTCTTCGGGGTCTCTGCAGTGACTGTGTACAGGCAGAGGGCGCGCACTAAACACGTCATCACGCCCTCTGACCTGAACGTCACAGCAAGAGGACGCGGAAGACATAGTGCGCGTGGAAAGGTGGACAGGTGAATATTGCATGGTCCCCCCCGTTCTCCTCACCCCCTCCTGGTGCGGTCTCTGCAACTCTTCCTTCTCCGTTGTCCTGGGCCGGCAACTCCTTCCAGTGTTCAGCAGTCACGTGGTACCGCTCATTAAAGTAATGAATATGCACTCCACGCCCATGGGAGTTGAGTGGCATGCATATTCATTACTTTAATGAGCGGTACCACCTGACTACTGAACACAGGAAGAGCTGCCAGCGCCAGAGACCATTTGAGAAGCAGGGGGTTGCAGAGACCGCGCCAGGAGGGGGTAAGTATGATCTGACAGTGGCCAGCTCCTGCGCTCCCCCTCCCCTGGGACAATGACTCAGGCTATGTGAACACGTTGATTATTTTTCACATTTTTTCAAAAATGCATGCATTAAGCATTCTATTAGTAGAATGCATTCCGCAATTTTTGTGCACATGCTGCGTTTTTTTCCATGAAAAATGTGCACACGTTGCAGATTTTTCCACACAGAATCCGCACCTCTTGGCAGAAAACGCAGGTGCGGTTTTGACGTGGATTTGCCCTGCGGTTTTACACCTACAATTGAATAGGTGTAAAAACGCAGTGGAATCCGCACAAAGAATTGACATGCTGTGGTTTTAAAACCGCACCAAATCCACGCGGAAAATTCCGCATCATGTGCACAGCTTTTTTTTTCATAGATTTACATTACACAGTGCCCTGCCTGCGGAACTGCAGCGGAACCGCAGGGCAAAAACCGCTGCGGAACCGCATGCAAATCCGCAACGTGTGCACAGGCCCTAAAACTACCATCCGTATTCAGGGAGGTGGGTGAGGCTTAGCCTTATACACGTAGTCCATAATCATGGCAGGTCAGGCCAAAACTTATACATGCTGTCCGTAATTAGAGGTCAGGCCTAGCATTATATACAGTACACCATCCACAATTTGGGGGGAGATGTTCAGTGCCATCTTTACATATAAAGAAAACAGGGGAGGGGTTTCCAGCATAAGTTGAAACAACTTAATTATGCAGATTAAATAGTAAGAACAAATCCATGGCAACAAAAATAACGAAGTGGGGTGGGGGGACAAGTATTAAGAAGGATTGTAGGAGAGAGAAAAGAACTACCGTAGTAACGCACACTGCACCAATAATAATAATATATAATGCAAAGATAACAAATTTTATTGGTTCATACAAAAAGTGCAATAAAACAATTAAAAACAAGGTGACTAATCCTGAAAAACCGCCTGTAAACATATCTGGGGTACAATAACACAATACATGTCAAAATACAATAACATGATAATAACTGAAGAAAAAAATTATTATTTAAATTAAGAAAAAATAATATACAACAACATTAATCTATATTTGATGTCCAGGGATATAATAATCACCCACCTAAAAAATGAGAGAACCTGTATGGACCCAAAAATAGTAAAAGGCACCAAAGCAATATCAGGGATCGGACCACAAAAAAATGCCCAGAAGTGAGAAATACCCTGCAGAGAGCTGGATAATACCAACAGACGGTGCGACCATTAAGCACAGGCTGCGGCGGAACGCGTGGGACCGCTGTGTTCTCTTGTCCTGATTCTCCGCCTGGCTCTCTCATGCCTTTATCATGAGGTCTGCTCTGGGGTAATTATTATCCTTAATGGTCGCACCGTCTGTTGGTATTATCCAGCTCTCTGCAGGGTATTTCTCACTTCTGGGCATCAAATATAGATTAATGTTGTTGTATATTATTTTTTCTTTATTTAAATAATTATTTTTTTTTCAGTTATTATCATGTTATTGTATTTTGACATGTATTGTGTTATTGTACCCCAGATATGTTTACAGGCGGTTTTTCAGGATTAGAGTCACCTTGTTTTTAATTATGTTTTATTGCACTTTTTGTATGAACCAATAAAATTTGTTATCTTTGCATTAAGAAGGACACGCATCAACATGTTTCAAGCCTGGAGCAGTCCAGACATCGATCTCTTAGTTCTCCCTATTCTAATCACCATGGACTTACTATTTTAATCTGCACCATTACAAGTAGTGTTTTAACTTTATCTCTGGCCTGTTGCCCAGCTGCAGTCTGCACACCTTCCATGGAGGCTGAACCCCCTACTCCCATCTTTTTCCCCAATATCATTACATATGCCATTAGGATGTTCACACACCGTCCGTAATTTGGCGGTGTGCAGGGCTAGCATTCCATATGCCATCCATAAGGTAGGAGGGGTCAGGCCTAGCCTTATATACGCCATATGTAATCGAGGGTTTATGGAGATCCCAGTCCCCAGCACGTGTCTGCCGCAGTAGACCGGCTGCCGCACGGTGAGCACTGGGCGTAGTAGGATCTTACAGGCACACGCGTCGCCTCCTCACATTTCCCACAAGGCTCGGCGGGCGCCATGTTCTAGCCGTGACGCATAATGGACGCCATGCAGCCGCTCTGTGGTAACATAAGCAGAGCTGAGGCGCCATCTCGCGCACACTCCAGCGCACCGTGCGGAATACCGAGGCCCCCTCACACACACACACGAGGCGCCGTCCCTCAGGCTTCCCCGCGGCCTTTGCACAGAGGCCATTTTCCGACACGTCTGGGCTCGATGACTCACCTCTTTCCGCCGCTCTCCTGGTCAGCACCGCTGAGCGTCTCTGGCTTCAGCGAGACGAGGACAACACGGATAGAGGCCACGGATACAAGAAACCGCGCTGAGAACTAGCAGGAACCGTCTGCAGCTTTCTGCGCTCTAGCACAAAATGGCGGCGACACAATCTCCTCGCCTGCACCGTTGGAAGGGGAAAAAAAGAGGACGTATGAAAGACCAACGAGCACTTGAAAGCCAATTGGACAGGCGAATCGCCAGTCATAGGAAAAGGAAGTGGAGTCCTCCAATAAAAAATGAGAGGCGGGGCTTATCAGTAACACGTCACCTGGAGATAAAGCTGACCAATGATTGTTTGTAGCGCTCCCAGCCGCCCGGTGATGTCAGCAGGGTGCAGGTTACTATGGTGAAGGCGGTGGGGGAGGGAGCGCTGCTTCTCATTGTGTGAGACGGCAGCTGCTCCCAGCATGTAGGAAGCCGGTGTAATGGCGGGAATCTGGCGGAAATGTCCCACAGCTCTAAGCTGAGTGTAGGGGCTCAGTGCATGAAAACTGGCTGGTTATATATCACCCTACCGTCAGGGCTCGATCAGAAGAGTCTATTATAATGCGACCTTCTGCTGCTGACAGCACACACCCATTGGGCTATGTTCACACATATGAAAATGCAATATTTTGTGCTAAAAACCTATTTACTGAACAGAATCCCTCAATGTCTGTCCGCTATTTCATCCTCTGCTAGATTTCTAAAAAATATGGACAAAACAGAATCATGTCTCCCCATCTCACGCAACCCCTCCAATGGACCTATCTATTAACTGCCCACTCTCCAGTCCCACAAGCTCGCTGCCTCGAGGTGATCCTTGACACTGATCTCTCTTTTAACCACATCCAAGCCCTTTCCACTTCCCGCTGACTTCAACTCAAAAATATTTCATGGATCCGTACATTCCTCAACCAAGAATCTGCAAATAATCTAGTGTCTGCCCTCATCATCTCCCGCCTTGACCACCCCCGGGTTAGCCCCCCTTAGTGAGAATTTGGGTAAAAATGATTACATTCGTTAGATCTTTGTTAGATCCGGTTTGATCAACCAAAACTAATGTTAATCACCCCTACAAATGAGATATTTACGATCTTTTCCAGGGGGGCTAACCCGTAGCTAGCCCCCCCAACTTTGAAATTTGCCATTTTTTGGATGGATTCTGATAGATATTCGTTAGATCCGGTTTGATCAGCAAAAATTAACGTTAGATCTCCTTTCGTTCCCGAGATATTGGGGGTGTCAGTGGGGGGTTAGCCCCCCTAATTTGAAATTTGCCGTTTTTTTGGATGGATTCTGATAGATATTCGTTAGATCCGGTTTGATCAGCAAAAATTAACGTTAGATCTCCTTTCGTTCCCGAGATATTGGGGGTGTCAGGTGGGGGATTAGGTACAGGTTAGCCCCCTAATTTGAAATTTGCCGTTTTTTTGGATGGGATTCTGATAGATATTCGTTTAGATCCGGTTTGATCAGCAAAAATTAACGTTAGATCTCCTTTCGTTCCCGAGATATTGGGGGTGTCAGGTGGGGGGTTAGCCCCCCCTAATTTGAAATTTGCCGTTTTTGGATGGATTCTGATAGATATTCGTTAGATCCGTTTGATCAGCAAAAATTAACGTTAGATCTCCTTTCGTTCCCGAGATATTGGGGGTGTCAGGTGGGGGGTTAGGTACAGGTTAGCCCCCTAATTTGAAATTTGCGTTTTTGGATGGATTCTGATAGATATTCGTTAGATCCGGTTTGATCAGCAAAAATTAACGTTAGATCTTTCGTTCCCAAGATATTGGGGGTGTCAGGTGGGGGGTTAGGTACAGGTTAGCCCCCCTAATTTGAAATTTGCCGTTTTTTGGATGGATTCTGATAGATATTCGTTAGATCCGGTTTGATCAGCAAAAATTAACGTTAGCTCTCCTTTCGTTCCCGAGATATTGGGGGTGTCAGGTGGGGGGTTAGGTACAGGTTAGCCCCCTAATTTGAAATTTGCCGTTTTTTGGATGGATTCTGATAGATATTCGTTAGATCCGGTTTGATCAGCAAAAATTAACGTTAGATCTCCTTTCGTTCCCGAGATATTGGGGGTGTCAGGTGGGGGGTTAGGTACAGGTTAGCCCCCCCCAACTTTGAAATTTTCCGTTTTTTGGATGGATTCTGATAGATATTCGTTAGATCCGGTTTGATCAGCAAAAATTACGTTAGATCTCCTTTCGTTCCCGAGATATTGGGGGTGTCAGGGGGGGGTTAGCCCCCCTAATTTGAAATTTGCCATTTTTTGGATGGATTCTGATAGATATTCGTTAGATCCGGTTTGATCAGCAAAAATTAACGTTAGATCTCCTTTCGTTCCGAGATATTGGGGGTGTCAGGTGGGGGATTAGGTACAGGTTAGCCCCCCTAATTTGAAATTTGCCGTTTTTTGGATGGATTCTGATAGATATTCGTTTAGATCCGGTTTG